>JAULUF010000001.1:30985000-31585000 GCA_031834385.1 Semotilus atromaculatus
ATTAAATAATTGCAGCCTTTGTGAGGATTAGAGACATTTTTCAAAAGCATTAAACATTAAATTGTTTGTAATTTTACTTTATTTTAATGACAAAAAATATTTTTAATAGGTTTTGTTTTTTTCTAACAATAACAACACTGATTAGCTGATGCCTATAATCTCAAGAAGCCAATATAAAGAACTCACTTTCGCTTCAAGCTTGTAAAACCATATCTACACCCTGCCTTCTTGTTTTAAAGCATTAATTATCAGACTGAATAATTTCCAACAGCATACTAATGCAGTGACATTTCCACATTACAATGGCCATACATTGTAATCCATTCATTAGTATGCTTAAAATGTCAACTTTTCTGAATCGTTTTATTAATATGCGAGTGCGTTCCATTCAGAATAAGAGGACGACTATAGTGACAAAAGCCTGTGTTGGTAAAGCATGGTGTCTCCTGAATGCAGTGGGAGTGAGGCGTGGGATGCAGCGAGGTCCGCGGCCCGTGTGTGTGTGTCGTTCGGCGTTCACCCACACACACACACACACACACAGCCCCGTCCCCTGGGCCTTCTGCTGACACACACGACTCTGGTCTGAAATAAGGCCAGTCGGACTGGTTGTGTTTGAGTGACTCGACATAATCTAATTATGCTATAGCTACAATGTAAATGATGATTGTTTTCACAATATTATACTGTTTTTCTCAACACTTTCTTAATGTAGGTTTTCACAGTATTATATTGTATTCTCAACAGGTCTGTACTGTGCACACAGTTTACAGTATGTTACTGTAGATTTTCAATGCATTCTGGGAAATTATCAGTTACTGTAAATCTAAAAACAGTAGTGCAAATTGTACAGTATGTTAATGTAGGTTTTCACAGTATTATATTGTATTCTCAACAGGTCTGTACTGTGCACACAGTTTACAGTATGTTACTGTAGATTTTTTAATGCATTCTGGGAAATTATCAGTTACTGTAAATCTAAAAACAGTAGTGCAAATTGTACAGTATGTTAATGTAGGTTTTCACAGTATTATATTGTATTCTCAACAGGTCTGTACTGTGCACACAGTTTACAGTATGTTACTGTAGATTTTTTTATGCATTCTGGGAAATTATCAGTTACTGTAAATCTAAATACAGTATTGCAAACTGAACGTGAAAAACACCACACAAAAGATTGCAGGTAAAATTGCTAGCCTACTACTGTTATTCTTACATAAAACATTTTCAGGACTGGGTGACCAGCATTATATGTGACAGTTGCCCTGTTGTAGAAAAGTGCCGTCTCATTCACATTGTAATTTTTTACCCTTTTCTTATTGCCATGTTTTGTATTGTATTTATTTCCACACTGCACCTTCAGATTTAAACACAATCATCATGTCATTCCTACATTTTCAGTACATAGCCTAATGCGGTAATATACCATTAACAAAAGCCAGGGCCCAGTTGCAATAAACCCCCTAAGCTATGAAAACACTAGTTACAATCAATTATCACTATGGGTTTTCTTATCTTAACTTGGGATTGTTGCAACTTGTTCCTTAACCATGAAATCAAAATGGACAATTCTTGTTGTTGTTTTTTATTCATGTGCTCTCATAATCTTTCACTTCCCCGATGATGTGTTTACTGGCTTGAGGGCGGGGCAAACTGTCACTCACATGAGATCAACCAATAGCAAACCACAACCATCCAATCAATTCCCCATAGACAAAATTAAGTCCTGCCCTACATTTTTTCCTGTTTGAGAAGCTGTTTTACTTAGATATACGTCACAATATAGGGAAGAAAAGACTATAATGAAGCTTCCGATTCATTTCGACTAGTCATTTTTTTTACATGATCCTCTAGGAATTGACATTGCTCCCATGGGATTCATAAAATCTGTAATGTATGTGTTGATTTGTGTCGCTCATTTTCCATTCTGTTAGATAAAATGACAGAAATCACATGCAGTATATTAACTTCATTCATTTCCCATCATATAGACTATATATCTTAAAATATAAAATGCTAAAATATAAAATCCAATATATCATAACAATGATATTTATTATGGGATTTATTAAGTGTGTGATGTTTTGTGATATCATTTGGTTTGTCTGACTCTAAATCATTCCATTTTATTTAATAAACTGATAGCAATCAGTGTGATATCACACATTTCATACGACTGTTAAAAATATATTAAATAATTTGCATGTTGACACCCTCGTGTAAGCTAACTTTCAATCACATTGAGCAATGGCTAACATTAGCTTTTTAATTTACGTTCCATAATTTTTTTTTATGATAAGTGCTTGAGGAGAAATTCTGGTATTCATGTGCTTCTTTAAATTACAACAAACATATAGGTTTTAAAAGTTACTGCATACAAGATTGACCCAGTTGCATTCTGTGAACATAATCACCAAACACCTGATTAACACGCAGTTACAAAAGGCAGCAAGTGCAGAACTGAATCATTTTCAGGAACATGAAGTGTTATTTTAAACATAATCTATATCTTGTGACCTTTTATAAAACTATCCTCATTGACATTGCAGAGAGGAAAATGGATGAGGAGAAATGTGAGCTTCAGGGATCCATTTCTATGACAAAAGGCTAGCGTTACCAAGGGTTACTGGCTTTTTCCAAAGTACGGCTCTTATCACGTCAAACGGACGCCCGGCAAATGCACCGTAATCAAATTCCTGACAGAGGGTAATTAGTTCAGCTCTTGTGCTCAAAGCAACGGCAACCGGCTCTCGGCCAGTCCAGCTACAGTCAGAAAAGTCCTCCACATTGTTCTCATATGTTATGCTAACATGGCTAATGCTGCTCAATGCCACATCCACAAAAAAAGAAAAAAGTGTTGTGTTCTCTCTGCACTACAGTGTCTCGAATTAGTGCTGATATCCAAATGCAGTTCACTTCATGAAAAAAGCTCTTAATATATATAAAAAATAAAGTGTTATTTTCTCACAAAAAAAGATTTGGCTCAAAGCCCTGCAGAAATCATTTTTGCTCTTAGCAGATGCTTTTTAACCAAAGTGGCTTTGCACATATTGCATAAGTGGCAATTACCAGAACAGATAGCTAAAAATACAAGAAGAACACAATGGCAAACAGTGCCAAAACTGTGCAAGTGCTAGATCAGGTCATGAAAAATTTAAGTCGACTAATCACAGTACCAATGTGATTGTGTAGGCAGTTAGCAGGAAAGAGGAGTGTTAATTATGCTGTATACTTCAGATTTTAAGAGGAGTATCTTCCCTGCTGAAGAATAAAACAGCTTAAACCATAAGGTTGTTTGCTGGTCTGCCAGCTCCACCAGCTGAAACGTTCCCAAAATCCCTCTAAAACCATCAAAGACCAGCTAGCCATCATTAAAATATTGGTTGCACTCATTAATTATAAACAAGCCATTTCAAATAGTTTTGATTTTATTTGTTAAAATAATAATTATTATTATTAAATTGACTTTTAATTTTGTAGTTCTGTAAAGCACTTTGGTCAGTCAGTGGCTGTTATAAAATGTGCTTTATAAATAAAATGAACTTGAACTTGAACTTCAAATGCATGCTGAAAAACCTGCTTAAACCAGCCTAAGATGGTTTCCTGGACTTGGCTCATCTCAGGCCATTTTCAGAGAGGATCAGAGAGGATTTGTGAATAGTAGTAAAACGACGCAACTGACACTGGTAGGTCACATGACATGGCGGAAGTAGTATGTACAGTAAAACAGAGTGAACTTTGGTTACAACTAAGCGAATATTTAATTTATATAATTTCTCGCTAGAGAAGTGGAAAAACATTGGAAAAGTTTACCATCAACCGCAACTTTCAGACGCCATCTTTATTTTTTGGCTCAACTGTCACAGAATGGAAAGCACAGGATCAAAGGCAGCGAAGGATACATCAATGCTGCCTTCAAAAATCAATCAGATGAAGGGATATCAGGAGACAGGAAGTGAAGATAACATTGTATTCAAACGTGCCTTGATGCCTTGGAATGCATCCCCCGAAGGGAGCGTCTTTAGGTTTTTGGACACAGCCATGGTTGCGAAGTACATTTCAACTAAGAACTTACTACTAGAGCGTATGTGATTTTGGATGCAGCCACAGTATAATGGTGCTAGCATAGAATGCTAAACCTAAGCCCTCAATGCTAGTACATTAGAGGTGGAGTGTTTTATGGAATAGCATGTTGTTGTTTTTTACTTACTACTGCTGTGGTGTTTTATACGTTGAGGACAGTACACTATTCTATACTTGTGGAAAATGGCTCCAGCACTCTATTGCAGTCAATATTTCTGAAATCACTGGTGTCTCAGACAAGAAATGTGACAAGAAAATGGACTGCTTGCACCACACCAGGGGAAAGTCATCACCCAAGATACACCATGGGGGCCTGCCCTAAATAGCCATCCAACAGGAACAGTGTTAAGGGCCTATAGCCACTTCCTGCAAAAGTAATCATCCTTAAAGCCCTGTCCCCAATTCTGTCCTAGAAACCCTGAGAACTCTTCACATCTTAGAAATACAAAGCACCTCTTTCCTTAAGGCTATGTTTCAAAGTTGTAGATCCCAATAGGCCCTGAACACTTCTCCTAATAAAAAAGAACTATAAATTTCAGAAACTTATCACATTCAACACTCCCCAAACCCAGTTTGAAAACAGCACTCAAAAGATTGCTTAGTCGTCCTCAACAACAGGCCAGTTTTGTCTCTGGCAACCATCCCTGCTGGGGTAATATATCAAGATCGTAGGAAAATTACCCCATAAGGAGGATAGCAAATTTTTTTTTAGGCAGGATCAGCTGACCATTAGTCAACAAAATATGACAAAATTTTTATCCCTCAAAAAGGTCAGTACCTGAGTTTTAGCAACACAATGAATAAATAAGCCTCGTTATGAAATTCTTGAAAAAACGTTTTTATCCTGGACACTTATACATCATTAACCCATTAGCCGTACTTCCTTTATTCTGATTCATCCATAATGCATTAGATGTGCTTAGGGTTATTACTAAAGCAATAATTACAATGACAACCTGGTGGGAGGGGGTTTGTTTATGGCAATGACCTCCATGTGATCCATCATCCAATGGCGTCACATTCAGAAACATTGTTCCACAGCTGGATGCTCGCTCACAAGGTCAGATCACTGGGAGTGTGTTTGAGTGTCGTACCCATTTGCTTGCCATGGCAACAGAAACGTGGCATGGCAGCAGCATACAGGCTTCTGGGGGTAGCTGAGATGTAAGCAGAAAGACAAAACATCAATACACTTCTTATGTCTTATTATTATGTCTATTTTAAACTAGAGCCAAGGTTTGAGTGATTATATCTTCTATCTAGACTTTAGATTCCTTTTTTAAAATCAATGCAATAGAAAATGAGGTGCGAGGAACAGAGTAACTGTCCATTCGATATGTTGTATACCAGGATTTAGATTATTCAGCCAACAAATATTAAAAATAAAGAGTGTTTCTCTATTGGAAAATGTGGGAAATGTATTTTTAATGTTTTGTCGGCTGCAAGTTCCCTGTAGATCAAATGGCAAAGCTTGAAGCTAACAACATGGGTTCAGTTCCCAAAATGTTTAGCTTGACAGTTTGAAACACCTCCTTCAATACTTACAATTCTTAATTGACTTTACACTTGCACATCAAACTAACAGAGTGCAACAGAATAGGAGCACAGTATTTTTGATCAAATCAATATTTGTGTAACATGTACTGTAGATGTCTGTTTGGTTTCATTGTGTTTTCATTCTGTTCTTTGCCTGAGTTCTGTTCCCTAGTTAGTTTCCTTGGTTATTAATAAGCTCTACATCTGTTTCTGCTTCTGTTGATTCCTCTCCCTTACTTTTAAGCCCTTAGTTTCCCTAGTTCCTTTGTCCGGTATTGTTTATATTTGTGTTATTCGTGGTTGCATAATCTTACTCCTGAGTTTTCCTGTGTCCGTTGGGTTTAGGCCCTGTTTACACGAGAACGATTCCGGGTGAAAACGTAAAAATATTTTATCGGATGTGCCTTTCGTTTACACGGCGACGGCGTTTTTGGAGCTTAAAAACGCAAAAAAGTGAAACCACCCTCCAGAGTGGAAATCTTAAAAAACGCTCCACCGTCGCATTCCCATATAAAGGGTAAAAACCGGTAAAAACGCAAATCTGCTCTCGTCGCGTACGCGTTTACGTCACAGGCATTCGCCAGTACAGGAAAATAACAACCAACATGTCGGATTATTTCCATATGTCGGACCTCCAAGTTGCCCTAGCAGCTCTGATAAACATACAAGAGTCTTTTCAGCAGTTGTACAAAATATTCTCAGATATTGGTGTTGTTGTGTGTCAGTGCTTCACATCGCCACCTAGCCGCCTGGAGTGCACACTACATCGAATTTCACACACTTTTTTCCTTAAAAATTTCCTTAAATCTATATAATTTATTTCATAAAAAAATATTTTATGTGAGCAGCAACTTTAAATGCATTACTGAAAAATAAAGAGTAGTCCTTTATCATTACAGGAAAGGTACAATTGATCATTATGAAAATGGGTGAATATCTGCAGAAATAAATTTGTTCTTATTTAAACTTCCATTTTAAATCACTTATATATTATAGTTTTGTGTGCAATGTAAAGCATATTTGTATATGTTTGCAGGATAGCATTGGGTACAATGTGGAATATCCTATTATTAATTAATGGATTAATCAAAACCATTTAATAGATACATTTTAATCCAAAGAGGCATCGTAAACATATGCAGATCAGAATACCTCTAAACATCTCCGCTCTGGTGGACATGTGTGTCTGTATTCTGTGAAGTGTATGTCTTCAGAGAGCAGTATTCTGGATTGTGCTGTAGAGATGGCAGCGATGATGCAGATTTTCTGAGCAGATGGGGCATGTGATAGGTCACATCTGGCAGTGGGGGAGGATGAAGGAAAAGAGACAGAGACTTTCTAGTGACCTGCGCTGAGCCGGATGTGAGAAGGTGCGGTGCAGGCAGTTTTTTCTGTGGTAATACCACATCATCACTAGTTTGCATAATGTACATTAATGTATATCAATTTGGTGCAATATCGTGAGGAAAAAAGTCACAATAAAATTTTTTATTGCCACATACCTAATAATGAATGCCATTTGGTTTTGGGAAAAGTACAGAACCCTTCACATGGCACGTGGAGGAAAAATATATATTGTGGCCAAGAATTAAGAATTTGTTCCCATGACTTGATAATTTGTTACCTTGTTTTAGGTAATACAATATGGTCATGAATAAAGTCGTAGAGACAAATTATTAATTATTGGATACAATATCTAGATTTTTGTCCACATGTCAAGCAGGTTGAGGTTTCCTGATAATATTAAAACCATTCAAGTTGTTTTCAACATGTTCTCTTGAAGCATTATCTTCACACAGTGTGAATTGTTACATTGCTTATTCTCTAAAATGTTTGGAGCACATTCTCTGTACAATAATAACAGTATACTTAACACAGGATGTATAAAGAGTGCTGTATAAAGGGGAATATTTAAAAACATTACCATGAAACATGATTTTTACCCATAAAAGTACCAGGCTTTAATACGGTACTCATTTAAAATTGTCAAAGTACCATGTTATTTGCATGTACCTTAAATGTAGCATACTTTTGCCATTTAGCTTTTTTTCTTTAGAGTAATTAATAACTTAGCAAGCAAAATTTTTATGTAGCTTACTCAATATTGGTATAATTTTAATACCGGTACATTATTTTAAATCAGATTTTAAAATACATATGGATGTGATATGATAATGGTTTGAGATTGTACCCTATTTGGGTCATCTGCATTTGGCTAATAAGTATATTTCTGCACCGACAGTGTTCCACAGTGTCTGGAAACACTGTTTAGTGGTGTATGTGCGTGCTGGTATCTGTGAGAGAATCCTGCTGCTCCATGTGATTCAGAGGCTCTCATGACTGGATTACGAACAATGAGCTCCATACAGAGCCCTCACTCACTCGCCCCTGAGGTACGTTTCAACATCATGGTCACTTACAAGGGCGTTCATCAGGGTTCTGTTTCAGGCCCGTCTTGTTTTTCACTCTCTCGTTCTTTTCTCCTTAATAAGGCTGGGTTGTTGGCACAATATGCATCAATAGAATTGTTTTTTTTTAATAAACATCAATTATATTAGGTACATTTTTTTATCAATTTATAAGACAAAGTGTATATCAGTACTGTAACTAACCACGAAATCTCATTGCTGTTATTTATACCTATATTTATAAGGATATTCCATTAATGGTTCTGGAGGGTTCGACAGCTGATATTATCCTGGCGCATCCCTGTCTGTGTGAACATCATCTCATGGAAGTCTGGTGAAGTTTTAAAGTGGAGTAAGGGTTGCTTTCAAAACATTTTTTGTCCTGTTTTACACTGCAAATCTGTGGAAAAACAGTCCCAGTCCAATGATCATCACGTTATCATCGGTTCAATTTCTATTGACAGCCCAGCCAGAGAGAGCCCCATGGGAATCCTGTCTTGCTACCATCAATACCTGGATGTTTTCTGCCCCAAAATAGCCTCTCAATTATGCCCTCACTGACCATGGGATTGTGCCATCGACCTTCTGTCAGTTGTCCAGAGGATGTATATATCCGCTCTCCATCCCAGAACAGACGGCCGTAGAGGAGTATGCCGGCAAGGCCCTTGCGCTCATTTACATCCACCCGTCAACATCCCCTGCCGCTTGGATCTTCTTCTTTATGGTCAAGAAGGACCCAGGTGTGCCATCATGCATTGATTATCGTGCCCTTATCAAAGTAAATGTAAAGTACCACTATGCACTTCTCCTATTCCCTGCTGCCTTGGAGCTGCTAAGAGGAGCAATAGGCTTCACAAAGCTGTATCTGCGCAGCACCAATACCCTCATTCTATATGTGTAATGGGGCGAGAGAAAAACAGCATTTGTGACTCCTGCTGGGTACTACAAGTAAAAGGTCATACCACATGGCCTGGTCAACACCCCTTATGTATTCCAGGGCTGCATGAATGAGGTGTTGCTGGAGTACCTCCAGCACTTAGTCCTCATCAACATCAATGACATACCACCACCACCTAAGCTCCATCCATATGCCTTCTTCTCAGGAAATTCAAGTTTCAAGTTTGTGTTTATTTATATAGCACATTTAAAAACAGCAAACAGGGCTGACCAAAGTGCTGAACAATACACAAGAAAAAAAACAAGGACAAACCACACATTCATGACAGAAGCTCACAATGAGTTCTCATGAGTTCCAACATCCAACCAACCAAAATGATCCCCAGTGGAGAAAAACTATGATATAGACAACAGGGAGCTTTTAGCCATCAAGCTAGCACTGAAAGTATGGCATCACTAGCTTGAAAGTTCCCGTCATCCTTTCCTGGGGATTACGGCCTTAGAGGATTAGAGGAGTGTTTCCAAACTCTGCTCCTGGAGGCACAACCAACAGTGCACATTTTGGATGTCTCCCTTATCCGAACCATACGGTATATGTCTTCACCCGATTTCACTTGAATTCACTATCTCGTTCTGTCCAGGATCCAAGAAAGTGAAAGCAGATGCCCTATCTCGTATGTATTTCCCCAAATCCTCCCATAATCCATAATCCCTCCTAACCTCATTGCCAGCCCTATCGAACGGAGCCTGGACGAACAGTTCAGTCAAGGTACCACCACTGATCCAACTATGCCAGGGTGTCCAGAGTGTCTGGACAACTACGCCAACTACGCCAGGGTGTCCTTTACATCCCAGCCACTCTCTGTTATAGTCTCCTCCAATCTGTTCATTCTTCAGTGGGCACTGGCCACCCTGGCCATCAACAGACCATATCACTCCTCCAAGCCAAGTACTGGTGGCCTTGCATGTCCCAGGAAGTACGTCACTTCGTCCAAGGATGTCATGAGTGTGCCAAAGCCAAGTTTCCACCCCACATACCAGCAGGCAAACTCCTCCCGCTGCCCGTACTGAGACAACCATGGTCACACCTGGGAGTGGATTTCAGCACGGACCTACCTGACTCGGGAGAAAATACCTGTATTATGGATGCTGTAGACAGCTTTTTTAAAGCATGTTGCCTTGTCCCCCTGAAACAACTTACTGCCTTGGAAACTGCAGAGCTCCAGTTCCAACACATTTATGAAATTTTGGACTCCAGACGTTGTGATATTTCCGTTGTTCCAGTTTATTCCATGGAGTATTCCTAAGAAGATCGATCTCTTTTTCATCCTTGTTACCTCCATGTTCTACCCTGTACGTTACAAGACTGTCCTGCATTCCCTCGTGAAGTTTACTTTTTTAAATTTTGTGTTTGGTCACTGACACATCCAACCAATTTGTATTCATTGTCAAAATAATTAAATTGCTGCAGACAGTAGACAGCATGCGCTTTTAGGCAATTTACTTATTACAGTAATTTCATGCTTTCCGTCAGTAACTGACAGCAGGTTTCGGGGAGAGCGGGAAGGGAGGATTTGAACGGAGAGATACAGATCATGGCAGGTAAGAGAGTTTTGGATTGCATAAAATATGGCGAAGACGAGTACACAGCAGAAGAGGCAATTGGAATGAAGTTTGATGAGACTTGGGAGGGGGCTGAGTGGCATGTGGTGTGTATATGTGTATGTGCGTGCATGCATGGGTATATGCGTTCATGTGTATATGTGGGTGTTCACATGTATGCATGCATGTGCCTATGTGTATATGTATATACATGCATCTGTGTAAGTGTGTATAAATGAAAATGCTCCTTAGTAAAAACTGTGTCACAAAAAGACTTATTTTGTCTATTTACAAACTTAGCACACTCATTAGTGGTCAATAACTGTAATTTATTGAAAGCTATTTGTTTTCTGGAAAAAAATTACACCATGCACACTTGAAGGTAGCATATTGTGTTAGAATTCTACAGTCAAAATATTCTGATATTCATCTTTGTTATACCCATTGTTACACTGCTGTTCTGAGAAGAGATTGTGTTGGTTCATAACTTACCTGTATACTCACCCGGGTTACCTGCCTGCCTTTCATCTTTAATAAACTCCCATGGGTTCACTTTCATCTCCTGTGTCTTATAACAGGAATCATAGATGCCAATAGAGAACATTTATTTAAGAGTGTACTTTCACAGTTCAGTGTGGGTAAGGTGAAGGGTGCGGACTACTCTGCCATAATTAATGTACAATGTTGTGGTCCTGTAACCATTTATACTTGTGTAAAAAAGAAAAGGTTGAGATAGTAATGTGGGAAAACTGAGGACAGAATTTAGCATATAGCCACTCTAATTTAGTGATCTGTTTATGTTTACCTTTGTCAAACTAGGAAACAGCTAAACAAAACTTTTAAAGTATCTTAATTTATACAAGATTTGTAAATCATGCATTTCAGATTGCTACGCAATGTAATGCAAACCACACCATAGATCATGAATAATACCTCAAATCAATCAATACCTAGAATCACTTATGTTTGATAAGAAAATGTGAGTTACAACTTCTAAAAAAAAAATCTAAATGTTTTTTTAGCTGCAACAATGTAATATACATACAGACATATGCAGGGATACATGAACACCATATACTTGCAACAGGATCTGGGTTTTAGAGTGAACACAAGTGTATCCATATGACTGATCAATACAGGTTTTGTAAGTTAGAGGACACACCTCCTTAAGAAGGACGGCGCTACAGGATCAGCTCTCAGCACTTAAAGAAAAGCCCTTTGACAGATGCTGTTTACAATCTCATGTTGTTTATTTTCCATTTCACAGTATCCGCCTTGCATTTTTATGTACACACACACACACACACACACACACACACACACACACACACACACACACACACACACACACACACACTTACAAAACAGAAGTAATTTAGAAGGCCAACACCTTTTCCCTGAAAAGGAAACACACAGACACTGTACTTTACCTACAGTATAGGACCCAATATACTCACGGCAAAGTTATTTTCGTTCTTTGCGTAGGGGTAAAAAGATGTTTTAAATACTTTAGCAGTAAAATACTGTTAACGAACATCCTAATGCCGTCCACACTGAGAGTGATGTTTAGGTGAACATGTAAGTGTGTGCTGCACACTTCCCTCTCAATGACAAAAATAAACACACTACAAAAATGACAGCGGTGAGAAAACAGCAGTTAACAGCAATTCAGCACTTCAGTCAAATCAAGTCACATCACAATTATTTATATAGCGCTTTACTTTTCAGTAGGCTATTATACATGATAAAAACAGTGTCAGTGTCTCTTTCGATTAGAATTACAACTTCAGTTTCTACTTTAAAGTAGCCCTGCAATGTTTTCATGGTTTTACTCACGGATGTCTGACCTCAATGAGCTGGACAGAAGAAACAAATCAAGAGGTGATCTTTAAAGGATCTTTAATTAAGTGGTAAAATAATACAAAAATACAAACAACACCGAGGGGGAAAACAAGACAGGCTTCTCCAAACTTGACTCTGAAAAACCAGAAACACGAGGATAGAGTGACAAACCAGCACAGGACTGCAAACACAGGGAGACTAAATAGGGAAGCAAACAAAAGAGGGTACAGAGGAAAGCAGACGGGCAAATTAATCAATCAATAATCAGGTAAGAAGATGGGAGGGGCTAGACAATCTACAGGAGAGCACATGGCACAAGGAAACACATGACAAGCCATGTGCTCTCAACAGACAGGACTATCACTGGAGCATTGGACAAACCGGGAGTGTCAGAGCTCTGTCACCAAACCAAGATATAAACTAGACAGAAGTGACAGAACCCTGACCATTAATACATTGCAATCCTATTTGTAAATTAAACTATTATTATGCCAAATTTAATTATCATTCTTAAAATTTTAGCAGTGGCTTTAGAGCCGCTCTGGATGGAGGGTGGGATCTAATGCTTTCAAAGCTAGCTCGCTATTTTGCTCTCCGAAAATTGCCTACCCTTTAAAGTGCCGCTATTATGCTTTTTTCGAATATTACCTTTCACTTTGACCCACCTTCAAACACTGTAGTTGTAGCTGAGGCCTTGAAGAGTTTTGTTAGTGCTGTCAACAAGTCAATAAGACGCTGAATTGTGAAAGTAAACTTTGCATGTGTGGCGAACAGGACGAGGCCGAGGGACGTGAGAGAACGGCGCGAGGCCGGTGGCGTGAGTGCTAATCAACGTCACTTGTGAGACGCCTAACCGCCGGTCTCGCATCTCTCACGGAGGAGCGGAGGCATAAAGGAGGAGCGACGACGCTGAAGTGCGAGAGAGGACAGGCCTGTGTTTTGTTTGTGTTTTGTTGTTCCGCACAAAAAGTATTCTCGTCGCTTGATAAACTTATAGTTGAGCCACTGTAGTCACATGGAATATGTAAACATTTTCTTCAATGACTTTCTGGGCCGTCAAGTTTCAATCCCTTAGGAAGCCTATGGAGGAGTGACCCAGCGCTCAAATTTAATAAAAAATATCTTCATTTGTGTTCCGAAGGTCTTACGGGGTTGGTACAGCATGGCGGTGAGTAATTAATGACTTAATTTTCATTTTGGGGTGAACTATCCCTTTAATATGATAAAACCGACACCATCATTTCTGTTGGTATCACTGTGTATCAAGTGCTGAGGAAGATCGGGAGCTGATATTCAGTTATGGAAATATGCGTTTCAAAGCTGAGTCAGCTCTCGGGAAAGGAGGGAATCTTTTATTGAGCCGTTTCAGACACTGTGAGAAAAGAGCTGATGTGCAATGTATATTATGAGAAAATTGTGTTTTTTGATCTTGGATGCCAAACATATTTTCTTCAGAAAATGTAACTTAATCATATTATGCAGAGTAGTGTCTCACATTTTAATAACAACATTAAAATGAGCCATAATGCATGTAACGTAACCAAGGTGAAAGATATGTAATCTGTTTCACAGAATATCCATTACATTCTGTCGTCAGTGTTTGAACTACAGTCGCTATGTACCTACTGACTGCTGCAATACAGACTGCTGATGTTTAAGGTAAAGAGGCTCAGCTAAACACACAGACTGCAGCTGGACACGGTAAACCCATGTGACCATATACTCTCAGGCCATGTGAGTCTCTTTCAACCTCTGTCTGCATCATGACACGCATAACGGATCAGTACTCGAGTAGATCTGACATATTCAACACACTCTTATGGCAGTTATTGTGGCTAATAGCTAATGGCTAATTCATACACGCTATGAACAGTGGGGGCTAATACGAAAGAACTTTACATATTGATTTTTTACAGGTGTTACATTGTGTTGTGGTTTAGGGTTAAAGGAAAAGTCCATAAATAATCAGATAATGTCCTGGCTGAAAATTACCAATACATGTTCAGTTTTTATGTAGATTTTTTTCTTACAGTACATTAATTTCATTGCATTTGTATCTGCTTACGCCTCACTGACGGGTAGGTTTAGGGCTGGACCTTCATTGATGACTTTTTTTTTGGTAACACTTTACTTAAAAGGTTAGTTCACCCAAAAAATGAAAATGATCCCATAATTTACTCAACCTCAAGTCATCCTAGGTGTATATGACTTTATTCTTTCAGACAAACACAATCATAGTTATATTAAAAAATAATCTTCCAAGCTTTATAATGGGAGTGAATGGTAAGATTTTGAAGCACAAGAATCTTGAGAATTTTGAAGCCTAAGCTTACGCTCCTACATACGTCATGTGTCGGGTCAGAGGTCACTCTTCGGCTCGCGTACGGACGTTATCGGAAACCAGTGATTATAGTTTATGAAGTTATGAATATGGATATTTTTCTCACACAAATGCATGGCTTCGCTTCAGAAGGCCTTTGTTAAACCCCTGGAGTCGTATGGATCACTTTTATGATGGATAGATGCACTTTTTTACTGCCATTATAAAGCTGGTTTTTAATATAACTGATTGTGTTTGGCTGAAAGAAGTAAGTCTTATACACCTAGGATGGCTTGAGGGTGAGTAAATTATGGGATAATTTTAATATAACTAACCCTTTAAAGCCTTTGTTTATCATGCATTATAAAGATAGTTATAATTTACGACATAATGCATTATATCTTTTCATAAGTTAAAATGCATTATAATATTAGCAAATTCCTTTGATTGTTATGTTTTTTAATCCATTATACTTTCCAAAGGCGTGTTCAAGACAAGTATTATAATGTATTATAACTGTGTTTACAGTAATTAATTAAATCAAATAATGCATTATAAGGTGCATAACAAAACATAATTAATGCATTCAAATATTTTTTATAATGCCTTAAGTAAAGTGTTACCCTTTTTTTCAAGAAATCGTAGAATTCTTACAAAAAAGCTCACCTCATAAAAAGCTACATTTTCTTATGAGACCAGGTTGACTTGTTCCTTGTTTTCTGGAGTAAACAAACTCCACATCTTGTGTCTTCCTTTCCTGTGCCAGAGTTGCACAACACAGACTACAGTTAGTTGTTAATATGCTTGTTCATCCATGCCAGGCAGAGGAAAGGATTACATGAGGGCAGCACTAGCCTGTTCTATCACCACTGCTGACCTCTACAAAGGGACACCGTGTTCCCGGCTGCCCGCTTTATTAAATTGGAAAATCTGAGTGGTGTGGAAACGGTAGTGGTGGAGTTATGTAAGACTCCTCAAAATAAAAACAAATATTGAGTTATTGTGAGTTTTTTTGG
Organism: Semotilus atromaculatus; assembly: GCA_031834385.1. Lineage (NCBI taxonomy): Eukaryota > Metazoa > Chordata > Actinopteri > Cypriniformes > Leuciscidae > Semotilus > Semotilus atromaculatus. The sequence continues at coordinate 31,000,705 of JAULUF010000001.1, forward strand.
AAAGGGTTGAGGACAAATTTGGTAAGTTTGGCTTTGGTGAGTTCCTCACCAGTTTGTTGGCTTATTGTTGGCGAACTGGAAATCTGACCTTTCAAGTCAAAGACTGCATTCCAGTTGACAGGGTCCCTACGCAGTGTTCACTACTCCCTTGCTTTGGGTTTTTCGCATACAGACGACAACATTGTCAAAACGATCCCCGTTCACACAGATCTGCGAAAACGACTAATTCTGCTGCCTGGCCAGAAGTTGGCGATGTTACTTTGTAAAGAAAAATTATAGACAGAAAACGTAATACGCATAAAGTCACCGTTTTCACAAATTAAAATTCTTGTAGTTTACGGAGGTGATTACGGTTATCTTTTTCAAGAACTTGCACATAAAAAAAAAAAATCCAAAGTTAAAGTAAAGTTAAATCAACACATAAAAAAACGTTATGTTTTTAAAAAGCTTAAAGGAACCGTATGTAAGATTGTGGCCAAAACTGGTACTGCAATCACTTTAAAATTACTGTAGAGCGGTGTATCCCCTCCCCCATGGGCGTCAGAAGGAAAAAAAAGTGTGTGGGTCCTCCCTCAGAAAAATTTTACTGGAGTAAATGCCATTTCATGTATTCTGGTGCCTTTTAATTAAACAAGTAAACTAAATTCGGCTTCACGTCGGCCTGTTCTTTGCCTCCACGTCGTGCATTAAATGCACAGCTATCCATGGATTATCCCGCTGATGGTCATTTGCAAGCATTGACAACTTAAAGCTGTCATTGATGTTTGCAACGCAATATTTGACTTGAAGGGTACAACGGGCGGTTATTTTCGTGAGTTGCGGCTCATTGAGAAATATAATGTAGCGATTTCAGAGTAAATGGAGTTTAATTCATTAGGGCATTCCTCAAGGGGAATGGATTTGACTGACGGCGCTCTGGAAAGCGAAGACATACAGTATGCGCTGAATGTAAAAGTGAGTGGGTCCAATATCATTGGTCTTAAAAAGTGGGTGGGTCTTGTCCCACCCATATGCAATGGTTCCGACGCCCATGCCATATGTCCCATATGTCTAGTGACATATCAGGGCCATTTTATGATTAATTGAAATACATTTCTTACATACGGCTCCTTTAAACGGTGTTGTGTAAACGGCTCCTAAGTGATAAATGTCTGTTACAATGTTTAATATAACACAACATTTTGTATTATATGTATTATATTAGTATTATATTACAAAATAATTTGGTCATATTATATGTGTATTTGATCTTATTTAACCATAATCACGAGTTACGCTGTAACTGTTACATCTTGTGCCCTTTATACCCGAGAACAATAGCATACAAACCACACATGGGACTGATAAAACTCAATAAAAAACGTTGAAACCTCAAATTATTTTTACTGCGTTTATTTTAATCAAACATTTGCAGTAGGATTGCTGTGGTGATGCGCAAAGACTAGTGAGTAAATGTTCTCTTATTCCCTATGTTGTGTGTACAGTGCCCATCGAAATGGACATCGCTCCCTTCAGATGTGAAGTGTGGAGCACTTATGGTCGAATGGAACGCACCTAAAGTCATACAAACCATAAATCTGTCATGACGCACACACACAAAACACATTTTGTCATAGGGACAAAAATAAATTTTTATTTTGAAATTATTCAATTAAAAAATGGCAAAAAAATGGCATTATTTTTAAAAAATGCAAAAGAAACATGCAAAATCATGCAGAAATATTTGACCATTCAATTTTCTCAATTCACCCGCCATTTGACAAAAACTCGATGTTTTGCATATAGTAGAATTTGAGGATATGTATTCTAGCTTGCTTTCACAATCAGTGACTTCCACTAAATTAGAAGGCTATTTTAACTAACTTTAATTTGAACTGTTTCTGCTGCTATCCTTGTGAAATAATGTTTACAGCACTGCATGTGACTATGCACAGTCACACACAATATCCATATAGAAATTGCTTATGCATAAACACATGTATGTGAAAGGCATGTGGCTCTCTTACAAAACCTAGCAAGTGCCTTGCTGTCAGCTACCATAAAGAGCATCGAACTGAAGTGAAACATCAAGAGTAATGTGTTTGAAACGCTCAACATAAGCATATAGCGTTAGCACATGAAGTACCCTGAAGACTTGATTCGCAATTGATTTCAATAGTGTTTAGCATTAGTATGTAGCACACACAAATGTTGGGTAAAAAGAAAAACAAGAAAAAATGTGTTATTGAATGAAATTCATCCACCTTTTTGAATAGATGCCGCAATGAATCATGGGAGTGCCTTTTCCATTAAGAATACATGCAATGCTGCCTTGGCCTAAAGAATATTTTAATTATGCTGCCTGCCTTTTTGCGCACATATGATGCCTACGTAGGCAGCTCACTTGGTTTAGTAACAGCCTTTGTGTAGGATGTGCCATATATCATGCTAATGGCAATAAAATTAAACTAGAACCAATATTTGAAAAAGCACAACACATACAGATAATTTCGTCAACTGCCAAAACAATTTTAAGCTAAAATGAGCTGAGTTTATCCTGCACTCGTGATTTCATTCTATTGCATCACCAGCCCTTGGCTTCACGTGCACCCTGCTTATCAACAAAACAACTTAAAATCCTCCTGATTTAATTCACTTTGCAGTTGGAATGTCTCACAATCAGTCGCACCCGGGTGTTGAACTGTGACGATGGACTTCAGCATGTCTGTCAAACCTGTTCACACACAATCATGGAATCCCACACCCATGAAGTCACTAACCAGGACCTGCTCAGAGATGTATTTCCCTTTATACAAACACATGGGGTTTGGCTAGTGAGATATGTCATCAGGATCAGGTTTCAGAAGTTTCGGGACAGTGATTGGATGAGAGCACCGCAGAGGAAGTCCAAGTCATTGTTTCATTCAAATTGCAAAGGTAAATGTATGAGCCTGCTTATAAACCCATCAGATTTAGAGGAAGCTGATACTTTATAACACATTTATGGGATCATTTCTCAGCTGAGTTAATGTTTGTTTTGGTATTTCAGATGGTCTAGATGCGTAAAGAGAACAGTAATTTAATATAAAAGATTGATATATTCTACTTTACAAGCTTATATACATCACAATTGTGACAGAAGCACCAGTGCACTGCAGAAAGTCTTGTTTTAAACAAGTATTGGACAAATTCACATAAGATTGCACTTGTAGACTTTTAAAAAGATTTTCGTATTTTTTCTATGAGACATATGAGTGTGTGTGTGTGCAGTCATGCTCACCGTAATCATACTTATCCTTATCACATGATCAGTATGCATGTGATTCTCAGGGCTGTGTTTTTCTCTCTGTCACATGGCCGTGGAATTAGGATCACACCCCATAGCTATATGTTTCTGTGAATGTAAAGCCCTGCCCTCCTACTGTACAATAATAAGAGAAAAATGGGGAAATGTTATGTTTTTCAGTTCTGTAAGTACAAAAAGGGTATGTTCGTGTAATCAAGCCAATCCTCATAACACTAGCATATACAAACAACTGCTTACGTCAGCCACAGCTAACAATTAATTAATTATGAGATGAGACACGTCATCTAATTGTTTTACCCAACATTATGAATAGTAAACTAAGCTTGTTTATCTTCATCAGTTTCAAATGATTCAACAGTATGAAGCAAAAAGAAAATACTTACCCTCATGTCGTTTTGAACCTGTATAACTTTCTTTTTAGTGAAACACAAAGGAGCCGTTTAGAGGAATGTCCAAGCTGCTCTTTGCTGCTCTACAGGTGTAGCAGACAGATGAGGATCCAACACAAAGTTTAATAATAATTCTCAGAATAATCCAAACAGGAAGCAGCAAACACACATTAAACGCAAACGTGACCGGACAAACTCAAAGGGAAACCACATAAACTTATAGCTGACAGATGAACAGAATAACTCAATAATCAAGGTAACCATGACAACTAAATACTGGCGGGAACTTAGGACAACAGAATCTAATGAATATAACTAAGAGTCTGTAAAACTTAAACTGAGCATTACTGTGACAGTACACCCCCCGCCAGAAAGGAGCAACCTCGCACCGTAACAGAAGATAAGAAGAGGGAGGGACAGTGGGAGGTGGACGAGGCGGCGATGATGGTGATGGGCTGATGGCACGGACCCAGAGCCCGGCAGTGACGAGTCGAGGGAGGGAGAAGCCAAGATATTGATGGGACTGTCGACATCTGGGGGACGACCGATGGAGACGAGGCCGATGGATCCAAGAGCACAGATGGAGAGCCGAAGGTGAGTGACATCGCTAGCACAGGAGACCTAGGCGAAGCTGCGGTGAAGAGGCGCAGGAGGAGGGAAGGAGGAACCCATGTAACCGTAGGGGTGTAGAGACGGAGAGTAGCAGATGCTCGCAAGTCCGTGGCGGAAGAAGAGTGATGGCTGACCAAGAGGGAGCCGGTGGGATGAGGGAACCCCGTGGAGCCGCAAGGTGGAGGGTGTCCGATGGAGCCGACAGGTCGATGGGCCGAGGTGGAGTTAAGGGATCAGAGGCCGGAGGTGGAGCCGTAGGATCCTCTCGCTCACGCAAGGCTGGTGGTTGCACGACCTGAGGCTTTACGTCACAGCAGGACATTCACGGGGAAGAAGGAGGTAAGCTTGACGTGATCAATAACGGTAATTCCAATTCCAAACAGGTAAAAGAAAGTCTCAATGCTGTCTTGAAGCAGTGATGATTCAGAACAGACAGATAGTACCGGGTGGGATAGGGTGGGAGGCAGTACCTCCATGTCCAAATCCATCAACCTGTCCTCATGTCCAATTCCACCAGAATTACCTCTGCCACTGAGGCTCCGGCTCACTCATCACGGTGAACGGTTGCTCTCCGTCAGCAGGAGGCTCTAGCGAAGTCTCCGCAGTCGAGACTGGTGGTGGGCTTGGCTCTGGGTCTGGGTCTGGGTCTGGCTGTGTCCTGGATCGGGGACAAGCGCCCTCCAGTCAACCCCTGAGGTGTCTGGGAGGTCTACAGTGTGGGTGGTAGTTGGCCCTGATTCACAACAGCAATTTGAGGGTGTAGTCGTCATTTGGGCAGGTGACGGCAAGATGGCAGAATAGTTCTGCATAACAAAAAATATCAATGTTTTGGGCAATCACATCGAATTTTGCTGCATAAACCAGTTATTGGTCCAGTCTTCTGTTAGCCAGGTGCAGACAGACAGATGATAATTCAGGAATCAGTTCAAAAGCAGAGTTTTATAACAATCCAACTGGAAATACATTCACTAAAGCTAACGCAAAGAGACCGCACAAACACTGAGTGAAGGTGAGGAACTTCATGGTGATGAACTAAATGACGAACAGCTGTGATGATGATTAGTGTCCAGGAACTGATGAGTGGCGGGAAACTCAAACAAGGGAACACATGTGACTAATGCAAACAGTCTTAAAAGTCTATGGCTGAACCCAAAATCTCCCCCTATACCCTCAAATAAGGCATTATTTGAGGGGACAGCCATTTGTAGTGGTGTCCGAAACCATAGTGGGCGTTATTGAGTGCACTTATTCAATCCCACATTGCACTGCAAAAACAAGTCTACAGCCGATGTACGCTGTCTGAATTCACTCACTCGTTTTCATTCACTCCTTCAAGTGAACAGTATTAGTGGACTAACGTAAGGAATAGTGAATAAGGGTTTAGGGGGCGATTTCGGATTCAGCCCATGAAAATGAAACTAAGAACAAACACAACTGAATAAGTGTAACAACTGGAAGAAGTTTAACACTTCATGGAAGAAGGTAACACTTCATTTTAAGGTGACATAGTTACACGTTACTACATGTACTTACTATAATAATAAAAATAGTACATTATGACCAATTACAAGTAATTAACCCAGATTTCAAAATTGTCGCAATGTATCTTGAAGTACAGGGTTTGAATGTGCATGACTGTGGAGGAGAAGATTTTCAGAGAATGTTGAATAATCTCATAATCTTTTTGGTGCTTGACTGCTCCTGGTCAATGCATGCTTTGTATGTAAAAGAGTATCTTGTAGTTTTGTTATTTGTGTTAATTATTTTCAGCATTTTATTCTCCCCATGGCTGTATAACTCTATAATTGAAGCAGTACACTTTATGTATGCTTTTATGCTGTATATTTTATTAGTGCTATATGCAGTAGCTGTGGAGTGAATATATAATTCTACATTTACAGTAATGAGTACAAAGAGCAAACAGCATTCTTTGAATATCAGTGAGGCAAGTATGCAATACTTCCACAAAAGCAGGTGTTATCAGCATAGAGCTGGTATGTATTGTGTTCTTAGGTGTGTGAGGACAAACTCTCTCTATCTCTTACACACACACACACACACACACACACACACACGCACGCATGCATGCACACACAGAGAGAGAGAGAGAGAGAGAGAGAGAGAAAAAACAGTGAATATAAAACTGTTTACACTAATGGGGCCCAATAGTTTGGAGTATTGTGAATATCCACTCCTCCTGTTTGACATCTATGATTGGCTGAGACAGAGGGAGGGCGTAAGTGTGTGTGTGTGTGTGTGTGTGTGTGTGTGTGTGTGTGTGTGTGTGTGTGTGTGTGTGTGTGTGTGTGTGTGTGTGTGTTTAGAGAAAGTGGAAAGGTTAGTGGGTAACAATAACCCTCCTTGTAAGCTCAAATTGTTTGAGACCGATCACTTGCAGTCATTGGAAATGTAATCATAAAATCACCTTTCCCAGAGCTGGTAACAAGTAAGTAAAGGCTAGGCAGTGCTCTGATTGGTTGCTTACTGACAGCAACAATGCTCTGATTGGTCAGTTTAAAAGCAACACTTCTCTAATTGGTCAGTTATAGAGAATGACAATGACTGCACTGACTGGACTGATAAAGACTGCATTGTTCATGATCCATTATAGATGGTAACAGTTCTCTGATTGGTTGGTTATAGGCAGTAACTGTGCTCTTATTGGGTCATGATGGACAGTGTTCTGATTAGTCAGTTAAAGACATGGAGACTGCCTTGATTGATCCAATCAGGGAAACCCCATATTACATTTTTGACATGAATGAAAACAAGGCTGTGAGGTAGAAGTACAACTACACTACAACTAAGAGTTAGTAGACAACAACTCCATAAAACAGTTTTGAAAGTTGTGAGTTGGCCAAAATGATGTGATCTTGGACCTTTATACAGTCTGCCATTGTAAAGAAACACTATGTCTGAATCCGAAATTGTCCACTATACCCTTAAATCGGGCATTATTTGAGGGGACAGCCATTTGTAGTGGTGTCCCAAACTATAGTGGGCGTTATTGAGTGCACTTATTCAATCCTACATTGCACTGCAATAACGAGTGTACAGCCGATGTACGCTCAACGGCTGTCCGAATTCACTCACTCGTTTTTATTCACTCCTTCAAGTGAACAGTATTAGTGGACTAACGTATGGAATAGTGAATGAGGGTTTAGGGGCGATTTCGGATTCAGACATTAAGTCTATCCCTCACAGCTTTGTTTCCCCCGACTAAGGTCGACAGATGGGAACAGTGCTCTGATTGGTTGATTATAGAAAGTAACTGATCTCTGATTAGTTCATAATAAACATCAGCAGTGTTCTGATTGGCCAGTTAAAGACTTGGAGAGTGCCCTGATCCATTTTAGGTGGTAACAGACAGTGTTTTGATTGGTTGGTTATAAACAGTAAGATTGCTCTTATTGGTTGGTTATAAACAGTAACATTGCTCTTATTGGTTGGTTATAAACAGTAACATTGCTCTTATTGGTTGGTTATAAACAGTAACATTGCTCATATTGGTTGGTTATAAACAGTAACACTGCTCTGATTGGTTGGTTATAAACAGTAACATTGCTCTGATCTGTCAATTATAGACAGCCTGAGGCAAATGTCCTCTGTTTGGCCATTTTCACCCCTCTTCCACCCACTAGTCTGAGTCTCTCTCTTTCTATCCAAAAATGCTGATTCTTCTTTCTCCACACATTCCAGCACAGATCTCTCTCTGCCTGACTGGTTTTGTAAAAGCATGCTGTTGGAATCCACTCCAACTTCCTGTTTAAAATTCATTCAGATGTGCAATAGATTGTCAATAATTGGGACAATATAAAATAGGCCCTACTCTGAAAATGCTACTGGTACGTCTTTTTATACATTTGATTCTCCCACTGAAGTCGAATTAGCTGCCCCTCATGAAAGATGTAAGTTCTAATGTAAAGCTCTTAAAACGTAGGTCTATAATACAAAGGTCTTTGAATAAGCTCTCAGCTAAAGACCCCATGCATGTGTAAAGGGCCCTCCTGTGTTGTTTAGGCATTTCCTAATGAAACAGGAAGTTGGGGTGGGACATATCGAAAGGCTTGTACTTTTTTTTATTATTATTAGTTAATAACTAGGACATTCTCTCAGTCTGGGTAGCATTTAATTGAACAAAACTAGTCTACTCCAACAATAGTATTACCAGGTTTCCAGTAAAATAAAGATTGTAAATTGAACTTTAAAGGTTTATTTTGTCAACATTTAGTAGTAGGCCTACACTAGCATATCATGCTAGCTTCTAAGCTCCAGGAAAGTTTATTCTTACGAGTTACGACATGATGTACATCTTTTTTTCAGAAATAAATCCATTTCTTTTTCTGTTTTCAACAACGTGATTAAGCTTTTTTGTACAAGCAACAACAAAATAAAGAGGACTAAGACTATTTTTTATCAACCTCATAATTGTTGCCTCATAAACTGGCTAAATGAGTAGCATTTTATATGATCAGAATCAATTTGATTCCACCAGGATTATTTAATAAGACACGTCCGCAAATCAGAAAATCAGAGGTCGAATACAGATACACAGACTTCTAACTAGTAATGTGATACTACTGCAGTGGCTTGTGTGGTCACATCTTGTAAATACAATAATTCCAGCATGACTTGAGCAAAAACATGACATACTGTATATGGTCTACAGGCCATAAATCTTTTATTTTATTTACTAAAAAAGAATCTTGAATCATTGGCTGCAGTGAGCAGAAGTCAGTGTTAATGCTACAGTACAGCTGGGCTTGTTGCTGTGGCAAACGCTATACCTGGCAGGTTTATGGCCTGATGGGAAGCCTGCCGTACATGTGGCTGCCATAAATAGCAGCATGCCTATAACAACAGCAGAGACGACACATGCAAGAGGCTTTTAATGTGCAAATGATCATGGGTGAAGACTGGCTGGTCCATAGAGAGGTTACTGTGAACGGCACGTGTGGGTGTTTGTGTGCTGAAACACTCAAGGTTAGTGTGCTAATTTATGAGAATTTCAACAAGAAGGTAAAGATAATGCTTTTAACCTTCATTCTCCTTCTCATGCACAAACAAACTAGTAACCTCCTGAACCAATTACTCTAGAGCCTCATGGTCATACACAGTAAAAAAAAAAAAAAACACTGTTTTGGGTTAAAAAAAATTTTTTGGGGGGGGGGGGGGGGGGTTTAATTTTAAAAATTAAACTTTGTTAAATCGTTGGGTAATTTCTAGCAATAACCCGGCTGTTGGGTTAAAATATGTATGTTGAATGTACACTTTATGCACACAATTATGTATATTTACATTAAACTCATAGACTCCATGATATTTAGTTTGTAATTTATTTGTTGAGACATATTTATTGTTTTATACAAATAAACAATCTGTATTTCGAAACAAAGTGTTTTTTATTTATTAAAATAATGTCACAAATAAAAATAAATAGTTTACTTAATTTTAACTTAACTGTTGGGTTAACTTTAACCCAACTGTCTTTTAACCCAATGCATTGGGTTGAAATAACCCACAGTTGGGAAGGTGCTATATTTGGGTTATTATTCATTGGGTTATTTTTAGCCCAACATTATTAAGTGAGTACCACCGAACCTACCAGCTGCTGTTGAACTCTACACATATATGACTGTATGTCAGTAGAGTTTGCACATAACCGCCGTCATTATACCAGACCACAGAAAACGCAATGTTCACCGTGAAGCAACTGAATGAGGGGTGTGAAATGAAAAGTGTGTGTGTGAATGAGATTGTGACATGTAGCTAGAGGAAAGTTACAGATACCGCTCTAATCACTGTAAGACAGAGCGAGGGAGTGTGAGAGATCGAGCGGGTGAAAGAGGGAGGCATGTTTCTGCAAAGATAAAGTGCCAACTCTCGCATGCAGCTCAGGACAATAACAGGAGTATCGGAAATGAGCCAGTGGGGGAAAATATGTGATAATAACTCCAGGAAATCAGTTTCATTTGAATATTTGTGGTAAAAAGACACATTTTAAAAATAGGATAGAAAAGGATGGAAATAGTGCACTGAAAGTCATGTTGTACAACACAAGAATTTCTTATTTTACTGAAAATATTTCAAATAATAATAATAAAATATTGAAAAAATAACAGTAAAATACAATATAACTACTAAATATACAAACAATATACAAATCAAAAAATATTTGACTGGTAAGATATTTAAGAAAACAATTAAAAATAAAAATGGAACATAAATTGTATAAGTACATTTCACCACAAAATGTATTTAAATATGAAGAAATTGAATAGAATAGAAGAAATTATTCAAGTGAATTAACAAATAAAGTTGTATTTAAATATTTGACTTGGAATGGAATGTCAACTAACAAAAATTATATAATAAAACATCACTTTTTGATTAGACAGTGCAAAACACAGGAAAAGTCCAAACAAAGGAAAACTGTGACAATCACAGAATATATTTATACTTATTCTATCGATACACACACACACACAAAATCATGTTTAAAGGTAAAACTAATAGATTATAATAAAAAAAAAAAAAATTATTTAGTGACAAAGTCTTAAATAAAAATATTTATAGAATATAATAGAATAGAATAGAATGGAATGGAAATTATGTAAGAGTACAATAACATGATATTGTATACAATAACATGCATACATAATGGCATATATTAATATATGACTAGCATGACACCAGCACAGCGCTTTTTTGTGTGTTTGCTAGTACAGCATGAAGTTTGAACAGTGCTAAAAAGCTGTCTATAAAAGCACACACATACACACTAGCAGCCTCACACCATATTAAATATTACAGAAACAGAGAACATGGCCATGCCAAGATCCACACACACACACACACACACACACACACACACACCTTATATATCCAGACCTCCCTTCAGGGGCGCAGCGAGAGCTAACACTGTGAGATCTTAATTAGTCCTGGGTTCATTTATTAAGTGTGGGAAAGTGTAAAGACCCAGTGAACTGAGAGAATGAACTCATTCTGCTCGGCTGAGAAGTGCGCTTGTTTCACTGTACCTATAGGACAAATATGCTCACAAATATAATCAGACCTCTTAAAATGAACTTGAGTGTGAATATGAATTAATAAATTATAATTATAATGAGCTTAATTTGAGGACAAATTAAAAGTCTATGTTTTTATATTTAGCCTACTGAAAAAAAGTTGTGCATTCCCAGGTAAAATGCAGAGTTGTTCTGGCCGGTTGCCAGGCCTTGCTATGCAGTTTCTAAGGTATTGTGAGTTCTTTTTTCTTTTCTTTTTTTGCATGGCCAGTTACTAAGGCATTGCTAGGGTGTTGTGGATGGTTGCTAAGTGGATGTCAGCTGTCTGTCAAGCAAATTATGCATAAGTAGTGTACACGTTATTACACTAGTCCACTTCAGACATTCTACTAAATATAAGTAACTTTGCAACACGTCAGCTAACTCTCATAAGAGTATTGGTCGACTGTTAAATAGGGTTCGGGTTAGTAGATTAAGTTGACATGTAGTTGCTAAGTTACGTATAGTCAGTTGAATGTTGGGGTTCATCAAAATAAAGTGTTAGCAGACATTAAGCAGACAGTCTACCAATACTCTAATGACTGCTATTTGACATATTGTAAAGTGGACTATCGAAATAAAGTGTTACCGACCATAGTACTGTATAAAAATGCCTCATAGTTATTATCTGTCTTCAGTTTACTACATTAGATCCATGCAAAAATGATTTAGATGATGCATGCATGTTATTATTGATTCATTAGTGCAACTCTCATTCCTGTTGATGACTAAATGTAATGTAGACAGAATATAGCAATGTTTCCATCCAAAGTTGTGAGTTTAGCTTGTGCGCATAAAACATAAAACGAATAAAGCAGCGTTTCCATCCCATGTGTTTAAGATGATAAAATCGTCACTTCCTGGATAATTGGCGCAAAATATCTACATAAAAATGAAAGTGGATCTTTTTTCCTCCATCATAAATGACTTGCGTCTCAGATCACACAGACGAAATGTAATAAACGCTGCCATGCTGTCTTGAGTTTGAAAGCCTGGTGTTTGGAAATGCAATCATGCGAAACGCTTCTGGGAAGTCATAATACCAAATCATTCTTATGGCAGTCATTTCAGAATGATCAAACTAGCAATTGAGGTTCTGTGTGATGTGATTGGTCCGCTGGTTAGTCCAGTTATCCAATCACATCCACTGTTGATGCAAAGTCACATGAGTTTTTAATTGCGCATTGAGACATTTATTCGACATTTCCATCGTAGTTTTATCGGATAAAAAAAAGGTATCCACCTCAATTGAGCGCATACATTTTTTTAATTCACATTTTTAGAATTTATGAACATCTTGGCGTTTCCATCCAGCTTTTTTTTTTTAAGCGATATCCTACAATACGCATAAAAATAGGTGGATTTACGTATACGGTAGCTTATGATATGACATAGTTCATCGCAGAACTACTTTACTGTACCACCAAAATACACAAGTTGAAAAAAAAACAGTTTTCGGCATCGTTGAGCCTTTAGTGAGTCATTCACAATTAAAATACTGTATCACACTGTCACGGACTGGGTAGACAGGAAGCGAGGATCCAAATGCAAAAAAGGATATTTATTAAAGTAACAAAACAAACTACAAACAAAAACGAGACAGACATCCGGCAGGAACAGGAAACACATAGGAACATATACAACGAACCAGCCAACGCATTCTCATCCTAGGGCGTCATATTCTGACACTTTGACAAAGCGTCTAAATCCAACGCCCATGGAACCCTTTAGCGTCAATATAACACGCAGAGAAATGGGTAGGTTTAGGTATGGTGTAGGGTTAGGTTTAGACCGCTAGGAGGCGCCTTCTGACCCATATATATCGGCGTCTCATATTGACGCTAAAGGGTACCATGCGCGTTCGATATAGACGCTTTTTTTTGGCAAAAGCGTCATTATATTACGCCTTGGGATGAGAACGGGCTGAACCAGCACAGGACTACAAACACAAGGAGATAAAATAGGGGAGCAAACAAGGAGGGAAACGAGGAAAGCAGGTGGGACAAATTGTCCAATAATCAGATAACAAGGAAGGAGGGGTCAAGAGACAGGAACACAAAACTCCACATGTGCTACATATGACAGGACAGACATGTGACACACACACCTAAAGAAAGGAAGACAGAATAGATAACTTTATCATTTCTACTTCTCTCTGTCCCTCCCCATTAACAGACATCTCCCATTATGACAATCACTTACAGCCACTATCGATTCCCTCTCCAGCTGCGACTCATTCCACACACTCTTATAATCAGTCACATCATATACAGACAATTCACAGACTTTACAGCAGCCCACAAGAACACACACACAAACACATTACTCACAAACAAACACTTCTCATTGATTTTCTCAGGCTGGGAGCTGCAGGCACACATTTCTGCTCTACTATTGGCTGATAGTGACATGGAAATATGGAGAAGTCGAGAGGAAAAGAAAAATGGAAAAACAGGAGGGAAGCAGGAATGGCCAAGAATGGAGCAAATCTGAATATATGAATCAATAAAGGTGAGTGGTGGAGAACAGAAGTGCACATTACTGTATTTTCTCCAGGCAGCTCTTTTGCACCGACATGGCCAAACATGCATTTAAAGGGTTAGTTCACCCAAAAAATTAAATTCTGTCATTAATTATTCACCCTCATGTTGTTTCAAACCTGTAAGACCTTTGTTTATCTTCGGAACACAAATGAAGATATTTTTGATGAAATTTGGACCCCTCCATATCAGTAACGCAACTGCAACTTTCAAGGCCCAGAAAGGTTGTAAAGACAATCGTTCAAAAAGTCCATGTGACTCCAGTGGTTCAACCTTAATGTTATGAAGGGATGAGAATACATTTTGTGCACAAAAAAAACAAAACAAAAATAACTTTAATTAACTTTATTCAACAATTTCTTCTCTTCAATGTCAGTCTCGTATGCTGTTGACATAGTAAACACAGCGCAGCGCTTCCAGTTTCTACCTCAGAACGCCGGCTCACTAACACTGTGTCTACAACGTAAACAAGAATGATCAGGAGAATGACAGGGAAGAGGAGAAATTGTTGAATAAAGTCATTATTTTTGTTAGCGCACCCGCCTCCCACGGGTTCAAATGTCGGAGCAGTTCAGTAAGACCGGTTACATTTGGTGCCGTGACCCGGATTGGGAGTGAGTTTTATGGGGGAGAGTGTAATAGACGTAGGCCTGTAAGAGCAGTGTGTGTGTAAACCTCACTCCCTTTGCCTCGAGAGGTGTGCTAGCGGCTGTGGTGTTTAGCGTCCTTGTTAGCGCCTAAGGTAGGGCCGGTTACACTTGTGGTGATGTCAAACACTGATTTTCACCGTGTCATACATGTGTTTGTTAGTTTTTGGATAGTGCTTGATTAGTAAATGAATACATTTTCATGTTTGCATCATATAACCAGCTCCATATGTATGGCTTTTCTGATTCAGTAAACTTGCTCAGAAGCTCACCTGATACAGCAATGCACATTGTAAAGACATGTAAAGGCAGGTTGAAATCATATGGTTGCTTCTGCAAAGGCATTTTTTGTCTCATGTTTGCCTTTGTTTAGGAAATATGTTATTTTCGAACATTATTAGCGTATTAACCTTCAACTTTGTTCCCTTGTTTGAGTTCAATCATGCCCATGTTGTACTAATATGTTCATGTGTGGGGCTCTATACATGATATGCTATGATAAACAGTTCAAATAATAGCATGCTAGATTGATGATACATGACCTCATCACGCTGAATGCTTTATTCAATAAGTGGTGTCCAGTTATATCATCTAGAAAAAAAATTTCCTTTCACAGTCAGATCAAAGAAAAGTCATGAAAATTATAGAAACAGCACTACTAATAAATTATATATATATATATATATATAAAGAAAATCAAAATGTTCTTACTATTTCTACTGAATATAATATCCATACAAACACTATGTGAATTGCAAAACCTGATTTGAGCAAGTACAACATGTTCCTGGATCGACATCTTTGTTGATCCTGGAACAACATTCCATTCAACCAATCAGATTTGAGGGACACGTTTACAGTTGATGTCAAGTTTAGGCTTAAGGGTTAAGGGTTATGTGCTTTTACATCAGTGTTATTCATCTCTCATTTCCTTTGCTTTTAGGAATAAGTTATGCAAGATTTAGGTTAGCATGGTTAGGGACATGGGACATGGTTATCATAAAATTTTCAGACAGGAATGTTGTTTCAGGATCAACAAAACATGATCTTTTTTAAATTGAACTCGGCAAAATCATTATCATTATTATTATTTTCCAAAATGTGTATACAACAGAGCATACTTTGTGGAATATCGTTTTCCACAATGCAATACACTCACGGACAGCCAAAATGCATGACGCCTTTACTCAAAATTGAATTAAAAATCCAAAGCAACCAGTTTTATTTGCTGAAAACTCACTCAACACGCAATCTGATCAATGTGACAACAATGGAGTATACTGTTTGAATAAGGAATAAAGCTTACTACATCTCTTGCTATTTTTAAAAATAGTATGCAGCTAACATTCCTCAATAAATGCATCAATTTTCTATAGATTAAATGCTGTACTGCAGAAATACTAGAGTAGATGCTATTCCCACAGGCACTTCTGTGTTATATTGCTGTCTTTCTCTGTCCTTCTTTCTTCCAGGGATGTACTTCTCTTTCAATCTATCTTCATCGTCTCTCACACGCTTCTTTTTCCTCCTCAAAGATCCTGAGGGGAACGTTGTGCCACCTCTCATTCTGTTCTTCTCTTGCTCTCTCACTCTCCTCCTATCATAATATTTGATTTCATCAGCTTTCTTTCTTTTAGTAGTAGTGCTAGACATATCAAAGAGGAGAGCGAAGGACAGATAAATAAGAAGAGAAGGAGTGGGAAGAGAAGCAGTCGCTCACACCTCCCTTTCCCAAGAGAATATAATTGCTCTGATGATGTTGGCGGAGGGATGGAGGGATGGAGGGAGTGTGACGTAGAGAGGGAGGCGTGAGGAGTCAGGGAATACCCTCGTGAAGAGAGACAGAGAGTGTGTGGGTGTAGGATGAAGAAACTCTCTCTCTCTCTCTCTCTCTCCCTCTCTCTCTCCTTCAGTGGTGTGTAGCGTGAGAAAGCCGAGCCTCCAGCCCTGCATGTTTAAAGATTCATGAAGCAGAGTTGTGCGTCTCATGCAGCAAAGAGCTCCACTTACACACACACGTACACTCCATATGCTTCTGTGCCAGCTGAGAAACGATATTCGTGTTCGTGTACGCCATGAAGTTGTGCGATTAGATGTGGATGAACTAGATGTGCTTTATCTATCACTGCAACAAAAAAAAAAGTCTAATGTAGTATTTTTTGGTATTTTCTTTTGTATTCCAATAAAAAGTCATTTACACACGAAAAACATACTATTAGGTTAAAAAAAGATTACAAAACAAATAATAATACAAACTGTAACCCATGTATTGCTTATTGTTAGTTAATGTTAAATAATACATGTATTATGTTAATTGGACCTTATTGTACTATACCGAAGAAGAAGAAAAATAACAATAAGAAACACATTAATTAAAAGAAAAAACAAGATTATTTTTCTCACCCCACTGGCAGATTTTTTTTTCTTCTTGTTTTATAATAAAACATGCTTAATTTTGATACTTTTTTACTTAATATCTTATGTAATTAGTTATTTTATTTGACTTATTTTGCATCTCAAGTAAATGTATCGTGATTTAAGATGAACAAGAAAAAACACAGAGCAATGATTTAATTTGATATAATTAGACAGTTTAGCAGTGATTGTAAAAAAGTTGTGTAACACTTTGGTCCAATATGTTTCCTGTGGTTAATGCATGAACAAACATAAACTAAATGAAAAACAGGTTTTACAGTCTTTATTAACCTTTGATAATGTTAGTTAATAAAATGTTAATTGTCTCTCCATGTTAGTTCACAGTGTATTTATGCTAACAGATTGAACTTTTCATTTAAAAAAATATATTATTAAATGTCGAAATAAACAATAACAAAGATTATTAAATGCTGTAGAATTATTGTTCATTGTTAGTTCATACTACCTAACATAGTTAACTAATGTTATGAATAAAATGTGAATATAATGTTATGAATAATAATATGAATATATATATATTGTCATAAACCCAATTTGAAATGATATATACAATTTCTTGCATTTCAGCAGAGCGATTTAGCAAATTTGATGTTAGAAATGGCCATATGACACGTTATGCTCCATAATGCAGCACTGTTCTTGCTTATCACTGCATGCCTCTATTTATAGAGCCTCCCAAGAGCAGAGAAAGACTCCCATCTGAAAGAACACACACACACACACACACACACTCGTGCTGAGGGAAGAGAGTAGCTGCAGTCGAAGGCGTGGGGAAAAAGGTAGATTGCTGAATCTCACGGAGGGAGAACTTGAGAACGAGGTTAGACAGAGAAGGTGAGAAACACGTGGAAATGATTGATGGGCGCAACAACGCATGAAAAGGGGTGAAAGAAGAATGTAAAAGAGGTGAGACAGGAATGGAGGGTGAGAGAGAGAGAGAGAGAGAGAGAGAGAGAGGAAGAGCACAAGCAATATTTTCAAAACTGCCCATCTGAAAGATCGAGGTGCAAAACAAACATTAATGACCTAATACAGAGAGAGAAAATATCTCTTCAATTTTAATAATCCTAATAAGGTTTTTTTAAATGCACTGGTTTATATTTGCTGTTCTATTTTCAATTCATTTGATTGAAATGAAATTGAGGGCCTGCGTTTCTTTTGTAACAAGGAAGAAATTGGTTGAGGCTACTTTTCTGTCCCTTATGGATTATGGTGATTTTTTATATATGCACGCCCCAAATAAATATTTGCACCAACTGGATTCAGTTTATCATGGCGCACTGAGATTCATTACAGGGTGCAAACCCTTTACTCATTGTTGCACTCTGTATGATCTGGTCCAGTGGCCCTCCCTTGCTCAGCGTAGGCTAACCCGGTGGCGATTGTTTATATATAAATCCATTATAGGGACATTGCCCCCTTATTTATGTAGGCTTATGTCCTTTAAGGTCAGCATTCGCTCTCTGCGGTCTAATGATAATCTCCACATGATTGTGCCTAGGGCTCGAACAGAGTTAGGGAAGCAAGCATTTAGAATTTCTGCCCCATCAGCGTGGAACCTGTTACAAAATGACTTAAAGCTTGATAACTTGGTCTCCTTTGGTCACTTTAAGAGGCTAGTAAAGTATCGGGAAGCAGGCACAATGGGCACCTGTTCCTGCTTCCCAAATTAGGATAAGTCTATTGTATTGTAATTTGTTACATTGTATTTCCAACTGTTGTAAGGCCATTGTATTTTTTAAGCGTGGCTGATTCATTGTATTGTTAATGTATTATGTCTTGTATGTTTTTTGTATTTTGTATTTTATGTGAAACTTTTATTGCGGCCTTCTTGGCCAGGGCTCCTTCGCAAAAGAGACTTGTTCTCAAAGGATTTCCCTGGTTAAATAAGGGTTAAATAAAAAATAAAAAATATGAGGTTGCCAATTTTGCTAAATATATCATATTTGAATATCGTGCAAAAGTTCATGTATTTCAGTAATTCAAATTAAAAGGTTAAACTAATATATTTAGTATATATAACTATACATTTGCATGAATATATTTTTCAGAGGGCCGACATTTCTGTATTTAAAATCTTCTTTTTTTTTTTTTTTTTTTTTTTTTTATGTAATATTCTAATTTTCTGAGATTTTGAATTTGGGATTTCCATAAGATGTAAGCCATAATCCTCAAAATTATAACTTTTGCACAATATTCAAATTTTTCAAGTTTCACCTGTATACATACTTTACATATTACATTTATTTCCCAACATTTGGGAAATGTCTAAATACAGTTTATCCCTGCTTTGTGCTTTTCATCTATCATTAAAGTAAAAAATAAAAAATTAATAAAAATAAAATAAAATCCTGGGTAACAGGATTGCAAACTGGGCCTATCTTTTTATGACTTAAGGAAAACTATTTGTTTGATAATTTTTTTTATACAGTGATTTCACATATAGAGAATGAGAGGTGTTTTATTTCACATTGAAGAAGCAAATTATATATGTTATAGAATTTAAGAAATAAAAACAAAATGTTTAAGTAATAGTAATAAGTAATAATAGTAAGTAATAGTAATAGTAATAAGTAATAGTCACAGTAATAGTATATGTATATCCATTTTCATTAGTTAATAAATACAATTTTATAATTAAAAGTAATTCAAAATAATAAATATAATTATTTTAAAATAATTACAAAGTTTTTATGATGAATTGAACACCATTTCAAAAGATTTTCAAAAGTATGGCACTGTACAACATATTTGAATTATTGAATACAGTTAAGATCAACACCTCTGATGTGGAACAGAAGAAGAAACATTTTAAGGGACAGTGTTTATCTAACATATAATAGTTAAGACTAAATAAACACATCAGAGTACACAGATTGTACCTTTTTCTGATATACAACCCCCAGAAAAGGATTAATCTGATGCTTGCCTTTTCCAGACATTTCTATAGCGCAGTCTACGTCATCTATATTACTTTACATAAAGCCTAATGGTGTAATTGAATGAGTGAAGACTCTGACCGGAGAGAAGGAGAGGAGAGGAGGATGTTCCTCAGATGATAAAGAGTAATTGACAAGAGAGGAGAGAGACTCCCTCTAGTGTTCGGGCTCAAGGCTCAGTCACAGGGGTTTTAGAGCCAGTGTGAGGAAGGATGTGTCTCTTTAAAGAGTAGTGCTGTGTCCGAAATCTCCCACTACTCACTATATAGTGGACTATATAGTGAGCTCGCCATTTTGTAGTGCTGTCCGAATGAATAGTGATGATTATTATACCCTATATAGTCCACTCAATGTATCCCAGAATGCATTTTGAAAAGTAGTGTACAACCGATGGTCACTAACCCAAGCCCTACATACCATCATGCATTGCGCTGATTGTAAAAAAGACGGACGGACGACAGCAATGACGTAATCAACGGCGCCGAGAGACGATCGAGTAGTGTCCGAAAGTGGTGTTTCTATTATGCTGGTGAGCTCACTATATAGTGCTCTACTCCCTACCCCCTACATAGGAGGTAGGGAGTAGTGGTTTGAGTGGAGATTTCGGACACAGCCATAGTTCACCCAAAAATGAAAACTATCTGATCCAAACCTGTACATTTCTTTGTTCTGTTGAACACAAAGGGAGATATTTTGAAGAATATGCCGTTGTTGGGCACCATTGACTTTGTCAACCGTTTGGTTACAAACCTTCTTCAAAATATCTTTCTTTGTGTTCAGCAGAAGAAAGAAATGTATACATGTTTGGAACAACTTGAGGGTGAGCAAATAATGACAGATAGTTGGACATTTTTGGATGAACTATCACTTTAAGACCTGTTCACACCAAAAACGATAATATTAGCGTCCATACCAACGCACAATAACTTTATGTTTATTCTAAGCTTGCGCTGTTATGCCATTTGTTGTATTGAATACCCAAGCTTTTTAGAGCAGGATGGATTCTGATTGATTGCAATAGGGATGAGAACTATAATGATAATATAGTTTAAAAAAAACATTCTAAATTTAGAAGAATATGAAACGATATAATTAGAATCACTTTCAAAACAATTTTTCCCCCAGATGATGAACGATAAAAACATAGTGAACGAGCCTTTACTGTCCATATATTGATAAACACGCAATCCTGCAGTTATTTGTTATTTGAGTTCAAATTTTTCAACTTGCGCGGAAGACGTTCGCAGCAAACGCGTCGCCCAATTCACGTCATTGGTGACGCCCGGCGCGAATGATGCGTCTATTCGCGTCTTTGCATTGACTTTGTATGTAATCTACTTCGGTGTGAACACACCATAACGCAGGACAACTCATTTCGCATCATTGCATCGTTGTCGCGTGGCTCGCGCCCACAGGTGTTCAGTCGACGTGCAGCGAGTGGGTCTGTTTACAAGAAAATTGCAATGCCACTCAGATGTACTGTTCCTGGCTGTGGACAAACAACATGTTTGAATACGCTGACGGCAGGGAGAAATGGACATCCCAGTCTCGGCAGTGTTCATTTAAGCGTGTGTTCTCTACATTTCAAGGATGACTATTTTGAGAACAAATCGCAGTATGATGCTGGCTTTGCCAGAAAACCTTTGCTTAAAGATCAGGCCGTGCCCACTATTCTGGGCCCAACAACGATGCCGCAAACTGTAAGTAATGTATTTCATCTTAAAACTACTTTTTATGCATAAGCACTGACGTTAGCCAATCATAACAGTAGGTGTTAACACTGAACTCTTAAAGGGGAAACACCCCCAAAACAGACTGTTTGAATCAGAGGATGAGAAACAGGGTGGGAAAAGGTCATAAATCACTAAATTTTAAAAGGTTTTTGTCCAAAAAACTATAGTAATACTATAATTGTACCTAAGGGAACATAATAAAACAAAAACAAAAACCATGTCATGACCCCTTTAAAGTTCGTGATCTCAATTCAAAGCGATCTTATTCCTGAAGGACAACGATTTGCCTCTGTCTTTTAAACCTTTGACAAAACCATACCGGAATGTTTGCATATGAAACAGCTTCACAAAAAGTCTTTTCAACACACTGTATCTATATTTCTGTGCTACAATTATTCAAATTATTATGTGAGAAATGGGATGAAAGTTTATAGATGCGATGATGTCAGCGGTAGCTTTCAAAATAGAGTAAATCACCTTTTGAAAGTAATTTGACATTTCAAATATTGTATCGATTACATCATTACACCAGTAGGGGGCGAAAAGTGACTTAAAAAATGAACGAATCTCTTGAATAAATTATTCAATGACAAATACAAGAACGCTGATTCATCCAGTAATGAAACAAAGGCAAATAATCTCTGTATTTAAAAATGTTTAAATCATTTAAAAAAAATTTTTTAAATGGTTTGCGTGAACGATTCAATGACTCACTCGTAAAGACTTAACTTGTTTCACGAAATGAAGGCACATAATCTCTCTGTTTTTCATTTCTCTGCGGGAGGATATTATCTTGCCTTACATTTGCCAAATTTGAATTCCATATCCATATCATGCCTACAGATATGACTTTATTCCTGCTTTGAGCCATTTCAATCTAAAATGAAAGCCGAGCATCTTGTCTTTGTCAAAGACACCTGCGGATGTAGGTGAAGTAGAGATGAGCAAGGCTTTGAGATGCTGAAGAGTGATTATCTTTCACCACTCTCATGTCTTCATCTCATGCAGAGCGGTGTGGTGTCTTTGTTAGAAAACAAATGGAAAACATCCTCAAGAGACACGGAGAGACCCCGTCGGAATTCAGTCTAGCACGCCAAAGTCATGCAGAGAATGTAAATCGCTTACAAAATGGCCTAAGATCTGGTTGGTTCGAACATCACCAACAGTGTGTTCCTAAACAGAGACAAATTGGTTGTTGTATGCCACAGTATGAATGATGAGATGGTGGGATTCTGTGACCATGGCAACATCCTATTAAAGATCCCATGATATCACAAACGGGTTTTGTGGCTTCTAGTACTCCTATAGCTAACAACATTCACTTTTAGCACAAATATGGATTTAAAAATTCACTGAGAAAATGGCCTAAATGATTAACAACTCATCTTTCCTTCAGGGACATATACAAATAGATGTACGGTAAAATGGCGTCTAAGATGAGAATGTTCCTCCTGCTAAACACCACCTAACACAAAGTCATCATTGATGGGTGAACTTCAGTGGTGAACGGGAGACTACAGCAAATCTACTATCCTCCAATAGCAAAAGAGAAAAATCCAGAATAGCATTTTCAGGACAAGAGAAAAAAATATAGAGATTGATTTCCATTAGAGAAAGATGCCAAAATATGCCAGAGCGCTAAAAGGTTCATTCTCTATCACTTTTGAAAATAACGTACCGCCTATAGACTTCTAAACCTAACTGGTAGTGTTAATAACAGCAACCATTTTAGCCTCCTTCTACCAGTCTTTGTGCTCTTCTTTCGGGACTCGTGTTTCACAGGAGTGCAGTGCTGTTGCAAGTTGAGCTATCTAGCAAGTTTACACCAGAACTTTAATACATATAGAGCTGGAGATGAAAAATCTATTAGTTTACAAATCACGAAATGAACTAAACGTGCGAAATCACTATGCTAAACGTGCGAAACTGATTTCACCAAGTACAACATGTTCTTGGATCACCATCTTTGTTTGGTCCTTGAAAACAACTAATCAGCTTTGAGGGACAACTTTACAGATTATGTCAAGTTTAGGCTTATGACACCACCATTGGTGTAATTCACTTATTATTTCACCATTTATGTTAGGGTTAAATTAGGGTTTGGTTTAGGGGTAGAAATAGAGAATATTCAGACATGAATGTTGTTACAGGATCAACTAAATATATGGAACATGTCTTACCTGGTAAAATCAAGGTGACCGTACTTAAATAGTTTTGAAGTCATAATACCGCACAGTATTGAGGAATTAAGTGGAAATAAGCCTTTAATAATCAAGTGTCGAGGTGTCCGTGAGCAAGACACCTAACCCCAGATGCTCCCGACGAGCTGGATGGCGCCTTGCATGGCTGACACCGCCGTCGGTGTGTGAATAGGTGAATGTGAGGCAAATGTAAAGCGCTTTGGTGGCCATTGGGTCTGTGAAAGCGCTATATAAATGCAGTCCATTTACCATAATCGATAATCTGCCCCTATAATCGTAATTCGTTTAAAAAGGAGTAATAATTGTTGGTGTTCTCTTACAAGAGGTTCTCTCGTATTGCATAAGTTGCTTACGCTACGGGTAAAGTCATCTTTTCTCGAGATCTGAAGGCAAAAAATTATCCTTCATTTTGTATATATTGTCAACGCAGTGCGGCAGACAGCAGACCACAGCAGGCTGTATAAGCGTGCTCATTGGCTGTCCTGCGGCAACTGCAGCAGCCTACCAGTGAGCCCCGCGTGACGTCACGTGACTCCACGCGTCACAGCCCGCCAGGATGGGTGTGGCTTAGCGTATATTTTTAGGGCTTAGGGCTCAACAGGCTGCACTCTGATTTTCATCTCTTCAGCAAAGCTCTTCGCATCACTGGATCTTGGAAGCTGCCGCCGTCGAACCAAGCGACCAGCAAGCCTAGGAAAGCGTCTGAAGAAGCCGGCCGTCTTCGCCACCTTCAGCCATCCGTGCCTGCTACGCTATCCGGCGACTATATCCTTTACTGCTGTGTGTGTTCGCCGCCGCAACACATGCTTCCTAAAAGAGCACGGGGCGTTTTGATCAAAATGCCTCGTTCTTCCTGCGGCTCGTGCTGAGCCTCGTTCACCCCCGGAGACCACCATCTCATTTGAGCTCTCTGCCTGGGCCGTGAGCACGCGGGTGCCCTGAGTGTGAGGAACTTCCGATGTCGACCCTGCGGGCTCGACTCGAAGTATTCAATGACGAAGCTGTCACTCCGCCTGTCTCTGTTGGGCCGCGTAGGAAGAAACGCTGCTCCCAGAGGCCACCGGAGACCTGTGTGGCGCCAAATAGCTCGCTGGATACCTTCCCTTGAGCTTCCCTCTCTCTGCCCCTCCCAGCCACGCAGCCGCCGGCTCTCGCCCGCGCTATCTATTAGCCCAGCGTGTCTCGAGTTCGGACCAAATGACTCCAAAGTCATCCTGAAACCGAGACACGGTTATGTCCACAAGGCGACTGGCACACCTTTTAGAGCACAGATCATCTCTGCCAGCATCCGATAGCGAGGGAAGTGATAACCACCTATGCCCCTATGTCAGGGTGCTGAGAGTGTACATCACGCGCTCCACCGCCTTCAGGCGTTCTGAGCAGCTCTTTGTTTCATTTGGAGGGCGCACCAAGGGTCTCGCCACCTCGAAACTAGCCTATCCAGATGGATAGTGGACGCTATCGCACACACAGCAGCTTCCAAGATCCAGCGATGCGAAGAGCTTTGTTGAAGAGATGAAAATCAGAGTGCAGCCTGTTGAGCCCTTCCTTATATACGCTAAGCCACACCCATCCTGGCTGGCTGTTACGCGTGGAGTCACGTGACGTCACACAGGGCTCACTGGTAGGCTGCTGCAGTTGCCGCAGGACAGCCAATGAGCACACTTGCTATGGTCTGCTGTCTGCCGCACTGCGTTGACAATATATACAAAATTAAGGATCATTTTTTGGCTTCAGATCTCGAGAAAAGATGACTTTACCCGTAGCGTAAGCAACTTACGCAACACTCGTTCCCTCTTCTAGAGAGAACCGAGGTAATGTTAGGGAACCGAGTACGTTTTATTGCCGAGTATAAGTGTTTATTTCAGCTGGAAACTGAAATGGAGTTTTGCAAAAATGTATGTAGAGGCACGCTTTCCCAAATTTGCCTTTGTTGCAAATTTCCGTATATACAAACATTCAGTGTATAGGCCTATATACAGTGTATATACACTCACCGGCCACTTTATTAGGTACCCCATGCTAGTAACGGGTTGGACCCCCTTTTGCCTTCAGAACTGCCTCAATTCTTCGTGGCATAGATTCAACAAGGTGCTGGAAGCATTCCTCAGGGAGTTTGGTCCATATTGACATGATGGCATCACACAGTTGCCGCAGATTTGTCGGCTGCACATCCATGATGCGAATCTCCCGTTCCACCACATCCCAAAGATGCTCTATTGGATTGAGATCTGGTGACTGTGGAGGCCATTTGAGTACAGCGAACTCATTGTCATGTTCAAGAAACCAGTCTGAGATGATTCCAGCTTTATGACATGGCGCATTATCCTGCTGAAAGTAGCCATCAGAAGTTGGGTACATTGTGGTCATAAAGGGATGGACATGGTCAGCAACAATACTCAGGTAGGCTGTGGCGTTGCAACGATGCTCAATTGGTACCAAGGGGCCCAAAGAGTGCCAAGAAAATATTCCCCACACCATGACACCACCACCACCAGCCTGAACCGTTGATACAAGGCAGGATGGATCCATGCTTTCATGTTGTAGACGCCAAATTCTGACCCTACCATCCGAATGTCGCAGCAGAAATCGAGACTCATCAGACCAGGCAACGTTTTTCCAATCTTCTATTGTCCAATTTCGATGAGCTTGTGCAAATTGTAGCCTCAGTTTCCTGTTCTTAGCTGAAAGGAGTGGCACCCGGTGTGGTCTTCTGCTGCTGTAGCCCATCTGCCTCAAAGTTCGACGTACTGTGCGTTCAGAGATGCTCTTCTGCCCACCTTGGTTGTAACGGGTGGTTATTTGAGTCACTGTTGCCCTTCTATCAGCTCGAACCAGTCTGGCCATTCTCCTCTGACCTCTGGCATCAACAAGGCATTTCCGCCCACAGAACTGCCGCTCACTGGATGTTTTTTCTTTTTCGGACCATTCTCTGTAAACCCTAGAGATGGTTGTGCGTGAAAATCCCAGTAGATTAGCAGTTTCTGAAATACTCAGACCAGCCCTTCTGGCACCAACAATCATGCCACGTTCAAAGTCACTCAAATCACCTTTCTTCCCCATACTGATGCTCGGTTTGAACTGCAGGAGATTGTCTTGACAATGTCTACATGCCTAAATGCACTGAGTTGCCGCCATGTGATTGGCTGCTTAGAAATTAAGTGTTAAGGAGCAGTTGGACAGGTGTACCTAATAAAGTGGCCGGTGAGTGTATATATGCTTATGTCATCCTCCACCCTTTCTAAGCTCTAGGTAACATGAGAGCAGGTTCAGCTGTCTTTATAGCTGTCTGCGAATCATGATCACTGCGAATCACAAGCAGCTGTGCAGCTATTATATACACTGGCCACAAAACAGCAGCTGTGCACACCAAGACATATCCTCAATATATGGTGCGTAAAGCTGGCACTTTATAACCTCTGTCTCGATGAAATCACTCATGGAGGAAAGGAGAACAGGAAAAGGTTGGTTTGCAAATAAAACGTGTTTGTAGGCTAGATTAAAATGTATATATATATATATATATATATATATAAAAGAAATTCATACAAGCAGCGCTTAAATGCAGCTATTCTATAATGGGCGCATTTTAATGTCTGAATTAAAATTTATAAAGTCAAACATTTCAGTGTACAACTGTCCTGAAATCATAATTAAGACAAATGTCTTTTTAGTTGACACTAAATAAAAAAAATTTGTCACTATTATTAGGCTTTACGCACAAATCACTAAAACCCTATTTTAATTCTATGAATTCTTTTTTAATTCTTCCGCCGTAAAACTGATTGTGCAGACCAAACTATAAGGCCCAGAGACTTGAAACTTGGTCAGATGGTAGGTCTCAATTTGGGAAAGAGATTTTTCGAAAAACTTACTTTTGCAAACAAATCCTAGTTTTTTGGCCCGACAGGAACCAAACCAGTTCAGAAAGATTCTATGGAATCTGACTATTAATAATAATAAAAAAAGGTGAAAGATTCACGGTGTCTAAGGGGTGCCAAAATGTTCGAAGTGGGAGGAGCTCTTACTATAGTACTTTTAGCTTTTTTACTATACCTTTTTTAGCTTAGCTTAGCTTTTTATCGTACTTTAACCAAAATTGCTTTAACTCAAAAAGGAAATGAGATATTTTCACCAAACTTGGGACACATATCGTCACCTTCCTAAAATAATTTTTTGACAAAAATGATTTTTTTGCATACAGTAAGTCATCTTCTCATGATGCTGGCCACATCTGGTAAAATTGCCCACATCCTTAGTTGAACAGATCATGCAATTCTACCCCTGTAGTATAATGGCCTATGTCAAAAGTGTGACTTAGGCCGTTTTATTTTGGCTAAGGTAGACTTAGGCAATTTTACAAGCTTTTCAAGATGGCAGTTGCATCAAGAAGAACACAAATCTATTCGGCCTCTGAAGTTAGGTTCCGTTTTTTGAAACCTGAAAAAATGACTTAGGCAATTATTTTAGGAAGGTGACGATATGTAAGAGCTCCATCTGAGGTCACGGCAATTGGCCACTTGGTGGCGCTATAAAATTGAAGACATGAAGACATGAAAATTGTCATAACTATGCAACCGTTAGTCCGATTGACTGGGAAGTTGTCATCCCGTGTCTTTGTCCGAGCTCCCAGGATTGTCTATGCGTACATTGATGTATCTCAAAAAACATGTTGTGTTTTTTGCTCGAGTGATCAAGAATATTCCAACAAACAAATAAGCTTTCCTTCGATTCCTCCATCCTCATTTTCTTTCCTTGCAGCCTTCCCTCGCATCCTACACGAGGATGCACAAATAAGAAATGAGAAACGCCCCTAGACTGTTTGTTGTAGCCGCTAGCTTTATACCATTGGAATCCTTGGCTCTGATTTCATTTCTGCAATGAAAAATGTTCCGCCATCTTGGATTTTGTCCGAAACCTACTTTTGCAAAGGTTTTAACCACCTTTGTCAGAAGATTCAATTCACGTGAAGTAGCCCTGCCAAACCACACTGTAATATTACCTGTCAATATACTCTCAATTGTACAGCGGCGAATATTTTGTAAAATGTTAAGTGACATACCATATTTCTTGAGACGCCTCAAGAAATAAAGCCTCTGATGTGCCTTCTTAATGGCACAAGTGATATGGGAGGACCATAAAAGGGAGTCTGAAATATGGATGCCTAAAAACCTAAAAGTATTAACAATTTCAACTGCAGAGTTGTTGGTAACACTTTATTTCGATAGTCCACTTTAGACATTCTACTAACTATAAGTAACTATTCAACTACATGTCAACTAACTGTCATTAGAGTATTAGTAGACTGTCATCTTAATATCTGCTGACACTTTATTTTGTTGGTCCCCCAACAGACATTCAACTGACTATAAGTAACTTGGCGACTACAAGTCAACTTATTCTCCTAACCCGAACCCTAACACCTAACCATAACCCACCAGTCTACAGACAGTCTACTACAATATACTAATACTCTAATGAGAGTTAGTTGACATGTAGTTGAAAAGTTACTTATAATTAGTAGAACGTCTAAAGTGACTATCGAAATAAAGTGTAACCGAGTTGTTAATGTAGATGGGTGTATGTGTGGGTTTATTACTTCTAAAATCTATGATGACCTCCTTAGTTTTCCCCACATTAAGGGACAGATTATTTCTTCGGCACCACATTATCAAATTACTCACTTCATCCCTACACTCTTAGAAGAAAAGGTTCTATCGGCGCTACGTATTTGGAACCCCTAAAAGGTTCTGTACAGAACCCTTTTTAAGGGTTCTTTGTAACCAGGAAAAAGGTTCTATATGGAACCTTTAGGGGTTCATTCATTATCATTTGTTTTGTCCTTTGCGGATTAAATATTTCATATTATTGACAAACATCAAGACCCTAAAATGTATGAATGCATGTGAATGATCACAAAATTCAAGATATGTGGGTTAGAAAATGTATATATTTATATAATTTTATGTAGTTAATCAATATCCAAAAATCAGCATGATTAAAATGTGATATTAAGTTACTACAACAGTTTAATAAACAATAATTTAATTACATCTACAAAATGTTGCAGAATCATGTAATATATGAATGAATAATAGCCTATAAAGAACCTTTGTGCCAAAAGGGTTCTTTCTTGTCATTATAGAACCTTTTAAGCATAAAAGGTTATTTGGAGTTGAGTAAAGAACCCTATGGTTCTATATAGAACCCCAATGAACCCTTTTTTCTAAGAGTGTAGGCAGTTTCATTATTGCTGTCACTGAGTTCTACCACAGTAGTATCATCTGCAAATTTCACAATACTAGTTGTGGGATGTTTTGCAATGCAGTCATAAGTATACAGACTATATAATAGAGGACCAAGACAGCAACCTTGAGGTGCTCCAGTACTTAACACTATAGAGGCTGAGTATGTAGTGCCTACTCTAACTGTCTGGGGACGGCCTGTTAGAAAATCCTGAATCCAGATGGAATTACAGAGGCCCAGGTCTAACAGCTTAGATATTAAGATAGAAGGTCTGATTGAAGGCACTGCTATAATCAACAAACAACATCCTGACATACGTATCCCTACCCTCTATTCTAGATGTTGAAGTGCAGTATGTAAAACCAAGGATACAGCATCGTCCACAGCTCTATTTGATCTATATGCAAATTGTAGTGGATCAGTGAAGACAGGAATGCAGTTGTTAATATATGATTTCACTAGGTCAATAATTATCAAAATAAATGTTGAACTTCACCCTTTGGATAGCTATAACATGGTCATTTAGAAAATACATACTCAAGCCTATAGATCTTAAACGAAAAATCAAAACTTCACGAAATTTGGTGAGAACATGCAAACTTATATGGAAATCGCAACACAGGTGGCGCTGTGACTGTTAAAAAGCTTTAAAAAAACATATATTTACGATAAATTGCAGGTATTTGCTGTAAATGGTCTTTTCCATCTCAAAATGGTTCCAGGTTTGCTAAATAAAACATAATACCTTTTTACACATTGTAACATTTTAATCGTTGGCAGTCTGTTTTTGGTTGCTTGGGCACAGATTGAAATGGTAAAAAGCATTGTCTTGTGAAATTTGTATAATAAAAATAATTATACATAAATCAATTAATCCAGCTCACTCCTTTCCAGCAGTGCGCTGTCGTCCCTAAAAGCCAAACAAAAAAAGTATGAATGACCAGCAGTAAACTGAAGCACTCTACTAGCAGGTTAATTAACTCACCCAAACGCATAACTACACATAGATCTGGCAAAAGAAAATAATTGGAAGATATTTTTGAAGAAACAGTTTTACCATTGACATCCATTGTATTTTTCTAAATATATTTTATCCATGCTCCACAGAAGAAAGTCATGCAGGTTTTAAAACGACATTTTCTTGTTTGAGTGAAAGTATTAAAATGACTTGATAAGTGAAATGAACCCTTCACACACAGACGCATCATCACACCTATACACTCCGGTAACCATGCCGACCACACAGATGGCCAATCAAATCTATTCCAATCTGAGCTGTGGTCTCAGCCACTCTTGCAAGAAGTTATTAATAGCCGACAACCCTAGAGCCACATCAATCTCTCAGAAAGCCATCATCAGCTGAGCTCTCATAATCATCCGGCTTGATGAAGCTCATGTCTGCGAATCTCTCATTGGACGTCTGGACGCCTCTCTCCACAGTGAAACACGACCTCACATCTGAAGGTCATGCCTGAAAAGACCCCTAGATCTTGGAAACAACCTCTCTGATCCGTGTGAGTGTGTGTGTGAGACTTTAGTGGAGGTCTGAGTGATGACCTCAAGGAAAACTGCGCGCCGGTTCATGTCAGCCTCAATCTGCTGTGATAATAAGACTTAAACTGTCGCCTCTGGCTTCATATTTAATCTACATTTTATTTCTGGGGTGTTTTCTATTTTCTCTGCTGCCTTTGAAGCTTCTTTCCAGGGCCATTACAAGGAATTATGGGACCTTTTTTTTTTTGTTGCTTTAAGACATATATTTAAACGGGGATCTTATAATCAGTCATGTTAAAAACAGTTGTCATTTTTGTAGACCCTCCCAAAAAAAGAAGTTTATTCAAGTGTGCTATTAGTATACTTATTTTAAAGTAAAAATAAGAAAGTAGCCTATACTTTCAGTCTACTACTTTGTATGTACTTCTCAGAAATAAATAAAATTGCACTTAAGTATACTTGACATACTGACAGAAAAGTCTAAGTATTATTTACTTGTACTCAATCTTTTGATTGAAATATACTTACAATTATAATTAAGTATTCTAATTATACTTGGCTTGTAGTATGATGTTAAGTTCACTTAAAGAAAACTCAATATACTAGCAGAACAAAACTTTTACTTTACACTTTAGATTAGGGTCCAATTCTCATTATTAACTAGTTGCTTATCATCATGCATATTACTAGAATATTGGCTATTTATCAGTACTTAAGCACATATTAATGCCTTATTATGCATGACCATATTCTATATCCCTTAATCTACACAATACCTAAACTTGACAACTACGTTACTAACTATTAATAAGCAGTAGAAGTTTGAGGCAAAAGTCTTAGTTAAAGGGCACCTATTATGGCATTTAAAATGTTCCTAATATTGTTCTGGGAGTCCCCAACAACAGTTTTACAAGCATGAAATGACAAAAAACACTTTTGTTGTCTTATAATATGCATTTATTTTTACCTGATTTGCTCACCGACTCCCATATGAATCGTTTAGCAAGTCATTTTTCCAAACCCCGCCTTTGCGTGACGCTAATCTGCGGTGATATGTTAGCAACCATAGCCCAAAGGAGTGACACCGAGCCGACGGGGTGTCATTGGTTGTTGCCTTAAATCTTACCCAGACACAATAGTGCTATTTTCTGATTGGCTAACAACACCAGACGAACAACACCAGAGGAGACGCGCTTGATTCCTGCCGGTTCCACAGTCAGAGCGGCGCGGCCAGAGTTTTGGGCGCTGCGGCATATTAAATATATTACAAATAGTTTTTCAGCGTGAGAAATACAATGTGTGGCGGGAGAGCGTGACAAAAGACCGAAATGAGTGACTGTCACGCTCAATTCGTGACACTTGAGAGCCCTGCACTTCACATATTTCAATACAATTGACATTGAAGACCGAAGCTGCGCTGTGCGTACACAACACACAAAATAATTATTGAGCATGATACATAAAACATAAAAGCAACAATTAATATTAATAATACTTACAGGTTGTGATTCGGAGAAGGAAGCTGATCCAAATAAAGTCGGTACTGACCCTTCCTTCAGTATCAGCCGGCTCGCAAATCCATACTTTATAGCATTTAGGTTTGTGAAGCAATCATCTTCAAAATGACGCGATCACAGCGATCACAGCACAAGGATGGGCTATACTTCTGTGGTATAGTTGTATATATGAACCGTAGCCACTTAGTCTTCAAATGCTCCTCACTGGGCAGATGAAAAAAGTTTGCTTTTGCGCTTTTGCGTCGCACTTCAAAACACAGCGTCTCGTCGACATGATGTTAGTTTCCTGGTGTCTCCGAACGCAATAAGTGGGCATATCTTATTCAAATAACTTGTACAGGTGACGTCATAAATTTAGAGAAAAAGCATAGTTCGTCGAACGATTCATATCAGCGACTCAGAGTCGACTCTTACTTTTGAGAGACAACAACTTTGTATACGGTGAACTTTCAGGTTTAAAACTTTGCAGGATGTTTTCGTTCACTTAGATCTATGTTACACACTACATGAAGGGCAATTTTCAAAAATCCATAATAGGTACCCTTTAATAGTGATAATTTAACCCTAAACTAAAGTCTGATCAAAACTACTAAACTAGTATTTTACTGAGAGTATCAGTAGCCTATACCTATAAGTTAATTTAGTTTCACTAAAAACAGTTGTACACCAGTTGTGTGTCACGGGTGTGTAGTGGGCAGAAGAAGACTCAAAGGGCTTCAATTAAAAAAAAAGGGAAGTGTGTGCAGACGATGACTGTGACATTACACCCCCCTTCAAAAAGGCACGACCTCGCGCCGTGAAATATCAACAGGGGTGGGGGGGTGGGCGCCCTGAAGGCTGACAAGGGCTCAGGCAAGATGGCATAAGCCCAGAGTAAAAGCTAGGAGATGTTGGCTCTCCTGGGCCAGGCAATCATTTTCACCCCGTCGTCCATTTAGGGCGGTCGGTTGTCTGTCACGGGTGTGTAGCCGGCAGAAGAAGACTCAAAGTCAAAAGGCTCCAATTCAAACATTTACTAATATAACTCACAGGTACAAACAAGCAGACAGAATAACACACACATACTTATATTCAACATACACCTAACAACCGACGAAGACAGACTGAACAGAGAGAACTAAATATAGACACTAATGAACTGAAACCAGGTGAGACAGATGACAACAAGGCACAGGTGACAATGATGATGAGGACGATAAACAGGTGGGTGATTGAGGGAGTGAGTTCAGGTGTGGAGACAAGGAGGATTCTGGGAAGTGTAGTGCAGACGATGACTGTGACATTGTGTACTCAAAGTTTACTACTGTTACACTTAAATATACTTAAAAGCAAATTTTATGCACTAAAAGTGGGCCAATTTAGTCCCACGAAGTACTGAAACAGTACACTTAAATGTAGGTCCCTCTTTATATTAAGTGGCTTTAAGTACTATGTACTTACATAGAAAGATAAGTACAATGTACTTATTGTGTTCAGGTTGTATTGTAAAACACTTTTGCTGCTATTGAGGTGTGATACTGGTAAGGTTAGGGACAGGTGTGCTGGTATGGGTCAATTTAAGGGTGGGTTAAGGTGTAATGGAAGGGTAAACTGTGTAATTACAAATGTAATTACATCAATTAATTACAGTTGTAATTACATGCAGGTATTTTCAAAATATAAGTACAATGTAAAAACATGTATGTACACAATAAGTACATTGTATCAAAGTAGTAACTTCAATGTAAGTACATAGTACTTAAAGCCACTTAATATAAAGTGGGACCTAAATGTATATTAATATATCATTAGTATACTTAAAGTTTACTTAAAAATATATTTGAACTATACCTATACTTAATAAAATGAACTTGAAGTATATTATTTTTTAAGGGCCTTGATTCTCCTCAAAAGAAACACATTTATTTGAAACAGAAATCATTAACATTATTAATGTCTTTTTTTTTTCTGTGAAATACACAGCATAACTGTTTTCCACACTGATAATAATCATAAATATTTCTTGAGCATCAAATTATCATATTAGAATGATTTCTGAGGATCATATGACACTGAAGACTGGAGTAATGATGCGGAAAAGTCAGCTTTACCCTCACAGAATAAATGACATTTTACATTATAATCACATAGAAAACATTACTAGCAGTGTTTTTATTGTACTGTAAAAATGTTTTACTGTATTTTTATCAGCATTGATGAGCATTAAAGACTCCTTTCAAAAATATTCTAAATGAATTATTCCAAACATTTGATATATACACTACCGATCAAAAGTTCGGGGTCAGTAAGATTTTTTATGTTTTTAAATGAAGTCTCTTCTGCTCACCAAGGCTGCAATTATTTGATAAAAAAAAACAAAAAAAAACAGTAATATTGTGAAATATTATTACAATTTAAAACAGCGGTTTTCTATGTGAATATATAGTGAAGTGTAATTTATTCCTGTGATCAAAGCTGAATTTACAGCATCATTACTCCAGTCTTCAGTGTCACATTTTTTTAATTATTATAATATGAAATTATTATAATATGATGCTCAAGAAACATTTATGATTATTATCCATGTTGAAAACAGTTTTTTACATTTTTATTTCAGGATTCTTTGATGAATAGAAAGTTCAAAAGAACAGAATTGATCTGAAATGGAAAGCTTTTGTAATATTAATCACTACCATTCAAAAGTTTGGGGTCAGTAAGAATTTATTTTTTATTTTTGGGGGAAAGAAATTAGAAAATACTTTTATTCATCAAGGATGAGTTAAATTGATCAAAAGTTATACAGTAAAGACATTTATAATGTTAGAAAAGATTATATTTTAAATAAATGCTGTTCTTTTGAACTTTCTATTCATCATAGAATCCTGAAATAAAAAAAGTAAAAAACTGTTTTCAACATGGATAATAATCATAAATGTTTCTTGAGCATCATATTATAATGATTTCTGTAGGATCATGTGACACTGAAGACTGGAGTAATGATGCTGTAAATTCAGCTTTGATCACAGGAATAAATTAC
Source organism: Semotilus atromaculatus (assembly GCA_031834385.1). Taxonomy (NCBI): domain Eukaryota; kingdom Metazoa; phylum Chordata; class Actinopteri; order Cypriniformes; family Leuciscidae; genus Semotilus; species Semotilus atromaculatus. The sequence continues at coordinate 31,036,828 of JAULUF010000001.1, forward strand.
ACCTCACTGTATATTCACATAGAAAACCGCTGTTTTAAATTGTAATAATATTTCACAATATTACTGTTTTTTTTTTATTTATTTTTTATCAAATAATTGCAGCCTTGGTGAGCAGAAGAGACTTCATTTAAAAACATAAAAAATCTTACTGACCCCGAACTTTTGACCGGTAGTGTATATACGTAGATGTGTATATATACAGATTCAGACGTGACAGCAAATTAGGATTTGTATTACACGTGTCATATTCGATTATATAAGCAGGTATAGGGTATGTCTCAACTTATTTCACATGTCTATAGACAGTTGCTCCTTCCGCTACTTAATCTTCATGCAAGGACAAACTCTTCTTTTTTTTTTTTTTGGCAGAGTGGATGTTTTTCTCTGCAAATACAGTGCAGCAAACATTTTGAATAGTAATCATCTCAGTCTGTGAGAACAAGTATGACCGTAATCTAAAAATCTGTTGCTGTCTTACTGTTTGGGGAGAGAGTGAGCAAGGAACAGGTTGCCTTGGCAACCGTAAAGACTTGTACGCTTATTCAAAGCGGCAAATTAGATTTTTGTGGCCAACTGGGTTCGTTTGCACAGGCTTCACCAGCTGATGAGCTTCTATTACTGCTTGTTCAATATCTTTTGAGATGTCAAAATGAAATCCAATACAGAAGCCCTGTGACTTTGTGTGGACTGAATAGAGAAAGACAGGGAATGTTCTATATTTGTCAAGCTTGATAATCTTGTATCTACTTTCATCCGATGGATTGAACAATAAGAGCAGAAGCCACATGAACTCATGAGAATCATGTTAATGCCTTGGTATACAAATTAAGCTTATTATCTTTTAGGTTATATAAGGTGCCATTTGTCGATTGCTAAATTGCTTAATTGCTTGATTTGTCATTTGACATCATGTGTTCTTATGTCTGATTTATAGCATGGAAGCTTAAAGCCATTTAATGTTTTTAAAGGTCATAGTCTTATTAATCATCTTCAGGATTTGTTTGACACTCTAATATAAGGATGGCACTTGTTTCTGGAAATTTAATCTGACACATTTCATTTGGATATGTCCTCTAGACTGCATTTGCCATGCAATTATGCTTTTAACCCATGGTTCATTGCCTCTATTTAAATTGTATCTTTTCAGCTCTGTATTCAACAGAGTATAGGGGGATGATGAATTAAGAGTGACTTAAAAATGATAATTCTGTGATTGTTTACTCAACCTCATGTCTGTCTGTCTATCTAGCTATCTAAGTCAATGTATACAAAAAAGAAAAGGAAATTTTCTGTAAGATGCAAATTCATAGTTGCTTGTTAATTTCTAAACAGTACTCATATACGTGTGTGTGTGTGTGTGTGTTTCCAAACTTGATTGGTTGATAGATAAGATTGTGAATGCTATTTCATTATAATGGCAGGCCATTTGACAATTTAGACATTACAAACTTTCCATGTCAGATATGGAATATACAGTACATGCATGTCTGACAGATTGTGATAACTGAATGGATCATTTTGCATGCGATGGCTCACACAATGCCAACAATGTTGAAGGGCTTGACTGATTTCACTGAGAATCAACTCATCAGTTTTATACAGCAAGCCATGTGCATTTAGTTACTGTGCAAAATTGCATGTTTGATCAAATTTGACAGAATTATTGGTTTAAGAAATACAAAATTTCCATTTAAGAATTGAGCCAAAGCCTTTGAGGAAAAACTGTCATATGAATTGATAGAAAGGGCAGACACTGATTTGCACTAAAATGGCACTGATTTATAATATATCGCCATCTTGTGGCACAATATATGTCTGTACCTCTCAGGTCAGGTGACAAGCTTAGCACAGTTGCAAATAATGGCAAAAAAAAAAAAACTAGATTAAAACTAGATTAACTAGATTAGATAACCCAAGAAAATTACCCTAGACACATACTAGACAAAATAAAACAATATATAAATAAAATAAAATTGTCATTATGAAATAATAAAGTGTAACATTATTAGTGTGAGACCTCACACACACACAAAAGAAAGTATACAGAGGGCCCATAAAGAGACATTGTGAAGAAGAAAAAATGAGATGGGAGGAAAAATTATTTGCCAATGCTTTCGCGGTCTCTTGAGAAACTTTTGCGTTCCGCCGAGAAATTTTGTGTTTGTGTAACCAGTTCTTTGACCTGCTCCGAGCGGGATTCGTACCGGTTTCTCAGGCGTGGGTGGGAGGAAGACAAGGAGCTGAAGACCGCAGCCTATAGCATGCCTCTTAAGGCCAAGGGAGGGAGGTTTAAGGCCCGTTTTTTTTTCAGCTGATGAACGATAAATAATTGTCAGCCAATCAGAATCCATCATTCGTTAAAGAGCTCGAGCATTTAAAGCAAAAGACAACAAAACTGTAGCAGTTTAGAATAAACAGAACGATAGTGAACACCGGTTTGGACGCTAATATAGTTCCCTTTCAATACGATTCACTTGGGATTGCCTCAGTCTCTGACGTGTATGCGGAAACTCAGTTTTCTCAGAATACTGAAGCCTGATTGGTTCACATCTGAACACTTGCACAGACAAATGGCCTTTCAGCCCGCCAGAAGGGGTGGGGCCGTCTGCCTATTTAATTCTAACAAAACGGCCATTTCGTCAGATTTAGCTCGGACAAGCTCACAGTGTGAATCTCTTGCCTGGGAAGCGCTCACGCCGTGATTGCACTCACTAAGACCAGCTGCTTGCACTGCGAGAATGAGAACGGCACTGACAACTTGACAGCTGAGAATGCCGCTTCTCCCCTACGATGTCTATCAAGCTTTTTTCAATCTAAAAGAGCATATTTTGAGAAATATATGCCTAATATGCCAAATAAGGGCACATGCCAAGCCGCTCTGTTCAAAGATAAATGCTCTCATTCTCACTTTCTCTGAAGAAAGCGGCTCCATCCCTCATTCTCCACTGTTCTCTCTCTCTCAGAAGCCTGAGAGGAAGAAACAATGGAGTTGCAGGACTGAGTGGATGGGACTAAGTGAGCTCATGCTGTTCAACATACCAGCGTGCCTCACTCTCCTTGCAGCGAGGGGATACCCCGGTGCTTTCCACCCCGCAAAGACCAACGCCTTTATCTGGTACAAGCGGTTTGGTCTGTTTTAAGGGTGCCAAAAGGGAATATGTGCCAATGACATTGGCAGCTTTAAATACAGAAGTGTGATCGGACTCCATGCAGGACTCCACCCCCTACCACCTAAGGAGCCAGGTGATGTTAAGGCCTGGTCTGAACTTGTCATAAACCCGGTTTGGTGTGGTCGGCACTGGAAGTGCCCACACTCTGCAGCCTCGACGCATGGCTCCTGTAGCCGGGGCACCATTAGCAAGCCCCCCGCCAGAAACCTAATCAATTTGACTGTTCTGGTTCACTATTGTTGACGGCAGGCGAAGCAGAAGAGGAGGCCGTCGCAATCCTACTCTGTGGCCTGTCAAGCTGGCGCTCACAAACACCTTCACACCTTGCTGCTCTCCAACCACTCACCGCCCAAATACAGGCTTCCGGGCAATTTGCGGGCATGTCGAATTGGGTTTTAGAGACGATAAAAAGGGTTACTCCAATTCGTTCGCAGACCCCCCCACTTCAAGAATGTGACTTACACTTCAGTCTCGGATGACCAACTTTAATGTCCTGTGAGCTGAAATACAAATTCTGCTAGCAAAGGAAATACACTTTAAAATAAAAATTTTCCAAAGGTGGTTTCTGTCATTTGCTGTTGTTTTTATCATGCTGATGCAAGTTCAAGTGTCTGTTTTTTTAAAATAAGTTTGTTTTTAGTTAGTTACGTGATACTATAAAAACGGTGGTGTAACGTCATGATTGACAGCTGGGATTGACAGGTTCTCTGAGCGAAGTAGTCACTGAAGCACCAACTGACTTTTTTTCGGGATCTTCGGAGGACTGAGGAGATTGTATTTACTTTATTTTAACAAGCCTCTTGTCGTACTGCAATCAACAGACATCAAAACTGAAGCAGAACGGAGAAACGAAGCAGATATCGGCCACTTAAAAAAAGTGCTAAGAGAGTGAGGGCGGGGCGTTGATTTCGCGGCTTTACTTCCTGCTCACTACAGCGCAGGTCTGGTCCCGAGATCGCTACTGCGCAGGTCCGGTCTCGAGATCACTACTGCGCAGGTCTGACCCCGAGATCGCTACTGCGCAGTTCTGGTCCCGAGATCGCTACTGCGCAGATCTGGTCCCGAGATCGCTACTGCGCAGGTCTGGTCCCGAGATCGCTACTGCGCAGGTCCGGTCTCGAGATCGCTACTGCGCAGGTCTGACCCCAAGATCGCTACTGCGCAGTTCTAGTCCCGAGATCGCTACTGCGCAGGTCTGACCCCGAGATCGCTACTGCGCAGGTCCGGTCTCGAGATCGCTACTGCGCAGGTCTGACCCCGAGATCGCTACTGCGCAGGTCTGACCCCGAGATCGCTACTGCGCAGGTCCGGTCTCGAGATCGCTACTGCGCAGGTCTGGTCCCAAGATCGCTACTGCGCAGGTCTGACCCCGAGATCGCTACTGCGCAGTTCCGGTCCCGAGATCGTTACTGCGCAGGTCCGGTCTCGAGATCGCTACTGCGCAGGTCCGGTCTCGAGATCGCTACTGCGCAGTTCTGGTCCCGAGATCGCTACTGCGCAGGTCTGGTCCCGAGATCGCTACTGCGCAGTTCTGGTCCCGAGATCGCTACTGCGCAGGTCTGACCCCGAGATCGCTACTGCGCAGTTCTGGTCCCGAGATCGCTACTGCGCAGGTCTGGTCCCGAGATCGCTACTGCGCAGTTCTGGTCCCGAGATCGCTACTGCGCAGGTCTGGTCCCGAGATCGCTACTGCGCAGGTCTGGTCCCGAGATCGCTACTGCGCAGTTCTGGTCCCGAGATCGCTACTGCGCAGGTCTGGTCCCGAGATCGCTACTGCGCAGTTCTGGTCCAGAGATCGCTACTGCGCAGGTCTGGTCCCGAGATCGCTACTGCGCAGGTCTGGTCCCGAGATCGCTACTGCGCAGTTCTGGTCCCGAGATCGCTACTGCGCAGTTCTGGTCCCGAGATCGCTACTGCGCAGGTCTGGTCCCGAGATCACTACTGCGCAGTTCTGGTCCCGAGTTCGCTACTGCAGAGGTCTGGTCCCGAGATCGCTACTGCGCAGGTCTGATCCCGAGATCGCTACTGCGCAGGTCTGGTCCCGAGATCGCTACTGCGCAGGTCTGGTCCCGAGATCGCTACTGTACAGGTCTGGTCCCGAGATTGCTACTGCGCTGACTCAAGTCCCAATATGCCAGCGCCGTATTGGGACATTGGCGGCTTCACTTCTCACCAATGGAAGACAGCGAGGGGACGTCGTCCATCTTTTTTACAGTCTATGGTGCGCACAGGTCTCTGCTCTTCAGCCATATAAAAAGTCTTTCCAGTACTTAAAATGCAGGCCTGGATCTTGCTGGATCACTCCCTGAAAATTTAGCAGTTAGCGGTGGCATTCAGAATGGGAGCATCCTCCCGTAAAGACATTTTAGAAGCTACTGGGCCTCATGGCAGCCTCCTCACTAGTTCACCTTGAGTGTGGTGCGAGAGCCGTATTATTCTCAGGGTGAGCCACTGCTGTACCGGAGCCGTGACCCCCCATGGCCCCGTGGCCCCATCTGTGTCGGAGGGCCGTGAAACTGGGCTCAGTTTCCAGAAAGAAGGTAGTCATGACAGAAACCCCCAAGATGGGTTGTGGCGCATTGTGCGATGGCAGGCCGGCCTTTGGCTCGTGGACAGAGCCAATGTCGAGCTGGCACATCAAATGCCTGGAAATGATGGCAGTGCTCCTGGCCTTCAAGGAATTTTAGCAAGAGCTCAGCGGGCACCATGTCCTGGTCCGGCCGGGCAATATGACAGTGGTAGCCTATATAGATCACCAGGGCGGTCTCAGGTCCCATCTACAGAACAGACTGGCACGCCCCTTCCTCCTGTGGGCACAGGACAACCTCTGGTCAGTGCGAGCTTTACATGTGTCAGGCTCCATGAACACGGGAGCAGATATTTTGTCCCAGAAACGGGCTGCCCCTAGGGCAATGGAGACTCCACCCCCTGATGGTCCGAATTATTCTGAGCATTTTCAGCCAGGAGGAACTGAATATATTCGCATTGGAAGAGAACACCCACAGCCCGATATTCTTTTCCAAGGAGAAAGGAGGCATTGGCCCACAGGTGGCTCCCTCTGCGCTTTATGGCTTCCCTCCAGTAAGCACTGCTCTCTCAGGTCATCAGCTGAATCAGGGAGGACAGATGCTCAGTCTTACTCGTGACATCAGTCTTGCAGAACCAGCCGTGGTTCCCAGAAATGGTCCAGCCGTTATCTGCAGCACCTTGGCCAATCCCTCTGAGAAGGGACCTCCTTTCCCAAGGGAAAGTGTCCATATGGCGTCACCAACCTGAGTTGTGGAGCCTCCAACTATGGCCTCTCAGCAGGAGCTTTCAAGCCTCCCCTGGAGGGTCTTCATCAACATGATCTCTGAGCTTAAGGCACCTTCTACCAGGCGCCCTTGTAGTGGGCTATTTTTTTCCGGCTGGTGCGCAGCCCGACTTATAGACTCCATATCGTGTGAGATCGCTTCCGTTTTCGCTTTTCTTCTGGAGCTATTGGACGGCTGTTGCACTCCGTCCACGCTCAAAGTATACACAGCAGTTATTGCGGCGTACAACACCACAGCTGGCCAATCGATTGGGAAACATGACCTGATGGTCAGATTTCTCAGAGGGGCAAGGAGACTAAACCTGCCTTGTCCGAACACAGTCCTTTCCCGGGACCTATCCATTGTCCTGAAGGCACTCAGGGTCCCTCCGTTTGAGCCGGCCTAACGACAGCAAAGTGGTCCTTAAACCCACGGTCTTTAAGGCACAACTTATCTCACTTTCTGCTGAGGCTTCACAGGACGGCCTCCGTTCAGCACTAGTAGCACAGGGTTTTGTTGTGCTTTCTCATTACATGTCAGAGACTGATGCAATGCGAAGTAAACCGTATTGAAAAGGAAAGCTCCTGTTACTAATGTAACCTCGGTTCCCTGAGATACGGGAACAAGCATTGCATCTGCCCCCACTGCAAAAGTCTTGAAACTAGAAACTTTCCCTAGAAACTTTGCACAAAACACAAAGTTTCTTGCTGAATGCAAACATTTTTGAGAGAGAATGCAAATTTTTTTACCAATAATTGTTCCTCCCATCTCATTTTTAGGGCTTTTTAGGGCCTTTGTTAACCTCAGATAACCACAAACTGATGGGGACAACACAATCAGGTTTCCACTTCATTGCACTTCTTGGCAATTATTAACTAAATTTCTGTGAGTTTTATGGTGTGTCCTTGACAAAGATCAGAATTTGTGTAATTACCCAATAGACATATTTATGGATCCATTGGGAAATTGACTCCATGGATATCAGAGATAATGTTACACACTTGTTTACCACATCTAAATAAATCCAATGGTTGTTCCCCATAAGTTCAAAATGCAACTCTTTATATATTGAAATGAAACATGGATGTGCTCCAAGTGTTATAAATCGGTGTCTATTAACACTGTTAATATTGTGAGTGATATAGACACATGGTCATCCACTAATGAGGGGCCACGGGGGACATATTTGTTACACTTCCCCTCATCAGTGTCACCATGGTTCCTCTCTGTTGTTGCTTGGCAACCGTTTCATCCTGCAATTGCAGCAAACATCAAAGCTGTGACTTAAAATCATTCAATTACACAATAGGATAATTTCAGTTGAAATAATATGCGATGGCCTCTCATTATTCCATGTAATTATCACAATGAATCTATCATCAACAGTAATCATTAAGCCTCTCCTTCAAATATCCTTGAAAAATTCACCCTTTCAAAATGTACCATGGTAACCATACACTCTTAGAACAGATGTGTTAAAAACAACACATAATGTGTTAAATTTTAACACATGTGCTGAATCAGCTCAGGGACAACACATATTGTGTCAAATTTGACACAACTTATGTGTCCCTTTCTTTAACACATCTTTTGTGTCAACTAGGTCAACACAAAGATGTGTTATTTTTACACAAAGATGTGTTTACTTGTGTTTGGATGGATTAATGTGGAATTAAAAATGTACGATTAAAACATTTTGTGTAGACAATTTACACATGTGCAATCAAGAGAGAAACATGTACATTTGTTCATGTAAATTTATTCCAGATTAGATTTGTTTCACATTAAAAAAAAAAACGGATTAAATCTGTTTCTGTTATCCGTAATACATTACACTTAAACCAATCATCTATTTGAATTACTGAGTTCATATGTGAAGACAATTTTTGTTTTAGGGACTCATCAATATAACAAAATAGTTAATATCTCTGTAAGTGAATACTTTGGATTGTTAAAATGTCCACAACCATAAAACAGTGCACCTTTATCTTAATTTTTACCAACATATTTACCATGTCTATTCTGATATAACCATGTCGAAACAGAATACATGTCATGGAAAACATAAAAACAGGTAATGGGCAACATTTGTCATCTTAAAATGTCCACAACCATAAAACAACTCCTTTGTACTCAAATTTTCACACATTTTTTACACATCTTATGTTGATATTTACACAAAATGTGTAAAATTTGTAACCACACATTTTTTGTGTCATTTTTTAACACAACCCTTCTAAGAGTGTAGTTTCGGATAATTTATGGCAGCTTGGGATAATTTACATGAGCTGTAACTCTTTAACCACTTACAGGGGTGGAATAATGTAATCGTACAACGAACACCCTCCTGATGTGGCAGTAGAACTTATAAGTCTCTGTTTAAGTAAAGGTTTACAGGAGAATAATAATAATTTAGAGGTATGGAAATAAACTGCCATGAGTGGTTTATTCATTTGATTTGTGATCATGTTAATGAATGTTAAATGATTGGTATAATCTGAATCAGCAGGTTTTCTTGTTCAATTTGATACGGTAACATCACACACAGTATGGTTCTCTATATTTGTGGGAACTTTCCATTGACATAATGTTTTTTATACTGTCCAAACTGTATATTCTGTCTCCTAACCCACTAAACCTACCCATCACACAAAACTTTCTGCATTTTTACATTACAAAAAAAAAAAACTAATTCTGTATGATTTATAAGCTTGTGTACTCATGGGGACCTTCATTTAGGTCCCCACAGTGAGCCCCCATGAGTTGGTGTGCATTCAGATTTAAGTCCCCACCGGGATAGAAAAACATGTACACACACACGCACACACACACATGCACGGGCGCACGCACACACAGCTTTGTTTTGCTATACTTGTGAGGACATTCCATAATGGCTTTTATACTGGACACACTGTATATTTTATTCCCTTACACACACACACACACACACTGCCCCTATCCCTAAACCTACCCATCACAGGAGACATTCTGCATTTTTACATTTGTAATAAAACATTGTTTTTTATGTTTTTTAAGCTATTTGAAATATGAGGACTCATGAAATGTCCTCATAAACCACGTCATGTCATTATACACATGTGTGTCCTCATAAATCACATAAACAAGAGCACACACACACACACACACGCACGCACGCACGCACGCACGCACACACACACACACACACACACAGTCTGATAAGTTGAAAGCCTATTTTTGTGTATTTTTCTATTTTTCTAATTGTATTTAAAATTATGTTAAAATGAAATAGGTAGTGATGGTTTAGCCTAACTATTATATTATGTTATAATATATAAATTATTATATCATTACTGTAAAAAGGCCACACAGGTCTGAGATTGTTCTCGTTGTGTCCGGTAGGTGGCGGTATGTTTTTTGTTAAGCATCAACAGACAAGCAACACAGAAGAAGACGAGGAAGTGCTTTATTTACATACTTTTGTTGTCTTCTTATAACTTCGGTTGTTGTTGTTTTATTATTATTATTTAAAGCTTTAACCGCACCAGGACCCGCTGTAAGTGTTGAGAAAGCCGTGTGTGTTCTCCCGTGGACAGCAGCGGACAGCATTAATGGCCGAGGGCAGCAGCGGTAACCCGGGCGGCGCTCCTCCCGGAGACCCGCAGCTCATCGCGCTCATAGTGGAGCATCTGAAGAACAGAGGCCTGTTCGACGAGTTCAGGAGAGACTGTCTGGCAGACGTGGACACGAAGGTGATGTGAATTGATGTACATTTGAACAGTCGTGGCCATGTCTCAGAAGCTGGTTATCTGCCCTCCTAGACAGCATTTGTGTGCGTCAACTCTCGAACACGCCCATAAACTGCCAAGAAATGATTCCACTGTCCATTTAGGCAGATTACTAGGGTTTGAAACAATATCTGTCTGTCTGTCTCTTTGTATGTCATATCCCTCTGTCTTGTTTATTTGTCTTTATGTATGCTATCTATCTATCTATCTATCTATCTATCTATCTATCTATATTTGTGTGTTATGTCTGTCAGTCTGTATTTATGTGTCATCTATCATCTGTCTGTCTTTGTCTGTCTGTCTGTCTGTCTGTCTATCTATCTATCTATCTATCTATCTGTCTATCTGTCTGTATCTGTCTTTGTCTATCTATCTATCTGTCTGTCTTTGTGTGTCTTTGTCTATCTATCTGTCTGTCTTTGTGTCATCTATCTATCTATCTATCTATCTATCTATCTATCTATCTATCTATCTATCTATCTATCTATCTATCATCTGTTCTATCTATCTATCTATCTATCATCTATCTATCTATATCTGTCTGTCTGTCTCCATATATTCAGATCCATCTCATTTAATCTGACATAAATTCATCTTTTTTTCCAGCCAGCTTATCAAAATCTGCGACAGAAGGTGGACAACTTTGTGTCCACTCATCTCAGCACTCAAGAATGGAATCCGTCCATCAACAAGAACCAGGCGAGGAATGGCTTGAGACAAAGCGTGGTTCAGTATGTATCAACTCAATGGACCTTTATAATTTTTTGTTAATTTTATTGTATTGTGCAATGCTGTACTGTAAGTCTGAAGTTTTGTTTTAATGCATTGCATAATATACACTATGTACTAGTGTTTAAAGCTGGGAGCAATTTAACTTTTTTTCAACAAACGCCAGAAGGCCTGTTAAAATAGGATACCTTTTTTGAGCAGTGTGAGGTTTTAAAAATGTCATGTTAAAGAAAAGATAGCTCTAATGCATAAAATATAATTTTCCTTTGTATTTGTATTGAAAGCATTTGATTTTTCTCACAGGTCGGGGATGTTGGAATCAGGGGTAGACCGAATCATTACTCAGGTGGTGGACCCTAAACTGAACCATACCTTCAGGCCACACATCGAGGACGCCATTCATGAATTTCTATCTGCAGAGACGAGAGAAGAGAGTGCATTGATTTCAGCCCTCGATGCTGAACAGCAGGAAATGACCAGCAACACTGCAGCCAAAACACAATGAGGTAAGATACATTTATATACACTGATGAGCCAAAACATTATGAGCAGTCACAGGTGAAGTGATTATCGTTGATCATCTCCTAACAAGGCCACATATTGAGGTCTGGGTAAATTAGATGGTAAGCAAACAATCATTTTATGTAATCAACGTGTTGGATGCAGGAGAAATGGGCAGGAATAAAGATCTGAGCACCTTATCGAGGGCCAGGTTGTTATGTCAAGGCGACTGGGTCAGAGTATCTCTGATAATGCGAGGCTTGTGGGTTTCTCTGGGTCTGCAGTGCTGAGGATTTACCAACCGTGTCCGAGGAGGGACAAACCACAAACCGTCGAAAGGGTGTTGGGCGCTCGAGGCTCATCGCTGCACGAGGGAACGAAGACTATCCCGTCAGGTCTGAGCCAACAGAAGATCTACTGTGGCACAAGTCACACACAAAAGTTCAATGATAGTTATTGGAGGAATGTGTCACGACTTTCAGTACTTCACACTCTGTGTAGCTGTAGACCAATCAGAGTGACCAGATGCCATCGAAAGCACCTACAATCGAAAGCGAGCACCAGAACTGGACCTTGGAGCAGCAGAAGAAGGGTGTGTGTTCTGATGAGTCCTTTTTTCTGTTACATCACGTGTGTGGCGTTTTCCTGAGGAAGTGATTCACCAGGATCCACTGTGGAACGAGGACAAGCCGGTGGAGAGACTGTGATTATTATCTGAGAAATGTCCTCCTCCTGGGTCCGGACATCCATGTGGACACAAATTTGACACGTGCCACCTTCCAAAACAATGTTCACCTCTTCATGACTATGGTGTTCCCTGGTGGAAGTGTCTCTTTCAGCCGGATAATCACACTGCGCACATTTATCAGGAATGGTTTGAGGTACATGATGAAGAGTTCAAGGTGTTGTCCTGGCCATCCAGTTGAGCATCTGTGAGATGTGCTTTACCAACAAGTTCGATCCACGGCGCTCCTCCTCACAACCTACAGGACTTGAAGGATCTGCTGCTGATGTATTGGTGCCAGAGACCGCAGGACGCCTTCAGGGCTCTTGTAGAGGTCATGCCTGGAGGTCAACAAGTCAAAAAGTACAGACGCCTGCTTTCAAACGCTCGTGTGTATCTGTGTAAGAGCGTTATTGATGTATATCAAACATGTATAAGATGTTTTTGAAGCGTGGATCATTATAGCCAATCAGTCATATCCGATGAGTACAGTGGCCAATCAGAGGTGTTTACGATTCTGCTCAACAGCGCTCAAAGCGTCACATTGTTTAAATTTCAGTACCAACTTGGTACCGAAGTCGGTACTTTTTGGCAACTCCACCTGGAGCACGCGGAGGATCAACAGCATATCATGGTTGTAATGTTTTGACTCATCTGTGTAAAGTTACCTTTCCTTAGCTAGAAATAAGTAGCTTTTATCATGTCATATATTAGTGGAATAAAAATAATAATATTTGGTGCACCCTTAATATTGAGATTTTTGTGCCTGAGGGCAATATGAAAATGTTTTTTTCTGTTCATATGTAACACTTGGTGTTTTTCCAGGTACAAGAATACATTTGTGCTATTTCACATGGAGATCACCAAAAGTTGTCCTTCCGTGACTGGCTACAACAGACGGAGTTTTGCTGAGCACTGGAACTTTTTGAATTTAAGTGGTTAGTTTGGGTTGTTTTGCACAATGTGTGTGTGTGTTTAGCATGTTACATAAAAGCAAGTTGTTCAGCCCATGCTGTCTGGTTTAGTTTAATGAAATTACCTCTTCAGCACTAAAGAACAACTGAAGCTTATTTGTCCAAATTAAAATAAATGTTTTTAAATAAACATGGAAAGTACATCGAACTCAAGCCAGACGCAAATTATCCTTTTTACACAGCTGGATTTGTGAAATTCTTCTCTTTTTGTTCTTGCTATATTCCAATGGGACTCATAGCATTGTTTCTACAATAAATGTAACTTTTTAAGAAAAGCCAAGTTGGTTGCATCATTTGTGGTATTGTAAAACCTCTGAATCATTGCAAGAGGTTACGGTTTGTTGTGGGAAACATGCTACATAATGACATAGTCCTGGACTCCTTTTAGCAATGGCATTTTTGACAGGAGGCCTTCACCAGCGTTTTTATGATTCCATCTGGACATTAACTAGAGCGAATAACCTCAAGAGTTCACCATGTTCTGTACCATGCAGAGTGCAGACACGGTGTTACATGATTGAAACCATTTAAGGGCTAAAAGCTTGTCCACACCGAGACTGCATTTGAATCTCCGGCGTCCTCATGACATGAAATTCCAGAGAAGAGCTTTTTGGTAATGGAAGAGCCTCTGGAGAGGTGTCATGTCCCGGCTTCGGACAAAGGTCGGCCGTTCCAGCTTGTTTCTGTCTCTCAGCACCTCAGCGCTGAGAATGTGCTGTACAGTCAGATGCTCTTTAGCAGTCTGCTAAAGAGCTGCGGTCACGTGTCTTCTGAAAGTCACTGCTTATGAAGCTCTGCAGTTGGTGGTGGATCTAAATTTTGCAGCTGAACTTATTCAAATTTTCTTAAAAGGAATGAGAGTGCATTGGTGCCTGTTCTCTTTTCTGGGGCCTCATTTATAAAACTGTGCGTAGGATCCTTACTAAAAGCGCCCGAAATTCAAAAATGGCGTACGCAAAAAAATATTCAGACTTATAAAACCGTTCGTACGCCAGAACCTGCGCAGAATTCACTTTATAAATCCCAGTCAGCGGAAGATTGTGCGCACATGCGTCTCCTCCCCGAAATAACCATATATGGAGCTTACAACGCCTAGTTTTACTATGCATATCCTCATCTGCATATCATTTGCATATGATTATTCATCCACGTGATGACATGTTTAACGGTACAAGACATTAGGAAAATATGAAATACGGATGTGCCGTCACATTACATTAATAAAAACTATTCAGTAGCCTATCCATGACTTGTTTTTGAATAAATAAATCAAATAGTGTAAAATACATTTCAGAGAAAGTTTTTCTCAATCTTTTCCACTGGCCAAATAGTTGAAAAAAATGTTGAATGCTTCTCAGTAGCCTATGATTTCATGTAGGCTAGTTAAAGTGTAGCCTATAACTCCATTAATGAGAATGGCGTATTTAATCTAAATGTTTATATCAGAAGTAAAACAGTTTAAATCATTATTTTAATTATTTAAAATGTTATTGTGAACATGCACTGTATTTATGATTAGGACTCATAATGAAGATTTACGGTTTTATGTCATCACGCCGTTAGATAGCGTCAGTTTCACAAACGGCCCAAAGCGCTCGCTGGCGCGGACATTTAAGAAGGGATGGACGTTTGCTTCAAGTGATAGGCTTGGTGGGTCAAATTATATTTGTATTATCTTTCTGTATATGTATAATTTTCTTTAGATTTTCTGTCTAAAAGTGACCAAAAAGACATTTAACTCCAGCTCACCATCGGTGTCGCCAAACTGCTCCGTCTCCAAAAAGTTTGTATGCATGGGTCAGAGTTTGCGTGCAGGTGCGCAAATTTTCCCGTCAAGTTTGTTTTTATAAATCACAACTTATGCGTCGGAAGTAGCGTACGCACAAAATACCCCCCAGATCATTTATTATAGCTTGTCAATTTTGCCCCTTTTTGGTTGTGAGTGTCCCTTTAAATGCAAATGAGCTGCTGCTCAAGGACTTCTGATCCTTTACATGAGCTTCGGATGCTCCGGCAATTACAAAACACCCGAATCTCACAGAAGAATTTTCAATTATTAGACTGCATCGTTTCTGAATGGTTTGTTGATACATTTATCTATGTAGTTGTTGTGGAGTTACATTGATTCATCTCATCGACTTGCCTGTATCGTCAATGGAGCGAAATCTGCTCGGCTTATTTTCTGACATGGTTGATGTGAAAGGTTTAAAGGTGAACTAAGTAACTTTTTTACCTTAACAGAACAGCTTTGGAGTCATTGTAATGTTTATATTACTGATTTCGTGTTGAATGGTGGTCGTTTCGCACCCCCCTGGTGCCTGTGAGCCGCAAAATCACACTTGCAACTTCGAGCCAGCGGCCCGCCGGCCGCAGCATCAGGAAGTGTCGCGTGATATCAGGTCTCGCGATGTAACGACTTGCTTTACGGCAAAAAAACAGATCTGATAAAATTCTGATAAAATGACCATCAAACAGAAATAACCCGGCGCCATATACATGTGGTGTTCGAGGCGCACATACAATACAGACTGCCGACAGTTAAACAGGGCGCGCGCAGCTCTTAAAGGGGCCACACCTTATTAAGGGGATCAGCCCGTGAGTGCAGAGACATCTCTGCGTGAGTGCTATTCACGACAGTACAAGTACTCCACAGCGACTCTAGGGGTCGCTGTTTGACAAAAACGGAATTCCTACTGAGTGCTGCTTTAACAAAACAAAGTTACTAGGTTGTCACTTTTCACGTTTTCTGGGTTGGTAGATGCACCGGGGACCCGATTATAACACTTAAACGCGTAAAAAGTCAGATTTTCATTATATGTCCCCTTTAAAGATTTATAAGTTTATAAGTAAAAAAAAAAATATCTATTTCCTCTATAGAAGATTGGGTTGCAAATATGGTCTGTATAATGGGTTGTACACTATGTCGTTGGTAAGGCCACATCCACATACTCCTCCATCACTGTGCTTGATAGCGAATGTTTACTATAATAGCCCAGGTGCAAGCTCATATTTCCGCTGGTCTTGGCAGTGTTACTGCCGACTCTGTCCTGAACCCAGCGTTCATTCATGCCTATTAAGATGCTTTGCTGCTGTTCCTCCCCATCTGATGAAACCTGATGCTGTTTTCATTTGAAAGCCACAATGGGAATTGAGGGACTGTGCCGAGCTTGTCTGCAAGCTCATAGTGGAGCATACCAACCTTTCAAACCCATGTGTTCACCTTTGCATTTTTGAGAGAAGTAAGAGTAAGGCCAGCAGGGGGTGTGGATTTACTGTCTGTGATGATGTTCAAAAACAGAAGTGAATGAATGAAAAATCATTATTTATACACTCTATGTTTCTATGGAACACAAAAGTTTTTTTTAAGCATATTCTAGATTATAAACAGTTTTTTTCCTATACAATAATAATGATTGGAGACTGCAGAAAGCACTATTAAATTGGTCTACATAACCCATGTGCTCTATTTCATGCCTTATGAAGCCATACGATAGTTTAATGTGATAAACAAATCAAAATGTACTTTGTTATTCACTGATACATGATGACAACATCACTGAAGCAAAACAGCATTTGTTTATGTTTGGTATATAGTATATACTTTAAAGAGATAGGCTAGTTCCACAAAAAAATTAATTCTGTCATTAATTACTCGTCCTCATGTCCTTTCATTCAAACCCTTAAGACTTTCGTTGACCTTCAGAACACAAAGTATTTTTTTATGAAATCTGAGAGATTTCTGTCCCTCCATTAACAGCTATGCAACTACCAGTTTGACACTTTAAAAAGTTAATAAAGAAGAGATCATAAAACTAATACATTGAAATGAGCTGTTTAGTCCAAATTTTCTGAAGAGACTTGATCGCTTTATATGATAAACAGATTGAATTTAGGCTTTTATCCACATATAAATATTCATCAGCTCACACTTCAGTTGTGGTAAACGGAAGCTCAATCATGTTTGCTTAACGCGCGAGCACTAATGAGGTTTATTTGTTACGCAGCAGTTTGAGCTTCAGCAAGAGGTTTGTTCTCACACATCAAGCAGGTTCAGTTGAGCTCCTGTTTATGTTCGCTGATCAATGTTTATATGTGAATAAAGCGCATTGATTATATAAATCATATAAAGCGATTGAGTCTCTTCGGAAAATTTTGACTAAACTGCTCAATTCATATTATATTTCATAGGATTAGTTTTACGATCTCTTTATGAACTTTTTGAAGCCTCAAAGTGGTAGATTTGTCAATGGAGGAACAGAAATCTCTCAGATTTCATCAAAAAGATCTTCATTTGTGTTCTGAAGATGAACGAAAGTATTATTTGTTTGGAATGATATGAGGGCGAGTAATTAATGACAGAATAAAACATTTTGGGTGAACTAACACTTTAATGGTGCTCTTTCACATTCATTGTATGGAAAATAGTGTCTAGGATATTGATTAAAAATGTTGCTTAAAAGAAATTCAAATGAGTTTGAAACAACATGACTTTAGAAAATTATTCCTCTTTTTTTTGTACAAAAATTATTCCTCTTTAAATTGCTAAACCGTGGTTTTAGAGGAACATCAGATATTGTTTTTAGTAATATACCTCACTTGAAAGTTTATAATTGTTGTAATGTGTTACACTATAGTGCACAAAATAATGGGTCATAAGGATGGATTTTTTAGAGCCAGCTATGTTAACAGTTCTTGTGCTATACCAAGAATTATGTGTGGATTACTGTGCAGATGAATTACAGTCTCTGATTTCATCCCCCCATCAGCTCTCAAAGTGTCGAAAGAACTTGTCCAATGTTGAAAACTTGCACTGTGTGAAGAAACAAGTGACACAGCACTTTTGGCCTTGGATATGCAGCAATTAAATCCCGCTGCCCTTGGAGAGGGTCGGTAATGTAGTGTGAAATTGTATGTTTAGGGCATCGGTTAGGGGAACGTCTCAGCTGACATTGCATTTGTCTTCTGGACATTATAAATCACCAGAGTAATTACTGAGTGGGGATGGGAGAAAATCCAACCGCCCATCCACCCCCAGCCTCTCCCGAAACACAGCTGCTGGTCGCTCTCGAGTTTGCTTCCAAAACTCAAGCCACAACAATGAAATCCCCATTCCTCAAAAAGTACTGCTGCATCTGTTAAGTTTAATTGCTCTTCACATTTTCTCACCCCATGGTGGAGGAGATTCATTACAGGGGCTAACTATATCGGCCCCATACAAACTTTTTTTTTCTGCCCAGATGTTGAGGAAGCCCAAGTGAATTGTCCCACTGGACAGGAAAGGCAATTTCCAATGCAGCTATTTCTAGGAACAGAGCAGCATAGGAGTCAAGCGTTGCTGAAGGTTGTCACCGTGGCCTAAATAGTTTCCTAGGATGCTTCATTGTGTAACATCTTAGTGTTACTCTAATTGCACAGCTCTCTGGAAATCCTGATCCTATAATCTCAACCACGGCAGTCTATGGTAAAATAGCCAACTCGATCTCACGGCAATGCGTACGTATTTTACGAGGTGGCTAATTTGTATGAATTCATACGACCTCACTCGTACAAATTCGTACGATTTTTGCTAAATCGTATATATTTTAAGAGTTGCCGAATTAGTATGAATTTGTACGAATAACCTACCCCTGACCCCGCCCCTAAACCTATCCATCACTGGGGTTTAGACTTCAAATGAGAATTAGCCACCTCGTACTCACTTGTAAGAATTCGTACAAATTTGTCGTGAGATTGCATTGAAATAGCAGTATCACTAGAGCAAGAGCGCTGTTCCAATATTCAGACCAACAAAGTGATTGTGAATGTGTGCACTTATTTAGAGCAATGCATTAGCAACATGAGTTTGATTCCCTTGGAATGCATGAATTGATAAAATATATAACTTGAATGCAATAAAGGTTCGGCCACATTTACCTTTGCTCTGCAAAATCCAATTATTCCAATAGAAAACGGCATGAGTTCCATGCGAGGGCGAAAAAGTGTCGCAATATTTTTTTGCTCATGTTCAAGTTGATTACATGAATTCCCTGCGTTGACCAACACTGCACTCTAAAAAATGATGTGTTGGATTTACTTAAAATATATATGGACCATTTTTGCATCATACTTTTTAAGTAATCCCAATTTGGAATAATTTTACTTAAAATTAACAAGAAAACCTTTGTTATATGTACTTAAATATTTGAGTCCACACAACATTCTTTACTTAAAAATATATGCATCACGTTACATATATTTTTAAGTAAAGAATGTAACGTGAACTCAAATATTTAAGTACATATAACAAAGGTTTACTTGTTAATTTTATGTCAAATTATTCCAAGTTGGGATTACTTAAAAAGTATGATGCAAAAATGGTGCATATATATTTTAAGTAAATCCAACACAGTAAAGGCCATGTGAGATTAAAACAAATCTTAGTTCTGTTAACTTAACATTTAAGCTCACTTATACAGTATATAAAAATAAGACAATTAAACGAGTTACCAACCATTTTTACTTATTTTAGATCTTCAGCTATTGGTCTGATTACTGCACTGCTCCAGTACATTCAGTGTCTTAAAATAAATTAAACATGCAAATCACACACAATATAGCATTTAACTTTATCATTTTTTTATAAATTTTTTTGCCAAAGGCTTGAAAGCCTGAAACCACACTTGAAATGTAACAAAATGTGGTAAATCGACAAATGGAAAATCACTTTTAACAGGTCACTTTTTCACCTTTGCAATACTTCTCAAAAGATTTACATTTTTCCAACATTTACTCTTGGAACATACAAAAAACCTCTTAAAGGACAATTCCGGTGAAAAATGAACCTAGGGGTAATTAACACATGGTTACCGAGTTGATCGTTCTCTGGGATGCGTTTTTCATGATAATCGAATGTAAAGAGTTTTATCTCTAAAAACAGATTAGCTTATAACGCTAGTATATGGGGCATAGAATAAGCAAAAGTAAATCGCTAGTTATTAATACCACTAACAAGGTTCAAAATAGCCTCACACTAACACCGTAGCATAATGAGGGTCCCTACATGCAAACCGAAGCATTGAGAACTGTGTAAGTGTACAGACAGTTTAATAAGAAGATACTTTATAAAGACGCGTATACAGGCAGGAGCCATCTGGGAAAACAGTCTTGACTAGTCAGGCCACGAACGCCGTGCTAAGTGAGATGAACTGTGACTTGGAATCTCATATGGTCCATTGTTTCCAGAAGAAACTATTTTAATAAATAGATATAATTCATGCATTTCCATGTAATTAGTTTCACAAACCTAATTCCTATCGACCAGCTCACTTAGCACGGTGTTCGTGACTCAGCTAGTCGAGTTTTCCAAGATGGCTCCTGCCTGTATACGCCATAGACATAATAAATACATAGACGCCCTATTGGCCGCTGGAGCGTCGTCAACGGCACCGCCATATTGTGGATGGCAACTTTCCCATATCTCTCATACCGGGAATTGAGAAAAATGCCTTTTTCGTGTGCTGCTTGAGGCTGAGAAAGGCCGCGAAATTTAAAAATACTGCTGTTATTGTGTCATGAAATTTAGTTTTAATAGGTTTTCAGTCTACAGTGTAGTTGTTTAAAGTTCAAATCTGTGGTTTATTTATAAAGATAGCGCCTATTTAAAATTTTTATCTGACGTTTTCGGAGTTGTGAAATCCAGGAGATCACTGCAAGACCAGCGGGCGCTCAGCGCTCATGAACCCCGCCTGGAACAGCCGTACCTCGGCTCGTGCTTCTGACGTTTGCCGCTGGCTCGGATTTCTCTAGTCTAAGTGGTTAAAAATGAGATATAATTCGTCTTATCTAACGGGCTATCTTTGGTCTCATTAATCTATAATTTGTTCCCTGGCAAATCGTTTTGGCTGAGGGCAAAGTGAAGTTTCATGACTTTATATTTAGGCTATTTTAACGTTGTATCCTGCTTTACCCTATGTTTGACTGAATCGTTTACTTTATTTCTTGTCTTGTAGCCTCTTATACCTTTTAGGCTACTTGTACTGTTATAGCCTAATGGCTATTACTGATCAATAAAACTGAAATTTAACAAAAAGAGTTAAATATAAGTCACAATGTAACTTATTTTTTATTGTCTATATTCTGTAATTTATATTTCTATTGCTATTATTATAGTATTGTACATGAACTATATGCTATTATCAATATTTTTATTGTATTATTGTACTTATGATATTATATAACTATACTATTCATTGTCACGGGTGTGGTGTGGGTTGAAGAAGGCAGGCAGAGTCAAGAAGATTCAATTCCAACATTTACTTCTTAACAAACTCAAAACGGGTATATACAGGAAGACGGGCAGGAACACTCACAATAACATTTCCATGATACATAGACGCAAGAACCGACAAAGGACAGACAGAACTGAAGGAACTAAATACAGATACAAATGAAGACTAACAAGGTGAAGACAGGTGACACAGATGATGATAACGAGGAACAGGCTGGTAAGTGAGGGAGTGAGTTCAGGTGTGGAGACAAGGAGGATTCTGGGGAGTGTAGTGAAGACGAAGACAGACAGGTGCAGACGAAGACTGTGACAGAACGCCCCCCTCAACAAGGCGCGACCTCGCGCCGTAGAACATCAAAGGGGTGGGGGGGCGGGCGCCCTGAAGGCTGGCCAGGGCGTGACCAAACTAGGAGGGGAAGCCTCCAGGGCGGAGCAGGACGTGCAGGCGGCCAGGGCGGAGCAGGACGTGCAGGCGGCCAGGGCGGAGCAGGACGTGAAGGCGGCCAGGGCGGAGAGGACCCTTCGGGCGGCCACGGCGGTGAGGACCCTTCGGGCGGCCACGGCGGTGAGGACCCTTCGGGCGGCCATGGCGGTGAAGACCCTTCGGGTGGCCATGGCGGAGAGACCCCCTCGGGTGGCCATGGCGGAGAGACCCCCTCGGGTGGCCATGGCGGTGAAGACCCTTCGGGTGGCCATGGCGGAGAGACCCCCTCGGGTGGCCATGGCGGAGAGACCCCCTCGGGTGGCCATGGCGGAGAGACCCCCTCGGGTGGCCATGGCGGAGAGACCCCCTCGGGTGGCCATGGCGGAGACCTATGGCCCCCCCCCAAAAAATTCTTGGGGAGAGTGACTGGATGAGGGACAGGCTCTGGGACCGGTTGGGCAGACGTGACGTGAACAGTCTCTGGCTGGGCAGACGGGACGTGAACAGTCTCTGGCTGGGCAGACGGGACGTGAACAGTCTCTGGCTGGGCAGACGGGACGTGAACAGTCTCTGGCTGGGCAGACGGGACGTGAACAGTCTCTGGCTGGGCAGACGGGACGTGAACAGTCTCTGGCTGGGCAGACGGGACGTGAACAGTCTCTGGCTGGGCAGACGGGACGTGAACAGTCTCTGGCTGGGCAGACGGGACGTGAACAGTCCCCGGCTGGGCTAGCGGTGAAGGCCCGGCTATGCTGGACGGAACCAGCGGTGAAGGCTCTGGAGGGCTGGACGGGACCAGCGGGGAAGGCTCTGGCTCGGCAGGCGTGACGCGAAGCTCTGGCTCGGCAGGCATGCGGGGAAGCTCAGGCTCGGCAGGCATGCGGGGAAGCTCAGGCTCGGCAGGGCTGCGGGGAAGCTCAGGCTCGGCAGGGCTGCGGGGAAGCTCAGGCTGGGCAGGGCTGACGTGAAGCTCTGGCTGGACGTGGCTGACGTGAAGCTCTGGCTGGACGTGGCTGACGTGAAGCTCTGGCTGGACGTGGCTGACGTGAAGCTCTGGCTGGACGTGGCTGACGTGAAGCTCTGGCTGGACGTGGCTGACGTGAAGCTCGGGCTGGACGTGGCTGACGTGAAGCTCGGGCTGGACGTGGCTGACGTGAAGCTCGGGCTGGACGTGGCTGACGTGAAGCTCGGGCTGGACGTGGCTGACGTGAAGCTCGGGCTGGACGTGGCTGACGTGAAGCTCGGGCTGGACGTGGCTGACGTGAAGCTCGGGCTGGACGTGGCTGACGTGAAGCTCGGGCTGGACGTGGCTGACGTGAAGCTCGGGCTGGACGTGGCTGACGTGAAGCTCGGGCTGGACGTGGCTGACGTGAAGCTCGGGCTGGACGTGGCTGACGTGAAGCTCGGGCTGGACGTGGCTGACGTGAAGCTCGGGCTGGACGTGGCTGACGTGAAGCTCGGGCTGGACGTGGCTGACGTGAAGCTCGGGCTGGACGTGGCTGACGTGAAGCTCGGGCTGGACGTGGCTGACGTGAAGCTCGGGCTGGACGTGGCTGACGTGAAGCTCGGGCTGGACGTGGCTGACGTGAAGCTCGGGCTGGACGTGGCTGACGTGAAGCTCGGGCTGGACGTGGCTGACGTGAAGCTCGGGCTGGACGTGGCTGACGTGAAGCTCTGGCTGGACGGTCTCTGGCTGGACGGTCTCTGGCTGGACGGTCTCTGGCTGGACGGTCTCTGGCTGGACGGTCTCTGGCTGGACGGTCTCTGGCTGGACGGTCTCTGGCTGGACGGTCTCTGGCTGGACGGTCTCTGGCTGGACGGTCTCTGGCTGGACGGTCTCTGGCTGGACGGTCTCTGGCTGGACGGTCTCTGGCTGGACGGTCTCTGGCTGGACGGTCTCTGGCTGGACGGTCTCTGGCTGGACGGTCTCTGGCTGGACGGTCTCTGGCTGGACGGTCTCTGGCTGGACGGTCTCTGGCTGGACGGTCTCTGGCTGGACGGTCTCTGGCTGGACGGTCTCTGGCTGGACGGTCTCTGGCTGGACGGTCTCTGGCTGGACGGTCTCTGGCTGGACGGTCTCTGGCTGGACGGTCTCTGGCTGGACGGTCTCTGGCTGGACGGTCTCTGGCTGGACGGTCTCTGGCTGGACGGTCTCTGGCTGGACGGTCTCTGGCTGGACGGTCTCTGGCTGGACGGTCTCTGGCTGGACGGTCTCTGGCTGGACGGTCTCTGTGCTGGACGGTCTCTGTGCTGGACGGTCTCTGTGCTGGACGGGACCAGCGGTGAAGGCTCTGTGCTGGACGGGACCAGCGGTGAAGGCTCTGTGCTGGACGGGACCAGCGGTGAAGGCTCTGTGCTGGACGGGACCAGCGGTGAAGGCTCTGTGCTGGACGGGACCAGCGGTGAAGGCTCTGTGCTGGACGGGACCAGCGGTGAAGGCTCTGTGCTGGACGGGACCAGCGGTGAAGGCTCTGTGCTGGACGGGACCAGCGGTGAAGGCTCTGTGCTGGACGGGACCAGCGGTGAAGGCTCTGTGCTGGACGGGACCAGCGGTGAAGGCTCTGTGCTGGACGGGACCAGCGGTGAAGGCTCTGTGCTGGACGGGACCAGCGGTGAAGGCTCTGTGCTGGACGGGACCAGCGGTGAAGGCTCTGTGCTGGACGGGACCAGCGGTGAAGGCTCTGTGCTGGACGGGACCAGCGGTGAAGGCTCTGTGCTGGACGGGACCAGCGGTGAAGGCTCTGTGCTGGACGGGACCAGCGGTGAAGGCTCTGTGCTGGACGGGACCAGCGGTGAAGGCTCTGTGCTGGACGGGACCAGCGGTGAAGGCTCTGTGCTGGACGGGACCAGCGGTGAAGAAGTCTCTGGGTGGACGGGACCAGCGGTGAAGAAGTCTCTGGGTGGACGGGACCAGCGGTGAAGAAGTCTCTGGGTGGACGGTCTCAGGCTGGACGGCGGTCTCTGGCTGGACGGGCATGACACTTACTGTCTCAGGCACGGCGGGCATGACGCATTCTGCCTTTGGCTCGGCAGATCTGGCGTGAAGTGCGGGCTCGGCTGGACTGGCGGTAAGTGTAGGCTTCCTAAGAACGAGGATCAGACGAGGCCGTCTACCTGGCTGGAGATTCCCCTGGAGTCTTGCGGGGTCCATGTTGTTTTGGTCGGTTCTTCTGTCACGGGTGTGGTGTGGGTTGAAGAAGGCAGGCAGAGTCAAGAAGATTCAATTCCAACATTTACTTCTTAACAAACTCAAAACGGGTATATACAGGAAGACGGGCAGGAACACTCACAATAACATTTCCATGATACATAGACGCAAGAACCGACAAAGGACAGACAGAACTGAAGGAACTAAATACAGATACAAATGAAGACTAACAAGGTGAAGACAGGTGACACAGATGATGATAACGAGGAACAGGCTGGTAAGTGAGGGAGTGAGTTCAGGTGTGGAGACAAGGAGGATTCTGGGGAGTGTAGTGAAGACGAAGACAGACAGGTGCAGACGAAGACTGTGACATTCATTACTATTTTATTAGCTGTATACTGTTTGTTTATTTTATTGACTAAACTATTTACTATTACTTCTCACTTTATCTTATATTTACTATTTGCATTGCACTTTGTACCATAACATATGTATTACCATAAAGGATACATCAGTTATATTTGTTATTGCTAAAATGGGTCAATCACAGAAAATGCTTTTTCTACAATAAGAAAACTTTATTTCAGCCAGATACATGACAAGCCTGAGCTTTGACAATTCCTTATTAAAAAATATTGTATATGTCTATAAAATGTGCTTGTCATCTATCATATTATATGAAATAAAGTTTTCTTATTGTGGAAAAATCATTTTCTGTGATTGACCCATTTTAGCAATAACAAAGATAACTGATGGATCCTTTATGGTAATACATATGCTATGGTACAACTACAGTGCAATGCAAATAGTAAATAAGATAAAGTGAGGTAATAGTAAATAGTTTAGTCAATAAAATAAACAAACAAACAGTATACAGCAAGTAAAATAGTAATGAATAGTATTATAGTTATATAATATCATATGTACAATAATACAATCATAAAAATATTGATAATAGCATAGGCTATAGTTCATGTACAATACTATAATAATAGCAATATAAATATCAATTACATAAGACAATAAAAAATAAGTTAAATAGTGACTTAAATTTAACTCTTTTTTGTAAAATGTCAGTTTTATTGATCAGTAATAGCCATTATAACAGTATAAGTAGCCTTAAAGGGTATAAGAAGCTACAAGACAAGAAATAAAGTAAACGATTCAATCAAACACACAGCAGGACACAATGTTAAAATAGCCTAAATATAAAGTTATGAAACTTCACTTTGCCCTCAGCCAAAACGATTTGCCAGGGAACAAATTATAGATTAATGAGACCAAAGATCGCCCGTTAGATAAGACGAATTATATCTGCTGGTCTTGCGGTGATCTCCTGGATTTCACTCCGAACTCCGAAAACGTCAGATACAGTTTTTAAATAGGCGCTATCTTTATAAATAAACCACAGATTTGAGCTTTAAACAACTACATTGTCGACTGAAAATTATTAAAACTACAATTTCGTGACACAATAACAGTAGTATTTTTAAATTTCGCGGCCTTTCTCCTCTGACCGTTACTAATTATATCATGACCAAATACAACCAGAAACAAATGTTCAGTCTTGCTTGTCAAGGCCTGTGTTCTGAAGTTCAGTTTAAAATTTAATTTCTTGACCAAAAATGCAATAAACGATCGAGTGTACCTTAAGTTAAAAAAAGTTAAGTTTACCTCTTTTCAGCGTCTTCACATATGTGCTTCACAAAATGGCTCAAATTTTTGGCTGGAAAGGCATCACGGGAAATTGCATATCACGTGGCTCGTATAGTTACTTAAAATGTTATGCTCCATTTACTTAATTTTGAAGCAATTATTATAGTAGTTAAGTTGACATGACTTATGTTTTTTCATTTTATTTATGCATACATTTAAGTTCACCTATTAACTTATATTTTTGTGTTACACACACTGTATATGTTAAGTAGAGGTTGAAAAGTTACGAATACTTAATTTTTTGTGTTTAATCTAATTACTTTTATAAGTAATGGTTGTTCAGCCAACGAATCGTTTTTTAGAGTGTGCTTGGTTTAAAACGGACTTATAAGAAGCAGTGCTTCATACATCATTACACTATAGACAATGGCCCTTTTGCAGTCTAAATTTCACTAATGTTGAAATGTGGATGACACCTTAAAGGGGAACTTGGCAACTATTTCAAATTAATAAAAACATTTAGAAATCATTTGGATGGTTAACCTGTTCCAGATGAAAATGGTGACTTTCCCCAACGTTCCCAGGTGGAAAACCAACCTTGCAACATGGGGACCAACGTCCCGGTAAGTTGAAAATAGGAAGTCTTGTGACAAGCGAGAACGAGCGAGAAACACAAACTGCTTTACAGCAATTCGACATAAACACACACGCCCCCGCCCCCCATGTGTATGATGTATTACCCACCTAAGGACACGTACAGTAGCTCCACACGATAAAGTTGACCGGCTCCGAAAGGGGGAGGAGGGTGCCGCAAGTCCGTTTTTTTACGCGTGCCATGGCTGTAGGCGGAGCTCGTTGAGAAAACATGCGACAACAAAAGTGAAAATCAGCAAAGAAATGGCTAGAGTTGCCAAGTTCCCCTTTAAGCTGGGTAAACACTGTATGATTTTGGCCATAATTTGGCCATCTGAGACAAATTTAGCTAATCCTAAAAGATTTCTTTAATCTTTAATCGTTAGTTTGACTTGTTCTCCGGCAGCCGATTAATGCAATAAATGTTTTTACCTCAGACGAAATTGCCATTCCAGGATTTTTCTCTTAGTGCAAGTGCAAGGCAAGGATTTGTGGTTAAAAAGTATATAATTTTTTTTTGAAAATGGCCAATCGTTTGGCTAGATAAGACTCTTATTCCTCGGCTGGGATCGTGTCGAGACTTTGAAGCTGCACTGAAACTGACATCTGGACTTTCAACCCGTTGGTTCCCGTTGAAGTCACTATATGGAGAAAAATCCTGGAATGTTTTCCTCAAAAACCTTAATTTCTTTTTGACTGAAAAAAGAAAGACATGAACATCTAAATGATCAGGATATTGATTTATTTTGTAGTGAACTACACCTTTAAGTATCGACATTTTCTAGGGTTTTACCTTTGGGTTACCAGCCCACAAGGCTCATGCATAATACCCTCAAATGTTTTCAGATTTATAAAACCCCATGTTCCCTTTCGTCCTGGGAACTCCGACGTGTCGTCGGGGGAGTTCCCTGACAAATTGGGATCACGCTAGAGAGCCAATTGCCTTTGAGAGAATTAAAATGAGCCAATGGACATTGGCATGCAAGATTTGCATTCCGCAACCCGCCTACCAGCGCGGGTATAAAAGGCGGAAGTAAACATTGCGCAATGCTTTTTTCTTCGGAGCCTCACAGTGTGTTCTGGCTGAGCTGCTGTTCCCTGCTGAAGTTGAGAAAAACGAGTCCTCTTGGAAAGAAGAGGAAGGTCCTCTTTTGTTGCTGGTGTGACGGCGCTTCAGCGATCATCGCTCCCGCTAACGTCCGAATCTCCTCTTTAAAAAAAAAAAAAAAAGAGCTGTTTTTACGGCTGGTACTGGTTGAGTGCAGCACACGGGCTTGCAGTTTTCCCGTGTGTCTGCCGCGGTGATCCCTCTGTGCTTCGGCACGTGGAAAGAGCACTTTTTTCTTTTTCTTTTTCTTTCTAAAAGAGCATCACGGGTGTTTCGCGTCCTTTTCAGGATGTCGTCTCACCCGTGCGTTTCTGGTGGCGGTCGTCTTCTCTCTCAGGAAGATGGTCACAAACACTGCTTCTCGTGCTTAGGCTTAGCGCAAGCTGAGGCAGCGCTTGTGAATGAGTCATGTTCTCATTGCGGGAACATGACTCTGGCGATGCTGCGTTCAAGACTGAGAACCCTGAAATATGGGGGAGTCCCTTCAGAAAATCCCCGATCTAGTTCATCTGCCGGTTCAGTTCGGCAGACGGCTACTTCAGTGATTCCTGTTGGTGAGCGGATGAGGATTACCGTGAAGAATGTTCCGACTGGTGAAAGATCCTCTCGGGCTTCTCACGCCTCTAGTAGCTCGTTGCCATTGGCGCTTCCGGTGGAAGCGGTCGGAGCCCCCTCGTGCGGTTCCGGTTGTCTTCTTCGGGTCGCCGCCTGAGGATCAGATGTCGATCGCGGCATCGGAGGGAGAGCAGTCATCTTCTGGTGATGACTCAGCGGGACTACCCCCTTCGGGTGTGGTGGCTTCGGCTGAGCCTGACCCAGAGATGGCTGCTATGCTCGAACGGGCGGCCGCGAATGTCGGGCTTGTGTGGAACCCTCCACCGGGTCCCGAACCTTCGCGGCTGGATGATTGGTGTCTCGGAGCGGGCCGTACTGTAAGAAAAAGAAGGGGAGACCGGTAACTCTGCTGGCCCGTCTACTGTCGCCGTAGAGCCTCCGGCTGCTTCCCGTTGCTGTAGAGCCTCCGGCTGCTTCCCGTCGCCGAGGGCGTCCTCCGGCATCAGCTCCTCGGAAGGCGGAAGTCTGGTCGCAAGAGGACGGCCCAGCCCGCTCAGACGCCCCCGGCCCCTTCCCGTAAAAGGAAGGGAGGGAAGCGTTCCTGAGACGGGCGACCTGAGGGAGGACCGGGAGACTGCTCTACAGGAGGGTGCCTCTAAACACCTCCTTCCCCCGGGGGAGGGCCGGACGGAGAATTTTTCGTTCCGTTTTGTTTCTGTTTCTGGTACCCAAAGTGTCAATAAAAGAGCAGTTTCTACCTTCTCCTTCAGGTCATCCTCGGTCGAGACTGGTGGGCACACAGTCTCCTCCACCCAAGAGGGTCAGAATGGCAGTGGATGCTGTCTTTGAGCAGCATCGCTCCCGTTCCCCTCTTCCCAGTCTGCGGATAGCAGCGACGCATCCTGCGGCCGGCCCTAGAGGGGCAGAGGCCAGCTCACGAGGAGGCAGGGCCT
Source organism: Semotilus atromaculatus (assembly GCA_031834385.1). Classification (NCBI taxonomy): domain Eukaryota; kingdom Metazoa; phylum Chordata; class Actinopteri; order Cypriniformes; family Leuciscidae; genus Semotilus; species Semotilus atromaculatus. The sequence goes on from JAULUF010000001.1 coordinate 31,066,729, forward strand.
AGTGCCTCGTCTCTCCCCCCCCCCCCCTCGCCACGGGGCAGCCCGCAGCTGAAAGCCCACGGGCCTTCTCTGCCGTCTGCCCCCCGGGGGAAGCAGGTTGGTGTCGAGTTCTACGCCCAGACCCCGCTCTCGGTGGCTACATTGCCACCGCAGCCGGGTCCCTGTCTTCCTCCTCGCTGCCCCTCCGCGGGTACGCCGGTGGTTCGGGTGGGTCTGTTGAGTCGGTATCTGGAAGCCTGGCTAGCGCTTCCGGGTCCGTCCCGATGGCTCATCCGCATCATTCGGTTCGGCTATGCAATTCAGTTTGCACGCCGGCCTCCCAGGTTCAGAGGTGTCCACTTCACCCGTGTGCGGTCAGTGGACGCTCCTGTCTTGCGGAAAGAGATTGATGTCCTGTTGGGGAAGGACGCAATCGAGCCGGTTCCTCCTGCCGAGATGAGGTCTGGGTTTTACAGCCCCTACTTCATTGTGCCCAAGAAAGGCGGTGGGTTACGGCCAATCCTGGACCTGCGAGTTTTTAATCGGGCTCACGCAGAAGCGCATTTTCGAATGCATCTGTCCCCAGGATTGGTTTGCAGCGATCGACCTGAAGGACGCGTACTTTCACGTCTCGATTCTTCCTCGACACAGACCGTTTCTGCGGTTTGCTTTCGAGGGTCGAGCGTATCAGTACAAAGTCCTTCCCTTCGGGCTGGCCCTGTCACCCCATGTCTACACGAAAGTCGCGGAGGCGGCCATTGTTCCCATGAGAGAACAAGGCGTTCGCATATTCAACTATCTCAACGACTGGCTCATTCTAGTTCACTCGTGAGATGTGTTGTGCGATCACAGGGACATGGTGCTACGGCACTTCAGCCGGTTGGGGCTTCAGGTCAACTGGGACAAGAGCAAACTCTGCCCCGTGCAGAGGATCTCTTATCTCGGTATGGAGTTGGACTCGGTCGCTCAGACGGCGCGCCTCACGGAGGAACGCGTCCAGTCAGTGCTCACCTGCCTCAGGTCCTTTCGAGGCAGGACAGCGGTTCCACTGAAACAATTTCAGAGGTTCCTGGGGCATATGGCAGCCGCAGTAACGCCGCTCGGCCTGTTACATATGAGACCGCTTCAGCACTGGCTTCACAATTGAGTCCCGAGGTAGGCGTGGCAGAGCGGCACGTTCCGGGTCAGAGTGACCCCGTACTGTCGCCAAAACTTCTCCCCGTGGTCGGATCCTGCGTTTCTTCGGGCAGGAGTGCCCTTAGTCCAGGTTTCCAGGCATGCTGTGGTTTTTACAGATGCTTCTGCCATGGGGTGGGGGGCCACGTACAAAGGGCATGCAGTCTCGGGTCTGTGGACGGGGCCCCAGCTGCATTGGCACATCAACTGCCTGGAGTTGCACGCTTAGCCTTGTGTCGCCTCAAGGGGCTTCTCAAGCACAAGCACGTACTGGTCCGTACGGACAACACTGTGACTGTTGCGTATATCAACCGACAAGGTGGTCTACGCTCCCGTCGCATGTCGCGATTCGCCTCCCACCTCCTCCTATGGAGTCAGAAGCATCTGAGGTCGCTTCGCGCCACTCATGTTCCAGGGGAGCTCAACTGTGTGGCAGACAAGCTTTCACGGCTGCCTCCCCAGCCAGGAGAATGGCGACTCCATCCCTAGGCGGTTCAGCTGATTTGAAGTGTCTTTGGAGTCGCACAGGTAGACCTGTTTGCCTCTCCAGACACGACCCATTGCCAGTGGTTTTACTCCCTGTCCGAGGGGACCCTCGGCACGGACGCCCTGGCTCACAGCTGGCCCCGGGACCTCTGTGGCGCCTCTATGCGTTGAAGTGGAACCTATTCGTCGTTTGGTGTTCCTCTTGTCAGGAGGACCCCCGAACTTGCCCGATCGGACTCGTGCTTTCCTTCCTGCAAGATGGGTTGGAGCGAAGGCTGTCTCCCTCCACCCTTAAAGTGTATGTCGCTGCTATAGCCGCGCATCACGATGTAGTAGAAGGTAAGTCCTTGGGGAAGCACAACTTGGTCATCAGATTCCTCAAGGGTGCTAGGAAGTTAAATCCACCTCGTGTTTTGCACTCTGTACCCTCTTGGGACCTAGCTCTGGTAACAGGGCTCTTCAAAGTCCTCCCTTTGAGCCTTTGTTGACAGTAGAGCTTAATATCCTGTCCATTAAGACAGTGCTCCTGTTAGCATTGGCCTCTTTCAGGAGGGTCGGGGATCTGCAGGCTTTTTCGGTCGACGAATCGTGCCTAGAGTTTGGGCCGGGCCTTTCTCACGTGGTGTTGAGACCCCGGCTCGGATATGTGCCCAAGATTCCTACCACTCCCTTTGTAGATCAGGTAGTGAACCTGCAAGCGCTGCCCCAGGAGGAGGCAGACCCAGTCCTTGCTTTTCTCTGTCCCGTCCGCGCCCAGTGGGTTTATATTGACAGAATGCAAAGCTTCAGGACCTCAGATCAGCTCTTTGTCTGTTACGGAGGCCAGCAGAAGGGGAAGGCCGTCTCCAAGCAGAGGTTAGCCCACTGGTTAGTGGATGCTATCACCCGAGCGTATGAGGCTGTGGGTGAGCCTTGTCCTCCCAGGTTGCGCGCTCACTCTACTAGAGGTGTTGCCGCTTCCTGGGCTTTGGCTCAAGGAGCCTCGCTGACAGACATTTGTAGAGCTGCGGGCTGGGCGACACCGAACACGTTCGCTAGGTTCTATAGCCTACGTGTAGAACCTGTTTCCTCCCGAGTACTCGCTACGGTCAGTGGTGCGAGGGAATAGGTTGTGTCGGCTTGCTACGCCACTCCGTGCCTCGGCCGGATACGTGCGTCTTTGCTCCGTTGGCGCCCTACGTCGGTTAGACTTGTGAGTTCTTCCATCACCCCTCCGGTGCCAGGCGTGGCGGACCGCCGGCGCCAGGTCTGCTACTTCTAAGTAGGAGTTGTTTTTGGACTGGGTGTTCCAGTGGTCTCTTCTGTGACCCATGTTGCCACGTGCAGTTCAGCCGTGTCTTCCCCTTTATAGACTCATTCTGTCGTCCCTGTTGAGTGTGCTCCCACTTCCCTTGAATTGGGACTACCTCAGGGACTGCCATATGTTCACTATCCCACTGGGTTAGTACATGTGTGTATTCCAGGCCTTCATCAGGCCGGCTGGCTTCCACAGCGTTCCCTTCCCCTTTTTATGGTTAGGGCACGCTTTCCCAGTGTTATCCAATATCCACTGAGCGGGTCTTGCGGAACAGCAGTGTGATTTCCTAGCTAGCTCCCGCAACTTGTTCAAGAAACTGCTGCAGGGTAGCTAACTGGGCACTGGAAGGGGCCAGCACCATGGCGTTTTATTAGGGATCCCAATTCGTCAGGGAACTCCCCCGACGACACGTCGGAGTTCCCAGGACGAAAGGGAATGTCTCGGTTACGTATGTAACCCTCGTTCCCTGAGTACAGGGAACGGAGACGTGTCGTCCCTTCACCATGTTGCTGTACCTTCGCGGAGGACTGGACTCTGTTCGGCTCCTCAGCGAAAAGCATTGCGCAATGTTTACTTCCTTACAGATTCTCATTATAAACCTCAATAGTATACAATTAAATGTGAGTTTTATTCTCCACCCTGTTTCCTTCTAAAACACTCATAAATAGACATCTTAGCTATTCATAACTGTCTGCTTAAATTTACTATATACACATGGCTATCCAGACACACATCAAAACTTATTATAATTTAAAAAATAATAATAATTAATGCCTTTTTAGTTAACCTAAGTACGTTAAACCCCATTTTTTTAAATAGACCTCTTGTGCATCTTGTGCTAATGAACATTCTGTACAAACCCAAAACGTGTGTGTGTGTGTGTGTGTGTGTGTGTGTGTGCGCGATGTACACTGTAAAAAAAAACATATGCTAAATACACAAATGCCCACTCACAGCCTTGACCCGCTCCTGCCCTGGAACATACTCCATTATGTTTATGTTCTTGGCAATAACAATCATCGTAACTTGTCGTAATGTTTGTACAATATACAAGCTGTAGTCATGGCAACAAAATGAGTTTGAATGGCGTGACCAATAGAATACTTTGTGTCATCTGTAAGTGTACGTACACATGGTAGTTTGTGTTCCTACCCAACACCTGGTATAAGTGTATGAATATGGTCTTTTCCACACAGAAGAATTTCAAAATTGTAATAATTATATCCAGTTAAACTATATCTCTTTCAGTGTAAGCCTTTTAAAAGCCTAAATGTATTCCTATCAAATCAAAATTCTGTTATTTCAACAATCAAGCTAAAATACTGTAGTTTGCTTGTGTTTAGTGGTCTTCAAAGCCATGATGTATATGTGCTTCATGATTGCCACAGCTGCTCTGGTCATAACATAGTAGAGTACAAGGGTTCATGGGTACATGTATTTGTAAGAATTTGTTTGTGGGACAGGGGTCATTTTGCGATCAACAGTGGGGTTAACCGAGGTTAACGCCAACAAGTTGTGTAAATCTCCTCAAAACAGTGTGTGGGCAAGAGATCAGACACTCAGCAGCCCAAACTAAACGCATAAACACGACTTCCCCCAAAATGTCACCTGACAGGGGAGCATAGAATGGGATACTCCATTGGGATACTGACCTTGGCCTACACTGTGGTCACGAGCCTAGAACGGGATAGTTCTCCCAAAAATGTAAGTTCTGTCATTATTTATAGACCCTCATGTCATTCCAAATCTGTCTGACCTTTATCTTCATGGATCATGAAGAAAACTTTTTGAATCAAAGTATGCTCTTTTCCATGCGATTACAATGAATGAGGCTCAGTCTTTTTTTTTAAGTTTTCAACAGCCAAAATGTAAGTCTTTATTCAATTCACACTCAAAAAAATTAATCGTTGGCTAAACTTGATTCAATCATGAACATGGAAACATGTCATCGCTACTCAAAAACATGATTGATGAACTTGATTGAATCAAGTTATTTGAGTTTCCTCCATGTTAGGTGTTGGCAACCAGAAGATGGTGCTGGTTACATCCATGGCATTCTCATAGTAGTTGCTTTTTTATTAAAGCATCTGGAATGTTTGTTAGGTGCTCCTCAACCCAAGCACACACTCGACATTTCACCACAATGGCAAACCTATCCCCCCAAAACACCAACATAACAGAAACTATTTTGAATATAGTTTGTTGCGTCTGAAATCGCGTAAAGACTTGAGTAGGTACTACATTTGAATGTACTTTGCAGTGTTTATCAACATTTACTCTCCCTATCCAGCCCCATGCAAAATGGAAATCCTGATTTTTGATCGAGCTTCTTAATTGAAACGTTCATGAAATTAAATGAATGGTGGAACATGAAATGTTCTTTCAACATGAAAACATCAAGTTAAGCCAAAGAGTAATCGTTTCAAGTCAGTTTAACAGGATGCAATCGTGTTTGAATGAGAAACATGATACAATGGTGTTAAAGTCCCCCTGTAGTCAATAATTTTATTCCTTAACCACTGATCACCAAAAAATGTTCTCCATACCTTAAAATGGCTTGATTAGAACTCTACACCCTTGCCTAATTTAGTATATGCGGTTCTATAAATATGCAAATGAGCCCCGCCTCCACTCACTCACACCAGCTAAGAAATCCACTCGTTTATTATTATATGCGTGTGCTGCAACACTTTAACTGCTCATGCTCTTTAAATTCAAAGGACTCTGATCAGAAAGTGATTATTACAGTCCGCTTGCGGAATTTAAAAAAAAAATGTAAGCTACGAGGTTGTTAATCGATGGTATATGCTTTTGTTGTAGCCATCCATTCACATTATTTCAACTAATTTTTATAATAATCATGTTGATTTCGTGGTGAGAAAATGTACATTTACCAATGATGCTGTACAGAATATTCCACCAATCAGAGTCCCGTGGAGCAAATCACTTCAAAAGAGTTCTGGAGGGAACGCCCACTCCCATGAAGCACTCCATTTTGAATTTGATTATGTCATTCGCAATGTTTCATGGAATTGTAGTTCTTTGTCTCATAAAAGCTGTTAAGTATCCAGTCCTATGCCTTTGTCCTTGTCTGATTTTCAAATGCTTTTTTTATTTATTTTTTTTTGCTGTAAATAAAAGTTGTGTAATGTTGTGATTAACTTTGTAGCTTGTTGGCTTTCATGGTTCATAATGCTTGAACAAAGGCTTTAGAAAAAAAAGAAAAAAAAATCCCTATAGGCAAAATAAATGGAATTCCTGGTCTGGAATGACTGTCATGGAATGACTTTCATTCTCTATGAAGCTGGAAATAGGTCAGCGTTCATTTCCTCTTATTCTGATTTATGAGTGGAAGCACTCATTTCATGGACAGTGTTTGAAAAATTTACCATGGCTGTTATGGTAAATCTGTTATCATACGGACTACCCTGCTGACCTGGGACCAGTTGCATAAACTTAGCCACTATGTTAAGACTGTCTTACTTTTCTGATTCAAATTAGACTGATCTACCTTTTTATGTAATTGACTTTAAAAAGTTAGCACCAGTCTTGAATAAAAAATTTAGATGACTTAACTTTTAAGACTAGTCTAAACAGTTTATCTAACACTGATGATAAAGAAGGGTTTATGAAACGTGCATTTAAACTTCAAGTCTAATCCTCTGGATCCAGCTTAAGCATGTTTGTGTTACCATGTTCTGTAGTATTTACTTCCCACTGGATCATTTCAAGTCTTTGAATAAATGTCTTTAATAATTTCATAGTCAGCGAGCAAAAAGCATCTAGACAAAGTGGCCATCTATGCCACTGCTTGACAACCTGCAGATTCATTAATGACTGCCAAAGCTTGGTTCATGTAGCATGGGCAAAATAGAAGTAGAAAATATAAAGTTACACTTTACTGAATTTTTTAGCCATTCATTTTTTTTAAACACTCATTGAAAACATGAGATAAAATATTACAGGTGAAACTCGAAAAATTTGAATATTGTACAAAAGATATAATTTTGATGATTATGGATACAGCTTGAAAACCCCAAAATCTCAGAAAATTTGAATATTACATGAAATCAATTTAAAAAAAAGGATTTTAAATACAGAAATGTCGGCACTCTGAAAAGTATAATCATGTACATAGTTATATATACTAAATATATAAGTTTCACCTTTTAATTTGAATTACTGAAATACACAAACTTGTGCACGATATTCAAATTTTTCGAGTTTATAATAATAAAAAAAAAAACCCCTTTAAGGTAATGCACTTACAGCAAAATGTGAAGGCAATCATTTTATAAAAGCACTTAACACTTAAACAGTAAAGCTATTTCAATCAATTTACAGTTGTCTTAGGTCTAGGGTTTTATTGTATTATTGTCATGGCGATTACGTTGTAAAATGGGATATAACTTTACACAGAAAAGTCATAAGGGATTTTTTTATGCTAAAAATGTTGATACACTCATCACTTATGTTTTGTGACTATACTATTAAAACCGTATTTACATTTTTGCAGGAAAAAGTAGGAACAAATCAAAATTGTTGTAGTAATCAACGTTATGCCACAAATGCCGTCTCCTGCCGGTCTCGGGTAGATGCAACTCTATCCTCAGTCTGTATTGATGCATGAAGGAACCAATAACGCATGCAAATAATGCAATTAATTCAGATCTACAAATGCACATTTATCCAATGTAATGCGGAGGATACTTTTTGTGCACAAAAACAAAGCAAAAATAACGACTTTATTCAACAATTTCTTCTCTTTAATGTCATTCCCCTATGCAGTTGATGTAGTGTAGACAGTGCAGCGCTTCCAGTTTCTACATCAGAGCGCCGCCTCGATATTGGCCGACTCACGTGACCAGCGTCGGCCAAAGCGCTGTGTCTAACGTCAACAGAGTAGGAGAATGACAGGGAAGAAAAGAAGTGGTTGAATAAAGTCGTTATTTTTTTTGTTTTGGTACACACAAAGTATTCTCATCGTTTCATAACGTTAAGTTTTAATGACTGTAGTCACATGGACTATTTTAACGATGTCTTTCCTACCTTTCTGGGCCTTGAAAGTTGAAATTACGTAGAAGTTCAGAAGATTAATGAAGGTCTTACAGGTTTGGAACAACATGAGGGTGAGTAATTAATAACAGAAAATAAATTTTCGGGTGCACTAACCTTTTAATATGTCCCAGAGTTTAGGCGTTTGGGGGAAATCAGCCAACAGATAACATAGAGCTGCATATTAATCTGGAATAGGAGAAAGTTACATCACCTTTTTAACTTACTCAAATTAAGATGTTTCCACATATCTAGATAAAGGCCTTCTGAAGCAAAGCCAGGGGTTTATGTAAGAAAAATACCCATATTTATAACTTTATAATCTTGAATATAACTAGCTTCCGGCAGACGACCGTACACATACTACACAATTCGTATGTGTAGTACTTTGACGGCTACGCAGGTTTCAACAAACAGGGCTGTGCAACAAACTCAAGGTCCTCTTCTGTTATATAGAAATCCTCCACCATTTCTCTTCAAAATGGCTAATTCACGACTGGTGTTTTGGTTTGCTCTATCCTCTGTGCTTGTGTGTTCGCCATTACGTTGTGCGTCGGGTCAGGGGTTAGTCTTTCACCGTAAATCGATGCGTACGGCCGTCTACCGGAAGCTAGTGATTATAGTTTATAAAGTTTTAAATATGGGTATTTTTCATACACAAACACATCGCCTCACTTCAGAAGGCCTTTATTAACCCCTGGAGCTGTGTGGAGTATTTTTATAATGGATGGATGCCTGGTCTTCAAATTTTCTCCAGCCATTCACTGCCATTATAAAGCTTGAAAGAGCCAGGACAATTTATGGTTTCACTTTATTTTGATGGTCCCTTTAACACATTCTGTTGACGATAAGTAACGTTGCTCCTACATGTCTACTAACTCTCATTAGAGTGTTAGTTTAGTATTAATAGACTGGTAGGGTTAGGGTTAGATTAAGTTGACACGTAGTTGCAAAATTACTTATAGTCTGTAGAGTGTCTGTTGGAGGACCATCACAATAAAGTATTTGCAGATATTAAGCAGACAGTCTACTAATACTCAAATGAGAGTTAGTTGACATATAGTTGCAAAGTTACTTATAGTCAATAGCACGTTCAAAAGGGACCATCAAAATAAAGTGTTACCTCATTTTTAATATAACTCTGATTGCATTCGTCTGAAATAAGATTGTCATATACACCTAGGATGGCTTCAGGGTGAGTAAATCATGGGGTAATTTTCATTTTTGGGTGAACTATCCCTTTAAGGTTGTCCATGGGGAATTGATTGGATGGTTGTGGTTTGCTATTGGTGGAGCTCATGTGAGTGACAGGTTGCCCCGCCCTCACGCCAGTAAACACATCATCAGAGAAGAGAGGTCCCTGCAAGGGACATTATTTTAATTAAAGATTTTGAGGTTACATGCATTTTGATTTCATGGCGAACATGCAATCTTGTTTTACAGTTCTTATAAATGTATATTTATTATCAGATAATGATAGGCCATTCATTGTGTTCATCTCACCCATGGATGATGCAACAGTCAACCACAGTGCTAAATATTGTCATTAAAATAACTTATATTAAGTAAATCATATGTGGTTACAATTATTATAATTTCAGCCTGCAAGGAGCACATTTCTGTGTCCAATTTAGTCCATAATAAGCTTGCCATTCCTCCTCAGCTGGGGTCTGGTTTCTGAAGCTGCTGCATTATGGATGTAGCACTGACACTAATGTAAGGATGCCAAGGCGATATGTTTGGTTTGGCAAGAGGCCCCAGCGAAAGCATTCATCTGCCTCTCACCTCGTGTTCCTCCACTGCTCCAGCAGAATGAATAAATAGATCTTGGTAAACAGATCATCCGTTATACACCTCAAGCAAAACAGTGCGGTGACTTCCATTGATAGTGTAAATAAGTTTGATTCACAGCACAAAACTGCATTCGGTTCACTTCTCTTTGAGAAAATGTATGCACTGTAGCAATGAGAAATAACCACAAGCTGTAATCGCTGCCTAACATGTTCATTGTGTCTGCTGAACTGAATACATGACATTTACTAACCACATTTCTTATAGCTCTAGCCTATATTACTGCAATATGGACATACTTTGACACATTGATTGTAACACTGAAACATACATTTTCGGTGAAGCTGCTTTGAAGCAGAAAACGCTATACAAATAACCTTGAATTTGAATTGAATACTTTGCAGACATTTTTTTTTCTTCTTTAAGTAATATTGTGACCTGAGAAAAATAATATTTGCTCAAATCTTTCTGATTTTCTGATATGGTTTCAGCAGAAACTAACTAAACAGAAGAATGGGATGTAAATTGGTTGATTTTCATCGTATTTGGTGCTGAATTTCCACAAGACCGTACCTTTTCACTTTTTTTGTCCACAATAATGGCATTTTTGTTTTTATATCCGGGAATGGTCTGTCTAAAAACTTGCCAGAACATGGGGTGCTTGAGTGAATGGTTGTGTGGCCAATGATAATATTAAGAAGTCATACATAATTGAATGTAATCTGATAAGGCTATAAATATTGGACTTAAATATAGGTCTATTATATATATATAAATAAATCTTAAATGGTAAAATAATTTGAATTTTGTGGAAAGCAGGCGTGATTGCTAATGAGCGTCACCTGCGCAAAAATTTATACGTGAAAATTAGTTTTTACATGCATATGATACACACTTTATTGCGTGTAATACGCACATAGCCCACACCACTAATCCTACTCAGAGGGTTTACCATATCATATGCACGTAAATACTAATTTTCACAAATAAATTGCATGATAAATACAATGCGTGCTAGACACGCATTTCATAAGATCGGGTTGCTCACGGAGGAGCTACGGGAGCATAAAAGGGGGAACGACGACAGTGAAGGACGAGAGAAGTCCAGGCCTGGTCCTGGTCCACTGTTGGGATATATATCTGACTAATTGAGGCTGAATGTGAAAATCTCATTAGGTCCATCTAATAGATTTAACATGTGTACTCGCCACCTGATAGCTGGAGGCTGCATTACTGTGTGATCATATGACTAAGGTACAAATTACAAGGGGGTTTGGGGATATGGGAGGTTATGACCCTCTCCTGAGTAAGTCAAGATAAACATTTATAACTCTACATTGGTTAAGTGTCCACAGCTCTGTCTGAATAAAACTTATCATTTTAAACACCATAATAAAATGGGTCATATTGCCAGAGTATGTCAAACTAAGTGCATTCAATCATAAGGAGAATACAGAATGAAACATATTAATAAACCTTTTCTTGAAATTTATACAGTAACAAAGTTTACTTTGAATGTTGTTAAATCGTACATAATAGGAGAAGATAAGCTGCACAGTAATATGTTATATATAAGAGGTGTTTTGTGTCATGGCCGTTACTATATCATGGCATTTTAGCATGGCTGGAACATTGTATGATGACACTGAACAATAAACAAAAAGAACTGAAGGCTTAAATACACAGTGATAATGTAACAAGAAACAGGTGCGTAACTCAATCAGAAACCATGGATACAAACTAGCAACAAGAAAACAGTGACAGGGAACAAAGAAACTTAACATAACCCTGACGTCAGACGTGGCTGGAGGTGGGCTTAGAGCTGAGGACGTACAGGATCCTGAGGAGATGGTAGAGGAGAACTCTGGGGAAGCCTTCACTGATGGTCCGGACGGACCCTTAAAGGTGCTGTATGTATCTTTTTCACTCTACTAAAGCATACAAATACCAATATGTTTGCAGATATTTAGGAAACGTGTTAACGTTTCTCTGAAAAACACTTCTACAGCCAGTTATTTTACTATTATTTTACACGTTTCCGTGTTGTCAGTCGGTTTTTGTTTTAATCTGTGTGACTCCGCCCACTGCCAGTTCACCCAATAGTATTTCGACAGCCCGGGATGCCAGTTGGCAGGAAACACAACGTATAGCAGCCTTGGAGACGAGCAAACAAACTGGGTCAGAGATTGCAGATTCCATACAACCTATAAAGCCTCGATATCCATCTATAAATCTCTATGAATGAGAGCATATTAAAACGCGGATAAATCAACTCATTAAAAGGATTAGTTCACTTTTAAAATACTTTTGCTGATAATTTACTCACCCCCATGTCATCCAAGATGTCCATGTCTTTCTTTCTTCAGTCGAAAAGAAATGAAGGTTTTTGATGAAAACATTCCAGGATTTTTCTCCACATAATGGACTTCAACAGGACCCAAACGGTTCAAGGTCCAAATGACAGTTTCAGTGCAGCTTCAAAGGGCTTTAAACGACACCAGACGATGAATAAGGGTCTTATCTAGACAAACCATCGGCATTTCAAAAATAAATAAAAAAGTTTAAGTTTTATAAGCACAAATGCTCGCCTTGCTCTGTTCTGTGATGCGCGTTCGTGACGTCACGTAATATGCAATTACGTTGTCCCTGGACCCCAGTTTGCAAACCCATGTAATAGACTATTCGAAAGCTTTTCAGGAAAATTTAAACACTAAAAATGGGAAACCCAAAACAATTACAACAGCACAAATAATCAAAACCGTAAAAGCCGCAAAAATCAATGGTCTGGTCAGCAGAATTTGCAGTTAATTAATTATAGTATATAGTATAGTATAGGCAGCATAGTATAAAATTATAACACAGCCTATGAACCATGTCACAACAAGCCCCTACTTAAAAAGGTGGGGTATGTGATTCTTTTTTGTCCATTTTTTCAAAATTACTTGAAATCCTATTCATAACCCACTTACAGCCACTGAGTTAGAAGCACTGAAATGAAAATTAAGCAATTTAATCATCTGTGGAACGCGCAGGACTCGAAAAACTCCAGCCAATCATTTCCAACAACACCTAGAATCATTGGACAGTAAGTCCGTCAATCAAACGGTCGTACCATCCCCCCCTCCCCCCATTCCCCTCACGCGAATCAGGGCCAGCGTTGGAGGAAAGAAGGTAGGACCATTTGAGTTGTGTATTTTCAAAATCTGCCGGTCGTTTTCCAAATCACATACCCCACCTTTAACATGCAAGAAAAACTATATCTAACTATATCACATTATTTTATCTTTGTGGTTTTTTTTATCATTCAAAATGTAGGCTACTTGTAGCCTACAAATGAAGAGTTCATATGCAAAAGCCAATCTGAAATTTTCATCTAGAATGATCATTTTTATCGAGCTCGTATATTTAAGTTAAGTCATTTCACTTAAATGACAATTAATAGGTCATTTGCATTGTCATTTTGTGAAATTACTGAACTTAAATAGGCCTATAGGAGCTTAATAAAAATGATCATTCTAGAAGAAATTTTCAGATGGCACTTAGAGGCTTTTGCATCTGACCTGTTCAAATATAATCGGGCTTTTGACTCAAACCTTATAACTGTGAAATACAACTATAACAGCTTGTGACAACTAGCCCCGGTTTCCCCTATACGGTGTGTGTGAACTTCGACTGGACGTCTAGCCGGTGTCTGTGATTGGTCAGCACCTGCTCACCTCCTTCATCCAAACTGACATGAGTTGGAGGAAATATAGTCAGCATCCACACACCCCCGATCCTCACTTCGCGTCGGCTTCTGCTCCCTCCACCGCATGGGCTTCGTTCTCCATGGTAATGCCACAGTGATCTGAAGATATTCGCAGTTTTAGACAGCGTTCTCATCGTCCTCACGAGACATGCGTGTGCCACTGACTATAGGAGTGTTTACATTGCTTTTGGCGGTGCGGCAAACACACGCGACTGATTCCAGCAGTGCTCATGACACCTCACAAGAGAGATCAGTGAACATCCAGAAGAGAAGACTCTCTCTGCAGAACACAGGTAAGATTTTGCGCAGTGAATGCACAGAAAATCAACGACAGCTCATAAGCGTGTGGTTGTCTGAACTCTTGGTCTTAAAGCCCTATCAAACTTTTATGTTGTAGCCTATCAAACAATTTATCTCCAGATTATGTCATACCGGTTTGCACAACTGGGTTAAAAAGTTGTTTTTTATTTTTATTTTTTTATACGTTTTTATTATATGTAACCTTCCTATGTGACAGATGGCATAAGGTTTTTTCAGTGTAATAAATATGCAATTTCACACCGTTGCGGAAACGTAATGACGTTTATAGCACGTCACCTCGAGTGGCGCCGCTATATATTTAGGAATATAGAACAAATATTACACTTTAGTGTTGTCTTCTTATATTTCTGACTGGTTATATGTCATCTGAATAACCGGCATAACATAGTTCTACTTCTGTTTTTTCTTATTCAATATACTTGACACAGGTTCACTGATGTTGTCTTCTAAAAAGTAGATAAATAACATTCAAAATGTTTTAAATCGTCATGGTTGTATTGTCTGTTTCTGTAACGTTTCATTCACATCATGTATGTATGTAATAAAACGACCCTGGAACGTTTGATCTGGCTTTTTGTTGTGGTAGTAAAAACAGGTAGGTATAGAAACTTTTTATTATATTATTTTTGTATTATAACTAAAAAATTATATATTTTGGGTAGGCTACATCATTATTTAATTGCAATTGTGGCATGGTTTCTAGAACATTTCTTAAACCTTCTACTAAGTCACCTAACTGCAACGCTGTGAAATGTTTTCAGTTGTTATAAAAAATATTTACTGTCATAAAGCTTCAATGACAATTTACATATGGTGAACATAAATTTAGAACACTGCATTTCAAACCTTTACCAAAGTCCACACAGGGACAGTGTCACAAAGTGCCAAACAGTGTCACGGACATGGAACACTATGATTATTTAATTTATTTTGAATGTTCTCAATCGCAATCTTTCAGAAAATGTCCTCTTTACCCATTGTGGCATAGTTGTTGAATTATTTTTTATGTTTTATATTTTTATTATAGCCTATATACAAATTTAAACATCATTTACACTTAAAATAAATTACAGAAAAATACTGTAAAAATGCTACAGTAAAAACCTTATCATATACATTTAGTGAAAAAAATAAATGGTTTAACATTGCATTATTTGCAATTTTACTGTTACATACTGTCAAATTATTATTATTTTTTAAAATATTTTTTGCAAGTAAAAAATATGAATTACCTTATAATTTATGGTGAAAAAAAAAAACGGTCAAAAGTCTCTCGGGTTGGGTCAGAGGTCACCCCTTCGCCGGAACTCGATTATCTCATGACCGATACGGCCGATTATAGTTTGTAAAGTTTTAAATAAGAATATTATTTATTCAAAAATGTATGTATAGTTTCGAACACCTCTGCTTTCAAAGTATACACAACAACACAAAGTGAAGTTGTAATTTCGTATAGAGAATGTAATTTCGTATAGAGTATGCCCCATCTAATCATCTAATTAATACCAAGGTATAAAATTTGGCCTCTTACCACTTCCCGTTGTTAGTTCTTCAGCATTTGGCACACCCAAACCCGCATTATTACTGACTTACAGGAAATCACGGTCCATACGGTTCACCTCCAACCTGCCTCAGTTTCAGCCTTCAGCCACTGCCACCACTTCCTCGTCCGCCGCTCATTCCAGCCTGAGTCCCACCCACAAGTGAGAAACTTATTGCTTCCTCTGTCCACAATTCTAATATTTCTCTCCCTCCTACCTTCCAGTCTCAATCTAATCCATCCAGTTGTGAAATAAACCAAAACGTGTGGCTGCCTTTGCAAATGGCCAAGCGTAAGGATTTGAGCACGTTTTACATGGGCTAAATTGTGATGGCTAGAGCTGGGTCAGAGCATCTCCAAAACGACAGCTTTTGTGCGGTGCGGTGCTCCCGGTCTGCAGTGGTCAGTATCAAAAGTAGTCCAAGGAAGGAACAATGGTGAACTGGCGACAGGGTCATGGGCGGCCATGGCTCATAGATGCATGTGGGGAGCGAAGGCTGGCCCGTGTGGTCCGAAAAGAAAAGTGTCAGAATACACAGTGCATTGCAGTTTGTTGCGTATGGGGCTGCATATCCGCAGACCAGTCAGGGTGCCCATGCTGACCCCTATCCACCGCCGGAAGCACCAACAGTGGGCATGTGAGCATCAGAACTGGACTTAAAGGATCAACTTAGTGAGCAACTTACAGGACTTAAAGGATATGCTGCTAACATCTTGGTGCCAGATATCACAGCACACCTTCAGGGGTCTAGTCGGAGTCCATGCCTCGACAGGTCAGGCCAGGGCTGTCTTGGCAGCCAAAGGGGTACCAACACAATATTAGGAAGGTGGTCATAATGTAATGTCATGTTTTGCACAATGTTATGATCGGTGTTTACACTCTTAATCGCATCTGCTCTTCCAGTTTCTTCAAATGCAATGGATCCACCACCCATATCTACTCATCTACGCTCACAGATTCTAGCAGTGGCGGACTTCTGTTTCAATTAGTGAACCCCTTCTCACCCTTGACTGTGGTCCCATAATTATCAACCCTAAAAATTGTAATCCTGAATACTCACTATGGCTGAATTTTGCATCGATTTTGGAAGATTCACAGAAATAATTTGTTCTGCCTTCCCTTCAAGACGCAAAGACCTAAATGACTTTTTATCTATCATAGCTGAACTGTCTCACTCCTACAGCGGTACTAATTTGTTTCCCCTATCACAAGCTATTTTCAGCCAAATGCATGGCCTGAGTCACCCAGTGGAATCAATGTCCTTACAAGGGAGCTCTTGACCTGGAGTTTTACAATAAGGTTTTCCTGCGCTGCCAAAGTGTGTCTTGCGTTTTGTGTAATTCCCCCACACATGAGCTTTCCTCGTGCCCCCTTTTCAATCCCGCCCCTCAAAGCAATCCGGGTACTAATCCAGGCACTTTTCAATTCATCAGTTCTACATCTTTTGTACCACAGTCTAAAGGCAATTCCAAAAGCTGCAATTTCAGGTTCACTTCAGGCAGACAAGTGTGTAATAATTTCAATCAATTTGACTGCACTAGACAATGCTGCAAATATCTACATGTATGTAACTTCTGTGGTAGAGCACTTGCTTGCTCTGTGTGCCCTGTCCTATTGCTCTTTAGCTACTCCAATAAAAAATTGAGAAAATATCTGTCTTCTCCTATCATTGTCTCCTCTTTAGCGCACAAATTAGCAAATCACCCCGACCAAAACTTTACACAATATCTACTTACAGATCTCAAGGAAGGTATTAATCCAGGTCTGGAAAGCTTGCCTACTGCTTGCCTTATTTGCAAAAATCTACAGTCTGCAATAGCCAAACCCAAAGCAGTCGACACCTTGATATCTAGTCTGGATTCATGATCGGTCCCGTTGACTCCCCACCTTTCAAAATATTCCTCATAAGCACCATCGGTGTAGCTACAAGAACATTTTCTGGGGAAAAACAATTGATCATCGATCTCTCTGCTCCCCACAACAGCACTCATCCAAGCATAAATAGCCTCATCCCACTAGATGAATTCTCCTTGTGCTACCATAACATAGACCAAGCCATCCATCAAATTAAAAATACCGGTTTCGGAGCGTGGTTAGCATAAGTAGACATTACTTCAGCATTCAAAGTCATGCCCATACTCCCAGATTTTTTGGCACCTTTATGGCATTTGCTGGAAGGGGAAAGTCTACTTTGCAGTATGCTTAACTTTTGGCTGGAATGTCAGAAGTGTCAGAGGTGCTCTGCTGGATCTTACAAAACAACTGTGCTGTCCCTTACTTGGTTCATCTTCTGGATGACGTTCTCACCATTACCCGAAGTCATTATCCTCCAGCCATTCCTCTTACTACCATTTAGGAAGTTTTAGGAGTTCCACTGTCCCCAAAGAAAACATCGGGCCCCACCACATCCCTAGAGTTCCTTGGAATTAACCATTAAACTCCAAGCTTTCCTTCCCAAAGACAAAATAGATTGGATAATCGCTATCTCCTCCAATCTGCTCGAAGCACCTCAGTGCAGCAAATGTGATTTGCTATTCCAGCTAGGCTATTTAAACTATGCCATGTGTATAGTACCCCAATTATGTCCTTTCATCTCCCACTTGCTGTCTCTTGCATCTTCCGTTCTGGCACTAGACAGTATCATATCTCTAAAACCCTTCTTGCCTTGCGGATCTGAATCTATCGATCATGTTTCTAAATCAGTAAAATAGCCTGACCTTCTTTTACGATGACATCCAATCTCATCCTAGTGAGCTCCCTCTGTTTACAGACGCCGCTCGCTTCGGAGGTTATAACAAGAGTCATTTGTTCGGTTCAACATGGCCTCCTTAGCTCTCTATGCCAAATCAGTGCGTTGCATCCTCAGCTCTTTTTAAGTTATATCCGATCGTAATAGCTGCCTTTAGCCGCAGCATCACGAATGGTCTTTTAAAAACACAATTCCACTGTGATAATCTGGCCACTGTTTACTGTAACAAAGGCTGTTCAAATTCCCCTGAAATCATGCCCCTCTTAAGACGTCTCACCTGGTTATCAACCTGTAAACAGTTCATCTTCAAAGTCGTTCATATTCCAGGCCAACAAAACCAAACTGCTGATGCACTCGCATCTCATTTTCTATAAAAAAAAATCAGAGCATTAGCCCCGAAGGCAGACCCAGACTCACTCCCAGTACCTCCCTATTCAGACTTGATATTCCTATAACTCACCCACTCAAACACCTCCACACCTGATCTCTGGACTCAATTTCCTCGCAGTCTCACCTAGAACACTACAATCCAACTGGACAGCATGGGGAGCTTTTAAACAATTCCATTCCTCCTACAACCAGCTTTTTCCCAACTTTTCTCTCTTTTCAATTTCTTCATTTGTCACAAATCTCAACCAAGTTAAGTCCATCCAATCCAGTACCATCAAAGTCTATTTTAGCGGCATTCAATTTTTCTTTAAATTAATCTACGGCCATCCATGTCCCTCTATAACAAACCCCCAGATTACACTCCTAATCAAAGGAATCCAAAAAACCAACCCCACTCTCCCTGATTCCAGGCAACCTTTAACCATTGATATCTATGCTAAATGCCTGACTTTCCTCCATTCCGGAGGAAACATTTCATCCATTTGGTCTCCCGATACAGCAAGAATTCTGGATGCCATGTTAACCCTGTCTTTTTTCAGGCTCCTCAGAGCTTCTGAAATCATGACCAAATCCAAATTCAACCCACCCATCCACCGAACCTTCTCCGACCTCCAAGTACTGGATAATGACACCATACATTTTCTCATCGAACGTAGCAAAACTGATTAATTAATGTTCCTATCCATATTTTCAATCTACCGAACCCCATCCAGCCATATCAATCTCTTTCCTTCATTCATGCACAGTGGAAGGTTCAGATTTCCTCCCTGCTCAACATCCTTTTCATTGATGAAAACAATCTTTCAGTCACTAGGCATTGGAGCAGCTACCACCGCAGTCCAAAAAGGTCTGCCTGATTATCAAGCGTAGCATCAGTTCTGGCAGGTCACGTTAGTCAAGCTCATATCAGCTGATCCACATCTACCTATAGGAATACGACACCTATCATTGTATACATACAGTGAAGAAAATAAGTATTTGAACACCCTGCTATTTTGCAAGTTCTCCCACTTAGAAATCATGGAGGGGTCTGAAATTGTCATCGTAGGTGCATGTCCACTGTGAGAGACATAATCTAAATAAAAAATCCAGAAATCACAATGTATGATTTTTTAAACTATTTATTTGTAAGATACAGCTGCAAATAAGTATTTGAACACCTGAGAAAATCAATGTTAATGTTTGGTACAGTAGCCTTTGTTTGCAATTACAGAGGTCAAACGTTTCCTGTAGTTTTTCACCAGGTTTGCACACACTTCAGGAGGGATTTTGGCCCACTCCTCCACACAGATCTTCTCTAGATCAGTCAGGTTTCTGGGCTGTCGCTGAGAAACACGGAGTTTGAGCTCCCTCCAAAGATTCTCTATTGGGTTTAGGTCTGGAGACTGGCTAGGCCACGCCAGAACCTTGATATGCTTCTTACAGAGCCACTCCTTGGTTATCCTGGCTGTGTGCTTCGGGTCATTGCCATGTAGGAAGACTTAGCCTCGACCCATCTTCAATGCTCTAACTGAGGGAAGGAGGTTGTTCCCCAAAATCTCGCAATACATGGCCCCGGTCATCCTCTCCTTAATACAGTGCAGTCGCCCTGTCCCATGTGCAGAAAAACACCCCCAAAGCATGATGCTACCACCCCCATGCTTCACAGTAGGGATGGTGTTCTTGGGATGGTACTCATCATTCTTCTTCCTCCAAACACGGTTAGTGGAATTATGACCAAAAAGTTCTATTTTGGTCTCATCTGACCACATGACTTTCTCCCATGACTCCTCTGGATCATCCAAATGGTCATTGGCAAACTTAAGACGGGCCTTGACATGTGCTGGTTTAAGCAGGGGAACCTTCCGTGCCATGCATGATTTCAAACCATGACGTCTTAGTGTATTACCAACAGTAACCTTGGAAACGGTGGTCCCAGCTCTTTTCAGGTCATTGACCAGCTCCTCCCGTGTAGTTCTGGGCTGATTTCTCACCTTTCTTAGGATCATTGAGACCCCACGAGGTGAGATCTTGCATGGAGCCCCAGTCCGAGGGAGATTGACAGTCATGTTTAGCTTCTTCCATTTTCTAAAGATTGCTCCAACAGTGCACCTTTTTTCACCAAGCTGCTTGGCAATTTCCCCGTAGCCCTTTCCAGCCTTGTAGAGGTGTACAATTTTGTCTCTAGTGTCTTTGGACAGCTCTTTGGTCTTGGCCGTGTTAGATGTTGGATTCTTACTGATTGTATGGGGTGGACAGGGGTCTTTATGCAGCTAACAACCTCAAACAGGAGCATCTAATTTAGGATAATAAATGGAGTGGAGGTGGACATTTTAAAGGCAGACTAACAGGTCTTTGAGGGTCAGAATTCTAGCTGATACACAGGTGTTCAAATACTTATTTGCAGCTGTATCTTACAAATAAATTGTTAAAAAATCATACATTGTGATTTCTGGATTTTTTTTTTAGATTATGTCTCTCACAGTGGACATGCACCTACAATGACAATTTCAGACCCCTCCATGATTTCTAAGTGGGAGAACGTGCAAAATAGCAGGGTGTTCAAATACTTATTTTCTTCACTGTATATAAGCTCCTTCAGTTTCATCAGCAGCTGTCGCGTTTCTCAGAAGCTAATTACCCTCCTCCCTCCCCAGCTCCACCTCTCGTCAGTCAGGATTTGGCATTCTGATTCCCCTTGAATCACAATAAATTCTTTAATTATGTTGTACTTTAAAATCTTGAATGAAATATATTTGCATACATTCATGTTGGCTCTGTTCAGTTTACCCTAGGGGGGGTTATTGCTGCTCTCCCTGCTCTTATCCATGCTAGGCTCCATGGATGCGCACGGAGTTCTTGCCTAGAACAGAACCATACCACCAATCCAAATTGTATGCTAATTGTTAATCGTATTTGATGATAGTGGTCCTGAGAGAAATCCAATTAAATTACTGGGTCGCTGGTCCTCAAGACGCCTTTTATTCTTACATTCGTTCCAACCTCAGCCTCATCAAACAAAATACCATCTAACTCTCGCTTCTTTTTAATCTGGTTACAATCTTCTCAAGATAGCGGCCCCACGAAACCCAATCCAACCAGTGCCCGCCCAATTTGATACTGCCACTGTAGTGCCCTGCTTAACTTGATACTGCCGCTGCAGAGCCATCTTCCATTTCTTTTTTCTCCAACTGTTGATGGGTCTTCCAGACTGTTGAAATAATTATACATGCTGATTCCTTAGATACCAATAAGCTTTTCAAACCAGTAACGCTTGCTTATTGTCTGATTTTTACATTCATGTTTTTTGGGGAGCAATCGGAGCTTGAGTAAAATAACCTCTCTGAGTCCCTGTTTACCACTAATGCTAAGATCATATGGGCACACAAACTCATGAAGTGAAGTTATAAAACGTAATTTCAGGAGGAGGACGCCCATCTAATCTTAATTAATACCAAGGTATAAAAATCAGCCTCTTACCACTTCCAGTTGTTAGTTCTTTTAGCATCTTTCCTCTCAAGTCAAGTCAAGTCAAGTATATTTATATAGCGCTTTTCACAACATAGATTGCACCAAAGCAGCTTCACACAGTATCAATCAAAACAACAAAACAATGTTCAACCTCCATGTTTGGTAGGGCTGATCAATGGTATCAATGATTGACTGGTTAATTAATTTGAATATCCCCAACCAAGCAAGCCAAAGGCAACAGTGGCAAGGAACTGAAAAACTCCATTAAGTGACCCAATGGTGTCCAAAAACTCCATCAGGTGACCTAATGGAGAGAAAAAAAAACCTTGGGAGAACCCAGGCTCAGTCGGGGGCCAGTTCTCCTCTGGCGTTTATGAACTAGAGGCCAGATTTACAGTAACTGTAAGATAAAAATGGATATGAATGTCTCCAAACAGACCCCAAACGCGAACCTGTGATAAACGCTGATGGCGTTCACATGCGCATCAAGAATTTATTCCATAGTTATGTGCGTTTGAATACATGTGCGCAGGTTTGAAATTCCCTACAAAACCACGCCTGAACAAACCACTTGTCCCGTCTATAAATTTGATACAGAATTTTGTTTCACTTTATCACCTCGGGGTGGCATGCGAAACGAAATTCACAACGCTTCATCTGTAGAGTGGGAAAGGGATCCTCCATAGGGAGAGGCTAGTTGGCACGTCAGCACCGCATTGTCATCGGGTCCAGGCGAAGCTCCTCGTCAGATCTGGACATGGCCTGGATCTGGCAGGCTGCGGGAAAACCTCGGGATAAACAAAGACACTCAAATTAGTGTAGATTCCATTCTTCTTATGATGTAACGAGTACATCAGGATTTAAGGGAAGTGTTCCCAGTTCCGGCTGACCTAATCTATGCAGCCTAACATTTAATTATAGAAGTCTATAATGTATTATGTGTATGCTAGGGCAAAGAGATGTGTCTTTAATCAAGCTTTGAACTGACAGAGTGTGTCTGCTTCCCGGACAATGGTAGGAAGACTATTCCAAAGTTTTGGTGCTAAATAGGAAAAGGATCTACCGCCAGCAGTCGATTTTGATATTCTAGGTATTATTAACTGGCCGGAATTTTGAGATCGCAATAGACGTGAAAGACTATAATGCATTAAGAGCTCACTCAAGTACTGCGGAGCTAAACCATTTAGTGCTTTTTAAGTAATCAACAATATTTTAAAATGTATACGATGTTTAATAGGCAGCCAATGCAGTGTAGACAGAACCGGGCTAATATGGTCATATTTCCTGGTTCTGGTAGGAACTCGAGCTGCTGCGTTTTGTACTAGCTGTAGTTTGTTTATTAAGCGTGCAGGGCAACCACCAAGTATAGCATTACAATAATCTAGTCTTGATGTCATGAACGCATGAACTAATTGTTCCCGCATTTGTCAATGAGAGCATATGACGTAATTTAGATTATTTTTAAGATGGAAAAATGTGGTTTTACAGATACTAGACACGTGACTTTCAAATGAAAGATCGGCATCAAAGAGCACACCCAGGTTCCTAACCGACGACGAAGACTTAACAGAGCAGCCATCAAGTGTTAGACAGTATTCTAGGTTATTACGTGTGGACGTTTTTTGTCCAATAATCAGAATCTCTGTTTTTTCAGAATTTAGTAGTAGGAAATTACTAGTCATCCAATTTTTTATATCAGCTATGCATTCCGTTAATTTTGTGAATTGGTAAGTTTCGTTAGGTTTTGAAGAAATATAGAGCTGAGTATCATCGGCATAACAGTGAAAGCTAATTCCATGTTTCCTAATGATATCTCCTAATGGCAGCATGTGCAGAGTGAACAGCAACGGTCCTAGTACTGAGCCTTGCGGTACGCCATACTAAGCTTGTGATCGATAAGACATCTCTTCATTTACTGCTACAAACTGATAACGGTCAGATAAGTATGATTTAAACCATGCTAGTGCAATTCCACTAATGCCAACATAGTTTTCTAGTCTATTTAAAAGAATGTTGTGGTCAATTGTGTCAAATGCAGCACTAAGATCAAGTAACACTAATAGAGATACAGCACAACTGTACTGTATACAACCACGATCGGATGATAAAAGCAAATCATTTGTGACTCTAACGAGAGCTGTCTCGGTACTATGGTACGGTCTAAATCCGGACTGAAAATCCTCGCAGATATCATTTCTTTCGAGAAAGGAACACAGTTGTGATGATACTGTTTTTTTCTAATATCTTTGACAGAAAAGGTAGATTCGAGATCGGCCTGTAATTGACTAATTTTGTATGATCAAGTTGCGGTTTTTTAACAAGCGGTTTTATCATAGCCACCTTAAAGGTTTTTGATATGTATCCTAGAGACAAAGACGAATTAATGATATTAAGAAGAGGATCTATGACATCTGGAAGCATCTCTTTCAGTAGCTTAGTCGGTATAGGGTCTAACATACAAGTTGTCGATTTCGATGAATTAACGAGTTTGCAAAATTCTTCCTTTCCTATAGCAACAAATGAATAAAATGTTTCCTCATGGAGCCTACAATGCATTCCCTGATCCAATACTGTAGTAGACGGTTGCATAGTTAAAATTTTGTCCCAGATATTATCAATCTTATAAGTGAAGAAGTTCATAAAGTCATTACTACTGTGTTGCTTGGACACTTCTGGGCTAGAAGCTTTCTTTTTCGTTATTTTAGCCACTGTTTCAAATAAATACCTAGTATTATGTTTATTTTCTTCTAATAGGGTTGAAAAATAAGCAGATCTAGCAGCTTTTAAGGCCTCTCTGTAAGCAATCGAGCTCTCTTTCCATGAAACCCGAAATACCTCTAGTTTTGTTTTCTTCCATTTGCGCTCCATTTTTCTGGCTGCTCTCTTAAGGGCCAGAGTGTGCTCGTTGTACCACGGCTTGGACTATTTTCTTTAATCTTCTTTAAGCGCAACGGAGCAACTGCGTCTAAACTGCTGGAAAAGAGAGAGTTAAAAGTTTCTGTTGCAATATCAAGTTCTTCTAAGCTATCTGGGATGCTGAGATGATGAAACTGATTAGGAAGATTATTGATAAAGCAATCTTTAGTGGCAGAAGTTATAGGTCTAACATATTTATAACACGGAGTCGGTTTTGCAGCCTTGACTAAATGTAATTTACATGAGACTAGATAATGATCTGAGATGTCATCGCTCTGCTGCAGAATTTCAACAGCATCAACATCTATTCCATGTGATAGTATTAGATCTAGAGTATGATTACGACAATGAGTAGGTCCTGATACGTGTTGCCTAACTCCAATTGAGTTCACAATGTCTTTAAATGCCAATCCCAATGCATCAGTTTCATTATCTACATGTATATTAAAATCACCAACTATTAGTACTTTATCTGCAGCCAATACTAATTCTGATAGAAAGTCTGCAAATTCTTTAATAAAATCTTTATGGTGCCCTGGTGGCCTGTATACAGTAGCCAGCAGAATTTTCAAATGTGATTTATCGTTTACACTATGTATTTTTTAATTAAGCACCAACACTTCAAAAGAAGTATATTTAAAACTAGATTTCTTAGTGGTTTTGAAAATATTACTATAAATTACAGCAACACCTCCCCCTTTCCCTTTCAGACGAGGCTCATGTTTATAACAGTAATCTTGTGGGGTTGACTCATTTAAAGTAATGTAATCGTTTGGTTTTAGCCAGGTTTCTGTCAAACACAGCACATCTAGATTATAATCTGAAATCATATTATTAACTGTGAGCGATTTTGAAGTAAGGGATCGAATATTCAGCAACCCAAGCTTTATCATTTGCTCCTCTGTATTATATCTGTTTTTTATTTGTTGAACATCAATTAAATTATTAACCTGACGTTTTTTGGATTTCCAAATTTGGGGAACAGACACAGTCTCTATATGATGATATCTAGGTGAAAGAGGCTCTATGTGATGGGATTTATCCGACCTTGGTGACGTGAGGCCGCTAGCAGACGGTCGGTTTAGCCAGTCTGTCTGCTAACCTGATCTGAGCCCCAGATTGTCATGTTTTATCTCTTATACCCCTCTCCTCTTTTTGTATATTTTTGCCTTTGTAATAGGAGGGCAATTGGAGCTTGAGTAGAATAACCTCTCTGAGCCCCTCTATAGCAGAAAAGCTAAACCTGTTTACCACTTATGCTAAGATTATATGGGCACACAAACTTGTGAAAACAGTATTTTCAAATTTATCCACTAGGGAGAGAGTCTTTAAAAAGCTCAGTTTTGCTGGACAAAAACGTTGTCTCAATGTAAATGGAAGGCTAAAACAGAGAAAAATATGTTTTTAAATGGATCTGGATTATGTGGGTATAGCCTAATAATCACATTATTAAATCAATACACCACAGGACACTACTCACTCCTTTTAAAGTTACTCAGTCCTGTTACTTTTTATATGGGTAATAGGACTGAAAGTAATAGGACTGAGTTTTTGCGGATAGAATTATTAAGTACATTTAATATACCCTCATGGCATTCATGTGAATAGTATGAGGACACTGAGCAAATTCCAGTGGAGTTTTTTTGTAGTTTTTTTTTAATTAACAAACATCTAAGAAATAATTTAGGTAACAGGACAGAACGTTAAGATTGACCTTTCCAGTCTTAGTTACAATATCATCAAATATACAGGTCTTCTGTTTACTTTAAGTCTTCAAATGGTCTTCAGAAAATCCAGATGATGCCATATCCTGTTGAAAATGTGTCTTGTGGAATTTTCCCTGTTTCTCAAAAGGGGGAATGTGTGGTAACAGGGATGAGTGAAAATCTGGAGACAACTAAAATGTGTATTTTATCTAAACTATTATAGATTTCTAATATATATATATATATATATATATATATATATATATATATATATATATATATACAGTGAGGAAAAAAAGTATTTGAACACCCTGCTATTTTGCAAGTTCTCCCACTTAGAAATCATGGAGGGGTCTGAAATTGTCATTGTAGGTGCATGTCCACTGTGAGAGACATAATAAAAATAAAAAAAATCCAGAAATCACAATGTATGATTTTTAACTATTTATTTGTATGATACAGCTGCAAATAAGTATTTGAACACCTGAGAAAATCAATGTTAATATTTGGTACAGTAGCCTTTGTTTGCAATTACAGAGGTCAAACGTTTCCTGTAGTTTTTCACCAGGTTTGCACACACTGCAGGAGGGATTTTGGCCCACTCCTCCACACAGATCTTCTCTAGATCAGTCAGGTTTCTGGGCTGTCGCTGAGAAACACGGAGTTTGAGCTCCCTCCAAAGATTCTCTATTGGGTTTAGGTCTGGAGACTGGCTAGGCCATGCCAGAACCTTCATATGCTTCTTACAGAGCCGCTCCTTGGTTATCCTGGCTGTGTGCTTCGGGTCATTGTCATGTTGGAAGACCCAGCCTCGACCCATCTTCAATGCTCTAACTGAGGGAAGGAGGTTGTTCCCCAAAATCTCACAATACATGGCCCCGGTCATCCTCTCCTTAATACAGTGCAGTCCAGTGCAGAAAAACACCCCCAAAGCATGATGCTACCACCCCCATGCTTCACAGTAGGGATGGTGTTCTTGGGATGGTACTCATCATTCATCTTCCTCCAAACACGGTTAGTGGAATTATGACCAAAAAGTTCTATTTTGGTCTCATCTGACCACATGACTTTCTCCCATGACTCCTCTGGATCATCCAAATGGTCATTGGCAAACTTAAGATGGGCCTCGACATGTGCTGGTTTAAGCAGGGGAACCTTCCGTGCCATGCATGATTTCAAACCATGACGTCTTAGTCTATTACCAACAGTAACCTTGGAAACGGTGGTCCCAGCTCTTTTCAGGTCATTGACCAGCTCCTCCCGTGTAGTTCTGGGCTGATTTCTCACCTTTCTTAGGATCATTGAGACCCCACGAGGTGAGATCTTGCATGGAGCCCCAGTCCGAGGGAGATTGACAGTCATGTTTAGCTTCTTCCATTTTCTAATGATTGCTCCAACAGTGGACCTTTTTTTACCAAGCTGCTTGGCAATTTCCCCGTAGCCCTTTCCAGCCTTGTGGAAGTGTACAATTTTGTCTCTAGTGTCTTTGGACAGCTCTTTGGTCTTGGCCGTGTTAGTAGTTGGATTCTTACTGATTGTATGGGGTGGACAGGGGTCTTTATGCAGCTAACGACCTCAAACAGGTGCATCTAATAATAAATGGAGTGGAGGTGGACATTTTAAAGGTCTTTGAGGGTCAGAATTCTAGCTGATAGACAGGTGTTCAAATACCGTAAAACTTCAAATAATAGCCTGGGCTTTTATTTTCCCAAATCGCGAACTCCACCGGCTTGTATTTGAGACAGGCATCTATATGAGATAGGCCTTTATTTTAGTGTTGAGATGTTGTTCATTGAGTGTAACGTTAAGTCTAGAGATAACGATCCAAATAGCATAGGCTGATAGACGGAAAGCATGACAGTAGGAGGTTACCACATTATATTACGTTTAATTTATAATTCGAACGTGTTTAACAAAGTTAATGCAAGAATTAAGGGGGTCGCACACCGGACGAGAAGCGCATTTAGGACAGCTCGAGGTATCGCACACCGGACGCGCACTTTCTCAGTTTATGGCCAGCCCAGCAATATTGTTATGTTACATTATGAAATGAAGATAATGTCTATACTATGTTATGATTGTACTGTACAATTAAAAACAATCGTTGCTAAGTCTGCAGTCTGAACACTTTACCTCAGACCGTCAGTTAACTGAATGAATTAAGAATATCATTATACCTCGATTATACCTGTCAAAGACGCGCGGCGCTTCTCGTCCGGTGTGAATGAAGGCTATAAACAACTGCAATAATGTGATACTGACCCTATTCATCACTATCATCATCACCGCGATCCTCAACTACAAGTTCATTGGTGAATTCCTCCTCCACTTCTCCCTCTCCGGCCTCCGCTAACTCTCCCTGCATTGCTTGCGCTAACAGCTCCCGCCCAGATGCGCAGGGCTCTCTTGCGTGCGCAATCTGCACAATAGAACTGGCTTAAACAGACGATCTGACGGGTTTTAGAAGATTAAATACAACCCGAAACAAAAAAACAGACCAGGCCTCTATTTGAGACCGGCCTTTATTTATCCAAACCTGTCGCCACACCAGGCGTGTAAAAGAGACAGGCGTCTATTTGGGACTCGGCTATTATTTGAAGTTTTACGGTACTTATTTGCAGCTGTATCATACAAATAAATAGTTAAAAAATCATATATTGTGATCTCTGGATTTTTTTTTTTTAGATTATGTCTCTCACAGTGGACATGCACCTACGATGACAATTTCAGACCCCTCCATGATTTCTAAGTGGGAGAACTTGCAAAATAGCAGGGTGTTCAAATACTTATTTTCCTCACTGTATATATATGGATATGGAGGTACACAACAATGCAAAAGGAAAGAAAAAATCTGAAAGATTATATTTCATGTTAAAATGTTGTGTTAGAGAGTGGGGACAGGTAACAAATGCTATTTTTCAGCGTTTTAGGTTTTCAGTGTTTAATGTTTTAAATTATATATTTTACATTTGCAGTTAGATTAATGTGCAGGACTCTTTGCCTAATAATAAAATGTATTTTAGAGTTAATTCTCGTGCATGTTACATGGGGACAGAAATGGCACAGATTCGGTGAAATGGCCCACATTCATCCCTTAAAACTGAAACATTGTCAGGCCGTTTTTTATTTACTGAAGTAATGAGCTACTATGGCAGGAGTAATGTGTAACTACTGTAAAAACTATAATGTTCTCTGTCCCTCAAACGTTCTCCAGCGGAGATTCAGCAGTGTCTGGTGAACGCAGGTGATGTGGGCTGCGGGATGTTCGAGTGCTTTAACAACAACTCCTGCGAGATCCGCGGACTACATGACATCTGCATGACATTCCTCCACAACGCAGGCAAATTTGACTCCCAGGTATGATCCTGACTTATTCACTCAAATCCCAATATGCGGTATGTACACTGTAATGCTAAAAAAAAAAATAATTGTGGGAGTGTTGGTATCTATCTAGCCTACTTTGCACTGAGACCTACAGCACCTCATTACTACTGGCAGTTTGCTCACTACGTTCATATCATTAGACATACTTGAGCTGAAATCTTCTTGTTCAGCTTTTTGCCATTAACTGCACGTGCTAACGGCTCCGGGTTGATGAAGGACTTATGCATCACGCAGGGAAAATCGTTCATCAAAGATGCGCTGAAGTGTATGGCCCACGGACTGCGCCACAGGTTCAGCTGCGTCAGCCGCAAGTGTCTGGCCGTGAAAGAGATGGTGTTCCAGCTGCAGCGCGAGTGTTACGTCAAACACAACCTCTGCTCGGCCGTGACGGAGAACGTCAACGTCATGGTGGAGATGATCCATTTCAAGGACCTGTTTCCTAAAGGGTGAGTTCTTCAATATAGGGTTGTGCAAAATTAGCCATGTTTCCACCGAAATTACCCAGAACCATTTGTCCCAGGAACTTTTTTTCCCCAGAGACCTGTGGATGTCTGCATTTCCACCACAGTCTAAAGTACCGTGAAAATTAGGCAAATAGTCCGGTGACGTAGGACTGCGCGCTACTTTTCAGTTCCTCTGAGTTTAAGCTTAATAAAGCCTGAACCTCGTCATCGTCATATGTTTTAAACTCCATTGTTGATTCGAATAGCAAACAACTCTTACTGCACGCACCGCAACAGATTAAAAAAATTGGTGGTCAAAAAGAAATGCTGCATTGGAATCAACCAATCAGCATGTTCAGCGAACAAGTCCCACCCGGAAAGTTCCTGAACTTTGAAGAAGTACTACTTCATTTAGACCATGGTTTCTGCGGTGGAAACATACCAAGTACCACCCCAAAGTCTCTAGTTCCTGGGGAATGTTCCTGCGGTGGAAACGCGGCTATTGACATAAAAATATAAGATTTTCTGGTACTTTGTCGATAACAGTAAATATTTTGCTGAGTATGTTTTTGTGCTGGTGTCTTTACTGGTTTAGGTCTGTCATATTCTCCATATTCTATGTGGTGGTTAGTTAAACTTAAATTGATTTCCAGGGGCATTTTTGCCTCCTTAAAAACAAAGATTATTTATTGGCATCGATGGTTCCATGAAGAACCTTTAACACCGATGGAACTTTTCCATTCTACAAAGGGTTCTTTAAAGTGGAAAAAGGTTATTTAAAGTTTTAAAATGTTCTTCACACTAAGAAAAAAAAGGTTATATATATTAAGAACTGATCGCTGAAACGTTCTCTGGGGATATTAAAATGGTTCTTCTAATGCATCACTGCAAAGAAAAGCATTTTTTGGAACCTTTATTTTTAAGAGCATAAGGACATTTTTTTCTAACTTTATTAGAGGTATGCATTCTTAAATGTATATCACAATAAGAAAAAAATCACAACTTCCGTTTCATGCCGAGTTGACTCATTAATTCAACTGATTCATTCAGGAAGGAAGCTAGTGGACCATTTATTCGTTCAAAAACACTGATTCATGGAAACGAAAAAAACGCAGATTCAGGAACGAAACTCCGCTATGAGTTGCTCAGAGACAGAATTCTTCTGTGAAAAAAAATTCTTCATGCCTTAAAATAGCTTGAATGTAACTCTACACCCTTGCTTCAATTTATATGTGTTTTTTTAATGTATGCAAATGAGCCCCGCCTCCTCACTCACTCAGCTCAGAGATCCACTCGTTGACGATCACACTTTGATCTGATTGGTTACAAGGTAGTTTGTGACAATAGGGATAGTGTTGACTTATGAATTTACACATGGTTTGTCTTAAAGCATATTAAAAACACCATATAGATATATAAACAACATTAAAAACTTGATTTTCACCACAGGGGGACTTTTATGTGACAATTTTAAAACATTATCACAGTCACTACATTTCGCACACCCGTACTTCAATATCAGTCGTGGGTAACAGTGTTTCTTCTGTCCCGTCTCCTCTCCTCCACCGAAAGGCCCCACGTGGAGTTGGTGAACGTCCTGCTGGGATGCGGCGAGGAGGTGCGTGTCGCCATCGGCCGGCGAATACGAACTCAGTGCGAGCAGAACTGGGGAGCTCTGTGCGGGAGTCTGAGTCTCTGTGCCCTCGGGAAGGTGGAGAACCAGGCCAGTCCCACTCTCGCCCCCGTCCCAGACATCACCACCCCACCGGGAGCCAACAGCAACTCCCTCCCTCCTGCCAGCCTGCTCCTGCCCGAGCCGGACGGGGAACCGCTCTGGACGCTCACAGGAGGAGATGAAGAGGAGCATCAGTCCTCAGGTCCTCAAGACAACGTCTCTGAGGTGCAGAAAGAGCTGAAGAGGGCTCTCAATGCCACCAAGAGGAGGTGAAGGGAAGACCTTGCGTCTTTGGCCCACACTACAGCTCAAACGTTTGGAATCATTAAGTCTCATATGCACACAAAAATACAGTAATATCGTGACATTTTATTACAATTTAAAAGAACTGTCTTCTATTTGAATATATCATCATTGAATAGCATCATTACTCCAGTCTTTAATGTCACGTGATCCTTCAGAAATCATTCTAATATGCTGAGATAAATGGTTTTGAAACCATACTACATTTTGTTTTTAAAGGATTTTTCGCTGAATAGCAAGTTCAAAAGAGCATCATTTATGTCAAATAGTAAAATTATACATTTCTCTACTGTCACTTTTGATCAATTTAATGCGTCTTTTCTGAATTAAAGTGTTTATTTAAAAAAAAAATCTTGCTTACAAATCTTTGATTGGTAGGCGTTCCAGTGTTTCTTCAAAAATATTAGGCTACCAAAACATTGATAATAATAATAAATCTTTCTTAAGCAGCAAATCATCATATCAGAATGATTTCTGAAGGATCATGTGACACTGAAGACTGGCGTAATGATGCTGAAAACACAGCTTTGCATCACAGAACTAAATTACATTTGTATATTTATTAAAATAGAAAACAATTATTTTAAAGTGTAATAATTGGGTAAATAGTATTTCATAATATTACTGTATTTTTAATCAAATGCATGCAGCGTTGGTGAGGGACTTTAAAGAGAAACGATAGTAAACTGTTGATCTGTAGTGCAGAGAAAGGCTTGTCCACTGCCTCAGTCGAGGACAGATCCGCTGCAGTGATCCTGTACGAGCACCAGCGCTGACACTGTGTTTCATGTGTCATTCTGTGAGAACATGGACTGGGACAGTATTTGATAGGAGTCTCAAATATTTCAGAGGCGTTTCACCCTTTGTAGATGGTGGACTAAGTGCATTCCTCCGACTGCAGACTCTCCAGAATGCTTCGCCTGCAGTCCTGAAGAGCATTATTACAGACACCGGGCCTTGTGTTTTCGTGATGACATAATTCCATAAGCTCAGTATTTGTCTTGCTTTGAAGCCTGGCCATTCGGGTGAAGCTCACAGAAACATGTCTGGGTCACACGTCACCCCAAAATAAAAAATTACTATTTATATATATGTATTTTGGAGCCCCGCTCATATTGTGGCCGCGAATTAAGAATTCGTTCTCTCGTTCTGGTGAATCATGGCCACGTTGTACTAATTTGTTTTAATTTATCTAAAACAAGTGGCCAAATTATTACAACGTGGCCACGTTTTTAGTAAATTATTATACGCATGATTTACTTAAAACAAGGGAATGAATTAGTAAACGTGCTGACGTATTAGTAGGTCTTGCTAACTAAATGTTCTTTTGTGGCCACGACATACAACATGTTTTACCCCGCATGTCATGTGAGGGGCTCCGTATATTCATTTAAAGGATTAGTTCACTTTTAAAAAAATTTTTTGCTGATCATTTATTCACCCCCATGCCATCCAAGATGTCCATGTCTTTCTTTCTTCAGTCGAAAAGAAATGAAGGTTTTTGATGAAAACATTCCAGGATTTTTCTCCATATAATGGACTTCAACAGGACCCAAACGGTTCAAGGTCCAAATGACAGTTTCAGTGCAGCTTCAAAGGGCTTTAAACGACACCAGACGATGAATAAGGGTCTTATCTAGCGAAACGATCAGTCATTTCAAAAATAAAATTAAAAAGTTGAAGTTTTATAAGCACAAATGCTCGCCTTGCTCTGTTCTGTGATGCGCATTGGTGACGTTACAGTTACGACGTTACGACACAGTTACATTGAAAAGGTCACGCGTCGGCGGAAGTACGGAGTCAGTGTTTACAAATGTAAGGAAAGAGGACCATATACACATATTCAAATGTCTTTGTGTCAGTTTATTGTTTAAAATGCCCATTTCGTGTGCGTATCCTGGGTGTTTTAATAGTAAAAAGGCTAAAAGAAAATTTTCGTCAGGACAGAAGCGTGACCTTTTCAACGTAATTGCGTATTACGTGAGTCACGAACGCGCATCACAGAACAGAGCAAGGCGAGCATTTGTGCTTATAAAACGTAAACTGTTTTATTTATTTGTGAAATGCCGATGGTTTGTCTAGATTGGACTAGATTGGATTGTCTAGATGGTTTGTCTAGATTGGATTGTGCCTGATGAAGACCTGATGGTCGAAATGTTGGCTTTTTAATAAATTCTTTGGAGCAGTATATTTCAGTGTGCGGACTTCACACTTCTTTATTTGTTTATATTACTCAGTTGTCCTGCACCTGCGCCCAATCTGGGTGTTTGGGATGTGCACACCAGTTGTGTATTTTTTGTCTAGATAAGACCCTTATTCATCGTCTGGTGTCGTTTAAAGCCCTTTGAAGCTGCACTGAAACTGTCATTTGGACCTTGAACCGTTTGGGTCCTGTTGAAGTCCATTATATGGAGAAAAATCCTGGAGTGTTTTCATCAAAAACCTTCATTTCTTTTCCACTGAAGAAAGAAAGACATGGACATCTTGGATGGCATGGGGGGAGTAAATAATCAGCAAAAGTTTTTTCAAAAGTGAACTAATCCTTTAAAAACATACAATTTAAAATAATGAAAATGTATTTATTACATTACTGTTTTTTTTTTAATACTTTTATTCAGAACCAATACTGCACATTTACAGTAGCTGTCAAACGTTTGGAAACATATTTTTTAATGTTTTAAAAAAACTCTTCTGCTCACTAAGGCTGCAATTATTTAATCAAAAATACGTAAAAACTATTTTCATCATCATTACGCCAGTCTTCAGTGTCACATGACCCTTCAGAAATCACTCTAATATGCTGATTTGCTGCTCAAGAAATATTTATTATTATTATCAATGTTGGAACAGTAGGTGGCGTATCAGGTACATTCAGGACATGCTGTCAATTAACCCTGCCAAATTGTGTACAAAACTTCCTTTCGATTGATCAACGTTTTTCTGAGATACAGCCGCTGAGGCAATTTCGGTAAGTTCACAACATCATAACTTTTGAACAAAGATGAATGAAAAATCTGTTCGGGCATTTCTGTGCGGCTCAGTCTAAAGATCGTCTGAGACCATTTTTTTAAGAATTGGACGAGATTCGGAGGAGTAGCGAAAAAACTGAATACTGTACTTTTCAAAACGGCCATTACTGACAATGTCTTAATGTATGATGTTGAATGTGATCATGATGAGAGGAATCCGGTGAACTAAGTTTCCTTTTTCTAGATCGAAGCGTTCAACAGTTTAACCGTTTCAAGTGTGATTTTTTTTTTTTTTTTTTTTACTGATGGTGGCGCTATAGAATTGGTCCTAGATACCCCAAATTTGTTCAGATTACTATTCATTACCATCACTACAACTGTGCCAATTTTCATGATTTTCCTACCATAGACTCCCACTGGGGAGGGATAATAAGAAAACTAACAATTACAGTAATGTTTCTTGCGTATCAAATCAGCTATTAGAATGATTTCTGAAGATCATGTGACACTGAAGACTGGAGTAATGATGCTGAAAATACAGCTTTGATCACAGGAATAGACTACATACTAAAAGAGAAAACAGTTGTTTTTATATACAATACTTTTCTTCAAATAAATGCAGCCTCCTTTTACAAACATTAAAAAAATCATACGGACTCCAAACTTTTGAACGCTAGTGTATTTGGAATTAAAATAAAAATATTTTAAGGACCATTAAAATGTGGCATTAGTTTCAAGGTAATTTGAAGGGGGAGGGGGGGCATTATTGGCATTACCTTAATGCATTATACTTTAGAGTTGTTGTTTTTTTCAATGGAAATGATTATTGTTACTTGCTGAAAATCTTCAACATTAAAATTAGCATTAATGCAGTTTATCAAATACTGCCACACTTTAAATAATACAGTCTTTTCCACGTGATGTTTTTATGTATGTTTTGGGGTGACGGGTCTGTAAACGTCATGAACGGCCTCAGCGTCAGAAGCTCGTACGAGTGTTTCAGTGTCCACTGCAGTCTTGCTGTTGGCAAGGCAATGTGACACATCTAATATGTAAGATCAGATTTAATATTT
The DNA here is from genome assembly GCA_031834385.1 of Semotilus atromaculatus. NCBI lineage: Eukaryota > Metazoa > Chordata > Actinopteri > Cypriniformes > Leuciscidae > Semotilus > Semotilus atromaculatus. Next base: position 31,103,181 of record JAULUF010000001.1, read on the forward strand.
TTCTTGCTTGGAATTCAGAATGGATATTTTTCATACGTGATATAAACCTATGCCTCCTTGGATAGATTTAGTCACATTTTAAAATGTGATATAATATGCAGAACATATTTTGGACCTACCTCATCTCTGTAACACGCACCTGTACTGATATACTGTTTAATGTATTGCATAAAACTTGTTAGAATGTATCCCCATATTTTCACTAGGCGACTTGGTCAATGCGTACACATACTCCCCTCTGTCTCAGTGTGTAACATGTAGATACTTCTTTTTTTATTATTTAAATTAATTTCCCCAAAGTTATGCATGAAGTGAATCTTGTGGATTTTATTTTTAAGTCTGTTTTATTGCAGCCACTATAGAGTGCTGGAAGTCATTTTATATACATGCTTGAGATATTTATTTTATTTTTTATTTTATTTTACTGTTATGTTGTTTAGCAAATATTAAATAATAATAATTTGGGAACTGTATCCAAGTAATCAAATGTATTCATAGAAAAAAAAAAATGTCCACAATAAATTAACCTCATAATCACTTTTTGGCCTTCAGTGCCTTCAAAACATCATTCCTACTGACAGAATGAGTTATGAGATTAAGCAATAAAACAAAAGGACCATCTGGCACTTGGGTAATTTTTTACCATCAGAAACATAGAGCAGAGAGACATTTCTGTTTTGTGCAACACACACACACACACTTGAATATACTGCAGCTTCACACAAGAGCAACAGGCTCTACTGTAATTCAGAAAACAGGGGCCTTGTGTATAAACCTCTGTAGATTTCATCCTAAAGTTTTCAGATTTATTAAACTATGCACACGCCAGAACCTGCACAAAATGTGCTTTATAAAACCCAGTCTGCAACTATTACGCCTATTTTTTTATATATATAAATCCCGATATGCATGTGAAAAATTGCGTTTATACATCTGGGCCCGGTTTTTCAAAAGGTTTCATCCGGATAAAATTGATCCGGATTTAGTAATCCTTTTTTTTGCGATCCGTGATCACGTAGGCTGATCCAGTTTACTTTTGAGCCAGTTTTTCAAAGCAACATCGGATTGGATCAATCTGATCCGGATAGGAACTTTTCAGGATCACCAAATCTGGATAACCAGTCTCAAACAGGATACAGTGCCCCCTGGAGACCCGAACAACAAGGGACGCAATAGAGAGACACTATTTCAAAAATCAGTGATTCCCATTCTTTGCATTTTTTTGGTTATTCTGTAATCTTTGCATGCATCACTAATAAATATTCTAAAAACAAAAATATTTCAATTGTGATGAATATATATATATCAATTAGTGACAGAATAAAATGTATTGTTTTTGGTCAATTTTGACAGCTGTTTGGGGGATTATTTTATGAGGCCAAAATCGTTCTACTTTGCTGTCGGCCTATACTGAAAGGCTGAATATGTTAAAGCCTACCTAATCACTGTAGCCTGACGGATGAACAAATAAAATGAAAACCTTATGAATAAATAGGATATCTTGTAAGATACTGCATGATCCAAATATAGTATTATTTGATACATTTTTAAAGTTTTAATTACATTTTGGGCATGAAATCCACGCTGAATCCACCCTTCTGATGGGATCAATTTAATCCAGATTTTTTTTATCAAAGTGATCCGAATCCTACAAAAAAGTTCTGAAAAACCCAAACTAAAGGTTTGATCCGGATCAAAACCAAGATTGGATTACGTGATCTAATCCGATTATGTAATCCGTTTTTTCTTTTGAAAAACACATTTTCAAGATTTGATCCAATCCGTTATCCAAAATCCTAGTGGATTACTTTTGAAAAACCGGGCCCAGGGCTCTGTGTCTTTAATGTAACAACATTAGAACCTAAAGGGATGAAAGTGACTGCATTTTTGTAAATCTCATTTTTTGCAACTGTGGTGATATAAAAGACCATGAAATGGATGGAGCCTTTTTTCCGAGACGAGTAAATATACTACCAGTCAAATGGAATAATAAAGATTTGTAATGCTTTTGAAGAAGTCTCACCAAGGCTGCATTTATTTGATAAAAAAAAGTAAAAAACAGCTGTGATATATTACTTAATTACAATTTAAAATAACTTTTCAATTTTAATGTATTGTAAAATGTAATTTCTTCCTGTGATCAAAGCTGTATTTTCCGCATCATTAGGCCTACTCCAGTCTTCAGTGTCACATGATCCTTCAGAAATCACTCTGATGACGGCCAGTCAGCGATCGCAAGTTACATAATCAGATTACTTTTTCAAGTAACTAGTAATGCATTACATCAAAAATGTGTTGTTACTCTTTCAACTAAGTAATGTAAGTTAATTTCCCCATTTATTGACTGGCATCTCTCTCCTGTCCTCATGTTGAGAGAAATCTGAAGTAAAGGTGAGGCGTCGTGTGTGGCGTATGAACATGATGCTTATTGTAGTTCTACTAGACTAAATGTGTGTATTTACTCATCTCACTTGCACAAACTTGACACTGACAGTTACATTTAGCAATAAAAAAAAGTGCAGTGAACTTTCCTCTTCCTTCCAGAATGATAGCACAGCTGAAGGTTTGTTGAGCGGCGCCCTCTACTGTACAGCCGTGAATTGATGTTTAAAGTCCCCCTGTCGTCAATCATTTTATTCCTCAACACTCATCTTTGATCGCCAAAGCGACCTATTTAAGAATTTTTTTCCTTCTTTTCTTCATGCCTTATCTTGAATATAACTCTAAACCCTCGCCTCATTTAGTATACGCAGTTCTATGAATATGCAAATGAGCCCCGCCTCCACTCACTCACTCACTCGTTGATCTGATTGGTTACAAGGTAGTTTGTGACGTCAGAAAGACCAGCGATTTCGGTTTTTGGTTGACTGCAGTTTTAAGGAGAAAATACTCATGGTTTACACGTTTGTCTTAAAGCATATTTAAAACACCACATATACATATAAACAACATTAAATACTTCATTTTCACCACAGGGGGACTTTAAACAATTGACGTAAGGTGTGAAAGAGCATTTAAATTTGGCTAAAACATAACTTTTGGTTGTTTGTTTTATTATTAAAAATCAAACAAGCATGTGAAAAAAAATACATAAAAGTAACGTAAAATTACTTTCCATTAAAAGTAATGTAATTACTGACTTTTTTAGGAATTTTTTACAGAATTTATTACTTTTAAAAGGTAAATTTCCACAACACTGCTGACTGTTCTTTTAAATTGAAATATTATTTCACAATATTACTGGTCTTAATCTATTTTTGATCATATGTACCAATAAATTGGTGAGCATAAGAGACTTAATAAATCCAACTTATTTCAAACTTTTGATCTGAATAAGGGACAAAACTAATCAGTTTCTAAATAAAGTAAATCTACTTGGTAAGACAAACCCAGACACAGTAAAAAAAAAAAAAAGAGATACAACACCCTCTAGTGGTTCATTCCACTGAAGAACATGCAAGACTCTCGCTTCGGATGACTAAAATCACAATCTGAGATCTGTAATGGAGAATAACTACTCATATATGCACCTAAATCAGTTTGCAACAGAATCGCACTCATTTACAAGCCATTGCTGATGCTGTAAACAATATGAAAGATGTCAGATACTATTGTGTACATCATCATATTAATATTCGTTATACATGGCATGAACATCTAAGGTTGTTCTGAACTTCATCCACATTTCATCAGGGTTATGAAATAGTTAGAGAACTAACCTGAACTCGTCAAACTAATGCCATGATTTCTACAGAATATGATGATGCAATCAGTAAGACTAATGCAGCAAAAAGCATACGATTGAATTAAAGTGCATTCATTTGCTCCTGAAAACCTCATTCTCACTTCAGTAAATGTTGAAGCTTCTGTCATCATTTACACACACTTCAGTGTATGAGTTAAAGAGTTGGGCCAGTTCGGGCTGTGATGACTTCTGGAGAGCAGTGCGCCGACACCGTTCCCTGTTCCCCTAAATGAAGGGGAAGAGTCTCTTTTTCAGGATGTAGAGCACTGTAGCCAGGAACAGAGCGAGAGCTAGAAAGATCAGCAGTTTGTCGGTCAGTTCACGCCGATTATATTTCAGGATCAGTTTTCGCCCCGAATGAATGGTTCCCGTCATGGCCTTAAACTCTTCATTTGTCTCTTGTACGGTCCTCGATGATGTCGCTGGAAAGAGAGAAAATTGAATGAATAAATAAAACTTACATTTAAGGATGGCGGGAAATTCATTTCCTCCATAAGGTTAACAGGACAGAGACATGACCTCTGTAACTTCTCCACAAACACAAAGTTTTTATAATCAAACGTAACGATTTACATTTAACTTGAGTAAAATGTATACTTCATACCAGGCCAGATTCAAATCTCAAAAAGATCATGCATCACATGATTCTTTTACTCAATTATTAATTTAATCTGCAAGTTTAGAATAGATATTTAAAAACAAAATGATTACACAACTTATTTCCCTAAATTAATTATTGGAAAAGTACGGTATATATTTATTAAATGATGTATTTATATACTTTCATCTTCACGAAGCCAGAAACATTCACTGTAATCCCAAATGTAGAATATCCTCCTCTGATATAAAGTCCCGTTTCACTTCCTTTAAGGAAATTTCCAAAGCTTCGAAAACACGTGTCATCCTCGAGTCTGTTGAGGAACCTCTCATTTTTCATGATGACAAAATGTTATATTGTGTCGATTTGTGTAATTCTTCTAACCACTTAGTTGAAACAGTGTCGTGTAAACTAATGATTTTTCCCAGACGTGTTGTTCATTTCTTTAGGTGTAAAACCTTGTTAATTAGCAATAAATCGCTCACATTTGTGCGTGACCTATTCCTTTAATAGATGGACATTTTGATGCCATGATGGCGATAGGATTTTATGAATTTTTCTACCCAGACTTCCGATGGTCTCCTCGCTCTGCTGCACCTGCTGTGACATCATACGGCTGATGCTCATCAGACTCTCGGTGATGTCACTGGACGTCTGCACCAAACTCTCTTTGGTGGCCTTCCTGAACACAGACATAAGGGTAAAAGACCACTGGCTAACAGTGTCGAATAGTAAAAAAAAAAAAAACTAAATGCTACATGAATTGTATTTCTTTTTTTGACAAACACCATGACTTGATTGTGATTGGCTGAAACCAGCAGCGTGATTTACCTTAGTCTCACTGAGTCGCCTCCTTGCAGAAGCTCATCCTTCTCCAGATTATCAATGGCCAGTTTACAGGCGAGATTTGCCTTCCTCCAGGCCATCTGGTTACTGAGACGTGACGAGAGTAGTGATAGTGCTGAGATTAAATCTGACATTCAATACATAATCAGAAAAAATGATTGAAAAATGTCTCTAACCTTAACATCTGCTTCCGATGGCTTTGCGTTTCACTCAAGATAGCTTGCTTATCAGTCTCTCGGTCTTGTTCTTTTGCCATCTGTTCCATGTCCTATCAAAATCAGCTATGTTAACACATTCAATATTATTTTTAAATGGAAGAGTTTATTTAACTTTTAAAGAAATTATAATAGAATTTTAAAAGAGAAATTTTCTGTCTCCTCATTCTTCCGTCTCATCTTTCTTTACCCTCAGGTGATGTTTTCTATTTGAATATTCTTTAAAATATAATATATTCCTGTGATCAAAGCTGTATTTTCAGCATCATTACTCCAGTCTTCAGTGTCACATGATCCTTCAGAAATCATTCCATATGCTGATTTATTATCAATGTAGGAAACAGTTGCTGCTTAATATTTTTTTGGAACCTGTGATACTTTTTCAAGATTCTTTGATGAATAAAAAATTTTTTAAAAAGAAAAGAGAACAGCATTTATTTATAATAGAAATCTTTTGTAACATTGTACACTACTGTTCAAAAGTTTGAGGTCAGTAATTATTTCTTTCTTTTTTGTTGTTGAAAGAATTGAATACTTTTTATTCAGCAAAGATGTGTGATAAAAAGTGATAGTGAAGATTTCTATTGTTAGAAAAGATTTCTATTTTGGGTTAGGATTCAATGAATCCTGGAAAAAAGTATCACAGGATTAAACTGTTTCCAACATTGATAATAACTGAGTATCAAATCATCATATTATCCTGATTTCTGAAGGATCATGTGACACTGAAGACTGGAGTAATGATGCTGAAAATACAGCTTTGCATCACATAAATAAATTATATTTGAAGTATATTCGAATAGAAAACCAATATTTTAAATTGTAATAATATTTCACAATATTACATTTTTTTCTGTTTTTTTTTTGTTTTGGTCATAATAAATGCAGCCTTGGCGAGCAGAAGAGACTTCTTTGAAAACCATAAAAAATAGCAGTTTACAAACTTTTGACTGGTACTGTAAATACCTGCAAAATGCAAATAATCCAATTATAATCATTATACAATTACAATGAATATTATCCAGCTCTCCATCACAAAACTTTTTTTTTACCATAATAACAACAGTTTCATACATAACAGTAACAATAAAACACCGTCATTAAAAAAAATAAAAATAATACAAACTAAATAAATAAATTCAGATATACAAAAACCTGTATTATAGATACATTTTTTTTTAAAAAAGAGTTAATTATTTAAATAACTGACAGAAAGACGAAAGTACCGTTGACTCTGGAAGCTGCTTGTATTTTGAATGAGTTCCTATATCATTATAATCGTAGTTTGGCCCTGTTACTGCTGCCCTGGCCTGTACATCTTACTGGTTGAAAGTACCTGAATCCTCAGTCTTAACTGATTGAACTTCTCCTTGACAGTGGAGTTGAGATCCAGCAGCAGCGCCTGTGGCCCACAGCACTCTCTTATATCCTGACACGAGAAAAACAAACAATTTACTGTTTCCATTCATGCTGACTGACAAAGCCATGGCAATTATGGCCACATCTTTGTATTTACAGTTAGTTTTTGGCGGACGAACTTGGCAGCACCTGGGCGATATGATAATAGTAAGAATGAGGTCTACCTGAACAAGAGCTTTAATTTCCAGATCGTATTTAACAATCTCTTGTCCACATATTCGGACGTGTACATCAGAAGACGACGCCATCTTTGTTGTTATACGGTACGTCAGAAGGTCCATGCGTTAACGCATTTTCATAACGCCTTTTTTCTTGATGCGCCCTGCAAAACTGTCCTGGGAACAGAGAGCAATGCGGTCCATACATGATACTTTATAATACGATTCTCCTAAAACAAATGCCTTGTGTATTTATACAGGGTTTATTACATTGAGAAAAACATTAAAAAGTGACAGTAAAACCTTTTATATATGCTCTTTTCTACTTTCTACTGGAGTAGTGGCTCACAAGAATACAATAATAAATTGCATTTTAAGATAGAATACCATAGCCACCTTTGTAATACTGTGTCAAATGTAATGTGAATTATTTATTTAAAATGAGCTAGTTGGGATTGTTTTGCACAGTTCTTAACATTCAAACATACTCTCTGTGAAAGATAACCAAACCCCACATAACTACTGACAGAATAGCAGGGGAAAGTTTGCGGTTTCGTTTTGACTGAGAAATGCATGACTGTTGCCAGAAGTGACAGGCATCCAAGAACAGAGTGAGGAAGAGAGAAAGAATTGGAGGAAGAGAAGAAAGGGAAAACAGAATGAGACAGTTGGGTCTTGGGACAGTTATAATTTTGTCAACATGACATTTATGAAGAAAGTATAAATCTACAGCTTGCACAATTTAAATGTATGTGACTGAGTTAAGAAATATATTGCGGTTTAGAGAAAATACTTTGCATTTATTAAATGGATAGTTTACCCCAAACGGAAAATTCTGTCATTAATTACTCACTCTCATGTCGTTCCAAACCCATAAAACTTTCACTCATCTTCGGAACACAAATGAAGATCTTTTTTGATGAAACCTGAGAGATTTCTGTCCCTCCATTGACAGCTTCACAACTACCACTTTGATGTTTCAAAAAGTTCACAGAGATTTAAAACAAATCCATTTGCATTTTTCGAAGAGACTCAATAGCTTTATATGATGAACAAATTTAATTTAGGCTTTTATTCACATTAACATTGATCGGTGCACACATCAGTAACAGAAAAGCTTGGGTAAATGGAAGCTCAAGCAAGTTCGCTTGATGCACGAGAACCAATGAGATTCATTCTCGTTTTACGCAGCTCGTTTGAGCTTCTGCAAGAACCAATGAGGTTCGTTCTTGTGTTACACAGCACGTTTGAGCTTCCTCAAGAACCAATGAGATTCGTTCTCGAATTACGCAGCACGTTTGAGTTTCAGCAAGAACCAATGAGATTCGTTCTCGAGTTACGCAGCACGTTTGAGCTTCAGCAAGAACCAATGAGGTTCATTCTCATGTTACTAGGCTCGTTTGAGTTTCCTCAAGAACCAATGAGGTTCATTCTCGTGTTACACAGCACGTTTGAGTTTCCTCAAGAACCAATGAGGTTCATTCTCGTGTTACACAGCACGTTTGAGTTTCCTCAAGAACCAATGAGGTTCATTCTCGTGTTACACAGCACGTTTGAGTTTCCTCAAGAACCAATGAGGTTCATTCTCGTGTTACACAGCACGTTTGAGCTTCTGCAAAAACCAATGAGGTTCATTCTCGTGTTACACAGCACGTTTGAGTTTCCTCAAGAACCAATGAGATTCGTTCTCGAATTACGCAGCACGTTTGAGTTTCAGCAAGAACCAATGAGGTTCATTCTCATGTTACTAGGCTCGTTTGAGTTTCCTCAAGAACCAATGAGGTTCATTCTCGTGTTACACAGCACGTTTGAGTTTCCTCAAGAACCAATGAGATTCGTTCTCGAGTTACGCAGCACGTTTGAGCTTCAGCAAGAACCAATGAGGTTCATTCTCATGTTACTAGGCTCGTTTGAGCTTCAGCAAGAACCAATGAGGTTCATTCTCATGTTACTAGGCTCGTTTGAGTTTCCTCAAGAACCAATGAGGTTCATTCTCGTGTTACACAGCACGTTTGAGTTTCCTCAAGAACCAATGAGGTTCATTCTCGTGTTACACAGCACGTTTGAGCTTCAGGAAAAACCAATGAGGTTCATTCTCGTGTTACACAGCACGTTTGAGTTTCCTCAAGAACCAATGAGGTTCATTCTCGTGTTACACAGCACGTTTGAGTTTCCTCAAGAACCAATGAGGTTCATTCTCGTGTTACGCAGCACGTTTGAGTTTCCTCAAAAACCAATGAGGTTCATTCTCATGTTACGCAGCACGTTTGAGCTTCTGCAAAAACCAATGAGGTTCATTCTCGTGTTACACAGCACGTTTGAGCTTCTGCAAAAACCAATGAGGTTCATTCTCGTGTTACACAGCACGTTTGAGCTTCTGCAAAAACCAATGAGGTTCATTCTCGTGTTACACAGCATGTTTGAGTTTCCTCAAGAACCAATGAGATTCGTTCTCGAATTACGCAGCACGTTTGAGTTTCAGCAAGAACCAATGAGGTTCATTCTCATGTTACTAGGCTCGTTTGAGTTTCCTCAAGAACCAATGAGGTTCATTCTCGTGTTACGCAGCACGTTTGAGTTTCCTCAAGAACCAATGAGGTTCATTCTTGTGTTACGCAGCACGTTTGAGTTTCCTCAAGAACCAATGAGGTTCATTCTCGTGTTACACAGCACGTTTGAGCTTCAGCAAAAACCAATGAGGTTCATTCTCGTGTTACACAGCACGTTTGAGCTTCTGCAAAAACCAATGAGGTTCATTCTCGTGTTACGCAGCACGTTTGAGCTTCTGCAAAAACCAATGAGGTTCATTCTCGTGTTACACAGCACGTTTGAGCTTCAGCAAAAACCAATGAGGTTCATTCTCGTGTTACACAGCACGTTTGAGCTTCTGCAAAAACCAATGAGGTTCATTCTCGTGTTACACAGCACGTTTGAGTTTCAGCAAGAACCAATGAGGTTCATTCTCATGTTACTAGGCTCGTTTGAGTTTCCTCAAGAACCAATGAGGTTCATTCTCGTTACGCAGCTCGTTTGAGTTTCCTCAAGAACCAATGAGGTTCATTCTCGTGTTACACAGCACGTTTGAGCTTCTGCAAAAACCAATGAGGTTCATTCTCGTGTTACACAGCTCGTTTGAGTTTCCTCAAGAACCAATGAGGTTCATTCTCGTGTTACACAGCACGTTTGAGCTTCTGCAAAAACCAATGAGGTTCATTCTCGTGTTACGCAGCACGTTTGAGCTTCAGCAAAAACCAATGAGGTTCATTCTCGTGTTACACAGCACGTTTGAGCTTCAGCAAAAACCAATGAGGTTCATTCTCGTGTTACGCAGCACGTTTGAGCTTCAGCAAAAACCAATGAGGTTCATTCTCGTGTTACGCAGCACGTTTGAGTTTCCTCAAAAACCAATGAGGTTAATTCTCGTGTTACGCAGCACGTTTGAGCTTCTGCAAAAACCAATGAGGTTCATTCTCGTGTTACACAGCTCGTTTGAGTTTCCTCAAGAACCAATGAGGTTCATTCTCGTGTTACACAGCACGTTTGAGCTTCAGCAAAAACCAATGAGGTTCATTCTCCTGTTACTAGGCTCGTTTGAGCTTCTGCAAGAACCAATGAGGTTCATTCTCGTGTTACGCAGCACGTTTGAGCTTCAGCAAAAACCAATGAGGTTCATTCTCATGTTACTAGGCTCGTTTGAGCTTCAGCAAGAACCAATGAGGTTCATTCTCGTGTTACACAGCACGTTTGAGCTTCAGCAAAAACCAATGAGGTTCATTCTCGTGTTACACAGCACGTTTGAGCTTCAGCAAAAACCAATGAGGTTCATTCTCGTGTTACACAGCACGTTTGAGCTTCAGCAAAAACCAATGAGGTTCATTCTCGTGTTACGCAGCACGTTTGAGTTTCCTCAAGAACCAATGAGGTTCATTCTCGTGTTACACAGCACGTTTGAGTTTCCTCAAGAACCAATGAGGTTCATTCTCGTGTTACGCAGCACGTTTGAGTTTCCTCAAGAACCAATGAGGTTCATTCTCGTGTTACGCAGCACGTTTGAGTTTCCTCAAGAACCAATGAGGTTCATTCTCGTGTTACACAACTCGTTTGAGCTTCTGCAAGAACCAGTGAGGTTCGTTCTTGTGTTACACAGCACGTTTGAGCTTCTGCAAGAGGTTTGTTCTTGTGTATCAAGCAAGTTCGGTTGAGCTTCTGTTTATGTTTGCTGATCTATATTTAATTAAATCTGTTCATCATATAAAGAGATCGAGTCCCTTCAGAAAATTTGGACTAAACCTCTCAATTATATTTACCATGTCCTCATTGGTTCATGACCTTTTTGAAGCATCAAAGTGGTAGTTGCGTAGCTCAGATTTCATCAAAAAGATCTTCATTTGTGTTCTGAAGATGAACGAAAGTCTTGGGGGTTTGGAACGACATGAGGGCGAGTAAATAATCAGAATCAGAATAAAACAATTTTCATTTTTGGGTGAAGTATCACTTTAAGGTAATGCAGTAAAAACACACGACAGATGAAGTGCTGCAGTTTCTAATGTTTATTTTGATAGTAAAATCAGTAATAGAATTAGACTATCATGGTTACAAGCAGAATTGTGGTACCAACTCCGGGCTGATACAATGCAGTGACAATTAAGGATAATACAAAAAAAATTAAAACAAATAATAAGAGGCACAATAACACAAACAGACACATTGAAGATCAATCACAACTGCTTATAAGCCTACTTCACATCTGTACACTAACAAGGCTCGATAAACCAAGCTGTTCTCCAACTAGTTGTGCCGAAAAAAAACTAAGAAACAAAAGAAACAAAATTGAAAGAAAAAGTTAAAACCCAGCACAACACTGAAACATAAATAGAACAACTGTCAAGATATTGAATTTGAACAGGCATATATGTGAACTACAAATATAGACATTGCTAATAGGATCAAGTAACTGTTAGTTTCAGTAGGATACACTTCTGCAAAGTTTTGCTTAAGAATATCACCAAGAGATCTATGACAGAGCACTTAGCAATGAAATACAGCCTTCCTACTATGACTGGATCAAACAAACAAACAAACAAACAAAAAAACTTACAAAAAAAAAAAAAAGAGAGAGATTTTACACTTGGGGAGTACACACACAATACTAGCTACTTAAAGATCCCATGCTAAATTATCGAGTAGAATACCATACAACATTAGAAGCACAAGTTTACGTATTGTGTTTTGTTTTTTTTTTCTTCGTTTTTTCGTTCTTTTTCAAAGAACTGACACTTCACGTCAGTCGTTGTTAAATTGAATGTTGTATGGACTTTCAGAACTAAAGAAACGAAAGGAATCGAAATAAAAAGCTTTTGGTGGCCCTGGCTAAGTTTTCGCAAACCCGCTTCCAATGTTGAAGGTCAATTTAGTACTTCGATGCAAATTTGGCAAAGGTTGGAAGGGAATGTAAATCACTGCAGCTTAATTGTGTAGAAAAGTATGCGATCAGACAGGTGCGAGCATTTGTCATCGACCTTTTTGGTAATGTTGGTTTTAGAGTCCATTAGTGATTCGAGTGTGTCCGGTGCACGTCAGTGCAAGTGATCTGGGCCATACAGTCCAAGTGACCCTACTAGCTCTCCATGTCTTCCTTAACAGAAACAAATAAACAAACAAACAGACAGACAATCAAAATCAGCTATCACCGCTACATTATCACGGCCCTTTTCCCGCTCGACCACTGGTTCGGTCCAAGTCCAATATGAGCGCCCCGTATGGGGTCAGGTCTTGGCACAGCTGTTGCAGTGGCTTGAGCAGATGTCGTAAGAGCAACTTTATTTCGGAACGGTTCCTAGCGTAAGATCGGGGAGGGAGAAGAGTTCACGGACCTGACCACACATGCCAAGTCATAGCTCAGAGGGTGTTCAAGTACATTTTTTGAAATTCAGCACCATGGGTGGCGAGACAGGACTCCTACCCAATGTCCACGTTTCTTTGAACCCAATAAAACGAAGAGCTTCTTTCCCCCTTTTGCCGTGAAGGGAGCCATGCAGCAGAAACCACCAAAAGAAGACTCAACTTTTCTCTGAGGGAGTGACTGAGTGCAAGGAAAGCGTCCCGACCGGACGAAAGATATCCACGAGACTTCCCGCCCTCCAGGTCTTTGAATTCCACCACAGGTCGATCTAGGCCGAGCAATGCGCACCTCTGCTTGTGTCGTCTTTGCGTTTGTGGAAAACCTTGATTCTGTTCAATGGAGAACAACTGCTGAAGGCCATTTCTGTTGGTTAGTGAATGACTCTGCTCCAGATCATAGTCGGCAATCTGAGGAACAGAAGATCCAGAAGAATCGGGAGGCACAATAATCTTGAGCATTGGTGAGGGGACACAATAATAAGGTTTGACATTGTCTTTGCAAAGCTTCTTCCACTCCGAGGGCTTCCCACTACGCACGTCGAACGTATAAAAGTCACAATGTATCACGTATGAATGGATTAACCTAATTCTACCAAATCAAGACGAGGTCAAAACAAAGGCAGAGACAGTTTAAACTTGCACCAGAACCTAAACAGAAGAAATATCACATGGTTTATATATATATGTGTATATATAAAATCAATGATATAAACATTTAAAAAAACAAAACAAAACAAAACAATGAGTCTATGATTGCAGCACTCTTTGGATAGTCTCTCAACCAAAACATACGGGACAAAGTCTTTACGATTAATCATATTGGACTCCACTGAAGGAAGACTACATTCATCTTTCAATGAAAACTGTAAGAGGGCAAAGCAGCAACAGTTCTCATCTGAAGCAAGCTTACTGCTAGACGCAGCAGGAAAACAAATAAAAGAGAGATAAAAAAAAGAGAGAGAGAGAGAATTTCAGAGGAATCTTGTGATTTAATTCTTGGCATGATGGGCAAAATCTCATTTTCGTAAAAAAAAGTCAATAGATCAAGTTTGGATTTTCTGAATAAGGCACCTGATTTTGCAGGCAACATTTCAAAAATAACATTGGAAATTCTGTAAAACCAAGTGCAATGCGGGTCTTTTTTCAGCTCGCGAGCTGAGCGTGATGGAGGTGTTTTTACATCAAAGTGTCCGAGTTTCTTTTCCCATTTGTGCTCATTGGTTAGAACAAAGACTGTCTGTCGCAAAAGCTCCATGGATATCAATTTAGCAAGGTTAGCATGCGCAAACAAACATACGCATGGCTTCAAATATCATATGTAAAGGGATCATACAGAATTGTGAATGGAACATTTACGAGCAGCTGGAGTCATGATATGTAGGAATGCATGCTCGAGTTCTGCTGCTAAACCTTCAAGCGCTAGTATGCAAGCCTGAAGGTCATTCTACTTTAGAAGAACACTCAAGTTGAAACGAGAACACAAGATACAGAGTAACAAAATGCACAGAATGGTAAAACGATTCATCAAGGTCCATTAAACAACAGCACAAAAGGAAAGAAAAAAAAAAAGAAGCAAAACAAAACTACAACATTCAATAGGTTAAATACATTGGAAAGAGCATGTTTATTTAGCAACAATAAGACAGGCCGCCTTCCGTGAAATGCTAGTTCTCAGCTTAGTCACCATGTTGTTTACCATCGATAACTAATTTTACAATACCCATGAATCAGATACAATTGTTAAAAAAATACAAGTGCTGTAAACGAAAGCATCATCCTGTCTTTCTACAGAGGAAAACCTGCATAGTGCACCAATAGGAGTAATCTTTCTCATATATAGCGAAACACATCTACACAAACCATTGAAAAGGAAAGGTGTAGATGCTTGTTTGAATGCTCTTGAGTATATACTGTAGCCATTTTAGAAGAATCCAATGTGAATTACCCAAATGCGTTTGATGAATCCGCGGTATAAAGATAGTGGCGTAAGATCCATCTCTTGATAAATAATTGTTTATCATATAAAACTCATTGCTCGTAGCTTGAATGTAACAGGGAATGATTCACTACACAATTTTACAACGTGATTTAGCAGCTTTGCGTCCAAAATTATTGAATCATCAACAATATGCAGACAATGAAAACAATCAATCAATCAATCAAATTGAAAATAGCTAGCTTACTTTTTTCTTTTCTTTTTTTTTTAAAGGATACATTAGAATATCACGTACGGTCGATTTCTAATAAAATTCTGCAAAAAATACAAGCAAAATAAAGCAAACCACGCAAATCGTTCAGAAACAGAAAGCTACATTATTTCCCTTTAAAAAAAAGAATATGATGCTAAATGTCCAACTATGCAAGAAACATATTAAACTGCGAAATATATGCTGTATAAACAGTGAATTATTTTTTACTTTTTGTGAACTCTTTTTTTTTTTTTTTTTTATGTATTCAATGCATATATCTGTGTTTTTGAAGGCAGAAGTAATTTCCCCAAGATTATAAAATAAACAATTAATTCACATGAATGTTAATCACGCTATGAAACAAAACAAACACACATATACAAATGTGTGCGTGTATATGTGTATGTGTTCCTTAAATATCTTTCTTTATATAAAAAGCTTATCAGCAAAAAAAAAAAGAAAAAAAAAAGAAAAAAAAAAGAAAGAAATATAAAATACTGGCTTTAAATAGCAACCTTTTCCTGTTTGAATGCCACAGAGTCCCCTGGTTAAAACACTAAACGGCACAGCTCACAACATCACGTTGAACGCGAGAGCTTGCGACGGCAAACTACAACAACCACCAAACGCTCTCCGTACAGCAGCCCGTCGACAGAAGGACGACACGCGTCTCCATCTCCGTTTGCTCATTGTCACTTGCCATCAAGCTTATTTTACAGGACAATCGTAATCATTAGAGCTAATGACTTGGCACAAGAAAGGCCAGTCTTGTTCGCCATAACAAATGGCTTTTCTGTCTTTTGAGAATAGATGGGTTTTTAAAGAAAAAGTAAAAAAAAAAGATATATATATAAACTAAAACAAAATAAAGACTAGTCCAATTGATTCCCCATGGCAAATGGAACTGCCTTACAGTACAGTGATATTATATTTTTATATTTATATATATATATATATATATATATATATATATATATATATATATTTATATATTTATATATATATATATAAATATATTTTGTTGTTTTTTCTGAGCTCCTTTCTAAGATACCTCAGATTTCCCTCAGTACGTAAAAAATTACTTTTAAAAAAAAAATCATTGACAACAACACCTATCTCTGGCCAGAGAGAATGCGTCAACACTGTACATCGACCTGAAGAAAAATTCAAAGCAGAATTTGTATTTTTCCATAGGAAAATGTCTACCGAAGGCAAATGAAGATCGTGACGTCAGAGACCTCACTACTCGATGAGACGCATACCAATGTCTGTCTCCGCTCAAGACCTCTGTCACACTGCTCTGGTCAAGATGGCAAAAGTCAAGTACGCACCGCAGCATTCAAACGAGGTCGGTTTTTAGCAGCAAATGGGAGGGGGAAAGCTTTTTTTTTTTGTCTTGTTTTGTTTTTTTCTGTTTGTCTAGACAAAGTGCTTTTGCTTTCTTACATGTAATATAGAACTTATTATACATTTATAGATTTATAGATATATAATATAATATATATATTCCACATTTAGATTAAATCTAAATTCCTTTCTATGTACAAAAAAGGAAAATAAAAAAAAGTTACAACACATCATGGACGGTATATAGAATCTTTACTATGCTACCAAAAGTAAATACAGAAAAATAGCTTTACAAAACTCTTTCTACCAGTTTAGATTTTAAAGGAAAAAATATTCTCCCTTCTTTGATCAAAAATGATATTTGAGCAACAACCTTCTCCGCAAGCTTCAGCATAAAGTCACTTTTAAAAGGCCTTTGGAAGAGATTTTTCAGAATGACGAAATTTGCAGCAACTTGAGATCACGGTGGCAGGGAAGTTTCCACTTCAATTCTCATTAAAGTAATTCTCATTTATTCGACGTAAACTGTCATGGTTACATTTTTTTTTTTTTTGGATACTGGGGTTAAAAATAACCTGGACTTTTTATGAGATTCAGCCGGAAAAGTACATATAAGTAACTGATTGTGTTAAACACAGTGAAGATTTTAACGAACAATTTGCACAGGATCATCTGATTTTCCTTAGCCAGATAAGTGCTTTCAAAAACATTTCAGAATGCGGGCAGCGAGGAGAGGAAAGATAAAGGCAATCTCTACAAAAATATACAGAATTGAATTTTTCTTTCAATATTTCAACAATAAGACACAAGCATAGAAATGTTTCATGCTGAGTAACTCATCAGTTCAGAAGGAGGCATCTTAATATTGATTAATGCGTATACAAACTATAAACAAGACAAGGACTTTTGTGTATTATTTTTGTGTATGCACTCTTCTCTACAACTATAGGAAGAATAGTAAACCTTTCGGTCTCGTGATCATGTCTTCCTATGGGCACAATAGAAACATCTCGATTAACTTTATAGCTCATCTTTTAAATACGCAACAAAACTTCGTGGAGGGAAACCGAACATATTTGAGAACAAAAAAAGAACAGTACAAAATTCGACGAGGATGCAAATGAACGGTTCTTTCTGCAGAGAATTGGACCCAAGCAAATTTCACAGTTCATTAGAAATCCCTGACCCTACCATTTTTCCTACATTCAATACGGTGTCAGGTAAGCTGTGCAAAACCTTACTTAGACTGGCTAGTTGCCATTTTAAGTTGCATGTGTCTTTGGTACAAAAAACAAAACAATCAAAATATAGTGTGCAAACATCATTTTTGTATTTTATATGTGAATATTTCTTATAGTACGACACCGCCCACCCCCCGTCCCCTCTTAAACGAAGTACCGAAAAAAAGACATTTGCCAGAGCCATCTTTTGATACAAAGCACAGACTCTGTGGCATATATATTTTCCATGTTCCTATGTACATTCAGAGTATCTTCAAAGAGCTGAATTACATTACAAACCTCGCCTCGACTACTTGCTTTCTGCAAAATGGTCCATTGAGTTTTATTTTTCCTCAACTCCGCGATTACAAGGCACAATGAATCTTACTTCTATATAAAGTACAAATATAAACAAAACCCAATCTGGGAATCAACTTTTTAAGCCCCTTTCGCTGAGAATTTGCAAAACAACATCAAGGGTGGTTTGACGCGAGGGCACTTCAACCAAAGTGTAGAAAGGAAAAGGTTTCACCAGTGGATAATAATCATCCCGCCTATTTACAATAAGGGGTTTAACTGACCATCTTCTCAAGTCAAAGAAAGAAAAAGGAAAAAAAAAAAAACACACACTCTTTCTCTTTCTCTCCAACCTGAGACGATCGCAAATGTGCGGAAATGGGCGTCTGAGGCCCGCTTCCACACCTCCTACTCTTTTGACACATCCCTATCCTACATATATACACCGAACTTCAGTAACGTTGCACTACTCTTTGTTGAACGTCAGTTTTTGCGTTCTTCGGGACTTCCCTCGGCATTGGTGTATAAAGGTGTATCTCGAAGGTGAATTCGTACATGCCGTGTTCAAAAGCTCGGGAAGTCTGCAAATACACCTTTTTTCGACCGCTAAATCAAAGGAGCTAATGCCTTCGTAGTTTCTCTGCAGAGCGCGCCTCCGCTTTTCAAAACTCTTAATGGGCATTTGACAGATTTAGCTGGATGCAAGAGGAAAATGGCTACAGCAAAGACTGGTGCTAATTTAGCTTTTTTCTCTCTCTTTTTCTCGACTGTAGGAGGTATCTCATATATTGGCTTTTAATATTTGCAACATGGCGGCCTGTTGATTGATACCAGCCACATGCACACATGGTAGGAAACAGACTACTGAGTGCAAAGTTTAACTACTATAGTTTCATTTCCATTGGTGTGCAAGTGGTGAATATATACATACGTATGCACAGACAGGCGGGTACCGTATGCATGTATTCACTTTAAATGTGAGGGTGCGTCTCCAAGTGAAATGGACATGCAGAGTGTTGGGCCGATACAGTGTGGGACAAGAATGGCGCGGATGGCTTCATGTGTGCTCCGAGGTTTACACTTTCGATGTGGGCACACGCAACCCCACCAGCCCTCCGGTGGGATCTCCTTTCCCAGTGTTCTCCAGGATCTGATTCACGAAGTCTGAAGTCTGGCCGGCCACTGGTGGCTTCACTGCATGAACAAAGAAAAGCTATTACTTTTTTTTTTTCTTTTTTTTTTACCCAGTAAGAGTTTGTAAACATAATATTGAACAGTTCCATTAAGACGAGTGCACAGAAGATACACTAGTATTGCCACCTTAGTGATGAGTCAACGTTTTCAAACCAGGAATTAAAGTTGCGGTCACATTTACCGTTTTTCAGCAAATTTTCATGGGTGAAATCCAGCCATTTCAATAGGAATCCACGTGAAATCCATCGGAATGTCACGTGAGGGCGGAAGATTTCCCCACACAGATTTCGTTCAAGTAGGTCACGCGAATTCGCCACGTTGATAAACAGAAAGATGCTTGGTTTGAAAGTGGCTTATGTGTGAGCTGTGCTTCATACATCACTACACTAGTAATGGACCATGGACCTTTTTTTGTCCCATGAAATTTCAATTTTCAATTGAGGTTGTGTTAACACTTCTATAAAGAGTATAGGAACTCACAAGAATGCCATTTCTAAAAACTTTACCAACATTGCCGAAGAGTTTATTTCCCAGCCTTGGGCGACAAGTTCACGAGCTTCCACCCTGTTTTGTTGTAGGGTTTCAGTTTGGCCCGGTTAAGAGAAATTATTCCAGTGATAATGACAAGAAGAGGTTCTTATGTTCTTTTAAAGTTGTTTTGATAACTGCGACAACAGTAGGATGAGGGTCAATTTTGTGACGTTGTGATTTGCTCACTGTCCATAACAAAAAGCGAACAGAGCAAAGCAAAGTGGAGGCTCTTAAAATCCTTGAAGGCACAAGGATATCAGCTGTTTGAGAGGATGCAGCTTGGTCACGTTTGTAAAGCATGCAGATCTAGTTGTTACTAGTGTGCTTGAGGAAAACTTGAAGACAGCTTGTGCAAGATCACACATAATTAGCATGTCCGAAGTCAATGCTAAATGCCCTTAATGTAATGCAGCACATTTCTTACCTAGCGTATCATCAATGAGTTTATCCAACTTCTCCGTCATGCTTGTTTCTTTGTCATGTGAGATATCCTGAACTCTGATGACTATCTCTTCTTTGATTGCGTTGATCACAAACAGCAAACGATCTGAAAAAGAAGATAATCATATCTTTGTTTCATTCTTGGCATACATGGATGCATTCTGCTTAACTACCATAGAACAATGCGTTAGCTAGTCACGACTGTTTCCCGAAACCGTATTTTCAAAAAAACCACGTGGGTTAAAGGCTGTATCAGTGATTTCAGGCCCAAAAATGGCATGCTTATGGGGCGGGCAGCTAGCGGATCGTTAGGAAAGATTAGACCTTTATATTTATTTTTGGGCCTGAAATCACTGATACAACCTTTAATGCAGATGGTGGAGTAAATAACTTCTTTTAATTTATCCATTTGAGATCAAATTAATGCAATTTTTTTGTTATAAGTTGCAGACACACTAATACTAATTTTTCTCACTTATTTTGGTTTATTTCCAGATTCAATCATAGACTCGTTCTTACGAACTAGAGCACGTACGCATTCTTCAAAAACTGTGCTTTGTATCTCTTGACAAACAAAGATTCGTATATGAAAGGATACAGATTGTACTGAATGTCTTATTTTGCTAGAGATAAGGATTTATTGAGTCCATGTGTCATGCAAACAAGAAGCTCTGCTTCTAACCACAGGTCGAGATCGGTCGTTCCAACCACACAACTTTGTGATGCTTTTTGCAAATGTTCGTTGGAACGACTTGAACTATGCTGACCATGGTTGGCTAACAATGCTTTTGGGAAACGCACCCCTGGTTAGTAAATAATAAACAATCTCAGGCACTTCCTTTAATATTTGATTGCAATCCCAAAACATACCGTATTCAGTTCCAAGGCCCCATAACTTGACTTTGTTGGCTTCATACTGAGCTTTTTTCTTCAGCCTGCAGGCCCTGGTGGAGAAAACAACAAAAAGAAGAATCAAGAAGTGCAGTTTCATCTGTATACTTGTACAAAATTCCCATTTTCATTAATAAAGGTATTAGAGTTTTTATGGTGCACTGTAATTTAGCATTTTATTCACTAACCATCCATCCACTATACAGTTTGACCAGTCTATCTATGCTGATATTGCGTTGCATAAGTATAAATCTAAGAGAAGTCATTGGGGTGTTGGCTTTGAGAAATGAAAGCAGAAGTAGTAGTTCAAATAGCAAGGCTTTACCTGGATGCGAGCTTGTTCTTCTCCTTGCGAGATCGAGGCCGAGCGGTTAGTGGTAATTCACTAACGGGCGTCAGGTCACTGATAACTTTATTGAGCTTCCGGAGTTCATTGCCAATCTGAAGCAGCTTTCGTGGGTTTGGAGTAAGATCTTCCACATCCGTCCGGCGTGATTTCTTCAATGCGTATTTTCCTAAACAAGTCGGTCAAGCGTTGCAATTAATATATCAGGCTTGATGGGAGATACGTTCAAAATAATTGCTAGTATTTCCTACATTCTGTAATGCTTTAAATATCGTGATCTTCTGTGATTATAATCTGTAGCATGAACGGAATAGCCACTTTTTTGGTCCATAAATGTAAAGAGGGAACATATGAGAAGGACAGTAAATATCTCACCATGGTGCAGGCCATTCTTTTGGTACATGTTGCTGGGAAGAGTTTCTCGGTCCCATTCGGAGGGTTTCAGCATGCGCTCCTGTTTGGATGGGATGAGCTGCTCACTATACTCCCAAAAATATCGGCGCTTTCCTCTCTTCCTGGAAATCCCAGCCGTCAGGCCTTTGACATCATCAACCATATCTGTGTCACATCCTGTTAAAAAGAAATGGTAATGAGAGGAAGAAAGAAACTAACAATCATCTTTTCCTAACATGCATTTATAGATCACTTTATTCTAGCAAATGAAAAGTCATAATTCTCAATTTTTAAGAAAAATACGAGTACTGATACTTCTGTTTTGGCATTTGCTGTTACGTATACCTGTATTTCAGTAATGCAACAAATTTCGAGGACAGTCCAGCGAGACTGATGATTAATATTTTCATTAAATATCCACTTCAACAGCAAATACAGGAGACTGCAGTATCATTATGCAATAGGTGGAATTACAAAAAAAGAAAAGTTTGCAACACTTCTGTGTTGTTGAGAGCAACCTGAAAAGAAGCTTCCAGTGAGTGGCGTTTCAAATTATTTTTTTCTGACAGGTGGAAATTTGGGTCTCTTCAGTTTCCAACAGAATTGGTAGATGAGGACACATTTAGGGATTGACACAAATTATGACACTCCAACAAACCCTAGCTGAAAGATTTCAGGCTTCTTAGCAAGTGTCACTAGGTTTCGCCAAAGGATCATCCAAACCCTAAAATTGCAAACTGCTATCATATAATGTGGTCAAGTGTAAGTGTAAGTAAATCATGTCTATTGCATGCTTGCAGAGTATTCATTTTATATAAACCATACGTATCATTTTAAAGTGCCCCTATCATGGTATTTTAAAGTTTCCTAATGTTGTTGTAGAGTCTCCTACAACATGTTTACACGCGTCAAACTGTTTAATTTCCTCACAATATACATTTGCACATCATCACATTTTCCATGATCCTCAAACGGCTCGTCAAATGAATCAATCTCTCTAAATCCCTCCTTTCCGCGAGTTTATTTGCTCTGATTGGCCAGACAGCTCAGTCTGTTGTGATTGGCCAACCCGTGTACAGCGCGTCTCCAGAGCCTCAGCGCGTCGAGAACAAAAACGCCCATTGCATAACACCGACAGCTCTGCGTGTCCTGAGGCTTCCTACACCGTAAACTAAACACAGTAGCGAACAATGACGTCGATTTTACCATATTAATGCGAGCGTGAGTCCGGTGATGAAATATTAGAACAACTAGTTATTTACCTCCATCACAAGGACGACTCGATATTAGTGGCCCACAGCTGATCAGCAGAAGTATTTCAGTTAGACAGTGATGATGAGAGAGACCTACACAATATAAAACTCAAAACTAAGTATTTTGAACACCATCTTTCAAGAGCAAGTGGTTTGTGAATCCTGCATTGAACTCCCGAGATTTGAGAAGCAGTCGTCTATACTATAAAATAAAGGGAACACAGAAATGGTTTAGGATTATACTGCTGTGATATCTTGGTAAAGATGAATTTTAACCACTGATTCTTCACATGCTCATCCTTGGAGAGTGAAAAATAACTGGCTTTACCTTCACATAATGCACAGCGCCGTCTTCTCGACATGATGCTGTCCAGTTCAGGAATCAGCTCCGGTTTGAGGTTTAAGTTTCCCTGCGAGTGCGCGCGCGCAATAACTGGGGGCGGCCAATATGCTAATGTTTCGTATCTACGTCACTACGAAACGGCTAATGACTCGTTTAAAAAACAATTCATTTCATAGACTCATAGTCGACTCTCACTTTTGAAAGACAATAACTTTATATACGGTGCACTTTCAGATATAAAACTATGCTGGATGTTTTCATTCACTTTGAGCTTTATTACACACTACACGAACAGTCATTTTCAAAAATCCATGATAGAGGCCCTTTAAAATAACAAATTATAATAAATAAATGATTACAGACACACGTGTACTTAGCTATCTAAATGGAGACTTTCCATAGACATCAAATATGGTAAACAGACACTGAAATGTGCTTGCTTGACACATAAGAGTCAATGAGCTAAATCAAATCCGTTCATCATAAAACGATCACATCCCTTCAGAAGACTTGGATTAAATCAGTCAAATCAGATGGATTACTTTTGCGATTTGAGTATGAGTTTCTTGAAACGTAAAAGGTTTTGCTGGAATGGTCTTTCAATCGAGGGACAGAAATCGCAGAAATGTTAAATATGTTATTGCAACACACGAACCAAAGTCCTATGGGTTTGGAACAACATGTGGGTGAACAACTGAGGACAGAATTTTTATTTTTGGGTGAACTATCCCTTTAAGTAGGTACACAGACAGACATACACATTATTGCAAAATGCTTAAATTATTAGCTCCATAATGGCGCTCACACAAAAAGATTTGTGCCTTTAAGAACCTTTACGTGCAAACGCGCGACACCAAGGTCATGAGTTCGATTCCCAGGCAAAGCAAGAACTGATAAAATGTGTACCTTGAAAGCAATGTAAGTCACTTTGAATAAAAGCATCTGCCAAATGCATACATGTAAATGTAAAGTACTGCGTAAGATCAACTGTTACTTTCACTTCCCTCGGGTTATCTTCAAACAACCTTAAGATGCACTTTCCAAGTATCTAAGTCCTAAAACGTACTTCCCAATTTGAGTTGAGAGCGATGACATTTTAGGAGAACGAACGTGATACAGACTTAGTCGGGTTAGACGCCACATTAAATTTAACGTGGATGAAAACAAGGAAGTGAGGGGAGGGATAGACTTACAGTCTTTACAATATCAAGCACTGTATAATAGTCCTAGATCACTTAATTTTCACATTAACAACTTTCAAAATGGTTTTATGGAGTTTTTTTTCCAAAAAGACATTTGTCAGCTGTTAAACAACAGTACAATCCATTGAACGCACTGCACATCTATCTCATAGCCTTGTTTACATTCCTGTCAAAACTTAAATATGTCGCTTCCCTGATTAAGTTCTCGCCCTCTTCCTGCTCACTTAGTTTTAGGCGTGTGTGCTGAAAGTACTGTGTACTCGCTTGGTGTCACTGAATATTGTACCTTTGGAAGTATGACGCTTAGGGTTCTGAGTGTACAGGACATTGTATGTACAGAACATACAGCACATGAGCAACAGCATCAGATCTGTATCAATACCAGTATGTTTTTATGCATTTGGTTATAACAGCATAAAAAAAAAAAAACGTAGTTTCGCACCTGGCTCTGAGAATGCATCACTAACGTAGTCATCTTTGTCGCCTTCATAGTCTTCATCCTCCTCCTCCTCCTCCTCTTCCTCTTCATTCTCTGAGAGCTCGTGTTCACTGCCGAACCCTTCATCATGGTCTTCATCATCTAGGTCCAGTCCCTCTGCCTCTTCTGCCTCTTCCTCCTCTTCCTCTTCTTCGCCTTCTTCACCTTCCTCCTCCTCTTCCTCTTCCTCTTCTTCTTCCATGTCAGCAGTGGCCTTCGCTGCCAGTCTGGCCCTGGTTAAGAATAACGAGTAGTTGTGCTCTTCCTCCTTCTTTTTGTCCGCGGCGGAAGTGTCGGATCCGAGGGCGCTGGTTTCACCTCCGGCGGCGGCAGGGAAGTGGACTTTGTGTGGCACTGCCCTCAGAGTCGCTACTTCAGGACCAGGACTGCGTGGTACCTCTCGTTTAGGAGTCTCAACGCTCTTCTCACAGATAATGGAGGATGCCATGTTAGCGGCAATGGCTGTATCCTCACAGACCATTGAAGCCGTCGACTCCTGCTCCTCGATTTGAGGAACGGTGGAAACACTAACCTGCTGGGTAGAGCACTCAACTAAAGGCTTGCGTGGTACGCTGATGCGCACCTTGGCTTTGCGAACGTAATCCATGTTGTCTGGAGTCCCAGGTGGGGCTTTGCAAGGGCCCTGAAACAGGGCCTTGGCCATTGTGTCAGTGCTGGAGGCAACAGGCCAGGTCGCTTTCTGGGATCCCTCGGCGAAGTCCGGCAGAGGGTTGCGACTCAATGAGGCGCTGGTTGCAGA
Source organism: Semotilus atromaculatus (assembly GCA_031834385.1). Classification (NCBI taxonomy): domain Eukaryota; kingdom Metazoa; phylum Chordata; class Actinopteri; order Cypriniformes; family Leuciscidae; genus Semotilus; species Semotilus atromaculatus. Next base: position 31,128,948 of record JAULUF010000001.1, read on the forward strand.
GTTGCTGAGTCTGTTGGCGTTCTTTGCCATGGTGGAAGGTGGAAACAAAAGCTGCTTTTGCCCCACCAACAAGTCCGGATGGTAAAGAGTGTCGCAAACTGGCTGTGAGTCTTCACTGTTGAGCTGGGCGAGGGTAGGCGTCCGACCTATCACTTCCTCGTCCTGGTAAGGGCTGGAAAAGTCATCAAGGCCCAAGAAATCAACTTCTTTGGTGCCCCAGATATCACAACTGGTGAGGCGGGTGTACTTCGTCAAGTCCTCCCAGTATGTGTCCCACTGCTCAAAGTTTGAGCTGTAAGCGGGGTCGTTGTCTGCCAGCTCAGGTAGATGATCCATGCTGTCCATGTCCTTGCAGTCACCTACTGTGAAAATGTCTCCTCTAGGGCTCTGGCGGCAAGTCATGTCCCGATCCTGCGAACATTAAAAATGTCACTTCTTTTATACGGCACACTAAAGAAACTGGCGGGCTTTTAACACGTGAAATTAATAACCCAGTGTCATTGACATAACCTTTTGGAAATCTTGTTGCATGTCTAAACTTCACCTTGGGTTTGTAATTAATGCTGGGCTGTCAGGTTTCAACTTTTCACACTGTTCTTTCGTAAGCCAAGGGTTAACATTCTTGAGGTTAGTAACTTTTACCGCACAAGTACATTGTGTACAACCTGGTTTAATAACTGCTTATTCCTTTGTGGAAATGTCACCACAACTACTTCTGGCAGTTTTCTGAAACTCTATACAAAAGTAATGCAGTCAATTTGTCACTCAATGTTCATAAATTCATGACTTCCATTGCATGAACTGTATATTACAGCCATATGGACATTACTTTTTGCCAGAGAATGAGCTCCCCCTGATGATTTGGAAGGTTTTTCTCCAATACCTTTTTTTTTTCTTGACACGGTCACCTCTGGCTTGTTGACTGTAATATTTAGCATTTTCTGTAAAGCTGGTTTCAAATTATTTGTATTGGGAAAAGCACTATACAAATAAACATGAAAAATGTAACTGAACAATGTGTAATCAAATCTTCAAATTAAATCAAATTAATTTGGTTAAATACACCATCAATCTTCCAAAAGAGCCCCAAGATGACTTAAAAAAAAATAAAGCAAGCTTTAAAATAAGCAAAAATAACTAAACAATCAAGGTATTTCTTTTTTTAAATCACTACCTTTTTTCTTTGAAGAACCAGGGTTCCCAACTTGAATATCTTTAGGTAGCATAATTTTAAAAATGTCTTTTTTTTTTAGAACTGGAGAAGGCATGTAAATTAGCTATCGTGGCCACAGATTGAGAACTGGTTTCAACGTTCTAAACAAAGCGCAGACACTTCTCTTACGTTTCCTCTTTTTAATTAAGTGAAATTGTGACCATGACTTAACTAAAGCAAGGGAACAAATCAATACAACGCCACACTATAATTTTTCAGTTTTTAGTTATTTCCCCCACTGCAAGTTATGTCCAGGGCCTGTAATGTGAAAAAAAAAAAAATGAAGGGTACTGTGGGTTACTCACCAGTTCATACATGAAATCTGGGTCAGAATTGTTGGCCAACAGGTCTGTACTGGTCAGTGCCTGGTCAGCAAAAGAGCAGTTTTGAAATGCATCCCCAAAGGGAGGTTCCATACCGCTAATGCTGGGCTATAAGATGAAAGCAAGAAGCAGAGGCATACATGAGACCTATTTCAAAAACACCTCAATTTGAATTTAATTTTTTATTTTTTCAACAGGGCCTGTACCTGAGGCATTGCCAAGCACAGATCTTCAGTTCCTTGAAGGAAAGTTTTATGCGACCACCCCTGTTATAATCTTCCTCACTCTTCGTAAATGTCTGGATGAAAATTAGTTTTAAGCATAAAAAAAAGAAAAGAAAAGAAAAAAGAGTTCCTGTTTTGAATATGGAGGATTTATCAGCACGTTTAAGTATGGCTGAGTTGTCCTCCTCAGTTGACGGTTGTCTGTGGAAAGAAAACAGAACAGGAGAGAGGTTAGCTAGCACAAATATTACAATAACACGCATTATCTGTACAAACACCAGTGTACAATACAGGACACTAAGCCTGTGCAGTCTAATAACGCAAGTCTATAAACAAAATGTCACTTACAAGATGCGAAATGGCACAGACAATGACACTAAAAACCCAAAAACAACTGTGTGCTGACATTAGAACAGCAGCAGACTGTACTTCTCATAGGCATCAATGCTTTTTGCATCTGCAAACATCCACAGAAACATTGTGGTTTTTGTATGGTCATGGTCGAAAAAGTTAGGGAGGTTGCCTGAGATCCGTGGAGGAAGAGAAGGGAGCCCTAAATCATATCAGTTAGATGGGCAGCAGCAATAGTGCAAGAGCATCGAACACTATGGCTATTTTTAAAACAACGTCAGCGGCACCCTTTCCCCTAGACTCGCAGACAGCCATAGGCAGTGAGACCCGAAACGCTGGACACTCTTTGCATAACAAATCAACAGAAATACGCCAGAGCATGTGAGGCTTGTGCTGGCCAGCTTCAACACTGAGCAAAACAATCCTGTCTCTCTTGTGCTTGATGACATCATTTCCTCCTGGTGCAGTGAGCAAGTCAAATAAGCGTCTTATCACCCTTTGGCTTTGTGCACGGCAGGGTTTGCATACAGCCCACAGAAGCAGAGTGAGAAGAAAAAAACTAAACAAATTCCCTTTAGTGCTTCACTATTCTACTGCATACTCACTGATTTACACTTTCTGACAAAAATGTGGTTTGTTTTGACTGATTTGTAGGCTGTTCTGGTTGGGGGGTTTTGCACGTTGCTATGAGGTTGCTAGTGTGGACTGGGTGGTTTTTAGGGCATTGCTTACTGGCCTAAATAAGGCACACAATTTGAGGTATCATTATTTTTGTTAGCCCAAAATGAGTGTTCACAATGACAGAGATCTGCAGCGACGAAGCGACCTGCAGTCATTCATTTTCAACAACATGAGTGAGTGTAACCACTGACAATATGGTGTGGGAATTAGCCTTTTAAATTTAACTTGAATGAACCAAATGTTATCAGTAGAGCTCACATGCCCATGTCTCCAACGAGATACTGTATTTGATGTTCATGTTACTGTAATTTTACTGTTCTACATTAAAATTACAAATAAGCATGAAAAAACATATCAAGTTTGATTCAACCATTGACAATTGTTCATCTTGTTCATAAAATGAGATTACACACCATTGTATTTAAATACAAAAGCGTTTCTTCGTATAGCTATTTTTTAGCTAAAAGAAACCGCTCCCTCCTTTAGAAAATAACTACTTCCCTAATATATAGTTAGCAAAAACAGTAATGAATGGAGTAGTATCTCCGAATTCATATGGTGTGTTCAAGTCACGTCAGAAAGATCGTGTATACACACTGAATCCATTTAAACCGAAAAGCCATCATGATGTCGTAATTATGAGCTGGAAACTGAATTTCTTTGAGCCCACAGTTTTCAAGGTGTTTGGGGAGGTAATCATTGAGAAAACATTTTTTTAAGAAAAGGTACATTGCCATCTTGCTCTGACTAAAGCGGCTTGAACGCACCTGATGCCGTACTTGCGATTTCCCAACTCGTTAATGCAAACTTCCCAAGAGAGAACTGTGAATGGTTGCCTTACATGTCATTCAGATGGTCTCTTGTGTGGTCCTTGGCCAATGAAAGCTGCTAATGAGTTAACACTGTCTGCTGTCAGTCTAAAGGTCTGGCTACAAAAGACTATGATGAAATTCCAGTCGGAAGTGAGCATCCCTATGCCCCATCCACTCCGAAGGGCAGAACATGACCATAAATTATTAAAGTGCTTGCTTGAAGTGACTCACTGCATGATCCCTTCACTAACAGACCTGTGGAAGGGCCCTTCACGAAGCGATTGAGGTGTTCACTTTCGTTTGGAACGGTCCTAGAAATGGCGTCTCCTTCCTGAAGTGCCTTTCAAGGGTACATTTGTTTTTTCATATGCTAAGTTACCAACAAGAACAAATTCTTAAAGAGAACTTATCCCTTCCCCTAATTTATCAGGTAGTGTCTCTACATTCAAGCTATGAAAGGCACAAAAAAATCTTGAATGACCCAGACCACCAGACTCTATAAATATTTTAGCCCCCTGCCTTCTGGTCGTAGGTATAGGTTACCGATGTGTAGAAAGGCCAGATATAGTAAGAGTTTTGTTCCTGTATCTATACAAGCTCTAAATACATAGGAAATCGGACATTGATACGTCACTTAGCTCTCTTTGTAGTTGTTGTTGTCATTGTTTTTCGTGATTATTTTTAATTGTATTATGAAATGTCGATAATTTAACATGTTATGTGTGTTTGTGTACTGTACGCATCTACGGTGGAAACAAATTTGCTATCGACGAAAAAAAAAAAAATCCCTCCATCCATCTCCTCCGCATTAAACGCTTGAATGAGACCGTCTAATAAGTGCGTTCATCACGCATCACAGCACGAAAATACAACTAAAAACCGAAAGACTTTGAATTAAAAATCTTTATATTAACTGGCTTTCTACTAATGCAGTGAATGAAATTGGAATGTCTTTAAGTAAAGTGTTACCAAATGTTCTTCACACTAAGAAAAAAAAGATATTTTTAGTTATTTTAGATGGTTATTTTACGAACTGTTCACTGAAAGGTTATTTTGGGGAAACAAAATGGTTATTCTATGGCATCACTGCCAAAAAAAAAAAAAAATTTAGGAACATTCATTTTTAAGAGTGAGTGAGTGATACCACAACAACCAACACCTACATTGGTCAAAACTAGGGCTGGGCTATTGATGGATATTATGGATCAATTTAGTCAATCCTGCCATAATATGTTATCCACCTGTTGTGATATAACTCCGAAAGATCACGGGAAGGAAGGCACTGCTGAGGAACGTCTACCCAGCAGACTTACATCAAAAGTACAGACTCACTGAAGGAATCAGCCAACATCATATCAAAACTAGGCTATCTTATCAAAGACTAATAGCAACACGTTGGATGATGTGAAAATATAGAAGGACGGATGAAAAGACAGCAGCTGATAATGATTACCTTGTGTAGTAAACAAGCATTGTTCTCATGAATACAATCCCTGAGCGGCTGAAATGAAAGGTCTATAGGAAAGGAAATATGATCTGGGAGTGACAGACTATAGACCAGAGGAAACATGATTTCACCTTTAGAAATTATGGTGTTGGATTGAATACCATTGCTGAAAACCGTCATTTCAAAATGTTACTTGATGGAGTTTTAAATTATGGGTCACAATTTTTTAATGTTTTAAAAAGAATATACAAGTAATATATTTATATTTGAATACATTGTAAAATGTCACATGATCCTTCAGAAATGATTCTAATATGCTGATTTGCTCCTCAAGAAACATTTGTGCTGCTTCCAAATAGTTTTCTAGAAACCATGATACATATTTTCATGATTATTTGATGAATAGAAATATTATTTAAAATATATAAAAAAAAATACAAATCTAATAATGTAACAAATCTTTACTTTCACTTTTATTAAATTGAATAGCCTACCTCCTTACTGAATAAACAATATTTCACTCAAAAAAATATTTTTATAGGTGGTGTATACAATTAGCAGCAATATTTAAAAAGAGTTGGACAGGTTCACAAAACTGGTCTGAATGACTTGTTCATGATTCAGACTGAATACAAACACGACCAACAAGTAATGACCCAGGTTATGGTTACTAATGAGCTGAGAACTAAACAGGGATCTGATTCAAAGCACATTTGTACTAGTGAAGCGAATAAAAGGTGAAAAGAAAGTTACTTTCATACCCATTAAAGCTCCTTGTACCGTTTCCAATTACAGCACACCTAGGGTACATTTACACGACAACAAGGTACAAAAACCGGAAAGGTTTTTCCTTTGACAACGTTATTATTTGAATGCGAAAAATGCAAAGCAATCCCCGTTCACGTGGATCCGCGAAAACAACTAAAAACGCTGTATTCTGCTGCCAGGCCAGTAGTTGGCGATATCATTTAGTAAAGAAACCCTATGTGCCTAGACTGAACACGTAACATACATGCGCATGATATCACGGTTCTCACGAATTCGCATTTTTGTACTTTACACGGAAACGATAACGGTATCCTTTTCAAAAACGTGCACTTTGAAACCCATTTTCAAAAGTTTGTGTTTTCAGGCCCCCAAAATGCCACTGTTGTGTAAATGAATGGCTAAAATGCATAAAAAGTTTTCTGGTTTTAGTTGAAAATGGTGTCGTGTAAACGGCCCCTCAGCTGAATAAATGTTTAAGTAAGAGCCTTCCCTGATTGTGCAGACATATTCGGCAATTTATATGAAAAAAAATATTTAAAAAAGCAAAGCAACGGTTAGGCCTACCTATTTTTTATTACAAAACGCATCTGTAATGAAAACCATAATGGATCACTTTTGAGCCTATGGAAGCACTTGTAGAACTATTTACACAGCTTCATGGCGTACTTCCAATTTAAAATAATATGGGTCACTTGTTTCCGGTCTGCAGAGTGTGTTTACAATCTGCTGTAGTTAGGGTTAGGGTTCAAACCCAAACTCAATGTACGTAAGTTTACACTTCGAACAAAATGTAAGACGCCTCACAGAAAGTCTTAGGAGACTAGTAAAGGGTTTATTACCAGTGAAACAAATACACTCCCAACATACAAAATCATTTTTACACAAAAATACTCTTAAAATTAAATATTGAAATGTATTACTAATTATTTATTATAAAAATTTTTTTTTAAAAATACAAAAAAAAAAAAAAAAAAAAAAATATATATATATATATATATATATATATATATAGGGCCTACATTTAGTTGGTTCAATGGCGCTCTTGGCAGCAAATAATTCACCGCACAAAACCCACTGTGGTCAGCACAAACGATGTTAAACCTGTTTTTAATGCAGTCTGGTTTGTCCTCTCGTTTACCTGTCCATGTTGGTATTTGCCTATTTTGTCTAGTTTCTCCCAAGCGACAACTGAATTTGATGGATTACTACACAGAAAACCCTTCTCCTCTCCTTTTAAAGAGTATTTATTTAGCTTTTCTAGTCAGCTAGGAACTACTAATATAACAGATTGAATAATATTATATGAACAAAGTGACCCCTTTATTTATTTTTATTAAATGTATGTTTTACCATCACCATTGTTTTACTGATTAATTATTGACTAAAGGACTAGTTCACCAGAAAATGTCATTCAAAGCCATAAGACTTTTATTAATTTTTGTAACGCAAATGACCACATTAATAATCTCATTTTTTAACAGATTTTATTTATTTTATTCACATATAACCATTGATCTACACAGCACATACATAATGCACATCAAATATTAATCAGAAGGTCAAACGTTTGTGCACCCCCAAAAAATATCATAAGTGCATGCATGCAAATATTTACTTTTATCATTAGGCAAATTTCAGCTAAATCGATATTTTCGATGAGTTACATTAACACTGAATCATTTTAGTACTGGTAATTGTTTTTCTTTTATTATTTTAATCAGCTGGAAGCCATAAAAAGAAATAGCTCTCTGTAAGTCACTGAATGAGGTTACCGGAAATGCAGTAGTTGTAATGAACTGTTAAAAAAATAAACTGCAGTCCTGTCATGTGAAATGAAATAGTATGACATTTAATAAATAATGTATAAAACGACCAAAGAATGAAACCTTGCAATTAATCGATATTAAAAAAGAATCTACTTTATATGCAATATTCAAACTTTGCCTGTATAAAGGTAGAAATTTGCCAACCGGTAGAGATTTTGGACTATCGTCTCTATCGCAGTCACGCTACGTCACGAAGGCTTATCGTTTAAAACCGAATCAGAAAGAGCTTTATTGCCAAGTATGCACAAGGAATTTGTCTTGGTGCTTCCAGCTTCCAGTGCACAAACAGAATGACAGCGACAACAACACAGACAATAAAAATAAAATAAGTAATTAAAAATAAATTGTCACGGAGCAACCAATAAATTCACCTCAACTGTGATTTCCTGTCGCATTGGTCTTATTATGCCTCCGATTGCGAGGGCAATCGCTAACATAAATAATATTTTTTTTAAAAACTCAATATGAATGGCTGCTCTGGTGCTCAGTGCTCTGTAGCGCCGACCAGACGGCAACAGTTCAAAGAGAAAGTGGCCAAAATGGATGTGAATGATCCAGAATGTTCCAGAATGATTTTGCCAACCCTTTTACTAACTCTGGATGAGTATAATTCTTGGAAATTGGGAAAGGGTGATGATTCTCCGATGAGAACAGATGGTTCTCTCAGCAGTCCAGACTATTTGCTGTAGTCTTCTGAAGTCTGATTTTGGTAGCCGAGCCTAACCAGAAAGTTACAGAAGTGCAGAGGACAGACTCTATGACTGCAGAAGCAGCTCTTGTGGCAAATTGAACTTCCTTAGCTGGTGAAGGAAGTACAACCTCTGCTGGGCCTATTTCACAATGGAGCATATGTGAGTGTCCCATTTCAGGTCCTGAGAGATGGGAGTGCCCAGGCATCTGAAAGACCCCAGTACTGTTCATTATGGTAAGGGGGGGGAGTGCTGGGGTGAAGTCCACAATCATCTCCACTGTTTTGTGCGTGTTCAGCTCCAGGTTATGAATGCACCAGATAACCAGTTCTTTAATCTCCTTTCTGTAAGCAGACTCGTCACCGTCCCGGATGAGGCCGATGAGTGTAGTGTCGTCCGCAAACTTCAGGAGTGGGTCTATTGCAGTGCAGTCATTGGTGTACATGACGAAGAGCAGTGGGGAGTGAACACAACCCTGGGGGGCGCCGGTGTTGATGGTGCAGGGTTTGGATGTGAATTTTCCCGGTCTCACTGGCTGCTGTCTGTCTGTAAGGAAGTTGATGCTCCACTGACAGATGGGGTGGGTACAGAGAACTGGGTAAGTTTAGTCAGGAGGATATCTGGGATGATAGTGTTAAAAGCCGAGCTGTAGCCCACAAACAGGATCCTCCCATAAGTCCCAGGTCTGGAGAGATGTTGAAGGATGTAGTGCAGTCCCATGTTGACATCCGCAGACCTGTTTGCCCGATAAGCAGACTGCAGGGAGTCCAGCAAAGGTCCAGTGATGTCCTTCGGGTGTGCCAGCAACAGTCTTTCAAATTACTTCGTGACGACAGACGTTAAAGCAACATGTCTGTAATCATTTAGTCCTGTGACTTTGGGTTTCTTTGGGATGGGGAATAAAGTGGAGCATTTGAAGCAGGAACGTACTTCGCATAGCATCATTGATCTGGGGCCAGATGGTCAGCACAGGTTTTTAGACAGGCTGGTGAAACATCTGGCCCTGGTGCATTCCTTGTCTACTGTTTCGGGAAGACCTGGCACATATCCTCTTCACAGTTTGTTGGGAGAGGGGGTTGCTGCAGTTGTTAATGAACGCGTGGAGAGAAGGTTAGAACGGGTGTCGGGTGTGGGGCGTGAGACCGGGTTTTTCAAACCTGCAATAAAACTCATCCAGTTCATCGGCCAGTTGTTGATTCGACACAGCGGTGGGATGGGGTCTTGTAAATTGTACTTTCCACACTGATGCAGAGTTGTGGGCTGAAAACTGTAGAGTAGTTTTAGAGTAGTTTCTCTTAGCTACTCTGATCTCTTTTGTCAGTGTCTTTTTGGCCTGATTATACAATACTCTGTCCCCACCTTTGTAGGCATCTTCTTTGGCATGAGTATCATTGTCATTGTTGTGTTAATTAAGTCCTGGTAGGAATGCACATATCCTCACAGAAACTGATATGATGTAACAGTTTCAGTGAGCTTGTCCAGATCGGTGGCAGCAGCAGCTTCAAAAACACTTCAATCTGTGCACTAGAAACAGGCTTGTAATGCCCGATCTGTTTGTTGGTCCATGTCTTTACAGTCTTTACTACAGTTTTAGATTAAGTTTTTGCCTGTAGGTAGATATAAGATTAACCAGACAGGGATCAGAGAGCCCCAAAGCTGCATGTGGGACAGAGTGGTATCCATCCTTTATTGTGGTGTAGCAATGGTCCAGTATATTACTGTCTCTAGTGGGATATGAAACGTGCTGTCTGTATTTTGTCAATTCAAGGGAGAGATTTGCATTCCTAAAGTACCAGAGAATAATTATAACAGAGTCCGGGTTTTGTTGCTCCGTGTCTATGATCTGATAGCCAGCTGTTGCAGCACTGCATTCACACACGCTTGCGGAGGAATGTAAACACTTGCGAGAATGAACAAGGAAAACTCCCACGGTGAGTAGAAAGGCTTACAGTTGATGAAGAGTACTTCTAGATCGGCACAGCACATCTTCTTCAAAGCTTTTACATCTGTACACCACCGTTCATTGATGTAGAAACATGTCCCACCACCACCTCATGATTTCTCTGCAGATTCTGCATTGCGGTCTGCTATGAACAACTGGAAGCCCAGATTTAACACGCTGTCCGGGATGGCTACATTCAGGCAGGTTTCCGTGAAACACAGAGCATCAAGAGTTTTAAAAAGTCCTTATTTGTTCAGTTGTTTGCTGCGGAGGTTTGCCAGATGGATGCTAGGCAACGCCGTTCCAAAGCAGAGCTGTCAGAGCTTCACTAGCACACTGGTGCTACCTATCAGATTGTGCTACCAACAATTTTTTGCATTGTTTTAAGGGTGGGTTTAGGGTATGGTTGATATGGACATTAATAAAGCCTCAAACCACATGAAAATTAAGCTGGTAGCAATTTTCTCTGTTGAATTGTGCTACCCTCTGTTTAAATGGGAGGTAGCAAATTCTCAGCGGGTACCACTAACTGTGAAGTTAGCACTCGAGCCACCGGCCTTGCTCGGTTCCCACGGCTCTCAGCCCCGCACTGCTTGCCAAATACTCCCATCCCCCTCGCAGGCCAGGGGATGCCCTCGGGAGTGCGCTCTACTCCCCCGCCCTCTTGTGGGCCCGTCACGGCGCCCGGAGAACCTGGGGGTAAGGACAGACGAGGTGGAAAAAAAAGGAGAGGGAAGGATGAGGAGAGACAGAGATGAGTGAGGAGAGGGATAAAAAATTCTTGGTCCGGTTCCCAAAATGCACTGCCACTCGGTCCCCAACCAGCCGAGAGAATTTCTTCGCACTGGATGCCCCAGCCAGACGGCCTTATCCCCCACCCTTCCTCTGATGGCCGGCGGCGGCGGCTCCTCCGCCAGCGAGGCCCAGTTCACGCGGCACCTTCTCCTCCACATGCTGGCGGCTGGATGCAGACCCAGATGTCGGCAAACGATGACGTCTCCTCCGACCCAACGGCAGCCACCCCTCCATGCCTTGGTGGACAGATGCGAGTATATCAGTCCTCTCACGATCCCTCCAGCTCCACCGCCTCAAGCTTCCTTGGCGGCAGATTCTGCTCAATCCAACTCAATGGCACCTCGACTTCCCCACAGCGGCGGGGGCTCTATGACAGCGCATCTCTACTTCCTCCCAGGTTTCGGTACTAATGTAACAATGTACATAGTTCAGGGAAGGAGAGAACTGGCAAACATTTAACATAAAACTTGAATCCAAAAATAAACAAACAATAAAACTAAAGTAAAGCGGCAGACCCTCAGGGACAACTGCCGCACAAACATAAACAAAATACAAAGTAAAGTCCAGTCACTCCTCCTTTTATCCTTCCAGAGCTCCTCCGTAAGACTGGCCTCGCTCCGTTCTCATGGCTCTCAGCCCCGCCCTGCTGGCCACAGTCCAAATAATGAAAACCGGTGAAATATTGTGTGGTGTGTACTGCCGAATGTTCAGCAGTTCGTCCCTGGTGAAACTGAGGGGAATAACTAAAGACGGGACAAACTAACAAAAACAGTAAAACAACTGTGGAGCTACACACCGAGGCGGCTTGATGCATGAGTTTTTAAGTATTGTGATTTAAAAACAATTTTCAACAACAACTGTTGAAGCGCAGTAAGTAGCGTAAGACAACTAATTTTGCTATATGCGCATACTGTCAGAGAGACTGTTTCTCAGTGCTGTTTCTCACTTCGACATCTCGCATTGAAGCACTGCACTGGAGCTTGACTCGTTTTGCCATAACCACGTGATCGGATTCGGATTCAGAAATAGCACGAACACCTTGAGCAGCTCGTGTGTCATTCGCTTCTTTGATAAGAATAAATCATAATACGAATATTTACATGTGTAGTTTTGTGCATTTTCAATTTCAGTATTAATCCCCAGCTCACAAGTACTTCATCTGACCATTCCACAAAAATCTTCATTAATTTTGATCACATGAGCCTTGTCTATGAACTCATGTTTAGGACTTTGGCGAAAGTTTATGTGAATAAGGCTGCTTGATCGAAGCAGAAAACTGCTACAGTACAACACTAAAGTAGCCTACACAATTAGTTAATTTATTGATTTGTAAATGTATTATTTTTCATACAATTATTGATACATTATGCAAGTAAAGACACCTGAAAGACTATTATTTATATCGGATTCAATATTTGTATTGCCTTATATGGTTTTCGCAACACAAACTGAATTATTATTTGAAACAATGAAGAATGGCTGGGTGTCTGGGCAGATTTTCCACAGATTTCCACAGAAAGGCAGATTTTCCACCTTTTGACCACAAGATGTTGCTAGTGTGCACCATGTTGAAAAACTTTGAGTAATGAACCATTTTATGACACAGTTGAGGGGAAAGCCTCTGTGCTTAAAGCTTCTTTTCACCATCACTATTAAAGTGACAGCAACCTAATATACCTGCTGCTGTCTGTGTTATTAATGTTAATCAAACAACAAAAAGAGAAAATCTCGTACTGCTCTTGACTGAATCACTTTTGTAACTTTATAAAATGTATATATTTACTTACACGTGAAGGCAATGCAGTGTTGTTAATACATTTGATTAACAATTTATAAAATATTTATTGCTAGTTTTCTAGTAGTGCTTGAAGTTTTTCATGTAGGTATATTTAATTTGAGTCTTTGATCTTCCCTCCCTCCATCCCTATATTCTTGTAATTAGCTACTTCTTTCTTTTTCACAGTTTACTTATCTTCAGTAAGCTTGTTAGTTTTTTTTTTTTTTTTACTTAGGCTAGTATTAGTTTTTTTGTGATATTTTCAATATTTCCGATATTTTCGATTTATTTTGCACGTGCAAACTGCACAAAACTAGTGTGTAACAAAGTGTTTGCAGTTTGCACTTGCAGGTTGTCACTTTGTTATGCAGAAGCTGAAGAATCTTATGCGTAGGCGTGCTGTGATCAAACTGATGGCCTTTGTGCTAAATCTACAGAGTACAGACACACTGTGGCTAATACTCAGGAAGTATGACAGGAGGAGACAGTCTTGCTTAGGCTGATGTTTAGACATGTCTTATTAGCTCCAATGTCTGTTTGCACCTGAAAATGACTAATGGCTAATTACAAACAAGCTTGCATTTTGCAGTCCAGGCTTCAAATGCACAGACTGAACTGCAAATGTCAGAGGTCTCTGCTATCTGAGACCGCAACAGCACACTCCTTACTCACAGGCAAATGTCTGCACTCAAGGACAACTGAAGTTCTCTGAACATTTTAATTAGGCTGTGGATTATTGTTTTAAACTACTGGAATATAGGACGAGTTGCATGGGATTATTGTATATTTGAATCCTTTTTTTTAAGACTGTAGAAGGTCACATTTGCCCCTGCATGAGGCTACGGTGAATACACAAATAAATGAGTTAAACTTTTGAAGTGAACTAATCTTTTGTTTTTAAAACAGGAATTGGAGAAATTGAAACCTTAGATTAAGGTTAAGGTTAAAACACATAATCGTTTACTTATTCAAACTAGGACGAGAACACTCTTTAGAGGAAATACGAGCCCCGTTTCATAGCTGATTGTTTGACTTTTAGCACTTTAATATCCATGGCAAAGAAAAGTCAAATCTAGCTATAAAACATATTAATCTACTATCAGTACAGGCCTCTGGGTGAAGTCCCAATCAAACCCTTTTGACATGACATTGCACTCAAAATTCAGTGCTTGCTGACTTTTTTGTCTGCTCATCAGGCTACACATGGCTTCTTAATAAAAACCTGAATATATAGCAAGCAGATGTGATGCTATCCCTCTTATAGGGGACCACCCCTGCAATGTTTACATGAAGACAGAATGGCCTACTAAACATCTCATGACTGCTCACATTTATACACTTCTGAGACCTCACAGATGAAACATCCACAAAAACTGCATTAAACCAAAGGAATGTTGCTTTAACGATTAGCGTTGTGAGCGAGATCCTACTTTATTCTGACCTACTAACACTTCACAACAACACCCTGAACTTAACATGGCCCCCTTCAAAAACAAATAGCGTCAACCTAACACGCTGCGATACTGCGCCAACGCCCACGCAATGGCGCGTTCTGATTGGATGTGAGCAACCTCACATCCCGCCTCCGCATATTAATGATTGCACCAATTCGCCGTCAATCAAGACCCGCCCCACTAAGCTCGGTTGACCCGACGAGCAACAAACAATATCACAGGCCTCCACACGTTACGTAAACAGATGGAATGCAAAACATTATTTCCGCAAACTTTTAGTTTGCAGACAAACGCTCAATTTTGAATCCATTACAAGGCAGCAGGCAAATGAACTTGAGATTAAAAGACTCGTTCAAACTGACCAGAAATTGCATTTTAATGCGGTTCTTTTTTTTCTTTTTTTTTGGTGCACGATCAAAACACATTAAAATCAGCTGGGATAGATATCCATGTCACAAAGACATTCTAGATAACGCAAAAACTATCGTGTTTTGTTATTTCACTTTGCATCGTGCATGATGGGGGCGTGTACCCTTGCAGACTTATAGTAAGACACCGTAAAAGAATCTATGAATAAAAAAAAAATCTATAAATCACTGATTTCCCAATTCTGAGAAGCTTTATTTATTGCATCTAATTTATATGATCAGCTTATTAGTCGATATCTGGACTGGGGTTTGTACACTAAAAGAAAACTCTAGGGTCCTAAAATGTTCTAGAAGTTCTTGTGTAACTGAAAGCTAACCAACACCTCCTGCCCTTACTCAGCACCAATAACTGGCCAGCAAAGCAAACACTGGAAAAATATTGATCTGAAAGGACAAACGGGCACTTCAAGCTGCGAAACACGATACAATATCGCTCTGAATCCAGTGAGATAAACAGACGAGAACGGGTTAGAGGAACTAGCGCTGCTTCAACACTATGGCCTCCGCGTCCCTCCCCTCTGCTAGCATAACTTAGCCAGAGAGCTAACTACAAGGGACACTGTTTTTATCATCATTAAACAATTATCCTTGCACACTTCAATGCATTGGCATAGTTAAAAAAGATGACTCACCTTTAAGCAACCCATTTACTAGAAAAAATGGTAGTAACTCCAAATTTTATTCGTCTCTAGGAAAACTTAATGTCATTTCTTCTCAATCCACGCCGTCTTCCTCTCTCGGGTTTGTTTTGTTTATCTTCTTCCTGACGGGTTCCTGGAAAGCGCGTGACTCCCTTGTCACGTGGTTCTGCACTGACCAATCAAGGCGAGCGCTCGTTCTGGTCCCAAAACAAGTTATTTAAATACTTCAGCGTGAAAAATGGGGTTTCATACAATTATATCATATTATATTACATTACATTACATTACATTATATTACATTACATTACATTACATTACATTATATTATATTATATTATATTACATTACATTACATTACATTATATTATATTACATTACATTACATTACATTACATTATATTATTATATTATATTATTATATTGTATTGTATTGTATTGTATTGTATTGTATTATATTATATTATATTATATTACATTACATTACATTATATTACATTACATTACATTACATTATATTATTATGTTATATTATATTATTATATTGTATTGTATTATATTATATTATATTACATTGCATTACATTACATTACATTACATTACATTACATTACATTATATTATATTATATTACATTATATTATTATATTGTATTATATTATATTATATTACATTACATTACATTACATTATATTATATTATATTATATTATATTACATTACATTATATTATATTACATTACATTACATTATATTATTATATTATATTATATTATATTATTGTATTGTATTGTATTAAATTATATTATATTACATTGCATTACATTACATTATATTATATTACATTACATTACATTACATTACATTATATTATATTACATTACATTACATTATATTATTATATTATATTATTATATTGTATTGTATTATATTATATTATATTACATTACATTACATTACATTATATTATTATATTATATTATATTATATTATTATATTGTATTGTATTATATTATATTATATTATATTACATTGCATTACATTACATTACATTATATTATATTACATTACATTACATTACATTACATTACATTACATTACATTATATTACATTACATTATATTATTATATTATATTGTATTACATTACATTATGTTATATTATATAAAATGGCAAGACCATAAAGAGACATCAGAAAATTAATTTATTGCTATTTTCCATCTTATTAGGACACAAATTATAAAAAAAAAATAAAAAAAATTATATTGATGTTTGTATCGCCCCTTTGGGGGTATAAATTCACTGAAAAAAGAATGCTTGTTTGGCAATGTGTATTACAATTATTACATTTTAGAGACATTTGTAAAACATTTATTCTCTCATAACTTAACCTAAACATTATTTTTTTAAATTCTGTCGAACAATAATTATAATGCTTATTTATGAATATATTAGCCTACTGTAAAATGATCAATATGACCAAAACTTTGCTGAAACAAACTGTTGTACACAATCTACTTCATACATTTGATAGTTGATAGTTCATACATTTTTTTAGCAAATAAAGTATTTTTACAAATAAATGTAAGATTTTACTGTTAACCTTTGCTGGACGGAATCAACTCGGGTTTACTTGATTATTCATACATAATTTGTTTTAATTCTTTAAAAAAAAGATTGCATGTTAATTTTAATATAAGACAAAATAGTTTTACAAAATATTGTAAATATGTGAAATAGATACATTTTTATCTGAAGCTGAGTAGATTTCCCACAACAGTTGGTCATGTTGTTTTTAAATGCTGCCCGCAAGCTAAACAAAGAATGAACAAAGTCACCAGATCAAAATACTCACGAAAAACACCATTTTCAACATGAAATCAAGAAATGAGACCTACTTTCCCAGTCTTTCCCCACAGCCTCTCTAATGTTTGTATCCCCCAGAATACAAAAACCATAGGGCTGATATATAATATAATATAATATTATATTATATAATAAAGTTTTGTTGGCTTTGCTATGCCATTGTATGAATTTCTTGACTAAACCTATACCTTTTTTGAGGCCTGATTGTGAAGGAAAAGCAGCCAAGAAGTGTTCGGCACACATGGGAACTCCTTCAGGAATGTTGGAACAGTATTTCAGGATGTACCTCAAGTAGTTTGAGTGAAAGCCCAGAGTGTTCAGAACAGGAATCTAGGTTAGAAGTGAACTTTTTTTGTCATCAACTATTTAAATCAATATTTGTATGCAAGTCAAGTCGTCAACTCTATCTATATAGCGTTTTTTTACAATATAGATTGTTTCAAAGCAGCTTTACAGAGATAACAGGAAAATAATACAACAAAGTTTGTTTCCAGATGAAAATAGTGTTATAGCCCAGTTTAAGTAAGCTCAGTGATGTTTCAATTTTGTAGTAAAACATTTCTTAATTTAGTTCATTCATATATATAGCAGCTCTGGAGAAAACCTTGATGTCATCGTCCAGCTCATTTCAGTTCTCATATAATGGTGTCAATGCTGGCAGATCAATAATATTGTTGAATATTAAATGAAATGTCCACATGTGCAATATTCAAGTAGTAAGAGTATGTATATGATACACACCATACACACACATATTGCAATAATCACAAAAGTGGAGTATGAAGGCCTGTTTGCCAAGTGATTTTCAAAACCTATTTAAAAAAAAATTATGATTACAAACATTCATCAATATACCCAAGCCTTGCGCTTTATGGATTACAGTGGTTTCTCTATGTGGTGCGGAAAAATACAAATGAGTAATCTCACAAATAAATGTACTGCTACTTTATTATTTTATTGGGGGGGATATTTATGTATTTTTGAACTGTACAACAGAGACAACATTAGGCTTATATTGAAAGCTGACTGTGCATGGTTTGTTTCTCCATTCTGTCATTCTGGGTTCCTTCCTTGCCACTGTGTCGCCTCTGACTTGCTAATTTGGGGACACTTAATATTCAACATTATTGATTTGACTGCACTGACACTTGGATGAGAACTGAACTGAGCTGGACGATGACATCGCTGTTTTCTGCAGAGCTGCTTTATAGATGAATTGATATCATTCCATTATTGATTAACTTTACACAGTTATAGGCCAAAATAGTTGAAAACAGTGTCGAATAAACAGCCCCTTAGTAGAAACCAGGACAGAATCCATGATATGTTTATTTCAAGGCTTAGAGCTGGAGAGCCCATGGTCTCCACCAGAGGGCACTCCTCCCGTCTCCTTTTGATCTGATCATGAACTTAATTTCCCATAACCCATTGCCTGGACTCATTATGCTTTATTACTTTGAACTGTCTCATTAACCTGTTAACCAAGCCCTGTGTTATCATTCACTCTTTGCCAAGTCTTGTTTGTGTTACACTGGTTTCCTGTATTATGGTTCGGATCTTCTACCTGGTTTCTTGGATTGCCCTGTGTTTTGACCATTTGCCTGATATGTGGATTACGATTGTGGATTATCCCTGATAATGTGGCGTTGGATCTTCTAACCGTGTGTCAGAGCAGTACGTAGAAGACTTCACCCTCTACAGATCCAGCAGCTGATTGAAAGCCAAGACCACACATGGATCCAGCAGTGAGTCTCGTCCGACTTCGCCAAGGAACTCGCTCACTCGAGGACCAATTTTCAGGACATTGGTTATCTAACTGACCTACCAGACTTTGCTCTCATGGATTACTTCTGCCACGAACTAAACAACCCATTAAAATCCACACTAATCCTAGATGGTCCTCGAGGATCACTGAGGGTGTATTCACACTAGGAAAGTCCACTAGTTCACTTGCTTTGGTCCAGACCAAATACAATGTTGATTTTTTTTAGTTTGGTGTGGTTCACTTTCACACTGCCCTTTTTACAAGTGTACCAAAATTTGTAAACAAAACCACATGTGTGCTTAGGTCATCTATTCATTGGCCAGAAATTCGAACCGTACCAGAGTTTGTTTGCAACCACCTCTCGGTACGGTTGTTTGGTCCACACGAGTGTTGTATTCACACCAGCCCAAAAGATCCGCACCAAGGGGGGAAACGAACTTGAGTTCGATTCAATCGAACCAAACAAGACAGGTGTGAATACACCCTTAGTGAGTTCCTGGACTATGCACTTTTGTTAAGTGGTTCCCCTTTCACTAGAGGAGGACCCTTCCCCTAAACATTTTTTGTCCTCAATTCCAGTGCTCTCCACGCGTCCGAATCCGGTGGGCCCAGTTGTCTTGGCCACTGTACCTGAAGCAACTATGGCTGTCCCAAGGCAGACCCACCACTGATGTCGGTGTGAGCGGCTGGCATTCTGGTGGTTCCAGCGCACCCAAGTTCAGTGGTCCCGTGTCTGGGGGTCTAAGAGGTCCTTCCACTGTCTGCTGTCCTTCCTGTGATGGCAACCGTCATTTTGTGTGTGTGGGCCATACACACTTCTCCTGCTTCTCCTGAGGCGGTGGCGACCGCTCCAACTCCTCCTGTAACTGTTTGAGGAGCGTCTGGGATACACTCCTTAAGGTCTCCATCAGAGGGCACTCCTCTGGTCTCTTTTGCTATCTGAACATGAACTTAATTTCCCATAACCCATTGCTCCAGTTGTGTCATTATCCTCTTAAGATCTGCCTTGTATAAGCCCTGGGTGTTCATTCACACTTTGCAAAGTCTTGTTTGTGTTACACTGCATTTCTGAGCGCTTTTGCTGGTTTCCTGGATTTCCCTGGTTGCCCTTTATTTGGACCATTTACCTGGTATGTGGATTACAATTGGGGATTACCTCTAAGAAAGCGGTGTTTGGGTCTTCTAACCGTGTGTCAGAGCAGTACATAACAGTCGCTTACATGACAACTAAAAGCAGAAAACGTATGCGTTTTGACTGCTTATTTACAATACAAAGGCGTTTTTACTTAACTTATGCCCCATCGTTCCCTATGGAAAATAAGGCTGTGACAAATGACAATCTGCTTCCATCTTATTTTATCCGTGGCAGCATGTTGTGTTTCGCCTCATGATAGGTGTAGTGCTTTTAGTTCAGCTTCTACAGTCCTCCTCCAGGTTGTCTTTGGCCTTCCTTGCTTCGTCTCCATGTGGTCTCTAGCTTATAGCTACTTTTAGGATGCGGTTCAGGTCCATCCGAAGGACAGGCCCAAGCCATTTCACCCAAAGATGCTTGATCTCTATCACCACACTGTGCGAGTTATGACTCAGGATTTGAGATCCTCTCTGGCCAGAAGATGTTGCAAATTCTCCTGAGGCAATTGTTGTGGAATAGATCGATCTTCTTTATGTCACACTCAATGACACGCCAACCTTCTGCCACATGCCACAGAACCGATTTGACATTGCTACTGTATAGTCTTTTCTTTGTTCTGAGGCTGTACTGTGCAGATTTCCAGATGGGCTGGAGTCTAGTGAATGCACTGCAGGCTTTATCTTGCTTTAATGTCCTTAGCTGCAGCATTATCATTGCTCAACAGACTGCCAAGGTAGATGAACTCCTCAACATCTTCAAGTGGACTTCCATTCAGAATAATTGGTTCATGAGATCTTACATTAATGCGCATCACTTGGGTTTTGGCGGTGTTTATGTTTATGTTGCCCATTTTCTTGGCAAAGTTGACTGTCAGTCTTCTCTTGTAGGTGGGGATGCGTAAATGACAAAAGAGCTACATCGTCTGCAAAATCAAGGTCTTCAAGCTGTTGGAAGAGAGTCTACTGTATGCCTCAAGGCTTGTCTGATGTTGTCTGTCTCTTGATCCAATCAATGGCTACCAGGAACGGGATTGGTGAGATGACGCATCCTTGCTGTACCCCTGACTATACTGAAAAGAAAGTGGTGCAAAAAACCCAAACTGCAGATCGGATAGCTCGGTCAGTGTAACCATCTTCTGAGGGATTCCATAGGCATGCAAGATCTTTCACAAGGTGTCATGGTGTAGGCTGTCAAAAGCCTTTTTGAAGTTATACATATTCTCACTACAGACACTACTTGATGATGTTTCTTAGAGCAAAAATCTGGTCTACACAACCTTCCCAAAACCAGCCTGCTCTTGTCTCAGCCTGAGGTCAATAGGGGCTTTCGCACCAGAGGAACCTGTTTATGTTCCTAGAATTAATTGTGAAAGTACCCACTTTTTGGTGTGTTTGCACCGCAGGAACTGAGAATGATTTTAGTTCTAGGAACAACTTTTGGGGGTCTAACCCAGCACAACAGGAACTACCAGTGTTTTTAAGCTGAACACACTTTAAAAAAAAAAGAAGAAGCTGTGTACACACATAGGTTATAGCCTATATATTTACATTACCATAATGGATTTGGATGTATTTTTGTAATTATTTTTCCTATAATAATTCTCATGATATCATACCTCTCTAAAAATACTTTAATACAATATTACACACACACACATTGTGTTTTCAAGTTTTATGGGGACTTTCCATAGACATAATGATTTTTATACTGTATATTATCAGCCCTTACACTAAACCTACCCCTAAACCCATCACAGAAAACTTTCTGCATTTTTACATTTTCAAAAAACATAATTTCTGCATTATTTATAAGCTGTTTTCCTCATAGGGACCAAAAAATGTCCCCACAAGCACAAGGATTTCAGATATTGCCATCCTTATGGGGTACTTTGTCCTAATAACGTAAGGTTTACCTGAACACCACACACATACACACACACACCGCAGGAACTTTCCCCAGAACTAGGGACTTTGGAGTGGTACTGTGTGTTTGACTGAAGGAACCAGGTCTAAATGAATTTCCGGGTAAATATTTTACCCTCAGAAAGTCCCTGCTCGCGACGTAGTAATTTTTCAAAGTTCATGAACTTTCAGTGGTGGGACTTAGGCACTGAATATGCTGATTGGTTGAGTTGACACAGCATTTAATTTCAACCACCATTTTTAAAAACCTGTTGTGGTGCACGCAGTCCTACGTGTCCGGACAAATTTGCCTAATCTTCATGGTACTTTAGACCGCAGTGAAACGCAGAAAGCAACAGGTCTGGATGGAAAAAGGTTCCTGGGACACGGCTTTGGGTATCTAACATTGCATAGACTATAACCTAGCCCTACCAGAAAGCTTTCTCCATTTCTCCACAAACTAACTCTACGAACATGGAAAACAGTGATGGACTTCTCAACCTTTACGCTGAGGAAAAAATCGAACGCAACTTTGAGGGGATCAATCGAAACATGATTACTTATTTTTGCTCAGCTAGCGACATTGAGCATCAACCACATGGCAAACGCTAATACTTTTTCCATATACTGTCTACTTTCTTTGTATAACAGTTCTATCTGATAACGTATTAGACAGGACTGTTAAACAGATTGTAAACTAATGAAGTGGCATCAAAATAAAAGTCACAACAACAAGCGTGGCTTACGTCACTTCAGAGTTCCTACTAGCGGTGCAAATGCAATTGGCCCTAGAGGACATTTAGTTCTCAGGGAACTGCCCTGGTGGCAAAATTCGTTTGATGGTATTGATTGGTATTTTGAGGTCACAACTTTGAAGGTTACCCTGCTTGGGAAGCTTGATAATGAGGCATTTGGACCAATCTTCAGGGATGATGTGTTTATTCCAGATGTTCTTGAATAACTCAGTGAGCACTCTAGTAGATGTGGTAAGGTTTGCTTTAACCATCCAGCTACTGAAACCGAGACTGAAACCTGTTTTCAGGGGGTCTGAAAACACAAACTTCTGAACACTGGTTTCAAAGTGCAAGTTTTTGAAAATAATACTGTTATTATCTACGTGGAAATTAAAAAAACTACAAATTTGTGAAAACGGTGGTGGCGCATGTTCAGTAGGCACGTATGCGTTTCTTCGCAAAGTCACACATCGTCAAATACTGGCCTGGCATGAGTCATACAGAATTTTTTTGGTTTTGTTTCGCGGATCCGTGTGAACTGGGATTGTTTTGACAACGTTGTCGTCTAAAAACGCAAAGGAAAAACTCTTCCGGTTTTAGTAAATTGTTGTTGTGTAAATGTACCCTAAAGGTTTTGTGTAAAGTTTTGTTGTTGTGTAAATTTACCCTAAAAATTGAGAATGCATTTCAATATATAATATGTTCAAGAAGTTTCAGTGATTCCAAGTGGAACGAGCACAAGATTCCATGAGAGGGAAGGGCCGGTTTGCTTGTGCAACGGCTTGGGTCCGGCAGCAGGATCCTTCCCAAGGCTCTGGGCCGCACGCCAGACCTTTTAGCAAATAATAGCATCTATTACTCCCAAGAAGGAAACAAAACTTAAACTTACAAGAAGATGAAAGAGGCTTTGTGTTGCTTGTGCTTGCTGCCAGTGTAACCTATCCATCAAAAGAAACAGGGTGTTTTATGGGCCATGCTGTACACTAGGACAAATTTGAAGTTACCTGACCTCAAAATGTCCTGAAACATGCAGAAGCTGTATTTAATGTCTAAGCAAGGTGGTTTTGTACTTCTAGTGTCATGAAGTGCAGGTATGTAATGGTGTCGTTGCTCTGTGCCGCTCCAAATAAGGGGATCAGCTGGGCCAGCTGGGAAAGAACAAGAACAGTGATGTCAGAATAAATCCAAAAGCTTTCTTGCTTTAGTGTGTGCAAAACTCTGCATTCTTTAGGATTCCGAGAGAGTGAATGGCCCACGTCGCCATGGTAACACATTGTACACAAACAAAAATGAAAGAACAAGATACACAATGTGATTAGTATTGAGTTTCAATGCATAACCTAAAAGCGATCCTTCTGGTCATTTTAGACATTCACAGAGAGAGCACATATTTCCAAATGATACATTTATAAACATTCAGGTGTAGACTGCAAATAAACTGAAATAACTTCACATGCTATGGAAAGTTCCAAATATATATATATATATTTGAAAAAATAATGTGTTAGAACTGTGATGGTGGTATAAATGTGTTATTTCACCCCAAAATCAAAAAGAAAAACAAAATAAAGAAATTATATTTTGCATTAAGAACTACTAATAGTTTTAGCATTGTGACATAATTTCCTCATTGTCAGCTGTCATTAGCATAATATAATTGGACGTGTTTTTGTAATTATTTTTCCTATAATGATAATTCTCATTGTCAATACAATAATTCAATACAATATTTTAAAAACCAAATCAGCAGTAAATGTGCTACTATAAATAATTTCAAACTATATATATATATATATAATTTACAAATAATTTTATGTAGTCAAATACCTCTCGTTCAAAGCCGTTTTTCTGCTTGCACTCGCATCAGTGAAACGTGTGGGAGACCTTCACGCGCTGTCAACTAGCGCTTCCTGTCTGGAGTTTGGGCCCAATGACTCCTTAGTCGTTCTCAAACCTAGACATGGTTATGTCCAAAAAGCGATTGGTACCCCGTTCAGGGCACAAGTTATTTCTTTATCGGCTCTGCCGGCATCCGATAACGAATCTGACTCTAATCTCCTGTGTCCGGTCAGGGCCCTGAGATTATACATTTCTCGCACTGCTCCGGTCAGACGATCTGAGCAGCTGTTTGTTTCGTTCGGTGGGCGCACCAAAGGCCTGGCCGCCTCGAAACAGACACTATCCAGATGGATAGTTGATGCCATTGCAGCCGCATACGCGTCAAAAGACCTGCCATGCCTTCTGGGCATCAGGGCTCATTCCACTAGAGGCATGGCCTCATCGTGGGCATGGTCCAGTGGAATTTCCATTCATGACATTTGTGTGGCAGCAGGATGCTTCCCCTTCCACCTTTGTCAGATTTTACAATCTCGAAGTTCCCGCCTTGCAGGCTAAACTACTAGCTATCTAGTATGTTACAGCTTCTCTGGTGAGCTGCACTAAAAGAGTTATTCACACAGACCGGTTCCCGCTCTGTCTCTCTTATCAAGTGCTTAGTACTACACAATCACCGGCCCGCTCTGCTGGCCCTGTCACATGTACTTATATTCTTTCCCACTATTAAAGGGTCACTTCACCCATTTCAACATTAATCTTTATTGAAAGTGGGTTATATATGTAGTCGAAATGTAAAAGAAATTTTGAATTTGGTGCCCTCTTGACCGAGAAAAGACAGAAAATAACTTTAGGGCGCATTTTTATGTAAGACAACAACTCCCACAATGCACCACGGTGCACAGCTCCGCAAGCCACTCCCACTAATCCAGAACAGCGCAAACATCAGAGAAATCACTCTTCCGTCTACAAGGCTAGCTGCCAAATGAGTTTGAAATTCATTTCACATAAAATGTCTAGTTAGTTGGCTGTGGCGAGCAGGACGAGGGCGAGGGACGTGAGAGGACGACGCGAGTGATAATGAATGACACCTGTGAGACGCAGCGGTCTCATATCTCACACGGAGGAGCGGAAGCACAAAAGGAACAGGCCTGATTTTATGTTTTGTTTCTGTTGTGTGTGGCCAGCTGGCTTATACTTTTGTTTTGTATTTGTTTATTTTACTATTAAAATGTTTAAATGTTCGCCGGATGCCGCCTCCTTCTTCCCACAACAACGAACCACGTTACATTGGCAAACTCATTAGCGAATTACTCCTCGTTTGTATTTCTTTCTATATGGTGAATTATTGCATGATACCTGGATGTTCAGTCAGAACATATGTGGTGCGACACTAGGATGGTTCACATCACAACACAACGTCCGTGTGCTCGTCTGATTCAGAGATTTCGTCCAGGAGAAATTGCCATCGTTGAAATTCTCTGCAGCTGACAGACTCTATCTGTGTCCGTAGCTTCTCGTCTGCGCCGGGCTGGTCTCCTGCGGCGGCCACTGCCGCAGCCGACGCCGCCGCCTCTTGTTCCTCCATCAGCCTCAGCTGCTCTTCGCTATATTGTGGCTCGTATAAATAGCCACGAACATCAGTTTCGAGCAAAAGATTTTCAAAATCCTCGTCTTCCATATTGTGTGTCGTACATTCAGCCATTATGGTAAATCTAACTCCTTGAGCGCTTGTTAGCTTAGCTTGCTGTCTTCCAAGCAAGATGGCGGATTAATAGTTTAGTTTCTTCAGGTTTAGTCCCACCCACTGATCTGTAATAGGCCGGTGGGGTGAGTGGGTCCCACGCCCTTGAATAATAATGAGCTAAAGGCTGTAGTTTTCTTAATATGCAATGAAATTTATCTTCCGTCCTATCGTGACGCAAAATGACGATATTTACGTCACGATAGGACGGAAGTAAAACACTTAAATCCTTTTTTCTCCCATCTCAGAAAAAAAACAAGCAAAATTCCACCATCATTATAATATATGACTGGGTTTCTAACAATACAAACCTTAATGCAAATGGGTGAAGTGACCCTTTAAGGGTTCCCCCGGGTCTCCCCTGGGACTCATAAGTGGATGCTTAGCACGCACGGCGTTGACCAGGTGTTCCCGTAGCGTAAGCTAGCTTACGCAATACGAGAGAACCTCTCGTAAGAGAACGAATCGGTTACCTAACGTAACCTCGGTTCTCTCTAGATGAGGGAACGAGTATTGCGTTCCCGGCCGTGCTTGTGCTACTAGCGTTTCTCGCTTCATTCTATGAAAACCAGAGTTACAGCCTAAGACGCCAGTATTTATACTCTCTGACCTCGCCCGCTCAGGCGGGCTATGACGCAATGAGAGCATGTCGACTCTCATTGGACGAGAGTTCAATCGCGTCTCCTCATAGGCTTAAGCAGTTCCCTGTGAGCGAGCCAATGAGCTGCTAGCTAGCCCGCTCATGCTCTGCTGCAGTTGAACTGCGTTGACAATAGATACAAAATTATAGGATAATTTTTTGGCTTCAATTTCTCAGAAAGATTAATCTTTCCCGTAGCGTAAGCTAGCTTACGCAATACTCGTTCCCTCATCTAGAGAGAACCGAGGTTACGTTAGGTAACCGATTCGTTTTAACTCGACACCCTCGCCTCATTTAGTATAGGCGGTTCTATGAATATGCAAATGAGCCCCGCCTCCACTCACTCACTCACTCAGACACGTTGATCTGATTGGTTACAATGTCGTTTGTGACGTCAGAAACACCAGCGATTTCAAACTACGGTTTTGAGACCGTCTTTGATTCACTGCAGTTTTAAGAAGACACCACAAGTGGATTAAAACCACAGGGGGACTTGCATTTGAAAATGCATTTACTTTATTTTTATGTAATTTAAAAAAAAAGGTTTTGTCCACTTTGTCACCACTTATGGTGAACTATGGTTAAGTAGGCACACACACACAGACACATACACACACACACATTCAGATTTTTACTCCTGCAATAACCATCACTCCTCCCGAAGACCTGAAACTGCAGCTCTGTGGACACAATAGCACAGTGACAAGCAGAATATGGTTTTGAAATGAGCTCAGTATTTATCAGCGGGTTACTATGTAAATAGATTCAGCAAACAAATGAAGAGGAAAGAAGGGTTTAGTGTTTGTCTGAAAGGACTGTTCTCGAATCAGTTCAGCTTTCAGGATTTCTCCTCACACTAGAAGTTAGATGCTGGGTGTGTACATCAGTGCACTGAATATCAGAAAACAACAGGATCATTGATTCGAGTATTAGAGAATATTAGAGTGTTTAAGAATGGCAGAAAATGTAATTGCCATGCGTCACTGCCGCCATGATGGTGAGCTTTCACAGCTTTGTTTGTGCAAGTATTTTGAAAGGTTGTTAAACTAGACACAATAAATACAATTTGCATGCATTTTACAACATACATTTAGGTTATTAATATCATAAACCCCTTTCCTTTACTAATCTAGCAACATTTGACTTTTTTTTCCACCAGAGAGCAAGCACTGTGTGGCATCGCTCAGTGTCTTTATTAAAAATCCCACATCTGCAGACAAAGCTTACATTGTTAATGTTGCTCATAATCACTGTAGTTTCTCGCAGCATCTTAACACACTAGGCCTTTTTGTTTCCCACAAGCTAGCAGAGAAACTAGACAATCTCGGGGAAAATCTTCATCTCTTGAAACAGCGCCCTCCTCTGTCATTTCTGATATTAAACAGTAAAAAAGAAAAGAAAGATATTGTCTTTAAATTAAAAAAAAAAAACATTTTTTTTTAAGAAATGTTAGTTTCTTGATTATAATTACTAATCTGATAAATACAGTATGGGAATATTTTATCAAGTTTTTGAGACTCAAAAACAATGAACATATATATATATATATATATATATATATATATATATATATATATATATATATATATATATACACACATATATATATATATATATATATATATATATATATATATATATATATACTCTCCAAAGCCTGTAGTCAATTAATTGTAACGTATATATTCGGTTTCTGTTTCATTGTTTTTTCGCTGTTTCCCAGTGACCAGTTTTCATGTGTGGTTGATGTTTTACGTTCACATGTTGTCCAGTTAATTAGCCGTTTAGTTCCTCGTGTGCTCTGTTCAGTCTACTTCGTTTTTAGAGGTTGTTTCTACCGGTTACACGAGTTATTTTATGAAAGACTGGTCCATTGTTATATTTGTCCTCGTGCGCTTCATATGTAGGCTACAACCCTTGACAAGTACATTTGTATGTTTTTGTTGTTCAGCAAAGATGGGTTACATTTTTTATTTTTAAACAGTGAATATTCATCCAAGTATACCAGAGACAATAGGTATAAATAGGTCCTAAAAGGACTTTGAGTATACTGAAGAAACATCACAGTTTACACACAAATATTAAGAATAAAAATGTTTGTTATATTAGAATGATTTCTGAAGGATCATGACACTGAAAATTAAGCTTTGCCATCAGAGGAATGAATTGTATTTTAAAATTTAATAGAGAAGTTCTTTTAAATCACAATAATAATTTAAAATATTACTGTTTTTACTAACAGTAAACCTGTTACCTTGGTGACCAGAAGAGACTTCTTTGAAAAACATACATTTAATAATTGAATAAGATTATAATAAGAACGTTTATGTAATTGAATGGACATAAAAAAAATAATAATGATAATTAAATACATTACAAGGACAGTTATGCATCAGTCGCGTTTTTAGTTTGTTTTCATGTCTTTTATTTAGTAAAAATTCAGTCATGTTTCCTATTTGTCATGCATTTCACGTGCTTCCATTGTCACATTCTGATTGGTTGTTTTAGTCATGTGTTTCTCAGTTCTGTTTTCTCATTGGTTTATTGTGTTCAGGTGTTTCTTGTTAAGTCTTTGTGCATAAATAGCCCATTGTCTTTTGTCTAGCTTTGGTCATGTAAACACTGTTGGTGAGATTTGTCTTCGTCAGGTCTATATCAAGTGTTCTAGATGTCAAGGTTTGTTTTGTATTCTGTCTCAAACTTTGCATTCAACTCCCCTTTAGTTGACTTGTTACAGCACCACGGAGATACCAGATCATGCAGAATCCTTATTCAACACTGGGACACAAGATGACCACAAGCCAACATTTATTGAAATGAGAAAGTCAGGCTATCATATAAATAGTTTTTAAAGTTTAATTCCTGCTAAGACTTTACACATACATAGCATGTAAAACCAAAATTGTGAAACTAAAGCCCTCTTCGGACGGGACTAGTTTAACATGGAGAGGTGGGGTAACGTTACAGTAATTATTACCAGATCTTCTCTGTGATTTTAGTCCCGTCCGAATGGGCCATCTCAGTTATCATAACGGACAACGTCAGTGAAGATTACGGTGGCGTCTAGATATATAAGCATGTAAATATTCCACCATTTCCTGATTAAAAGAAGTTATCCGCGGTGACTGAAATAGCATTCAGTTGTATTCTAGAGGCGGGACAAATCTGTGACAAAAAAGTGTTTTCCAAATACCATTCAGATCACAAATAATGTCGAAAGAAGATGAACTTATTTTAGCTTTAGGTAAGTGCCTATTACCAGCAGACTCCAATTAATAAATCATTCGACTGGACCTAACTGTTATATATAGATTATGTGTTTGCGCAGTGTTATCAGGAAGTAAATGACGAAAGGTAAATCGAGTTACTCCTCCCACTTCTGCGATTTCTTATCCCGTGCGAATTGGCCATTAATATCACAGACGTCCTGTGGTAAAATTACATTACTCCATCTACCCTTGTTGAATAATCCCTTCCAAACAGGGCATAAGACTTCTTCAGCAAATATAACAATACATAAATATAGAATTACTCTTCAAATCTCTTCATGACTGACCATGACGTCGGTCCATCATGGAGAAGACGTCCCACACATTAGAGATCAAGCGTTTAGCCCGAGAACGCACTGCTGTTCGTGTTCGCCAAACATGCAAAATAGTAAAACCAAGACATACGCCGTGTGGTGTGAAGTTTAATCCTCCTTGTTAAATCCCAGTGTCTTTATAACGACATGTGATGAATGCGTCACAATTCTGTCTTCACTTTGTGCATGAGGTCTTTCTGGTCGATCATCTCCAGTTGTCTGTTCCAGCGGTGGTATGCTAACAGCGCTATGTTCTTGGCCGCCACCGAGCTCATTTCCATCGCACTTCCAGCCCATTCGATTCCATTGAGGAAGTACAAGTTATCGTGCAGCTCCACCGGTGGCAAACCCTGTGTGCTTCCATAACTAGGATACGCCAACCAATCCGTGACCTGGACTGAGTAATAGGACTTAAAAAGGGTCTTCAGCTCATTCTTCCCCAGAGGTACAGGGGAAAACACCTTGTAAACCCCGGCCTCCTGAGGCTGTTTCCTGCGGAAGCCGGAGGTTATGTTGACGGGACACACGCTGGCAGCGCTGTTGAAGACCAGTCCGGGAGTGTCTGTGGTAAGGATGCTTGAAAAGGGGAACAGCTTTGGGTCGGGGAAGCCGAAGTAGGAGCAGTTCAGGTAGCCGTGGATGATGGAGGCCACGGTTTGGTGGTAGGAGCCCGTCATTTCTGGGAGTTGTGGCTCAAAGCCCTGGAATGAGATGCCGGAGTTGACGTTTTGTTGGAGAGGCGTTGCTACCACTACAATATCATAGAGCTCTGATGTCTTCTCATTTTGAGAGCCGTAGGTGAGCTCATACTGGTGGTAATCTCCTGAGGAAACAAACTGCAGTTTTAGTTATTATTCAATAAGACCACCACATTTTTAAGGTGCGTTCACACTGGCAGCCATCCAGGCATTACACCATCTGGATGCTCAACATTGATTGGTGAATGTTTTAAACAGCTGATTGTACAGGTTAAGTTAAACGCCGTTCTAAACTATTGTAACACACACAGATGCCGAAAAGAAAACCACGTAATTCTTAAATTTTACATAATTTATGACACCACTTTACCGCCATTGAGAGAAATTTCAGGCAATCCGTGTTTTCACTGTTACGGACCTTCTGAAATAGTACAGAATCTTCTGATCCAAAACCTATCCAAGAAGATCTGCCCTTTTTTTTCCCAAAAAGTTTGTGCTAGTGACATTTTGGACAAACATCATATTCGTTCTGCTGTCTGACAAAATGTGTAAATGAGAACGGCTTTATTGGACATATGTGAGCATGGATTGGAAGAGAAAACAAGATGCAAGTATGACACAATGTCACGAATACGCTAATTGACACATGACGTCATCTAGCGACATTTTGGGCAGGATTTAACTACTTTCCTTAACTATGATCCAGAGAGAGCAGTGGTCATGTGTAGATATGAAACAGCTTCACAAACCACATAGGTCTTTTCAACCACATAGAATCGTAATTTCTGTGTTACAATAATTCATATTATCACAGAAGTACTAGGATCAAAGTTTATAGTTAGAGATCAATAGAGCAAAATCACCTTTTAAAAGTAACGTGACGAGTGAGCGAATCCAGACAGTCGTTGAGCGTACATCGGCTGTGCACTCGTTATTGCAGAGCAATGTGGGATTGAATGAGTGCACTAAAAAACACCCTATTTGAGGGTATAGGGAGCGATTTCGGATTCAGACGATGTATTTGTCATTGAATCATTTATTCAAGAGATTTATTCAAAAATGCTGATTCATCCAGTACTGAAACAAGAAGTATTTATGAGCGAGTCATGAATCATTCATTCAAACTGCTTTTTGTTTTGTTTTTAATTCACTCAGATTAATTAAACATTTTAAATAGACTGCAGAAAATAACATTTGGTCAGACCCTCTAGTAAATGACATGTTATGTTGTTTAGTTGCCAGTTCAGAATTGTGGGAGAATCGTGATCTCGGTTTGAAAAAACAAAACAAAAACATGATTCTCAATTTACCCAGAATCGTGCAGCTCTATCACAAAACATGCTGAATGAAATGTCGAAACCCATGAAGAGGTGCGGGACTGTAAAGCTTTACGGGTGTTGATGCATTCGATGAAGTCCATAAATGTTTTGATTATCGTTCTGTATTCGACATGGACAAAGTCTTTACCAAAAACGTGATTTTCGAAGCTTTTTCACACATTCGAGTTTAGACCCAAGAGCAGTATTTTTGCTTGTTAGTGTGAACACACCTTTAGAGGTGCAGATGAACATGATCATATGTTTTCAGAGACTGTTTTTTTAAACGAACTGTCATGTGGAATACCTGTTGATCGTAGGCTAATGGTTGTAACTGGACTCTGGATGAGATTAGCTTTCGCTAGTTTAAGCAGTCCTGAGCACACCAGCTTGTTTCCTCCCTCCACGGCCCAGAGATTGGCCTGTGCACCGGCGAGAGACACGGCACCTGTCACAGAGAAACACACACATCAGAACAAACTTAACATGGCCGGATGATCTTATGACCAACATAGTTTTATACTATATGTTTTGTTCCAGGATCATTCAGAACTTTCTCTTCTACTGTTGATAAGATATTAAGGTTACACTTTATTTTAAGGTGATGTTACATTGTACTTACTCAAATAAGTACTGAGTTAAGGTTTAGTTTAGGGTTAGTTACTTGTAACTATGCATCATTTACTGTTATTACTATAGTAAGTACATGTAGTAACATAACCATGTCACCTTAAAATAAAGTGTTACCGGTATTAAAAGTGCTCAATCATGGAAACTTTGATGTTAAACGGTTTGATGTCATATTCCATATAAACTTGTAGAACTCTGTCCAAAACCCATTAATTTTAACTAAACAAACAAAAAAAATCATAAAGAAATTAGCTTGTTTAATTTTTTTACATTTAAAAATACACATACATGTTCACAAAATTATTTAAACTATTATATAAAAATGTACAATGTTTCAAAATGTTTTTCTTTAGTTATGTTCACAAAGGGCTACAAATGGCTGTTTAGTGTTTGAGTACATTTTAAAATGTAATTTATTCCTGTGATAAAGATAAACATGTTAATGTTAAAACAGTGGCTTAACAGCTGCTTGATATATTAATAAAAAGTTCATTTGAAATGTAACAATGTCTTTACTGCCACATTTGATCAATTTAATGCATTAAAAATAATAATAATAATACTATACCCAAACTTTTAAAAAGTAGTGTATTACTGTTTATTTAATACATTTTTAAATTGATGCTTATGTTTTTGGTGCAAAAACTTTATAATATTTACATGACGACAAGACACCTTTAGATTTTTAATAAGATCATCTTGTAGCACTTTAATGTCTGAGGTTTATTATATACTCTATATATCTAGCTATATATACACTTTGTGCTTCAAATATGTATTATGTGATTATTATTCATCACTTTAAGAATTAAAAGAAAGTGAAAAGTAGTCTAATTCTTATAAGAGTGTAAAAATAAGATAAGCTAAATGTATAATTCTAACCCCTATGAAGAAAGCGCTGTGCATACCGACAAATGCAGGGATGCTGATGTTCTGGCCGTAGTTGACCCTCATGATGGGGGCGATGACTTCGTCAATGAAGCGCTGGGAGACGCCCAGTTCTAGCAGAGATTCGGAGAGAGAGCGGCGGGTCATGTTGATAAATCCTGAACCGCCCAGAGAATGCAGCAGCTCGTCCACTGAACTGAAGGCGTAGCCATGGGCCTGATATTTATAGATCCTGACAGGAAAAGAGAGGAAGGAGAGGATGATGATGTGAGACAGTTCATTTGGTAAATGAAAATCAAACTTGTTACTCAGCTGAACAGAACTGCAGATTTTAAGATTGTACAATATCTTTTAACATAACTTCGGTTATGTTGCTGCAATGTATATTATGAGAAAATAAAGTGTTCTTTGACCTTGGATGCATGTAAAAGTATTATAGGAGACAACTAAAACATTATTAGGCACCTTTAAAATAGCATAATAAGGGCACTTTAAAATGCAGCAGCACAACAAAACCACTTGCTATTGCTAGTCAATTTCAGGTGGTAATTATAACATTTAATTCTAACAAGCAGAGATTGGGGGAAAAAATGCAATGGAAGTCAGTGGCCATCAACTGTCTGGTTACCGACGTTCTTCAAAATATCTTCTTTTGTGTTCAGCAGAAGAAAGAAACTCATACAGGTTTGGAACAACTTGAGGGTGAGTAAATGGCTGAAGCGTATGCTTAATTACAGGGAACTACACTAACCTTTTCCACTGGTGGCACTTGCGCTACTAACTTTTTCTGTTACTGGCGCAAAACATGATTTGGTCAATGATCAAAACATGATCAAATTATTTATAGTAAGCCGCTCTGGATAATAATGAAACTGTATTGCATACAGATGTACTTTTTTATTTTACTTGCCATCTTTTAAACCACATGCCTTCTTGTTTTCTTTAAAATTGGTTGGGGTGTAACTTAACGGTTCACAAAATTCACGGTTCGGTACGTTTTCGATACAGCAAAAATAAAGAAATGCCAGAGAAATTTCCTATTTATTGAAAGAAAAAATATTTTTAAATAAGTGTGAGTTTTCCTACATCTTAAAACTTTTAGTTTTATAAATGGGGGTCATCTTTGAAGTATAAACAAATAATGTTTTGGTCATCATCACATTAAAAATAACATTTAAATATGATAATATTTGAGTTTTGAAGTGCTGGAAAAAGATGTGTGATGTAGACCTACCTGAAAGCATGTTACTATTTCTGCCAAACTTCCATGGTTACAGTTAGTGTGTTACTATATTAAATCCATGGTGAATGTTGCTGATCTGTGAACTTAAAGCCTATAACTAGTTCATTCATGGCATAATGTTTCTCTTGGTTTCCACGTCAGTGCTGTTTGATCCGTTAATAACAGAGAAATGTGAATGCTTCTCACTAGATCTCGCAGGTCTGTTATTAGCTCAGTGGCGAATTCAAATATGGTTTCTTTACTGGATCTCTTAGCGCTGTGCTGTGTGCTTGATGGAGATCGGCTCGCGCTGCACTGACATTGATGGTCCGAACTGATAAACGGTCCGTCCGTGAAGCACAAAATAATAGCGCAGTTTCGTTCCACTTTCATTGCGTTTGCCATTTGATGTTACCGCAACGTTATGGTGGTCGCGCCAGCGCGGATTTTAGTCGGCAGGAAAAATGGTCTGAGTTGACGGCTCGTTGGTCGTGTTTATGTGTAGGCGCGCGTACTTCGTAGTGTGGGCACGTGATCACAGCTTGAGCTGGGGAAGCAGTTATTGTGGGAACAGTGTTTGTGT
This sequence comes from Semotilus atromaculatus, assembly GCA_031834385.1. Lineage (NCBI taxonomy): Eukaryota > Metazoa > Chordata > Actinopteri > Cypriniformes > Leuciscidae > Semotilus > Semotilus atromaculatus. The sequence goes on from JAULUF010000001.1 coordinate 31,164,849, forward strand.
GAGGGCGCGCGCACTTCATAGCCTAAAACATAAGGTAGGTACAAAAATAATATGATATTAATTAAAAATTATGGTCGCAATGGCATTTCAAAAGGTCGCAGTGTAGTTCCCTGAATTATAAATGCAAGCAAATTTAAACGATTATAAACGGTCAGTACAAGGATTCCTGAACCGGTTTTGATGTCCTCTACCCTTCTGCTCACCTCATGAACTTCTCCATGATCTCCTCCACCCACATCTGCAGGCGGATGAAGCTGATGCCATAGCGCCACCACAAGCGAAACAGATCCAGCAGGTACCAGTCAGTCTCCTCCAGGATAAACTCCTCTCCATTAAACACGGCTGTTTTCCCAGCCACACTCTTACGGTACTTCAGCCCTGTGGACGGGTAACAGGAGATGAGCATTGAAGAGAACAGGCTCACACTTTATATAATTGGTCTATAATTGTACTTGCATTAAATAATAAATAAATACTTTCTTAAAAATGTTAAAGGGTTAGTTCAACCTAAAATGGTAAAACTAATCCATATAAATTGAGCGGTTTATTCCAAATTTCCTGAAGAGACTCGATCGCTTATGATGAACAGATTGAATTTAGGCTTTTATTCATTTATATATGTGAATAAAAGCCTAAATTCAACATGTTCATCATATAAAGCGATCGAGTTTTTTTCAGGAAATTTGGAATAAACCGCTCAATTCATATGGATTAGTTTTACAATCTATTTATGAACTTTTTGAAGCGTCAAATTGGTAGTTGCGTAGCTGTCAATGGAGGGACAGAAAGCTCTCAGATTTTATTAAAAAACATCTTCATTTGTGTTCCGAAGATGAATGAAAGTCATACAGGTTTGGAACACCATGAGGGCGAGTAAATAATGAAAGAATTTTCACTATCCCTTTAAGTGCAGTGTACTTATTGTGTGTTCATATTGTATTGCAAAACACTTGTGCTGCTATTGAGGAGTGATACGGGTAATGTTAGGGGTAGGTAAGGGAAGGGTCAACAGTGAAATTACTGATACAAAAATTAATTAGAGCTGTAATAACATGCAGGCATTTTTGAATACAAGTACAATGTAAAAACATGTATGAACAAAACAATTGCATTGCATCAAATTATTCATTTAAATGTTCGTGCATAGTTGTTAAACACCTATAAAGTGGTGCTGAGAACAGAATGAATCAAAACAAACCCCTTACTCTAAATATGAGCAACTGAAGAAGTGTTTTCTCATGAGGAGGACTAATTCAGTCACTAATAACTGAATTCAACATTTTAGCAATATGACTACAACTAACCCAGTTGCTGGACAAAGTCTTGCATGTGCAGGTTGAGGGAATGGATGATGGATCCCCCGGACTCGTAGTCTTGCTGGTTGACGGTAACAGTAGCCAGTCGACCACCGACTGAGCCTTTCTCAAATACATCAATCCTCACTTCTGGCCCGAAGTGTTGCCTGAGGAAATGAGCTGTAGCGGTTCCTCCGATTCCGGCTCCCACAACAGCTGCCAACACAACACGAGTGTTCATACTGCCGCATAAACACCTTCATTATTAATATCATTCACTTTTTGGCCTACCTATTTTAGCAGGCGGGGCACCATCTTGTTTTGCAAAATCCGAATCCGCCAATACATGCACAAAAGAAAGAAGAACAAGCAGATACTGATTCATGTTTGTTTATGACAACCGAGACTACCAATGAACAGATGATGCACGTGCATTCAAGCTAACAGTTAAATGAATGCATGAGCCTTAATGTAGTTCTTATCAGCATTGCAATAGAAAGGAAAACAGGAATTAACACGCAAAATATCTGATGATTTTGATAAATGTCGCTAAAAAGCTATACGCATACATGTCTGCTACTGTCCACCGGCAACAAGAGCGCATGATCTTTCATGCGCACGCTTCTGACCAATCAGAGCAAGAGAGACTCTCTTCTGACCAATCGGAGCAAGAGAGACTCTCTTCTGACCAATAGGAGCAAGAGAGACTCTCTTCTGACCAATAGGAGCAAGAGAGACTCTCTTCTGACCAATCAGAGCAAGAGAGCCTCTTCTGACTAATCAGAGCAAGAGAGACTCTCTTCGACCAATCGGAGCGATATAAATCCCTGACCAGTCGTAATAGGACTACTGTCTATGATTTTTTTTCAACAGGGATGTTTTGAAGCGTAAAGATGTACGGGCCTCTTGAAACCAACTGATTAGATTTATTTTTTATTTTTATTGGAAGTTAAAAGGTGCCATAAGCGATTTCAGCAACTGATTTAGACCGCCCAGTCCCTTCATTCATACGGCATATATTTAAAACATCATTTAAGTCATTTAAGGTATGATTGACAGACAGAAAGATGCCTAAAATATGGCTAAAATACTTTTCATTTACATTCCAGGGTGAAGAGGGCGCTCACAGGTGTGATTTCTCAGTCAGAAGTCAGATGATATCTGTCAGGTAAATTTAGGTTTTGTCAGAAGCGGAAGTCATCATAGTTGGGTTAAATTCTATAGCGATGAATGAGAGAAAACTTTTTAACATATTTTTTGTGTTCCCATTTTCTCCAACAGCAAAAGAAAAATTTCACACTAGTGTTTTCACAACTTTCAAAAAGAGGAAAAAAATAAAGATAGAGATTGATAACGGCAGTCAGAAGAGAGAAAGATGTCACTTTGACCTTATAGCCACCGTATTCCTGCTGTATAAACTTTATAGGATTTACGATAATGATGATGACGTCACAGTCTGTGAAAGGGTCAATAGACCTTATCCAGAGCAGCGCCATGACAGGTATGAAAGTGAGGCTGTGAAGAAAAGACTTACTGTGTTTTCAATGGCATCCACTGTAGTAAAAAAAAAAAAAAAGATGTAAAAAAACTCCTATATCACTTATAATTTTCCACCTGTTACGTCCAAGGACGCATTTATTTATTTATTTATTTATTTATTTATTTAGTGTTACGTCCAAGGACGTATTCATTTTTATTTATTATTTTTATGATGATTATTTACTCCTGATCTTCTCTGATTTACTTGTATAATCATCAGCACCTAACTCGTTGGTCTGTGTGCCTGAGATGGAGAGTATAAGGGTTCAGTCCAGTGTTTGCAGTGGAGAACGCACTTCTCCCCGGCTCCAGATTGAACACTGTTCTGACATACAGTGAAGAAAATAAGTATTTGAACACCCTGCTATTTTGCAAGTTCTCCCACTTAGAAATCATGGAGGGGTCTGAAATCATAGGTGCATGTCCACTGTGAGAGACATAATCTAAAAAAAAAATCCAGAAATCACAATGTATGATTTTTTAACTATTTATTTGTAAGATACAGCTGCAAATAAGTATTTGAACACCTGTCTATCAGCTAGAATTCTGACCCTCAAAGACCTGTTAGTCTGCCTTTAAAATGTCCACCTCCACTCCATTTATTATCCTAAATTAGATGCTCCTGTTTGAGGTTGTTAGCTGCATAAAGACCCCTGTCCACCCCATACAATCAGTAAGAATCCAACTACTAACATGGCCAAGACCAAAGAGCTGTCCAAAGACACTAGAGACAAAATTGTACACCTCCACAAGGCTGGAAAGGGCTACGGGGAAATTGCCAAGCAGCTTGGTGAAAAAAGGTCCACTGTTGGAGCAATCATTAGAAAATGGAAGAAGCTAAACATGACTGTCAATCTCCCTCGGACTGGGGCTCCATGCAAGATCTCACCTCGTGGGGTCTCAATGATCCTAAGAAAGGTGAGAAATCAGCCCAGAACTACACGGGAGGAGCTGCTCAATGACCTGAAAAGAGCTGGGACCACCGTTTCCAAGGTTACTGTTGGTAAGATGTCATGGTTTGAAATCATGCATGGCACAGAAGGTTCCTCTGCTTAAACCAGCACATGTCAAGGCCCGTCTTAAGTTTGCCAATGACCATTTGGATGATCCAGAGGAGTCATGGGAGAAAGTCATGTGGTCAGATGAGACCAAAATAGAACTTTTTGGTCATAATTCCACTAACCGTGTTTGGAGGAAGAAGAATGATGAGTACCATCCCAAGAACACCATCCCTACTGTGAAGCATGGGGGTGGTAGCATCATGCTTTGGGGGTGTTTTTCTGCACATGGGACAGGGCGACTGCAGTGTATTAAGGAGAGGATGACCGGGGCCATGTATTGCGAGATTTTGGGGAACAACCTCCTTCCTTCAGTTAGAGCATTGAAGATGGGTCGAGGCTGAGTCTTCCAACATGACAATGACCCGAAGCACACAGCCAGGATGACCAAGGAGTGGCTCTGTAAGAAGCATATCAAGGTTCTGGTGTGGCCTAGCCAGTCTCCAGACCTAAACCCAATAGAGAATCTTTGGAGGGAGCTCAAACTCCGTGTTTCTCAGCGACAGCCCAGAAACCTGACTGATCTAGAGAAGATCTGTGTGGAGGAGTGGGCCAAAATCCCTCCTGCAGTGTGTGCAAACCTGATGAAAAACTACAGGAAACGTTTGACCTCTGTAATTGCAAACAAAGGCTACTGTACCAAATATTAACATTGATTTTCTCAGGTGTTCAAATACTTATTTGCAGCTGTATCTTACAAATAAATAGTTAAAAAATCATACATTGTGATTTCTGGATTTTTTATTTTTAGATTATGTCTCTCACAGTGGACATGCACCTACGATGACAATTTCAGACCCCTCCATGATTTCTAAGTGGGAGAACTTGCAAAATACTAGCAGGGTGTTCAAATACTTATTTTCTTCACTGTATGTTTGCTTCTGACATTCAGAGACAGTAATCGTGAGTTAGCAGTGGCTGGTGTTCAGTGATATTGTCCTCACTACAACTAAAAATTAAGCAGAAGGTATTGTGTTTTTTGATAACCTGTTTAGAAGTTACTATTAAGAGGCAAGTAGGGGGTGAGTGCCTTTTTCTGTTAATACTGTTTTTCGTCCCTGTTTTTGTATAGTAAGGGAGTTGAGGGAAGTTTATGTTGTTTATTTCTTTTTGTTTAACCTTTCTTAGGTTAGTTAGGACTCCTCCCAAAATTAGTTAGTGGGCTGTTTTGTTAGTTATTTTAGACCTTGCTCTCCGCTGAGCCATTGCTCCTTTGTAACCTATGTTCTGTTTTTTTGGGGGGGGGGAATCCTTTTTGTAAATAAAATACTTTCTTTGATATATATTCTGGTCTTGTCTTCACTCTGGGACAGAGGATTGAAGAAGTGTGTTCTCGCCGCTTTTTTCTTTTCTTTGTTACCTCCCCTCCCGACCCCTAGACGGTTAGGGGATCGTAACACCACCGCTCATACTGTCTGGGATTTTTGGTCCACTGACATTTCGTGGAAAGATATTTTTGCAATGTTTTGTCAGTAGAAGAACAGTTCAACACACTGAAGAGATGCAGGCCTATACCTCACAGCCTCGCTTTCAGTCCTGTTAAAAATTCAAAGATGACGCTGCTGTGAACAAGATCTGGCCGATACCTTTATTCACTATTCCATACATTACTACACTATATAGTCCACTTGAAGGAGTGAAAAGGACTTGAGTGAATTCGGACACTGATTTTGCATAGTTTGTGTTTGCTGTTTAATAACCATTTGAAACGTAGCAAACTAGCAGGTACAGTATTAATGAAAGATTTATCTTGAAATTGATTGAAAACTTTATTAATCCCGATAGGGAAACTGGTTTACCACCAACCATACAGCCATCAAACACAAAACACAACTAACAGACAAATAAATAATTCTGCATAGGAGACTAATAAACCCTGATTTAGGAGACTCAATGTGAAGAAAGATTCAATTTCACAGTACAAAAGTATAAAAAACACACTATAAAAGACAAGACGAATATTCAACAATTAAAGCTGCAGTCCGTAGCTTTTCCTCTTTGTCACCATCTCTGTTCGAAATCTGCAATTGCAGTTATTTGCGGAATTATCATCTTTACGTGGGTTGTAAATCGGCATGAAACAGCGTGGATGAACACAGTGTTTTGAGGCGAGTCCTGCTGTCAATCACCGCGCTGTGTGGATACTGTCATTCAGAATCACAGATTCACTTTTTGAAAGTTTGACCAACATAAGAATTTTCACCGGAAAATGTCTTCTGAACATGTAAGTAACATCCATTTTTGTTCTGATCAACTAAGGGGGAAAAAACATTCGACATGATAAGCGATCGTTAGATTTAATCAACGCGATTTACAGCAACCGTGCAAATTATACTTTGTTCTCAAAATTGTTCATGTTAACAACATCAGCATTGCGTGACTAACGTTACATTTAATGTGTTTTATGGTTACCTGTGTAGTTCAGAATTCATATTCTCCATAATAGCTAAACGAGAAAGGCACAACAAAGGAAACTCCATAACTGTGTGAATTAAGAAAACAGTGGTGCTGTTACACGATTGAACTATTGAAATGTCTTACTTGTTCAGCAGAAAAAAGCCGTCTCTTCTTCCGTTTTGAACCCCTTCAAAACACGGAGTTCACGCACCTTTCAAAAGCCCCGCTGATGTTTATCCTTGTGTTCGCATGAGACGGTTTCTTTCTCTTTCTCTTGCCACCTTAAATCCGAAGTACGAAGTCTTTTGGGTTTTATAACTGGTGAATCTCCTGTTGACACTGATGATTGTTGTTTGGATCTTTCTGGATTGCCATAAGTTTAATTATGTAAAGTGCTGCGAGAAAAGCCTATCTCTACATCTCCTCACGGTCAGTATAGCCGGCTAGCCGAAACACCTTCTTTATGTGTACGGGTGTGACGTAATGACGCAAAGACATGCTCGAATTTCCCGCGAAAACCCACCAGGACCACTGGAATTAATCATTATTACAAGCTAACCGTTTTGAATCAAGCTATGGCAAGAAGATAGTTTTGAACACTGGCTGAATATGTTTTTTTATTTATTTTTTATTATTTTGGATCATTTTTAACTTAAAAAAAGTTACGGACAGCAGCTTTAACAATGATAGTTACAATATCTAATCGCTGCGGGAACAAAAGACCTTCTCATGCGCTCACTAGAGCACCGAGGCATTACCAATCGCTCACTAAAAGAGCTTCGTCCTTTGAACAAATTGTGTAGTGGATGGCCTTCAAAGAGCAGGACAAATTGACTGCACAATATGACTGCACAATTTCGATCAACTGACCATTAATTGTAACTGGAAGGACCTTCTCTTTTTTGTTTCTGAAATCAATCACAAGTTCTTTAGTCTTCCCTATACGTTCAGTTTCAAAAAAGTTGACTCACCCCAGCTGTAAAAAGACTGAACCTCCCTTCTGTAAGCAAGATCGTCGCCCTGATTAAGACCCACTAAAGCCACTAAAGCAGTGTCATCAGAGAATTTTTGTACCCAGCAAAATGGCTGACTATGCCTATAGTCAGCAGAATAAAGTGAAAATAAAAAGGGGGATAAAACTGTACCCTGAGGTGCTCCAGTATTAGTTAAAATGGTATCAGAATGTTTGTTAACAATCCTAACAATCTGTGGTCGTGCTAAAAGGTACTCTAGAATCCAGGCAAAGGTTGTATAATGCAATTTAAAATCAATTCATTTATTAGATAAAATATGTGGCTGTATTAACAGCACTCGAAAAATTAAAAAACATGATCCTAACGAAACTGGCAGTAGTTTCAAGATGACTATAAATATTGTGAACCATAAATAGTAGTGAATTATCTACCCCCACACCCTTCCTATAAGCAAATTGCAATAGATCCTGAAAAGCAGACACATGCCTAGTCAGATGATCCAGTACAACCCTCTCGAAACACAGAGAAGTCAGAGCTATAGGCCTCAGATTAGAAAGATTAGCTTTTTTTAGGAATCGGGACAAGACAAGATGTTTTCCACATAACCGGGATCTTCATGGAACTATGTATAAATCTTATTTAAACAATTTAATACCTGTATGATATTACGCAGTTTGGACAATAGTTGGATGAATTGATTTCGACTCGACTCTCACAGTGCATTATGGGTATTCTCTAGCCGTTACACACTCGTTATTGCGGTGCATTGTGGGATTGAATAAGTGCGCTCAATAACGTCCATGGTTTCGGACACTACAAATGGCTGTGAGTGTCCTATTTAAAGGAGTATTTCGACACAGCTCTGGTCACATGTCGTAATTATCGCAATTACAGGATTTTCAACTTGTAAAAAGTGTTTAAGTTCTCGCAGAGCTCGTAATTACAACTTGTGAGCTGGGAATTTTCTGAGAGCTCACATGGTCAAAAAAAAAAAAAAAAGACCTAACATAAATTATGCACTTCCAATATATCAGCATAGTCACAAAATAATTAATATTTTCCCTGCATTATGCAGTATGTAAAATAAAAAGTATGTTTAAAATAAAAATAATTAATTAAATAATTAAATACAAGTAGATTCAATTCATATAAATTAAATGACAAAATATATATATTTTTTAATTAAAACCTTAAATAAATTTAGATCTGCTAGAGAAATTAGAGTTTTACTTTTGATATTGATATTGTACATTTTTCTAAGGTTAACTAGAGTGTTCCAGTCAGATCGTATATTAGTTATTAGTTAGAAATTCCCCTTTAGACACCTGGTTTTGTTTGGAGACTGATTTCCCAAACAATAATAATTATGCTCAAGATTAAAGAGGGGTTTTCTTAGAAAATCACAATGACCAGTGCCAGGAACCTGATGCATGATGTCCAGGAAATGTCCCTTACCCTGAAAGGTTACAATATGTTACGTTTAAAATTAAACATTTTAAACATTTGTGAAATTTCAAATATTTCTTAAAATAATACAATAAATAAAGAAACATTGTCGAAATGCAGGTCATTGACATTTTCACCCAAAATACATAAAAAAAATGTCTGCTTATTTGGTGTGTTTGTACGCTGTCAAAAAAAAGTTGGATTGACTTAAAAAAGTAAGTTACCTGGTTGCCTTAAAATTTTGAGTTCATTGAAATAAAAAATTTGAGTTAATACAACAAAGGAGATTGGTTTAATAAATAGAAACTCAAAATATTATGTTATCTGAACTACATTAATTATCTAAGTTGATTTGACAAAATATAAAAAGTTGTGATAACAAATCATCAAAATTCATTTTACAGTGTACCGGTTTCACAGACAAGGCTTAAGACAAGTCCCAGACTAACTGCATGTTTGAGCTCTTAAAATATGTCATAATGTTTATGTCCTAACTGTCAAGCCTAATCCTGGGTTAATCTAAGCCCTGTCTGTGAAACCAGGCCATGGTCTCTTCACTTTCCTTGTGTTCTATGAGGAAATAATTCAATAAGCATCTCATTTGTTCAAGAGTAAACATTAACAGGGCAGTTTATATCTCCTAAACTGCCATTAATCCTCACTAGTGTTTATGTTTGCTTTCACACGTTCGTGTTAGTTCGCACTCCTAAAGGTCAGCGTTTATTTATACGCTGTTTTCTCGTCATGAGTGGCCTGTGACTTCAGGTCATCTGTGGCCTGTGCTATTCTGACTCATTTCCTCTGTCATGTGAGGAGAGAGAAAACTCAGCGGCGCAAGATGGCCAAAAGCCACGATGACCGATATCCTCATGAAAAGTCATGACAGGACATTCTCAGATTGTTTATGACCTTTACAGACATATTTTGCTGTTGTAATGGTAAAGAAACGCATGAAATGGTTATAATTCATCGAAAAGCGGTAACCTAAAACCGGTGACATCTAAACAGCAATATTTTTTAACACAACTGAACCAACCTGTAAACATTATGGCCAACCAACAAATAATATTTTTGGGTTGAATCAGATTTTTAAGGTACAATTGCATATTTGAGCAATTTAGTTATTTCAACTTATTTTTTTGTGTAGAGATAACTAGATTGTCCAGACAACAAGAAATTTTAAGTTTTCTTGTCCTCAACTTTTCGAAATAAGTTAGTTAAACTAAAAAAAAACCATGCAAAAAGATAACACAAAATAATGAGTTAAGTTTTTTACAGTGTACTATACTTTTTACAGTGAATGCAGGGCATTCTCGTAAGAAATTGCAGTGAAAGCATGAAAACTAGAGTGATATTCAAAACAGAAGGTCTGATATTTTGCATTGTTTTGGTACTCTTGGAAACTGGGAGAAAAAAAAAAACCAACGACTCTCGTATGAATCAGGAACGTGCAAAAGTTCGTCTAATAACAGCCATGTGACAGTTAGACGAGATACGGCACTCTTGATGGGCAAACCGAACAGGGTTAGGACTTCCCCGTCTCAACCCACGGACTTTACAGAGCGGAAATGGTGCATTAAATACTTAACCAACATTTCCTCCTCTGGCGGTTGGGGTTTTCTCAACACCAACGTCGCTTACTCGTCGCCTCGTCTGCAACAACAGGCTATACAGACGGAAAAACAATGTTATTCGATCAACCTCTATCCATTAAACATGATTGCAACCAGTGTGCTGTTGGTGGTGTGACGTGGGTCTATTATCACGGGCTATACGTGTGTTGTGCAATTACGGCTATCTTTGCACTTTGAGCAAAATGGATAGCAGTGGGACTTTCCCATGACTGTGTGTGTAGTGTGGAACAAACGCCCATGCAAATGACAGGTCTAATCGATGGCTTTATAGGGATGCTGCACTGAGCGAGTAGGCGGCAGAAGAGCTTATCGCTCTCGACAGGTTCATGAGACATGATTCAGCATCCTCAATATGGTACTGGTACCGAAATGACTCACTAACAACACATGTTGTGGACCTGTGGAGAAAAGAGGCGAAAACTGAAGGTAGGTTTAAGGAGGTGAGTGATAAAACGCAGATAAACGACAGATGCGCACGTGGGTTGAAGAAGTCAGTGGAGTTGAAGATGCAAAAAAATGGCAAAGTGCAATCATTGCATTTCATGTTTAAGAGCGTTCCCCGCACTTAATATAAACACGTATCAATGTGGAATTTATAATGGCAGTTCAGATTCATCATAACACAACATACATGTAGGCCTAATACTGGAAGCAGTTTGCGAGTAACATCTCTCAGTGCGTTTAAATACACTACTGTTCAAAAGTTTAGGGCAAGCAAGACTTTTTGTCAAAGAAATTATTTAATTTTTATTTAGCAGGGATGCATTCATTGATCAAAAGTGGCAGGAAAGACAGTTATATTGTTATAAACGATTTCAATTCTATAAAAAGTGTCACGGTTTCCCCCAAAACATAATTAAGTTTTCAACATAAGAAATGTTTTAAGGATCATGTGACGCTGAAGACTGGAGCCATCATTAGCATTAAAATATATTAAAGTAGAAAACAGTTATTTTAAGTTGTATTCATATTTCACAATATTACTGCACCGTAAAAAATATAGCCTATATAATCAAAAAGTTATGACAACGTATGTTTTTACATTGCTTTAACTCACAAAAATAAGTTAAGCCATTTTTAAAACAATGTACTATAAGATTCAACTCATTTTTAAAGTCAGTTTAATGTAATTTAATTTGAAAAGACTAATTTAATTTATGGCAGCCACTTTTTTTACAATGTGTTTTTGACCAAATAAACGTATAATAAAGAATTATAGATTTTCAAAAGCAAAATCTTATCGACCCCAAACTGTAATGAAAGGTATAATGTATGTTTATATGAGATTTAAAGTTCCACTAAAGTCAATAGTTATTCTATGTTGCTGTTATTGTTATTTTTGTTAGTTGGTGAAATTATTTTGTTGAGAAGTTCTAACATGCACACACAATTAACATAATTAGAATTCAATCAACTGAAAACATTATTTAAGTGATCCTTGATCACTAGAATCTTAGTTTAATCCATATTTTGTTTATATTTGATTCTTGCAAGGAAGTTAACCGAACATGACAAATATTAGTTAGATCCATTCGTGCATGAAACGCTTTTAAGAAAATGCTCTTGAACAAATACAGAATTGCTGGAATAATGAAGAGGAACGAGGAAATCCAAAATAAAAATTCTGCTAAGAAGAGACAAAGTCGTGTGACACATTTTACTAAATAATACTAATACCATTTATGAAAAATTTATTGTCTCTCCTTTTTTTATGTTTATTGGCATTCCACCAATTAAGTGTCTTTTTTTTTCTTCTTTTTTTTTTTGCATATAGGTCATAAAACCCTCTTGGCAGCTTTGCATGATTTATGGATGTTAGACTGAGCTCTTGGCTTTGAGAACTGAATTCCAAGGGTGTCTGCTTCATATTCAGCCCACGGAGTTCAGTTCTTAAGTTTGGATGCTCTCTGGATCAGCTGACCCACGGCTGCACACACACACACACACACACTGCTGGGCCAGAGGTACTGATGCCGTTTATCATGCACACTTCTTCAGTCCTCTTCTTATTTGGCTTTCAGATTAAAGATGACGGCCTTTTTTAATCTTAATGCTGTTCGGTGGATTCTGTCAGGTTGTGGATCATCATTTCTCTATTGCGTAGAAGTAAATTAGAAAACTATTGCTGTAGTTTTGTATGGTGATTATTTTTATCCTGCACTTGTAAGTGAAGACTTTTTTGGTTATAGTAAATAAGTGTCATTATTTGTTTGCAATGTTTCTTTTTAATTTATATGCTGTATAATGTATGCATAATGTCATATCTATACAGTACATGCCCTATATTATTTTGACATGAAACAATGCAGTGTGATGAATAGCCTTATATGAAATATGTCTGTTATTAAAGAAAGGCACTGTTTCTTTACAATTTTTACTTGTATTTCTAAAATATTTTGATAATAAAAAACATTTTTTAATTTTAATATGAAAAAAAAAAAAAATTCTTTTATGCAATTCAAAGTGAAAATTACAGGTCAGTATCCTTTTAAAGTGCATTATGAACTTTAACTACTTTGTTAAAACTGGTTTACTAAAAATTACTTTGAAGTTGTGTTATAGCCAGTCATTGACAAAGGTGTGATGGAATTTATTGTTTTTGTATTACATTTTTGTACTTTGTACATCTGACACTTTATTTTGTTACATGTACATGTTACATGTAGTTAATAACAACAGTCAATTATGCATAATTACATGCAAGTAACTCTAAACTAACCCTATAAATTCATGAGGAAAATTAATTTTACTTAGTTAAAGCTGCAGTCCATAACTTATAGTCCAATTATAAACACTTATTAAAGGTGTACCGTAGTGATTCAGCATAAGACAAAAACGTGATTTGGAAAACGGATTCATGATGTATTCGCTTATTATATACATTTAGAAAATTTTGAACACAAAACAGCAGCTTTAAATGTATACAAGGACCTTCAAATAAAGTGTAAGCCTAAGTTGTTCTATACGTTGATAACCATGATATCCAACAATAATTACTTAGTACTTGACATTTTAAAGTAAAATGTCTTCATCGCCCCAATATGCCAAAAAAGACACTTCAAATTGACATTATTCGGCTGATTTTTTCGTTTGAAAGAAAATTTAAAGGGGTCATGAGAAATCAAACTTGCCTTGATCTCTTGATAATAATTAGGTCTTTGTACGGGAATTCACATTTATTTGTATAGCACTTTGCACAATACATATAATTTCAAAGCAGCTTTACAGAAAAATACATGTATCTACATTACAATTGTCAGAGGTGACTGCGTCAAATAATTTTTTTCCAGAAACGTATAATACAAATCATGCAGTTAGCCAAAATCATGTTCTCATTTAGGCAGAAACAATGGTCTCATTGAAACAATTATTACAAGTTGGGATCATAATGATTATACAGAAAACTTGTCAGTTTTCCATCATCTCTACATCTGAAGTCTTCATACGAGGCTGGATCCGAACTGGTGTACTGTTCCTCGTAGCTGCTGTTCATAACATTTCAAGCAAAAGATAATCATGTGCATGTCATCTGACTGACATCTGACATTTGTACTGGAGTACAAAGAGGTTAAGATATGTATTATATGAATGCCAGAGATGCGTTTTTAATCTAGATTTAAACTGGGAGAGTGAGTCTGAGCCTTGAACATTATCAGGAAGACTATTCCAGAGTTTAGGAGCCAAATGTGAAAACGCTCTCCATCCTTTAGTGGACTTAGATATTCTAGATACTATCAGAAGCCCAGCGTTTTGTGATTTTAAAGAGTGTGATGGATAGTAGGGCAATTGAAGATTGGTTAAATACACAGGAGCTAACCCATTTAGGGCCTAATAGGTCAGTAGAATACTTTGCAATTAAAGGTTGCATCAGTGATTTCAGGCCCAAAAAAGGCCGACACATAAATTATCACAAATTTCAAACCAATCACCGACAGGGGCGGGTGTTGCTCCGACTTCGCGTCCAGCCGTGCACGAGCTCAAAACCTCACAAAACCCGCCCCTGTCGGTGATTGGTTGAAACACTGACTACGTTTACATGCAGCCAATAACCCGTTCAAAACCGGAATATTAGCAATAACCCGGTCACGCACGGCCATGTAAACACCGGCAAAAACCCGAATATGCTCATATACCGGTTTTTAAAAACCCGATACCCGGGGTACCCCTTTTCTAACCCGAACATTTGGTCATGTAAACGCGTATCGGCATATCCCCATCAAAAGGAACATTGATTTGGGTTCTGCGCATGTTCTATTCACAAGGAATCTTGGTCTTTTGAGTAGAGGAACTTCCATCTGGCGCATACAAAAACCCGCGTGCAGTATACCGGAAGTAAACAAGAAGAGGTAAACATGGCGAGACGCAGCACAGCACCATACTTTTGGAGCGAGGAGGAAATGAATTTCGATCTATTTCAAAGGCGATCACTTTCTGCCCCGAACTATCCATTATCCGCGTGCTGCTGCTGCTGTTGTTGTTGTCTTTGGATACAGGAAGAAGAATCGGAACTGACGCATATTGCGTCTTAATGTTGTCCGTACGTCCAGACGCTAACCGTGCGTCGCCGTTTACGTCGGGATATTGCCAATCGATTACAAATTCCATGTATACAGGAGTAACTCTCTCTGCTCACGCATGTAAACGGGTTATTCCGAATGTTTCAGAAACCCGAATAGTGTCCTTAACCCGACTATAACACGAATATTGACAGCTTGTAAACGTAGTCATTGTTTGTTTTGGTTTTGAGTGGTGGTTGTACCCATTTGTTTTTGTGTGCAGATCTCAGAGCCTAGACTGCCTACAGAGACGCGGTTTTTGGAGGGCATGTTTATGGGGCGGGCAGCTAGCAGATCGGAAAGATCAGGTGAATGTGATCATTTATGTTTCGGCCTTTTTTTGGGCCTGAAATCACTGATACAACCTTTAATACGGCACTTGGGTAACCAGTGTAGAGATGATAAAATATTTGTTGATCAGATTTTCCTGATAAGAACTCTAGTACAGCTGCATTATGGAATAACTGTAGCTTGTTATTGAGAAAGTAATGCATTACATTAATCTAGACTAGAGGTCATGAATGCCTGAACTAACTTCTCTGCATCAAGAACAGATTGCATGTTCCCATAAAAAAGAGGGGAGTGATCCATACATGATTCAAGCGCATGATTCAAGTCTGGTGATCACTAGTCCAGTGCTCTCAGTGCTTCCCAGTCCAGTGGGATGTTTACGTAACATACTCAGAGGAGGATGATGGGTGATTTACAGGGTTTTTATTAATAACAACAAAGGGAGATAGTGGCAGTTATGAGGGTGATGGGAGATGTAGTGCAGATCTGTGACTGTTACGATTGCAGAGGTCGTTCCTGAACTTTCTGCCTGTCCTGAACAGAGACTGTAAAAAAAGATGGAAGACACACCTTTCCTCTCTTCTATTTGTAGTAAGTGAAGCCGCCAGTGACCCAATATGACGCTGACATCTGAGCGTGAAGTGGTATCAAGGTCACTCCTGCAGAATCGGTTAGTACAGTTTACTGCAGAACAACTCATTATCTAGGTGTGAAATAAAATGTTATGGAAATGTAGAAATTAAAGGCCCCCTATTATGATTTTTTAAAGTTTCCTAATGTTGTTTTGGAGTCTCCAACAACAGGTTTGCATGCATCAAACGTCAAAAGAAACTGTTTAATTTTCTCATAATATACATTTGCACATCACCAGATTTTCAATGATTCTCAAACGACTCACCAAATGAATCAATCTCTCTAAATCCCACCTTTCCGCGAGCTACTCTGCTCTGATTGGCCAGACAGCTCAGTCTGTTGTGATTGGTCTACCGCGTACAGCGCGCGTGTCGAAAACAAAAACAGCCATCGCCTTAGCACCGACAGCTCTGCGTGTCCTGAGGCTTCCTACACGGTAAACTAAACACAGTAACGAACAATGACGTCGATTTGACCATATCAATCCGAGCGCGAGTCCAATGATGAAACACTAGAAGAAGAACCATTCATTCAACCCGAACCTCCATCGCAAGGACGACTCGAGCAGGACGCTTCAGTGATTCACTCAGTTTGAGGTAGCCTACATTATATGTTGCTATTCCTCACCATCAGCATTAACAAGTGCATTTCCATCAACCGATTATTTTACTTGTACTAATTTATTTACCGAGTATGTTTCTAATATATTGCGGTGAACACGTGGAAACTGTATCAATAGCATGTAGTCTATGCAATGTATACATTAGCCGAGCTCTAGCCTGAATGACTGATGTAACATAAACATTGGTAAAACAAATCTTGCTTCATGCTTAATCTTTCCTCAAAGTAGTGAGAACGACAGACAATCTGCATTAATAGACAGAGTTTTATCCAATAGTGGCCCACAGCTGATCAGCTGACTCCGATATTTGAAAAGCAGTTGTCAGTAAATTAAAGGTAGCAGGAAAAGTTTAGGATTATACTGCTGTAGTGTCATGGTAAAGGTTAAGTTTAACCACAGATTCTTCACATGCTCGTCCTTGGGCAGTGGAAAAAAAATCTTTATCGTCACATTGTGTCACACAGCGTCTCCTCGACATGATCTCTCCAGTGTCCACAGGATCAGCTGCCGGTTTGAGGTTTGAGGTTAAAAATAAGTGGGCGGGCTAATGCTAATGTTTCGTCTTGACGTCATGACGGAACGGCTTATGACTCGTTTGAAAAATAATTCATTTCATTGACTCAGAGTCGACTCTTTCTCTTTGAAAGACAATAACTTTATATACGGTGCATTTTCATATTTAAAACTCATATGTTTTCATTCACTTAGAGCTATATTACACACTACATGAAAGGTCATTTTCAAAAATCCATAATAGGGGCCCTATTATAGGAGCCACCAGGGGGCGATCGAGACGCTTTGGCTTCACTTCTCAGGACTCGTGTGGCACGCTTTTCACCGACACGACCACAGAGGTCACCTTTGAACTCTCAGTTTGTCCTGTTATGGCCACAGACGTTAATCTGAACTCTCTGCCTGTTTTGACACAGCCCTAGAGGCCAACCATAACCTCTCTATGCTCTTTGTTCCAGTTCCACCTGATTAGCCATTGTGATTTTCTGCTCTCCGACCAAACAGAAACCTTCCGGTCTCTCTTTTGAATCCAACACGGAAGTGACTTAAACTGCAATTCATCGACTGGCTCCAAAAGAGAGTCAATCCCATAGACCTCCATGTTAAAATGTCCAACTTTACAGCAGAAACAAATATGTTTACAGCCTGGGGCAAAAATTGGTTTTGGTCTATATAGCTAATTTTGCCCTTCATGACAACTGTGAGGGGGGTACATTTTTTTATAACTCACCCGTTTAAATGATATTAAGCCTTAAAGTTCTGCATAATTAAGGGCGTGGTTACTTGAGTGACAGGTGGATTGCGGCTGCTGATGATGTCACTACTAGCCGTTTGTCTGCTGTCTGTTAGCGTCAGGTCACCTCAGCCAACACTTTGCCCAATATTAAGTTATCTGGGAGTGACGCTCGGCCAAGATGGCGACAGCCGGCTCCGCCCACTTTGGGCCTAAACAATGCTCTTCTGAAACCTACGGGTGACGTCACGGACACTACATCCATATTTTTTTACAGTCAATTGAATTGATTGTCAATTGTCAACAGTCGATTGACGGTTCTTAGCTACGCCTTGGCAACACCAGCTGGAGTGCCCATGATCTCCACCAGAGGGCACTTGCTTTAACTCACCGTGAACTACATTTCCCAAAACTCATTGCCTGGACTAATCATATTCTGATTAATCTATTATTATCAATTATTAACCTATAGCCCTGTGTATTAACTCTTACTTTGCAAAATCTTGTATGTTGTTGTTACACTGCATTTCTGAGCATTTTCCTGGTTTCTTGTGTCTAGGTTTTTTGGTTTTCTGGATTACCCTTTTGCCTGTATTTCCTGCCCTGTTGTTCACTTGGATTGCTTGTTATATATACTGGATTGTTCCAATAAAGCTGCATTTGGATCTTCAACCCAAGTCTCAGAGCAGTTTGTAACAAGTCATCACCGTGCTTACATTTGATTTTTTTTAAATGCATTGAATAGGCTTTGTGTCTCCCTACAGCTGGAAAACAATTATGTCAGGGAAAAAATCCACTTTGTTGCTTTCAACCACAATATCACTTATTTACATATGTACAACTGGACCATCTCTCCTTAATGGAGTGCAACAGGGAGCACATCAACACTAGTTTGCATTTTAGCACTCCCAGTTCCATCGCCCTGAAATTATAGTAGGCCTATATTTTTATTGAAATATACAGTATATTTGAGTATTTTGTAAGACGACTCTGTATTTTATTTTAAGACATTGGGAAAAAAATTAAATTCTATTGAGTTTTTGTGAAGTGAGAGTGATGCGAACATCTGTGTTGGCCTACAAAAATGTCATTGATCACTGGCGATAGTCAAAGCTCTTCTTCTGGCCTGTTACATTTAACCGTGGCTTTACTGCCATCTAGTGGTCTTTAGTGTGAACGATAAGACTGTCTGCTTGATAACACTATCAGATATTGTGTAAATAGTACATACATATTTTATTTTCTCTATTTTTTATTCTGATGTCTATGTTGTCCTGTGCATTGGATTACCAGCACCAAGTCCAAGCTTATTCATTTCCCCCCATTTTTTTCATTCATTTACAGTATGTTAACTGAGTTTCTTTTTTTGTGAGCTGTGCTCATTTGTTTCGATTTATCCTCGTGAGGCTGCGCGAGCGTCAACAATGCATTTGTAAGGTCCCTGCACACTGAGTTTGAAACTTTCGTATACATTTTTTCGTATGGGTCATTCGGTTGCTGTGAATTGTAAAAACACCTCTCAAAATACTTGCTATGGATGCGAAAAACGCTTTTTTTCCCTTCTTTTTTAAAATTTTTTTACACGACGTACGAAAGTTTCGGAGGCAGTGTGTAAACGTGATTGACACAACGTGAGGTCTTATTTACATACGAGAATTTTGGACACAGTGCGCAAGTACCTTAGCGTACAGTAGTAATAGCTCATTATACATTATGCTCTATCGATCATTATCATTGTATCATGATAAGATTCAGATGTGAATATAATAATGAGAATACCCATAACATTGTAATATAGCCTAATATTGAAATGAAACATTACACTACATAACAGACATTTTTTTCCCTCAGCTACCAGTCAGAGACATTATGACGTCATAAAGAGTTCGATTCATTTTAGAACTTCGCGCGTGTTATTAAAGCCATTTACCTCTCCACACTTTACTCATTTACTGAGTTTGTAGCTGCTTTAGTGTGATTGATACACAACAGCGATTCATCATGGGAAACAGAAGTTCTCAAGTACAACCGTGCACGGATAGCGAGCAGGTTCACGACCTCCATCACCGTGACCGCACACCCGCAAACCATCTTCCTCATGACGAGAAGCCTGAGGGAGAGAGAGACCAGCTTCCCATCTCGAGTCTGAAGAGGAAGATGAAGATGAAGATGAAGAAAGTGGGCGACTTCAACTTCTTTAAGAGTCTCTCTTTCAGACGGAAGAAAGAATCCACCGAAAACAAGAGCTCAGATCAGCGGGAGATGATGAAGGATCAAGAGACGGAAACATCCAGGAGAAGTACCGACGGTAAATGACAAATGTTATGAGAATATATATATATATTTAATAATTTACACCTACGTGAGTAACGGGAACAATTTTCTGTCCCCTATAGGATGGTTTTAAACAGACTTTTTGAACGTTCTCTCTATAAGAAATTAATTAAGAAACCTCAAATGTGTAATATTATACGTTGCACTTTAAAAATCAATAGGTGACCAATTAGTAATTTACTTTAATATCAAATAATCGCTGTTCCTAATAAAATCAGTATTGTTGTTTTCAACTGCTAGCTAACTTCTTGTGCTGATATTCTCCTCTTTAGATCAAAAGTCTCTACAGTCCATCTCTAGATCTGTAGAGGTCATTGATCTGGAGGAACCTCCCGTCGATGATCCTGAAGTCCTTCCCGCTGCTGAGCTTCAAACTCGGGTCCACGACGCTCCAGTCCGTCTGACAGCGGGTGAGACGTCTCTTCTCCGTAACCAAGTGAACATGAGACCTGAGGGTGAGTTTCCTGCCACAGTCCCCAACAACAATCTCACAATATCTGCAAGGCACCACTAAACATCGTCTTCTTCTGTTCATCTTTTACAGACGACATTTACTGCCGATATGCAATTGGCCGTAAACTGGGGCAAGGTGGATTTGGTGCCGTCTATGAAGGCACTCGTTTGGCGGATGGCCAGAAGGTTTGATTCTTTCCTTTTTACTTACCACTACTAGTTTAGCAAATTGTTTTTGTTCTCAATTATTTCTCATCCTTTGATATCTCACTTTATCCTAAGCAAGACATCTTACTGTATCATATTATATTCACTATTTAGGGCTCTTCTTGACCTGTTAGGATTTAAATTCTTTGGTTATGATCTCTACACACATTCATTGCTTTTTGTTTTGTCCATCAGGTGGCAATAAAGTTCATCCAAAAGACGGAACACATGGAATGTATCAGCATTGTGAGTATAAGTGATTTTACTGGCTGACAAACTCAGAGTTAAATCCCTATTTAAAACCATCTGACATCACATGTCTCTTTCTTCCAGCCCGATCATCCCGAACCCCTTCCCAAAGAAGTCGCTCTGACAATCCTGGCCAGTAAAAAAGGTCCAGCGATGGACATCATCAAGCTGCTGGACTGGCAGGACCGGCAGGACTTCTACGTCATGGTCCTCGAGCGTTTCTCGCACTGCATGGATGTGTCTGACTTTGTGAAACGCAACGGCGGCAGCATTGAGGAGACGTTTGCGCGGCACATCATGTGGTCGGCAACACTAGCCGCTGATGCGTGCTATCTATCAAATTAGATAATCTGCTGATCAACGTCAAGAACCACGACGTCACACTCATTGACTTTGGATGCGGCGATCTCCTGACAGGATCTGCCTACACGAGTTACTCTGGTGTGTATTAGCTCTCACAACTCTTGTGAATCAGTTAACTCCACACTCGTATGCTAATGGATGCTGTGGCAGAGACTTACACATCTGACAAACACTCTTTCCTCCAGGCACAGTTCGGTACTGCCCTCCCGAGTACAGAATGAAGGGCGAGTTTCATGGGAAGCCGGCGACGGTCTGGTCTCTGGGGATCCTCTTGTTCAGAATGCTGTGTGGATACTTTCCAGATAGTTTCGACTTCTACAGGACCGACATGAACACCTGGTACAAACCTGGCTTGACAGAAGGTGATTTGTTTATTACTTCAAGGACAATTCTAATGCAAAACTTCATAGGCTTTATAGGAGATGGCTGTGTAGATAATGCAGGAATCTGACCTGAAGATCTTACAGCTTAGAATAATGAAATGAAAGTAGAGCTGATGTAAAGTTTGTGGTAATAATCAGACGTCTCTCCATCTTTCTCACAGAATGCTGTGATTTGATCTGCTCACTTCTGCAGCAGAAGCCAGAGCGCCGGCTTGATCTGGACAGGATTATTCAACACAAATGGTTTTAGGTACTGAGCCATGAGATAAAAACTATTAAAGGGGTCATGACATTTTGGTATATAAGAGATCTATGTACTATTAAAACTTCCTGCAAGTTTCATAGCTTAAGACGTCCTCCCCATTATAAACGAAGCATTTATTTAATCAAGCTCTAAATACAGCTCGTTCTAGATCCTTTGAACTTAGTGACGTCACGGTGCGAAGTGACGTACCAGTCGTTTGCATATGACCGCCTCCAGTGCAGGACAACTACGCCTCATTTCGCATCATCGCATGCGTTGTCGTGCAGCGAGTGGGTCTGTTTACAAGATGACTGTGATGCCACGCAGATGTGCTGTTCCTGCTGTGGACAAACAACATGTTTGAATACGCTGCCGAACGATCCAGACGTCAGGGAAAGCGGTCGGATGCAGTTTATTTGCAGCATATGCAGCGCGCCAAAGCTTTATTTGAACGGTGAGTGATGTAGATGAGTGTGACAGGGTGCATGTTATTGAAAGAACGAGCAGAGAGAGAGAGAGACCGCCTTCAAATTGTCTTGCTCTCTCTCTCTCTCCCTCCCTCCCTCGCGCATATGAATCAAAATCAATTGAGAATTGACACGATGGTAAAAGATCGGAAGACCGAAGTTTCACGTGGTGGAGCATTGTGTAGTCTACATGTGATACAAAATGATTAACGTTAATAATTTATGCATAAGCAGCACTGACGTTAGCCAATCATAACAGTGGGCGTTAACATTGAACTCTTAAAGGGGAAACACCTCCAAAACAGACTGTTTGAATCAGAGGTTGAGCAATAGGGTGGGAAAAGATCATAAATCACTACATTTTTAAAGTTTTTTGATACAAAAAACTATAGTAATACTATAATTGCACCTAAGGGAACATAATAAAACAAAACCAAAAACCATGTCATGACCCCTTTAAGATGTATTTTGAAAACCTCACCTGTTCTAAGTGTGATGAATTTAGCACCCTTATTTCTGTTGTTTTGTTCCAGGTGTAAAGAGCGGTCACAGTCACTCCAGAAGTGTCATCTGTCATCTTTAGCCTCTTGCATCTTGGCTTGAAGCAGCAACATTAGCATCTGACGCTATTGCTTTCAGGAGGATGTGGAAATAAATAATTGTACTGTTGGAAATAATTTGAGAGTTGATTAGTTCCTGTCAGAGCTTCACAGAGATCTACTGTCAAGTCACAAAAAAGTTATCAGACATGATGTTACCATACAGTGCCTTCAACTTGTGTAAAATTGTATATTTTACATTCCATATTCACAGAATGAAAGACATGGTTTTGCAGGCAACATGTAATTAATCATAATTGATAAATAAATAAAAAGATGGAAGATTCTGTCTTAGAACTTCAAGAGAGAAAAATAAAAATTGGTAAATTACACTCTTTAAATTGAAACCCATACCTGAATTTTTGTATTTTTTTTACATTCACTTGTTTATTAATTATATAGGCTACATAAAATCTTTTGTAAAAGATTAAGAGAATTATTTTATTTTACAGATATTAAATGTGATTGATGATTTTTCAAAATCGGTCATACATAATAATAAAATGATTTTTTTTACAAACTTTGGGAAGGCTGTTAACTAATATCTGCTCCTATGCATAATAGAGGAGATGAATATGTTTCGTAAAAGTGTTTTGTTTCTGAAGTTTCTCCTCCAACATTGCACATTTTATATGTTTCCCATATCAAACACACTTGACTCTGGTCATCAGCTCATTAGTAGAGACTCCAAAACCTGAAGTGTGTGTCAGACAAAGGCTCTGTCCCCCAAATGAAAAGCAAAGCCCTCGTGGTCTTCCTCTGATTTCACACTTTTGTGACGTAATGCGGTCTTTGACTGTCGTTTAGAAGTCTGCAGTTCTGCTGTTCTCAAACCTACAATGACAAATGGGACACCCTATGGTCCTGTCAAGTGCACATGAGGTGGTCATTTGGGACAGGGCCAAAGGAGACGTTCAAAATGTGCAGTTTGTTGCTCAGCAATTCATTGTGAATCTTTAGAAAATTATTTTACATGGCAAATCATCAAAATGTATTAACTGGGGAGAGTCAGAGCCCGTCAAATGCAGCTGTCTCCGATTGATAGATAAACAAACAAAAAAATATTGTTCTTGTTGTTTTATTCGTTTTTTGTCACGACTCAATATCGATTCATTTTGATATATAGGCTACATGGAGTACAACAGGGCTAAAGTCGCACCACTGTAAAAGGAGTAATGATTTTATTCTCCTCTAAACCACTAGATGACACAAAAATTGCTGCATAAAATAATATATTAATCATTTCATATAATAAAATGTATCTATTGTTACTACTGTAGTGCCATATTACATTTTTATGGATTTTATGGATCTCCTTCAAAGCTTAAGTTCTTATTTTAATATATATTTATTAAACAAAAATAAATTTCCTTTATTTATTAAAATAAACAGAAAATATTACAAACTTTGCTGAAGTGATAAAGCAGAGCTCAGGCGATAGCTGTGTGGTCAACGCTACACCATGCGACTCGCGGTTCAAATCTCTTTTGTTTCTAGTTTAATTAAATGGCTATTTGTCAAAAATAAAAACTTCTGAAATGTTAATTTATTGATTCGAAACACTTCTCGGGGCTTTGTTATACATTGTTTGTCATTTTTATTAATAGGCGTTAACCGATGTTGGCCGTCAGCGTTTATGTTTTACCGTTCTTGATGCTTAAAGGTTGTATCAGTGATTTCAGGCCCAAAAATAAATGATAACATTCATCTGATCTTTCCAAACGATCCGCTAGCTGCCCGCCCCATAAGCAGGCTGTCATTCCAACCATTGGTTGAAACACTGTTTATTTTGGTTTTGAGTGTTGGTTGTACCCATTTGTTTTTGTGTGCAGATCTCAGAGCCTAGGCTGCCTACAGAGACGCGTTTTTTTTTTTTTTGACAGCCTGCAGCTAGCGGATCGTTAGGAAAGATTAGATGAATGTGATCATTTATTTTTGGGCCTGAAATCACCGATACAACCTTTAAATGGGTAACAGATTATTCAAATCAAGCGTTTTGTTTAATTAATAATGCTACATAGCAATATAAAATAGAGCCTCTGTTGCGCTGAACAGACGACAAAACCCGAAGGTGCTGTTGAAGGCAGATCAGCCGATCGCACCAAAAAATGAAGATGATGAAGCTCGTCTTTAATCTGCTAGCTAAATTATTGTTTTGTGAATCATTCACGAAATTTAGACGATTGACAGTGATACCCGGGCATAGCAAATTTTTTTTTTTTCATAAACAGATCAATACATTGAACAAATCAGAAAAAATACAGATTTTCTTTTAATTTAATTTACAATGTTTTACTTATTTAGAAAAAAACACCAGGCTAACTGAATAGTAGGCTATTGTTTTCAATATAAAAACTAATGAAAATGTAAAAGAAAACTACAATTAATTCAGTTTAAACCCCCATCGCACATTTCAAGGTTTAAATAAAGAGTCTTAAAATAAAGTCCTTTATTAACCCTCCGGAGCCGTGTGGAGCACTTTTATCATGGATGGATGCGCTTTTATGGACTACAAAAAATATAAAGCCATTCACTGCCATTATAAAGCCAGGACATTTTTAATATAACTCCGATTGTATTTGTCTGAAAGAAGAATGTCATGACTTGAGGTTGAGTAAATCATGGGCAAATTTTCATTTTTGGGTGAACTATCCCTTTAACTCAAGTCACATTTATTTATATGGGGACATAGATATAGCCTAACGCAATCAGGTTTTCTAAAAACAGACATATTTCAAACACTATTTGTCTGGTTCTTGACCTGTTGGACTATTCAGAGTTAGTGAGGGGTGATGATAACTATGCTTTTTCTGGACTTTTATAAAGCCTTTGATTCTATTGAACATGGTTTTATATTCAAAACTTTAGAAAAATTTGGTTTTGGGAACCTGTTCATTAGAGCAGTTAAAACTTTATATGTCAATGGGAATTCTTCCATTAAGCTTAAACACGGTACCTCTCCAAGATTTGAATTGCAGCGGGGAATACGTCAGGGTTGCCCCATTTCGCTGTATTTGTTTATATTGACTACTCAATTATTAGCAAATCACATTAAGAACAGTTAATTCCTTACAAGGAGTTGATATCATGAGAAATGAGATCATCATCAGTCAATTTCTAAAAAATTCTGACCAAATTCCCTTGGCTCTTAATACTATTAAACCGTTCTCCAAGGCATCTGGGCTCCATCTCAATGAGGTCAAATGTGAATGAATGCCAATCAAACAATTCTCTGTTTCCAGTATATGTAATATCCAAGTCAAAGAGACAATAACCTACCTTGGAATAGTAATCTCCAAAAATGTCAAACTCAGATGTGATTTTAACTTTTTGCCCATCATAGAGAAAGCTAAAAAAATATTTAATAATTTGTCAAACTTGATTTCCACAGTATGCTATATGTTTCCATTCACATATTGTATGCACGTGTTGGGATATCGATACTATAGCTAGGCTATACTTTCTCTACTAATGTTGTAAACTACAGAGAATACTGTCAAGATGATACTACTACCATATACCTTTAAACAAATGTTATATTTTACAAATAAAATTAGGCTTTAATCAGAAGGAAAAGGCATAACGTGGAGGATTTTTGTTTAAAAAGGGCAACAACAGTGGGATAATGCAGTAAAAGTTTATAGTCAATAGCCTACAATAAGATATGAATCAGAGAGAGCAGGATAATAATGTGAAATATGAGACAGTTGAATATAATTCTTACATCATGTGAGAAATGAACTGAAATGATGAGTCAAATAGGACGCATGTTACCATGTTAAAAGTATTCTAGAATGTGCCGCTACTTTAAGGGAAGATGTTCTCGAAAAGACTGGACTGGACCGGACAAGCGAATGTGTAGTTCAGTGTAGGACAGTAGGGGGCAGTAATGCAACAATCCTGACGCCAAACCCACCGAAGAAGAAGAAGAAGAAGAGGGAGTGGAAGCTTCTAGACGCCTGAGCCTCGTCCGCTTCTCTTCCTTTATCCCCGTGACTCTGTGTTCAGGTTTCCAGCAGAATGTCCGCGGTTAAAGCACTAAACCCGAAAGCAGAGGTGGCCCGGGCTCACGCGGCCCTGGCCGTGAACATCAGTGCGGCCCGGGGACTCCAGGACGTGCTGAAGAGTAACCTGGGGCCGAAGGGAACAATGAAAATGTGAGTTTGTCGTGTTGCGCACCGCTTTGTGTTAGCACGTGTTTGCCACCCAATCATCCGCTAACCGGTTCAGTCTAACATGTGCTCCGGGATTTACTGAGTTTTAGCCCGTCCCTGCTACTTGTCAAAATGCAGTGTGTTGCAATGCTCGGAAAATCTGTTTGTTAAATAAAGTGTGTGTTTTTGAGTTAAGTTTGGAGCCACTGGTTGTCAATAAGGTAGCATCAGTGCTATCTAACTTTACTCATCGTTACAGTAAAATTGCATTCATAATTGGCACATCTGGTCTGGAGCTCGATTCTTTGTGTGTATAAGTGATTTGTTTAATACATGTTTGCAGTAATTTATCAAGTTTGACGCATGAACCAAATTAAAAAATGAATGGTCTTAAAAAAAGTGTCCTGGTAATTTAAGTCATGTAATCTAAATTAAATTCATTTATAAAATGTTGCAGTATTTCATATTTATTACGTGTACATTGTAATGTATAATCAAAATAACTCCCTATCCCTTTCAACGACTTCTCTGATTCTGATTGCGTGTTTACTAGCGCGAGGGTGGGGCAACCTGTCAATCACTCCGACCACAGTAATAGCAAACAACAATGATTCAACCAGTTTCTGATGGACGAAATTAAAAGGTTAGTTGACCCAAAAATAAAAATTAAGTCAGTAATAATAACGTGTTCCAAACACCTAATACCTTTTGTCTTCGTAACACAAATTAAATAAGAGCTTTCTGTCTCTCCATTGCTACGCAACGACTTTGATGCTTCAAAAAGTTCACGAATTAAAGATCGTAAAACTTAAGATGATCAAGCATGTTCGCTTGACGTGCAACAACCAATGATGTTCATTCGTTACGCAGCACGTTTGAGCTTCAGCAAGAGGTTTGTTCTGGCAGCTCAAGCGGGTTCAGTTGAGCTTCTGTTTATATTCGCTGATCAATGTTTATGTCTGAATAAAATACTAAATTAAATCAGTTTGTCATACAAAAGTGATTGAAATTTAATTTTCAATTTCAATTCATATGGATTAGTTTTACGATCTTATGAACTTTTTGAAGTGTCAAAGTGGTAGTGGCGTAGACTGTCAATGGAGGGACAGAAATCTCTCAGATTTGTTAAAAAATATCTTCATTTGACTTCCGAAAATGAACGAAAAGTCTTGGAACGATATGAGTAATTAATGACAGAATATTCATAAAAGGTACACTAAATAACTTTTTTTGCTTTCGTTCAAAATCAACAATTTAAATGTCAACGCATCATCAATTTTTCTTTCAAAAATGTATTTATTTGTCTTGGCTTGATGCCCTATGGTAAGCCTATAAGTAAGGGATAATGTACATCCAGCCGGTGGTTCTCTCAAAATAAACCCCCGACAGGACGAGGACCCCTTCCCTGACGCAAAATTCGTGTCATTCTTATTAAATGCTTTCGTGAAAAACTGTTTGAAGAAAAAACGATCAAATTTAAAGATGTTTATTGAAAATATATTATGCAGATTTTTAAATGGTGTATATAGCCTGTTGCGCTCTGTGTTTAAAAGCAAAGCACTGCATTGTGTGTATTAGTGGTGGGAATCACATAATATGATACATGGCTCACGATACCGATAACATCACGATACAGCAATTCTGCGATAATCAATATATTGCTAGACAATCCTATAATGATATCACAATATCTGTCTATGAAAACAAAATACACTTTTCTTTGTGTAAACTGACACATTTAACCGCTTATGGACTTGTTTTATATAAACCTGGATACACTTTAAAAATTTAACAACCTCATTTATCTAAACCTGGGAAAATCTGAGTGTTTACCAGCTTCCTTAAATAAACCTGGTTTATTAGTGTTGTCAAAGGTACCGACTCTGGTATTTTAAAAATGTTAGCATTTTAGCTCTAGCATTTTGAGCGCCCAGCGCTGTTAAACAGATTCTTAATCGCCTCTGATTGGCCTTTACGTTCACATGCGCTCAACACTTATGTCTGTGATCGGCTAATTGATCAACTCTCCCTAAACATAATCTATATATGCATTTTTGATGCTTTTTACCGAGCGCTTGCACAGATACACATGGTAGAGTCTATTTACATGTCTTGTTTGTCCCATCAATGGTATAAAAGCCGAAGCGCATCCAGACTTTGGACTTAAACTGGTTTGGGCATCGATTATTTTACTCGCACTGCTGTCCGCCATCCCGTTAAAGACCTCTTTGTCTTAGGCTAGTTAACTTTTGTTCATGTTTCCCTCATTCATGTTGAGCGCCACCTAGAGGAGCCACGAAGTAGTGATGCTGGGAGAAGGAAAATTTAGGCTACTTAGAGCGTCTTGTTTTACTAATTAAAATATCGATATTTGGCTCCAGCGTATCGATTCTCGTATCGCACGAAGGACAACAATATTTCGTCCCACCTCTAGTGTACATGCGTGTCGCTCATGATCCAGTGTTTCAGCATCCGAGTGGCACTGTAAATCTCAGCAGATGGATCTGTGTAGTGCAGTTTCACTGCTGCTTCCATTGGTCATGACGCCGCAGGATGTTTTATGATGAGACATTAGTTTTATAGCAAGGAAAGAGAACTTTTCAGCAGTATGTATATAAAAAAAAAATGAAGTAAAGGGAAAAAAAATCTCAAAATAATCCATTTAACAAAAGGGTTCTTAATGGTGTAAAATTAGGGACATTTAGTTGTAATTATATTCACTTGAGGATAGGTTAGGTCAAGAATTGCACATTTATCTAAAAGCTGCAAAAAAAGTGATTTACACATGCCATCTTGGCCTGCCAACTCTCACATGTGGAAGCACTTTTTTTAAACGTTTGTATATCTGCATTCCTAGTTCCAGTTTCCCTTTTTTAATGATGAATACAGACTATTGTTATATCACCTAACACTAGCGCTGTCACTTTTGTGAAAAAATCCTGTTCGATTTGAGACAAGTGTTCATTGAATTGATTTTCCATGTCTAAAGACGTTTCCATTTTCAACACCAAATATAGGCAAATCCACGGACAACTAACAGGCATTAGGACGAGCGTAAAGAGGGCGCTTGAGACGCGCACAAGTCAGCAATATTTCTGATGATTTATTGGCGTGGAGTTTCGTGCACAGTGACAAACAGGAGTGCAACATTCAGGGATTGAAATGAACTTTGGCGGGTAACGCTGTCAAATCACGAGCCAATTTGGTGTGTTTCTATGTTTACTCACTTTGCTGGGGAAGTTCGTGTGGCCAAATCTGCGCGGATTTAACGCTTTACAACATTCCATTTTAGCATTAACTGAGGTTAATAAATGTTGTAGAGGTATTTTTCATTGTTAGTATCATATTTTCTATCTATCTGGGTTGGGACACACACACACACACACTACAGCCTCACGTGCGACGAGCCACGTCTCTCTGGGCAACCGCTTAAACTAACGTTAGTGTTTTTTTCCACCAAAGCCAATCATGCTGCATGCTTATTCATTGTTTCACTGACGTTGAGTAGATTAACCCCTTAGGTATCGAAATGTGGTACCGAAAAACAAGACATGTTTCGATACTCGGTAGTATCGAGACAATTCGGTCGGTACCTAAAAAGTATCGAACTCGATACCCAGCCCTAACTGTGATCTTAAAATAAAACTGCACATTGTAATATCTGTACGTTAAGTCTATTTATTAAAGAATTTGTCAGTATTACAGTTATTTAGGGGGAAATTGTACAGTCAAACCTAGATATCGGTATTGGTGAAATCCACTATCGGTCGACCTCTAATTCTTTCACCAAGCAGTTCTTCAGACGCGTATAGCAGAATGGTTGTCAAGCAACACATGCACTGGTGCAGTAATAGTGATGTAAGGAGGCCACAGGTGTGTGTTTATAAAGTATTTTACAATGGCTTTGAACACGGCTCAGCCAATCATTATCAAAGACTGAGTGAATGCACACACAATAAACATGGCATCATGTATGTGCTCCATGCAGCACTGACCCAATCCTCTTATCTATTAAACAAGTTCTGTTTGTTTCACAGGCTTGTGTCTGGTGCAGGAGACATCAAGCTCACCAAAGATGGGAATATTCTGCTTCATGAGATGGTAAGAGCTTTTACTACAGTTCATTTAGGAACTTTGGTGTCCTGAGTTATTGTTCTGTGACATTAATTGTCTACCGCCTGTGTCTTAAAAATCGTTCCACAGTTGCAAGTGCAAAACTTGTTTATGGCTCATATTGAACAAGCATGAAAAACATTGTTTAAACTGGGGACTGAATAAGCATTTTTTTATTCATTTATTAATTTTTTTACTCTTAAACGGGTGAAACGTGAAAAATTTGAATATCGTGCAAGTTATAATCTTGATGATTGATGAAAACCCCAAATTCAAAATCTCAGAAAATTTGAATATTACATTAAATCAATCAAAAAAGGATTTTAGGTACAGAAATGTTGGCCCTCTGTAAAGTATAATCATATGTATGTGTGTATATATATATATATATATATATATATATATAATATAATTCACCTTTTAATTTGAATTACTGAAATACACAAACTTTTGCACAATGTTCAAATTTGAGTTTCACCTGTGTGTGTGTAATATATCTATATAGTATTAGTGTGTGTGCTTGCAATCTGGACTTACTACATTCGCCATATCGTTAATGTCATTATCATGTGATCTATCAGCGTCAGTTCTAGGGCTGTAATCTCCCAGTCGATTATTGGTCGATACATTCTGGCTCGACTAATTAATTATTATTATTTATTTTTTTTGCTGCGTACATTTCATCATTTTTGCCGCGTTCATTTCATCAGTTTTGCCACGTTCATTTCATCTGGTGGAAAGCACTAATTGCTAATGGGGGTGTTTTCAGAGCACCCCTGTTTCACAGGTAACAGTCTGTCTTCAGAACACCCCCCCTTGTTTTCACTTCTTTTGGTTAAGCCCAACCCACTGGAAACTAGGCTACTAGAAGATTTTCTGAATAATATTTATTTAATTGTGAGCGTTAAATTCATAGTCAGTCCTCTTCTATCATGTCAGCAAAGACATTGGCAGTGTGGCAGCATTTTTTAAAGTTGATAGTCTATTCGTGTCTCAGCCGCGAAGCTGAGCTCCTGCGTTCAGCTGCACTGATAGTGTCTGTCAGTTATTATAATACATAATGAAAAAAACAATTGTCTAAATTGTTGCATATTCCTCAAAAGTTCTTGTGATGATATCACTAGTTGACAACGTTATGTAGTACTATTTTCGGAAATCATAGGCTATGATATTGCGCAGGTGCACGTGATGCAGCGCTGTCCGAGCGACAGACTCGTGTGTCAGACTCATTTCAGTGCAAAATAATTAGGTCAAAAACGATTTAATATACTGCAAATAGCCTACTAGTTTTTTGTTTATTTATAATTAATTTAGGCGGACAACAAGGCTACCAAGTACTGCGCACAGTGAGCAGCTAATTAATTTAATGTTTATTTCCTAACGTCATTTTTAGGCGAAAATTTCAGGACTTCTTTGGTTGATTACAGCCCTAGTCAGATCACTGTCATTTATAAATCCTCTCCCGTGGCCTTCAGACATTTATTACGGTCACATATTATTTAGTTATTTATTTGATATTTTTTTTGACTACATGAATGAGCAAGCAATCTCATTGGCTGCAGGATCTGCTTGTGCCATGCAGGATTGATGTGAGCTTGTAGACTGCCAGTAAAGGCTGATCAACACTCTAGACTGATTTTTATAAACAGTTCAAATCATGAAACTAGAGTTTCATAGATGTAGTTGTGGATGTGTTGTGTTCGTCACTTGCTGACACTATTTGTCTGTGCATTATAGGCAAGACAAGTAGTTTGTTTAGGCATGGTTTTAGGGAATTACAAACCTGCGCACATTAGGGCTGCACGATTTGGGGAAAATGTCATATTGCGATTATTGAGGTCAATATTGCGCTTGCGATGTGCGATTGCGATATAATAAACAAATGGTTTCATGAGTCAACTTACTTGGTTCTAAAGCAAAATGCACACACAGATTAGTGATACTTCGGTGTATTAATGTGTATTTCTCCACTCAAACTAGCAACGACAACTAAATGATTAATAATGATCAATAAACATTGATGTCTGGATGAAAATGACATTAATTATAGCCATCCAACATTACAGTGATTCCATCATTACAAGTGAAAGCTTTTTAAAAACATTTTAGGCTTCAAAAAATATAACAGCTTTTAATTTAAGTAAACTTCAAACAATCCTCACATAAACCCATAATAAATGTCATATTTACCGGTGCCCTTCCTGTCTAACAGGTAGGACATATACAGAAATTGAATAAAGTTATCAAACAGTTTGCATAAATTATCAATTATATATAGACTAGGCCATAATCCTTATTAAAGCTACAAATGTTATTTAGTCAAGAGCACCGACCGAGTAATTTTCTCTGTTCCCTTTGTTCTTTGACCAACTTTACTGACAGAGCATTATTGGATGCTAGCGCTTTAAGAACAACCGCTGTTGACAGACGCCGATCTCACACGCGCCTCATTCTCTCACAACTCTTTACGTCCATCATAAGACTGCTCTTATGTTATGAAGATACTCGACAAAACGATAGTTTGGCATAATTTTGTGTGTTATTGTTCGTTCAAGCGCGAAAGAGAACTGTATTCTGGCGCGCGGTTTGTGCATGCGCATGAAGGCATGATACTGGCCGCGCGCGTCTTTCTGTGTGTCAGTCAGGACATTCACAGACACCGCGCTCTCTTTTGACTAGTCGTGCAAGAATGGTTTTCGCACGAATAAGAGCGGGATCATGTAACACTAGCCAAATGATGACGAAAAATAACAGATGCTGCGTTAATTGCGTTAACAGCCCTGTTTGTATATTTCATATAAAATCGCGGCATTTTGCGTCATATAATCGTATAGGGTTGACATCGCGATTACGATTGCGATATGATTAATCGTGCAGCACTAGCGCACATATATCCAAACGCCCAGAACTGTAGAATCAATTCTTAATGCGCATGTGAACGCCATCAGTGTTCATCACAGGTTCGCGTTTAAAGTCTGTTTAGAGAGAACGGCATCGTCTTAGCGGCCCCTAGTTTAATAACAAATGATCATTTCGACGGAGGTGAATCAATCAAAACTTACTTTAGCTGGAAATAACATTATTCAAGAATCGCTATAAAACCAAAACAATCTCTGTTACCTTAAACTATATGTTTGTCTCTGTGAAGCTGCTTTGAAACAATCTACATTGTTAAAAGCGCTATATAAATGATGACTTGACTTGACATTATCATTCGTTTTTTGGTCTGTGAAGGATCAGTCATTCCCTGTTATTCAAGTCACTCTCTGAAGTGGCATATGTTCTTGAGATTTATTTTCTTTTTTTCCCAGCAAATCCAGCATCCCACTGCTTCATTGATTGCCAAGGTGGCCACGGCCCAGGATGACATCACGGGAGATGGCACAACATCTAACGTGCTTATTATTGGAGAGCTCCTCAAGCAGGCGGACCTCTATGTTTCTGAGGTTTACATGTGCTTCTCATAGTTCTACGTTTTCTTTGTTACGAGTCACATTCCCCTTTGAACCAGTCTTGTTCTTGTCTGAAGGGTCTTCACCCCAGGGTAATCGCGGAGGGATTTGAGGCTGCGAAGGAAAAAGCCCTTGAGGTGCTGGAAGAGGTGAAGGTCATGAAGGAGATGGACAGAGAGACTCTCATCCATGTAGCAAGGACCTCACTCAGAACCAAGGTCCACGTGGAGTTGGCCGATTTACTAACAGAGGTGAAAACCGTTGTCTGAATATCTAAAGTTTTAAACCAGTTATGATGATAGAACAGAAAATGACGGCTAAACATCGTGATGTCTGTCAGCCATCACGATGAACGATGATATCGTCCATCAGCCCAACCCTAGAGCTTATTTCATCCACTAGATCCAAAGATCTGAAAAAGCCCATACATTTTTATTTATTTATTTACAAATGGCCATTTCCATGCGTTCCATTCACACTATACAGACAGATTTAATCAGGCCATCTATATATTTGGTCAGTGTAATCTAAAGGCCTTTGCAATGCTAAATTGTGAAGTTTTTTTCGTTGAAGGGCGTCTTCGTGGCGGTCTGACAATTTTTTATGTGTTACCATAACTCAAGGAAGTTGTTGTAACTCAGACATGTATTGTCCAATCTGCTCCAAACTTCACATTTTAAAGGTTGTATCAGTGATTTCAGGCCCAAAAATAAATGTCTAATCTTTCCTAACGAGAGGGGCGGGTGTTGAGGTTTTGAGCTCGTTCACGGCTGGACGCGAAGTCGGAGCAACACCCGCCCCTGTCGGTGATTGGTTGAAACACTGTTTGTTTTGGTTTTGAGTGGTGGTTGTACCCATTTGTTTTTGTGTGCAGATCTCAGAGCCTAGGCTGTCTACAGAGACGCGTTTTTTTTGACAGTCTGCTTATGGGGCGGGCAGCTAGTGGATCGTTAGGAAAGATTAGACATTTATTTTTGGGCCTGAAATCACTGATACAACCTTTAAGAGTCCTGGCCTGAAGACATCTACACTCCAATCGTCTATTATAGTTGTAGCGCCACCTACTGGAAAGAATTGACCTGTTTAATAGTCATGCACTCCTATTATAGTTTTAAAATTTTCCAGCAAGTGTTAAACATGCTAGAAACATATTTAACGCAGCTTTAATAATAGCTTTAAAACTATATACTATATAGATTTATTTATTTTTTTTACCATGTTTTATCATACCACGCCTCAAGTCCCGTATATGTTTGATACCGAATCCGATCCTATCACAGCTCTGGCTATCTCGAGCATTAATACATCATGCATACTGTGGGGAGGGTGTGAATATAGTGCACAACAGTAGGCAAAATGATTGTCACAAATTTGATTGATCAAATCAAATCGACTTATCAGATCTTTGTTTTTGGAGGTTACCTTATAATGCATTTCATGACCCCTTTAATATGATAAACATTAATTGTATTTTTACAATTAATTGCATCTTTCCCCTGTGCTTTTACTTCAGGCTGTGGTGGACGCTGTGCTGACCATCAGGAAACCCAACGAGCCCATCGACCTCTACATGGTGGAGATCATGGAGATGAGACACAAAACCGACAGTGATACACAGTAAGACTCAGAGAATGGTTTCCTCTTGTGTGGATTGTAGGCGTTCCTTAAAGAAAAAGTTCTCAAATGAAATTGTGAAAAGTGGTAAATTGTTTTGAACATGACAGAAGGACTTCTGTTTAGCACAAAAAGTCCATATAAAGTTTCCATATAAAGAGAATGGTGATTGGGAGATTGTCTTGTGGGCTATTTTCCAAGTTTATTAAGCCCAGAGATTCTGGAAAATACATGGACAATGTGTCCCGGGATCATTTGATTTTGGTTCATTCACACTGCCAGTGATTTCCTGGAATATTTGAGTGCGTTCACACAGATCCCGTAAAGACACGTGACGTCAGGATGTGACGTGTAACATACGCGTCGAAAACATGTAGTGGCTTAGTCTCTCGTCACCCATTCCTGTCCTCAGAGGAGTTTTTTTTTTCTATTTTTTTTTTTCTATTTAATTTCTTCGTTAAAAAACATCCAGGGAAGATTGAATAGGGCTGTTTCTGACAACTAGGCTAATCAAAAAGATGCACACTCGCACCACAATTTCTTTTTATTTTTTTAGAATTATGCTTTTGCAATGACGTATACATGTATACATTTATTTGTTCATTTAAAATCTGCCGTTGTTTTTTGACGTTATTAAAGTAATAAAATCGCATTGTTTTTTTCTGAAGTGGGATCCAATTAGTGAAGTCGGTGTTAAGATCATGAGAGCAGCGCTCATCGTGAATGGTCACTTATCGTGTGTTCTTAAGGGGCGGGACTTACCAGCTCTATAGCAAGAGTAGGAAAAGTCACAGTCTCATGCCGTTTGAATTGAAGGGATTTCATAAATAAATAAGCCCAGATTTTACAGCGGGAAACCATGTTGAATTGCTCCAGCATCATATTAAGTAAACTGCATTTATGACAAACGAA
Source organism: Semotilus atromaculatus (assembly GCA_031834385.1). NCBI lineage: Eukaryota > Metazoa > Chordata > Actinopteri > Cypriniformes > Leuciscidae > Semotilus > Semotilus atromaculatus. The sequence continues at coordinate 31,202,084 of JAULUF010000001.1, forward strand.
GAACTACACAGATGCATATATCATAACGATCTATCAATAAATACACATGTCCTCTGCTTTTGCTCTGACGCTGTGGAGATAATACTGGGAGGAGCCGGTTTCAAATGACTTAAAGGTGACAGAGACGATCACGAATAGTGTACAGTTAATGGCACATTTTTAGGGGGACTAGGTTAAAGCCCTCCTAAAATCTTTAACGAGCATCATTAGCTGATGTTTTATCTGAACTCTGACTGCTAGGCTGTGACAACTGCCATACGCAAATGCAGTTTTTAAGACCGCGGTGATAATGGACCAACTTCTGGCGGTGGTTGGAGGGGTTGTTTTATAATAATAATAATAATAATAACGAGGCTCAAACATCTATTTCATAACAGACATGCGTGTCTTTTGTGTGTAATTTCGTCAAAGAAACAACACACGAAAGCCTGTATAGCATTAAATAAGTATCCGTAAATAATGGTAACATAAATTATATAATAAAGTTAAATATAAAAAAAACATTAGTTTTATATTTCCACACAAAGATGCTTGATATAGGCTACCGCTGTGCGCTTTGAGAGGGATCAGGGATGTGGGACACGAGCAGGAAAGAGACCATCGATCTCTTTTCTGATATCTTTGTTTTCTACTTGTTGTAAAAGGTCTGAAGAGTGAATTTGATCTTCCACAAGGGTAAGACATTTAGGCTATGTTTGATTTTGCGCTGCCAGATAACGCGAAACTAAAAGAAGTAAAGCATGCGAATATCATGGGCCTAATTAAAAGCGAACCAAGGAAGAATAATCCCCTTCAAAAATGTGAGACGTGAGTGAAGATTGGGGAAAAGAAACGAGATTCCATGTCCAGTGGAATAATAACTAATGGAATATCGCTGATAATTGGGAGACCGGATCGCAAAACCGAATACAAAGCTTAAGTTTATGGGCTCACGCACAACTCTCTCATTCGTCATGAATACAAATGTTTCCATGGATGCGATGTAACAATTGCTAACCTATTATTTATTTTGTAAACAAAGCTTTGTGCTTCACTCATGTAAAACGGCATTCACATACAAAAAATGTGTTTTGGAGGTGATGTGTTTGTCATGTTTACTCATGGCTCACGGAAAAAGAATAAATGTCTTAGCTTGAGCTTGAATTTCTGGCCTCTGCCCAAGATATTTATCTATAAAGTCCTCTTGATTTCCCTGTAAGAAAAGTAACTCGGGTGTGGAATCAGTAGGGGTTGCAGCACTTATATTTACAGCTGTTTGTGTGTGTTTATTCTCAGGCTGATCAGAGGATTGGTGTTGGACCATGGATCCAGACACCCTGACATGAAGAAGAGGGTGGAGGACGCTTTTATTCTCACTTGCAACGTTTCTTTGGAATATGAGAAAACGTAGGCTTTACAAATGTTCATATTTAATTATTTTTAGTAGGTTACTGGGTGTTGCTAATCATCTATGCATTAGGAGATCTGTAATGAAATAATTGTCTGTTTTCACAGAGAAGTGAACTCTGGGTTCTTCTACAAGAGTGCAGATGAGAGAGACAAGCTGGTCAAGGCTGAGAGGAAGTTCATTGAAGATCGTGTGATGAAAATAATTGATCTAAAGAATAAAGTGTGCGGAGACACTAAGAAAGGCTTTGTGGTCCTCAATCAGAAGGTAATGTAATTATTTTAGTTTGTGGAATAAATGATTTAGACTTTTTATTTTTTATTTATACCCTACTTAAAGCTACACTGTAATTTTTTTAATGAAGTAAACTAAGTTGATTCTTAGCAAAAAACAGCTTTACAGCTTTCTAACCACTTAGTTTTAACCAATGTGTTTTGTACAGGGTATTGATCCATTTTCTCTGGATGCTTTGGCTAAAGAGGGGATTGTGGCTCTGCGCCGAGCAAAGAGGAGGAACATGGAAAGGTATGAGAATAGTGTTAGGTAGGGGTGTAACGATACCCCTTTTAATTCGGATACCAGAGGTTTTTTTTTCTGCTTAATGTTTATTTATACATGAGAAAATATCAGTTAACTATGCTACTTGAATATAAATAGAAAACGCATACATTTTCATAATATTTTCAGGTTAAACCATAGGGGCTTTCTCACCGGAAGAACCCTTTCATGGTTCCTAGAACTATTGGCGGAAATATATATATATATATATATATATATATATATATATATATATATATATATATATATATATATATATATATATATATATATATATATATATATATATATATATATATATATATATATATATATATATATATAATAAGATTTACCTGTAGGTTTTTCAAATGTTATTTAATAAAAAAATATTTTTTTCCTCTATTTATTTTTTCTCCTCCAAACCAAAAATCGTGATACGAACTGATCATTTGGTGTATCGTTACAGCCCTACTATATATTAACTCTACAAACTAACTCTATAAACATGGACAACAGTGATAGATGGACCTCTCAACCTTCACGCTGAGGAGAAAATCCAACGCAACTTTGAGGGGACCAATGCTAATATTTTTTTCATATACGGTTTAGTTTTTTTAAATAACAGTTTTATCTGATAATGTATTAGACAGGTCTAGGGCTGGGTATCGATTCAGAGGATTCGATTTCGATTCTCCATTTAACTCAATGAAAATAGATTTAATACAAATACTATATTAATAAAAAAGAACAGTGAACATAAGTTTACAAGTGAATAATTAATAAAGAAATGAAGAGCCACAAACCTGTATATTAAGCTTTTTATTTTATTTTGATGCAAGATGAAAAATGTATGCTGAAAAAGTCAGAACAGTCCCATTCCTTGATCAAACAGGATCAGGTCATTTTATTAGCTGTATAAAACAACTTAACTTAGCTGTACATTAGCTGTAAAATGGAGGCTGATGAGCAACTAATACTGGCTTATTGGTGATAGTTAACCCAAAAATAAAAATAAATGTAATTTATGCATGTTTATCATGTATATAAAAAAATGTTTTCTGTTGAACAAAAAATTAAGATATTTTAAAGAATATGGGTAACCAAATACTATGGAAGTCAACTTTTGTGTTCAACAGAAGAAAGAAATGAATACATGATGAATACATTCATAAATGGCACTTTTACATAAATATAACACTAGTACTAACAGTAGGATCAAAGTACAGGAACACTGCCTCATTGGAAACTGTCATTTACATAGGCTATTAATCCTGATTCCTTACAATTAAAGCAATAATTTAGTTGTCAAAACAACATAATAATGGCAGACACATATGGCTGCGTTCACTTTAAGAACTAGTGCACGGATACATTACTGTTTCATCACTGTCTGTCACACGCGTTTTATGCTTATTTAAGACATAACCGACTGTCTTTACGAGGTTACTCACCAAGACCAGCGTTTTGACATCAAGACATCGTGTTTTTGACCGTTAAAGCGATATAATCCGCGAAAAATAACTTTTGTTACTGTGGAGCTGTTTGTGAGGCGGATCTTGGCTCTACTGTATGTGCACACATGTGAAAAACATCTCTTAGAGCGCGTGAGCACTGGATAGTTTAAATCGCTTGAATGTTTATTAAACTGGTAAAACTTAAAATGACGTGAAAATGATAAACGATGCAATGCTGGCCCGATTGTGCAAGTGAATATTCCGTCATGACGTCCCGACTCCTAAACGCGAGTGTGTATCGACGCCTGCAGCGCTTGCCTTGTGCAGAGAGAGAAGACGCTGTTTGTGAAATTGCGTCTCAGAAAGTTTTAAAATGACTGATTTGATTGTATAATTTGTGTGAATACAATTTACTCATACAAAAAGTGAATGAATGTTTGCGTGAATTTCCCACATTATAAATGGGAGACCTGCGAGGATTAATACAATCATATACAATAATACAATGAATATGGAAAAAAAGATTCGTGGCCGTTGAGAATCGATTTTGAATCGACCACATTTTAAAAAACGATTAATCGAAAAATCTATTTTTTTTTTGCCCAGCCCTAGACAGGCCTGTTAAGCAGATTGTAAATGCTGTGTGTTCGTGCTCTGGTGTTCTCAGCGCCGTCAAAAGTCACATTAACGCCATTACACCATTTATCTCTCGGGGAAGCGCCCTGGTGGCGGCTCCTGTAACTACCCAGTGCGAAGGACACTGTTGACCAATAGACCGAGTCTGTGAAACAATGTGCTAAAACTTTTTTCACAGACTATCATCTGAAGAGTGCTGAGACTAATTTTCCAAAGGGACTTATATAATGCATGGGTTAGTGTAAGCCAGAATCCTCTCATAATAAACAACAGTGACTATCAAAAAACAACCAGTACAATAAAATTTTGTCAAGTGTAACATTTTTTACGTCTGTTAGTTTAAACATTTTTGTCAAAATTGAAAAGCAAAATCCCTCTTAATATTCCAAACATGTTCTCTTCCCATAAGGCTGTCTCTGGCCTGCGGTGGTATAGCTATGAACTCGGTGGACGACCTCACTCCTGAGTGTTTGGGACATGCTGGGCTTGTGTACGAGCACACACTGGTGAGTGAACTGAACTCTGATGAACAACAGTCTGAACGTCAGCTCACAGTCACTGATGTGTGTCTCTGTATCAGGGAGAGGAGAAGTACACGTTCATCGAGAAGTGTGGAAACCCTCGCTCCGTGACCCTGCTGGTGAAAGGGCCCAACAAGCACACGCTCACGCAGATCAAAGATGCGGTCCGAGACGGGCTCCGCGCCGTCAAAAACGCCATTGAAGACGGTAGGGAGACAAACCTTCACACATTCAAGAACATGAGGGGTATTACTGAAAAGTAAAGAAAATATCCCATTTCATATCGAAAAAGTAATCCTATTAAAGACAGTCCCTGTCTGAGTCAGGTGGCGTTTATTCTGAGCGTCCCTGTTTTTCGTCACTTCCTGTGTAGAGTAATACATTATAAGATAGACTAGTTTTAACATACACTTGTTTAATTACCCTCTGTTTGATTACAACATATTCAAGTAAACGTAAAACAATTCCGTATGCCTTAAACACTTTCATTGCCAGAATTTTATTCGCTATCACCTCACACCTAAAACAGCTAATGCTAATGCTAGCTAGAGATCCTGAGAGGATCTGTGTGCACTATAGTGGTGTTTTCCTCATCTGGTGTGTGTGTGCGCAGGATCTGTGTGCACTATAGTGGTGTTTTCCTCATCTGGTGTGTGTGTGTGTGTGTGCAGGATCTGTTGTGCCCGGGGCCGGTGCGTTTGAGGTGGCTGTAGCGAATGCTTTGGTCAATCATAAGCCCAAAGTCAAGGGTCGTACCCAGCTGGGGGTGCAGGCGTTTGCTGATGCCCTCCTCGTCATCCCCAAGGTACTGGACAAACCATAGAACGCCAACATAGTGCGCTCGAAATCACTGAATCTACAAGCTGTTTGTGTAAAGGTGCTTTGACTGAAGCGTATCTCCTTTTCAAAGGTTCTGGCTCAGAATTCAGGCTACGACCCTCAAGAGACTCTTGTGAAGCTCCAGAGCGAATTCAAAGAGACCGGACAACTGGTGGGAGTGAACCTGAACACAGGCATGTCTCTCTATCTCTCTCTCTCTCTCTCTCTCTGTCTCTCTCTATCTCTCTCTGTCTCTCTCTATCTCTCTCTCTCTCTCTCTGTCTCTCTCTCTCTCTCTGTCTGTCTCTCTCTGTCTCTCTCTCTCTCTCTCTCTCTCTCTCTCTCTCTCTCTCTCTCCAAATGAGCTTTATTGGCATGAATGTGTAAAAAAGCACAATATTGCCATAGCAATATACATAAACAAACATGTATGTAGATAAATAAGTGTACAATAACAAATATAATAAAAAACATTCCCATTTTATACATAAATATATCACAATAAAAATAAAAGATAATAATATTTATGATAACAGAAAAAGGTACAGAGCAGTGTAAGTGAAAAGAGGGTTCAGCCCTTGTCCCTCATATGATGGCAGGAGGTCTCTCTCTCTCTCTCTCTCTCTCTCTCTCTCTCTCTCTCTCTCTCTCTCTCTCTCTCTCTCTCTCTCTCTCTCTCTCTCTCTCTCTCTCTCTCTCTCTCTCTCTCTCTCTCTCTCTCTCTCTCTCTCTCTCTCTCTCTCTCTCTCTCTCTCTCTCTCTCTCTCTCTCTCTCTCTCTCTCTCTCTCTCTCTCTCTCTCTCTCTCTCTCTCTCTCTCTCTCTCTGCCTCTCTGCCTGCATTGGCCATTAAATAGGCAATGAGCAAATAATCAACAAAATTAAACATTTAAATAGACGTATCATATAGTAGAAAATGTTTATGATTCAGTATCTTAGTTGATATTACTCTCGTCAAGCTCTTATTTCTGATAAATGTAAATGAAATACAGCCTTTGATTTTTGATCATTGCGCTTTCATTCATAGAGCTTACACTAAAATCACTTCACCATAAATGTGTGTTTTATATATGGCTACATCACACTTTCCCCTGGCTATGGCTGGGCGATAAAGATAATTATCACAATATAATTTGGTATTGATAAATGCATGGTTTTAACTGCGTTTATCATGATCTAAATGTATGCTGCTACGCAAGACCAATGGTTCATTTTAATAACCAAATTTTTTGTTAAAATTAAAATAAAAAAATTCTGACTGATCTTGTTACCATTTTTACAGATGTAACCGGTTTTGTTAATGAACATAAATGTACATCTTCCAAACTCGAGCTACTACTGTGAAATGAGCATTTCTAAGAGATGACCCGTGTAATATAGTGCAGCCTGAAGAGACGTCCAAGGCAGGAAACAGGTTATAAAATAATAATAATTATTCAAATAATTCAAAAACGTGTGTGTGTGTGTGTCATGTTCTGAGAATAAAGAGCAGTTTAAAACCACAATTAATGATTTGGTTTCTACTACTTTCGAATGGGAGCAAAAATATGCCTTTAAACTTAGAAAAAGAAATAAAGATTTGAGTTTTATCGTGATTATGAAAATCGACTGATATGAGCCAGAACTGTGCCCAACGCTTTTCCTGCCATCCACTAGAGTTTGTCCCTTTTCAAGCCATTATACATTCCTTTCCAAATAAGAGATTCAGCTTTGGTGCTCATTCCTATATATATATATGTGTGTGTATGTATAAGTGTGTTAAACTAGTCTCTCCACCTGTGAGCTCATGTCAGATGTTTGTAGTATTTTGTAAGAGAACATCTGCATCCCTGTGTCAGGTGTAATATCTGTGTGTGTGTGTGTAGGTGAACCTATGGTTGCAGGAGAGGCCGGTGTGTGGGATAACTACTGTGTGAAGAAGCAACTGCTCCACTCCTGGTGAGACCCGTTCCTCTCTCTAGTTTATCTGCACTCGTACTTCACTAGACTTTACACAGACGCGTGTCACCCGTGCTGGCTGAGTAGGAGAGCGAATTTCAGGAAAAACAAGTGAAAAATATAATGTAAAAAAAAATAATATATATATAGGCTATTTGCTTATTATAAATAAATACATTTATATATAGTTTATATTTATTCATATCATTTTTTTTAAATAAATAAATGTTAATCAAACAATTGTGGTATCGTGGGAATTTTTTTTTCGTTAAATTAATTTGGCACACCAAAATATCTATAGGAAAAGGTGTTTTTACCAGCAAATTTAGGGTATGGTTGTTACTCGATTTTTCTCAAAATGGACTTGAATAACTATCAACTTCAAACAGGTGTAGCTCAGTCATTTTTTTTCTGTGATTCAAACCATTTTGAAGTGTTAATTTTTTTTATAGAGAATGTGTAAATAACAGTAACTCATTTGTGTAAATGTGCTCCTTGTGACTCATTTTCCCAGCACTGGTCACATTTAGTTATATAGCCATATACTTTTTTTTCAACCATGGTTTGGAGGAGGCATATAGAGGTTAACATGAGGTGAAATACACAAGTAAACGTTCTGGACAATTCTCTTTATTTCTGCAATGATTTGAATGAACTGTGCAGCACCTCATCAGAAAAAACATTCAAATCCAAACTCTTAAATCACATCTTGTGCCTGACACAAAATAAAAATCCACATTTGAATTTTAGTTGCGAGTTCTAAGAATATTATAAGTAGATTTAGCCCTCCAGTGCAGAGTGGTTATTTCACACTGTATCACGTGATGGACGACTTTAATGAAAAATGAAAAAAGAAATGTCTGTTTGGCTGAGCCTAAACCAGGGCTCGGGACCTTTGTTCACCAGTGTCCTCTCTCTGCACAGCACCGTCATCGCCAGCAACATCCTTCTGGTTGATGAGATCATGAGGGCTGGCTTGTCTTCACTCAAAGGATAGTCCATCATCGTCGTCCCGCCTGGACTCAAGACCACGATCCGAGGCGGATCTGTCTGCTCATTGTGTGTGTCCAAGCAGTTTTGTCCATTTGTATGACCTAGGAAATGTTACTCCTTCCAGTCAGTTGGTTTATTTAAGAAATTGTTGCATAAGCACTGAATTGCAATACACACTTTCTTTTGTACCCATTAAACGTTTTGCTTTTTTTTTTGTGCGCGAATTCTTTAGCATTTGTGAATTTGGCATGAGCTACTAGTCAAATCAAGAATATGTTTGTGTGTGTACAGTATGTAGAAAGATGCTTCAGTACGGTTATGATTGGGAGAGAAGAGAGAACATCTTGCTTTCTACATAAATAAAAGGTCAGACGCTGCGGTTACAAGCTCCGGTTCTTGAAGAAAGTTTACACACACTCGTTTTTGTCAATCTGAATCTATCATCACATTTCAGAAGTTCTGTTTATAAATTAGATCAGATCGTTCTTGCTTTAAATAACTTTTGTGTTTGTATGTAAATACTTGTATGAACATAAAAAGATTCAACTGAGACAAACTGAACAAGTTTCAGAGAAAATTGTTGAACAGAAATGGAATGAGTCGATAGCGAAAATAACACTAAGATTTTAATATCAACCCTTTTCAGACAAGGACGTACAGGTACGGTAATAAATGACCAATGTTTATTGTTCAGGTGTCATCATCTTATAAACATTTGCAGAGCGAATGTACGGTGGTATACCTCGTGTCTTTACGCATCATGACATGTGCCCTACATACACTGTTTCTCACACCACTGCTCCCCTGAGGTAAAACACATATATTGAGTAATGTGTGTAGTTACGTGATAATGACAAGACTACACAAAACATAATAGTTCAGCATTTTATTAAACGATAATTTTTTTTACGACTGCCTTGTGAGAGAGCTTATTGTCTCTTTTCAACTTGCATAAAACAGCTGAGACAATCTGATAAACTTGTCACTTGATGTATATTAATTTTAACTGAAATCATAATAATATACCAACTTGTTTACTTTCAAGTCCTTCAAACATTCAACATGTCTAAAATTCCATCATGAACATTAACAATAAACAAGTAATCTTGTAGAAAGTAAATATGTTGCAAAGGTGCCAAATTCATGAATTAAATGTAATATCTGTACTTTTGCACATAAATCTGCTAGGCTGATTTGCAGCATTGCTGTATTTATCACTGAAAATATGTTTCATTAAAACTATTTGAAGGGACGTGTGTATGCACAACAGAAAGGTGAACTGGAATTTGAATGAGGTGTGAAAGTAAAACAAAAAGGGTAAATACATTCTGAGATGTTCATGTGATACCCTGGACATTTAGTTCTTGCCCAGTCCAGAAGTGCCCTGGATGAAGTTATATCCCTTAAGCTTTTCATTTACGGTGGATCAGTCATCTTCGTCACTGCCAAAGCCTTCTTCGTCTTCCATTCCCACTCCCTGAAACAACCTAGAGCAGAACATAAATAAATAAACACACAGCAAATACACCAGCCATTTTATCATCTGAGATCAATTATATATGACTAAACCCAGGAATTGTATTTGCAAAGGAAGAAAACTGAAGAGGGGGCAAGAGAGGCAGCGTCTCCAAGAAAACACCTGGCTGACAAAATAATCCATATAAAAAAAGAAAAAAAAAAGAAAAGCATAAATATTACAAGATGTGAAATGTAAAAGTCACTGATTCCATTGAATTGAAGGGATAGTTCGCCCAAAAATCTTGGCTTTTCCCAGCTTTATAATGGCAGTGAATGGTGCCTTAGATTTTGAAGCCCAAAAAAATGCATCCATGCATCATAAAGGTAATCATACGACTCCAGGGGTTAATAAAGGCCTTCTGAAGAAAATATCCATATTTATAACTTTATCAACTAAAAAATGTGCAAGTCAAATTACAGCAAAAGACTAATGCCCGGTTCAGATTACACGATTTTTTTGTCTGTTACGATAGTCACTGTGTCAGATTACGCGATTTTGACTCCTAAAATCTTGTCGTTGACAAGAAACATGTCAGACTACACGTTGCTTCCTGACCAGTCATCGCGTGCCGTCTTTAACGACGCGCATGATGTCCTCGAGAAGGCGAAACTAGTAGCGAGTGACTTCCGGAAACGAACGTAAACAAACAATGGATGAAGCGGTGAGTGTTGTCTTGGCTGTCCTGTGTTCAGAAAACCGTAAAAAAAGAAAGAAAACCCGACAATGGACACGTTCCTGGATTGCTCGGAGAGGACAGTATGGGCTGTCAATCCTCCTATTGTTTTCTTATATATTTTTACTTTTAGCCAGTAGTACAAGTAAAATAATGTTAGCTTGCCACAACGATAACATATTACAAAAACAGACTGTTAAAACCTCATACATGTGACGGAACCCGTCGTGGACGACCGTTAAAAAAATTAAACATGCTAGTCTTTTTGTCGTGAAGCATCGCAGACGCGACGTACGTTGTCGCCCACTATGACACACTATACGAGATGATACGATCGAATCTTGCGTCCCGACGCCCATTGTCGTTTACGAATCCCCACGACACCCTACGTCAAACGGATCAATTGTGGCTAAAACGGAACAAAATCGGGCTAAAATCGTGTAATCTGAACCAGGCACAACACTTGACATGATGTAGGAGTGTGTAAGCTTTGACGCCTCTCGCAGTTCAAAGACACAACAAACTCAAGCTCCTCCCACATTTCTCTTTAAAAATTCTCCTAATTCGTGACCGGTAATCCGTGATCCTCTGCGCTTCTGTGTTCCCCAATACGCCAGGTTTCACTCTTTCTCCGTAAATCGATGCGTACAGCCGTCTGTTGGAAGCTAGTTATTTTAGTTGATAAAGTTATAAATATGGATATTTTTCTTACACAAACGCATGGCTTCGCTTCAGAAGGCCTTTATTAACCCCTGGAGGCTTTTATGATGGATGGATGGATGCACTTTTTTGGGCTTAAAAATCTAAGGCACCATTCACTGCCATTATAAAGCTTGGAAGAGCCAGGATATTTGTTCCTGACTCTGATTGTATCCGTCTGAAAGAAGAAAGTCATATACACCTAGGAAGGCTTGAAGGTGAGTAAATCATGAGCTAATTAAAATTTTTTGATGAACTATCCCTTTAAGAAATTTAAAACTATTTTCAGCTCAAAATTGTGATCCGATGGGAATCTAATCTCTTCAGAAAACTTGGACTGAACCACTCAATTCATATGGATTAGATTTACGATCTCTTTATGAACTTTGTGTCAGTTGTGTAGCTGTCAATTGACCCTTCGCATGGAGCTTGATTGACAGGTAATCTGACCAATCATACTTCGCCATCCGCCATTTTGTCCAACAAAGCAGTCAGGAGAGATATTAGATTAACATTGTAGGATTTGAACTTGAAAAACGGAGTGTACTGACGCCTTTGCGCGGCTAAAACAACATTCCTTCTTATGTTCACTCATGTTAATTTGATGCTATAAATGAACTAGAAGGAAGAGATGATCGGATCACGAGCAGCTTTAACTGATGCTCTACAGCGATCTGTCACGACACATTAAAGAGCCACAAAACGGTATTTATTGTTTACATTTCTTTTTAAAAATGACCAAATTTGAAAGGTGAGACTTTGTTTAATACGTTTAATATCAAAAGTAACCTGGTCTGTCCTGTCTGTCGGCGTGTTGTCAGACTCCTCTCTGCTCTCTGTGTGTTTTTCACTGCGTGAGAACATGAGAGCGGCGTAGTCGGACATAGCAACAGTAACTAAGGGGGGCGGGTCTTTGCGAAGGGTCAATTGAGAGCCAGAAATCTCTCAGATTTCATTAAAAACATCATCATTTGTGAGGGCGAGCGATGCTCACGGGTGGCTCTGTTCTCACTCATGGGGTGTCAGTGGTCACTTTTCCTTCTTTCTGGGGTGGCTTTCACACTGAATTCACTCTGGTACTCTGACATGTTTTACAGTAATAGGCTAAAAAGTGATGTGTGCTGATCACAAGAAGCCTTCATGACTAAAGTTACCCGATAAACAGTTTAGGACACTAAGCATTATCGGTAGACTGTGGCTGTAATGGCACCGGCTCTGAAACACATAAGGGCTTGTTGAAGACTGAACTCACTGGTTATAGCACTGGGAGCTGGGGTTGTTGAAGTGGCTGTAGGGGTTCACTCTGCTGAGAGCTCCCAGACAGATCCAGCAGAAATACTTCTGACAGGAGGAACAGGTCATCTTGTTACAGCCATGTACCTTCTGGAGAAATGAGAAAAGCACTTTCAATCATTGTGCAACGAGTCTTTTCAGAGTCCCCCTAAAATGCACCACACGTCAGATCTCAGTTTGCAGAAGGCGTACACAATTTTTTTAGATTTCTGGGGTGGTTTTTTATTGTATTGTTTCGTAACACTTTCTATAAAGCCTGTATTTATAATGCATTACAAGGGTCTTCTTGATGAACACATTATAAGGTAGTTTATCAGGCGTTATGCATGCATTATAACGCATTAAGAATGCCCTTCTGATGCATTATAAAAGCAGGCCTTATCTGGTGTTATAATGCATAGTACTCTTAAAAGTTATAACCACAAATAGTGGGTTTATCCCATTGTGCAATAATGTATTGTAACTGTTATGAATATTTATCAGATGATACAACATATTATAAGGTTGTTATGCATGCATTATAATGCATTAGGAATAACCCTTATAATACATTATAAATACAGGCTTCATAGGAAATGTTATCTAATGTTTAAATAAAGAAATTATTTCTAACTTGTGTCATTTTTAACTTTTGACATTTTTGTCCGAAATTCCATTCATAGAAGCAAGGTGACCGGTGAATGATTTGTTTTTGATTCAGGTGATTGGTGCATCTCTAATTGTTGCTTGCAGCTGTATTTTATCGGTAGACTGTATTGTTCTAGGTCTTCCGGTTTCCCTTTTTGAACGCTGAATACAGACTAGGGGTTGTACGATCCGCCTTTTTTGCCTTCGATACCGATTCCAATACCTGGGATTTAGTATCGGCCGATACCGAGAACCGATCCGATACTAAAATAATAATAAAAATACAAAAGTGCTGAATTACCTAATAAACAGTCTGTATGCCTCACTGTGATTATTCTTCTGTGAAAGGCATCAGACTTGACTTGAACATTATTTTCCTAACTGTGTAAAACAATATACAGACAAAAATGTAGTGTATTATTTGTTAAATAATTGTGCAGCAACTGCAAATAAACCAATAGCTTCACTAGCTTGGTAGACATTGCAACTAAACAGGAGTCAGTTGACTCCGTTCATAGTCTCGTGAAGCCAGACCTTCAGACTGACGGCAGAAGACCAGCGGTCATGTACACACATTCATGAAAAACAATAGACTATATGTATACCATCAAATTAAAAGACATTTCTTTTTTAAATTTTAAGCGCAGCTTTTTATTGAAGCAGCAAAATATGATAGAATATGATAGTCCTCTTTCAGTGAGAAAAAGTATTGTAATATTACAAGGCTCCAATACAGAGCGGCACGAATTACGTAGTGCAATATAAATATATGCAATAGTTTATTGAGCCTTTTCTTTTAACGGTTTAAAATTTCGGTTACTGAGCTCGTGAAGAACAATTATAGTGCTGTCTACTCCAGTGTGATCTAACAGACACCCGGGGGAAATTGTGAAACTCCCTCCAGATAAAGTCCTTTTATGCAAAACCATAGACCTTTATATACAGATCTAGAGTATAAACTTGGAATATTGTGCACGAAAACATTATGGTGAGAAGAGTGTTTTTGTGTGGTATAACATGCGCACAATATCGGATTTGGATTCGGGCTCGTCTGGCCAAAACCCGATCCGGCAAATATTGGTAGTATCGGATCCAGACTACCGCCACCCACTGGTGTGGAGAGTTACGTCCTCACGCAGGTACAGGTGTATGTGCTAGCTGTCCGTCGGCTGTAGTCTGTGTGGTGTGTGCAAGCCGGCTTTCATCAGCGCTAGTTCTTTTACCTTTACACTCATGGGCTACACATGCACAGACGGGTTTTATGGCCATTGTGTTTTGAGCATCTTGTTGCATGAGCATTTGAAAAAAATTTTTTTTAATAATAATAATGATAAATATATATTATGCATTATTGCCTTTATTGAGAGGGCAGAACTGACAGGAAGTAAAGTGGGAGAGAGAGGGGGGGGGACAGGATCGGGAAAAGCGCCACGTCAGAGCACTGTCCTCTAGGCCAGTGGTTCTCAACTCCAGTCCTCGGGACCCACTGCTCTGCACATTTTGTGTGTCTCCCTTATTTAACACACCTGATTCAGATCATCAGCTCGTTTGGAGAGACTCCATGAACTGAACTGAGTGTGTCGGAGAAGTGTGCAGAGCAGTGGGTCCCGAGGACTGGAGTTGAGAACCACTGCCTCAATTTTGTTGAATTCTTTTCCATTCTGCTGAGCAGAGTCCAGCTGTTTTTGAACACAAGAATGCATCTTCTGTAATTCTTCCAAAGAGAAAAGCACCTGACTGGGATCAGCCTAACTATTCATGGTGTATCATTTTAGACAACACGTTTTGAGAATATGTGGCATGCACGGGCTTAGCACTGACCTCTATATGAGAGCCACAGCAAGGGCACTGTTTCGAGTTACTCTTCAGCCAGTCTGTGCTAAAAGACTCCTCCACCGCCTTCTGAATGACCCGCTTCCCAAAACGCTTCTCAAGGAACTTCTTCCCCTCCTCGCTTGCAGAAATGTACTCATCCCGCAAACTGCGAAGCTCATCTGTTAAAGAAAAGCACTCCTTTTGAACTGTACAGAAGGGAACAAACTAACCAAGTGCCTGCACTTCACATTTTGTAGCAAGAAAGCTGGCCACTGAGCATCCAATACATTTATGGAAATACTAATATCAGAATAAGGCAACAAATTAGCTAGAAGTGACTCAAATAGGTATAAATATCCCTTATCTTACCAGCAGTCGCTATGCAGTTGGAAAGGCCATGATAGCTTCTCTTGCAGAGGGTACAAAAGGCGTATCGGCAGGAGGGACAGATGCCCATGGTGGAGTCGGGCTCGACCATCACGGCCATACAGCAGCTCGTGCGGGGGCAATACACAACATCTGCCATCAGATCCAGACTGGACTGCAGCAGGAGACGGTCGTAGCGGGCAAACTCATCTTCACCCACAAGAAGTTTCACCTATTATCATATGAGCAATGTCCCAAACCATTCATTCAGGTCTCAAAACAAAGACACATTTCACCTGTTTTCACACACATTCCCATTTCTGCAAAACTCTACATTTTACACGAGTTTAACCATGTGCTCATTCCTAAAACACAAACACATCATATAATTAACTCAGGTATAACAATGTGAACTTAAACAGCACACATGTCTTTAGGAGTAAACATTAAGTAGCAAAACTGATGACACCCCAATCAGAGTTTCAGGGTGAATGTTCTTTATAAATGTATCCTACACTGGAGAGCTGAAATAATCATCTACAGGGTTTTTATACTACGCACACACCACACACATACTGTAACTACACAGTACTTTAGATCAGTAAAAGTAGTTTTGCAGAAATGAGAGATGACTGCCTAAGGTAGAGAAGGTCTTTTGTCAGAAGACCAATAAATTGTTTACTGTAATGAAATTTGGCAGAAGGTGCTACATTTATTCAATTATTATTATTATTATTTTTTTTTACATTATACTGTAATGTGTTGCATACCCAGTTCATTTTCAAATTATTTTGGTATTTAAACCTTTCTTCTCTAGTGCTTTTCATCTACTGATCACTTTTTTCCTAACACCGTGTCCTAACTACACGCGACGCGATAAAATTCCAGCGACAGCAAGTGTGTCTGTCCACACTAGACGCGACGCGACTAGCCATTCAGAACAGCGTGTGGGCGGAGTCTCTCTGTGAAAGCGCACTGCTGGCCCGCACTCGCATTGGATCTGTCAGCCGCGACGTCGCAGAAATAGGAACCGTTTCTAAATTAGAAACTTCGCGTGTCGCCGTCGCGTCTGGTTAGGACAAAAACTCTGATTAACATGGAAAAGATACCTTTTATCGCGTGTCGCGGCGTCGCGTCGCGTGTAGTTAGGACACGGTGTAAATCTCATTGTTGTATTTTACTGTATCTTCACCCTTTCAATTATGTTGTATATTAATGTAATAGACACTAAGGCCCTGTTTACACGAGAACGATTCCAGGTGAAAACGTAAAAATATTTTATCGTATGTGCCTTTCGTTTACACGGCGACGGCGTTTTGGGGGCTTAAAAAACATGTTTGGGGCTTAAAAACAAAAAAGTGAAACCACCTTCCAGAGTGGAAATCTTAAAACCGCTCCGCTGTCGCGTTCCCGCGTAAAAGGTAAAAACGCAAATCTGCTCTCGTCGCGTACGCGTTTACGTCACAGGCATTCGCCAGTACAGGAAGACAACAACCAACATGTCGGATTATTTCCATACGTCGGAAAGTTGTACAAAATATTCTCAGATATTGGTGTTGTTGTGTGTCAGTGCTTCACATCGCCACCTAGCCGCCTGGAGTGCGTACTACATCCAATTTCACACACTTTTGCGTCACCATATGCGCACAGAATTCCCCCTCATAACGCTTGTCTAAACGCAGAATAAAAAGTGATAACGCAAAGCATTTTCTCTTCTGATCGTTTCCGTGTAAACATAGCCTAAGCTGCAAAATTATTCCTAAATCCGACTAAGAGGTTTTTGTTACAGTGTTATGAATGTTTCTGTGTTCTCTAGTTCAAACTAGTCTATGCATTTGTAAGGGTTTGTGGCTATCTGAGGCCAAAGTTTGATTCTGACAAAAGAGATATATTTAACTAAGTATTTGATTTTGATGTAACAGTTTGAGGTTTGTGCAAGTTGGTGTGTAGTTCAGAGATTGTTGATTGCCAAAATGAAAACTTTTACTACGTAATTTTTTTTAGCAGATGGTGCCATTTTCTCTGATTTGGCCTATTAAGCAAATACTCACATTTTCTGATTTTGCTGTATTATAAAGCCAATTTAATAATATCATGCAGCAATAATTGTGTGGGTATGCTGATATAGATGCCAGAGTGTGGTTTGTATGTGTAAATAATGTGTGTGGGATGTATGAGAAAGAGAAATTATACTGTACTTACTGCAAATCACAAATGTTGGCATCTAAGGGAACATTTTGGTATTGCACCCAAACAATTTTTATAAATCTAAAACCTCTTTCACTTTTTTTTAAATACATTTTTGTTCTGTGCCCCAAAGCTTTTTGACACATTTTTGTCTTCTAAGAACCTCTGAGTGACTTTTAAGGGTTTAAAGGGTTAAAAGCAGGTGTAAAATGGCTGATGGAAAAACGCATGTGAGCATTAGATAGGTGTTGTAATGTATTGTGCAATATTGAATAAACACGGCTCTATAGGACACTGTTAAAACTGCCGCCTAAGGACTACAGGTGAAAATTAGCTTTAAGCAAAGACTGTTACTAGTATATAAAGTGAATTGTCCATGTACAAATAAACAAATAAATAAATTCGATTTTCACCCAACGGTTTAGGGAAAAGACATAACCAACTGTGTTTACAACAAGGATACTCTCTTTGACTATTCTGTGTGTATTTGTCCATTCAAGCATGATACGACATGAAAGAAAACTCAACTCAGTACTCAGTTTTTCTGTGTGCACACTCTGAGGGTACGTTTACACGACAACGATGTGCTAAAAACCGAAATCTGTGAAAACGACTAATAACACTGTGTTATCATGTCGGACAAGTAGTTGGTGATGTGACTTTATAAAGAAAGACTGCGCGCCCACGCACATACGCGAGCCGAACGCACATGCCTAAATAATCTATCGTGTTTTTGTCCGATTTTCATTCTAGGGATGTTAATCTTGATAATACTGTATTATTACTTCTGGGTAAATTTCATCTTCACAAAGCCAGAAACATTCACTGTAATCCCAATTGTAGAATATCCTCCTCTGATATAAAGTCCCGTTTTACTTCCTTTAAGGAAATGTCAAAGCCTTTGAACACAAAAGCTTTGAAATCACGTGTCATCCTTGAGTCTGTTGAGGAACCTTTCATTTTTCATGATGACAAAATGTTATATTTTGATGTGAAATTCTTATAACCACTTGTGATGATGTCCATTGTCCGTACACCCACCTTAATTATCTGTATCCTTTCATTTGCAAAAAAACAAAACAAAAGAAAAGATAATACGCATGTGCATGAGGTCACCGTTTTGTAGTTTACAGCATCGTTTTCAAAAACTTTGAAACCCGTTTTCAGGCCCCCAAAATGCTGTTGTCGTGTAAATGAACGGCCAAAACGCATATAATTGAAAATCGTGTCGCTTAAACAGCCCCTAAATGTCAATCAGACGGCCACGAGTGCCGAATGGAGTTCACTTCTGTGTCCTCTTGTGCTTAAAATTGCATGAATGTTTAATCTGGCAAGATTGAACAAAACATGAACAAATAATAAACATGCTCTGGATAGTTGATGGAATTTCCATCTCCATTCAAGCTGGTCCTACATTACCTCTATTCATATTATCTATTACTATTTTTTATTACTATTCATATGAGCAGACAATGACACAATCATAAAAAAAGACAAAGATACCTGTGTGGGAGTGGCCAGGGACATGCACTTGGGCTCAGGGCAGTTAAGGCACTGAACTTTGCCATCTCTTATTTGGATCTGAAAGTATTCCTTAATGCAGGCCTTGCAGTAAACATGCTGACACTCCTTGAAGAGCAAAGAGTCGGATCCCAGCTTCTCCGAGTAGCAGATGCCACAACAGAACACCTTCCCGTCGAACACCTTCTGCTTCTGAGCTTCGTCAAAATCCAGCAGCTGAGTCAGTATATCTGTGCGAGGGTCAACTTCTTGAACAGCTCTCGGGTCTAAATCGTGTGCTTTACTTTTATCTCCAGAAATGTCTTCGGCTTCTTTCTGACCGGATTCGCATTGATGCTGAATGCAAGAGCTTTGGATTTCAAGCGGAGACTGGATTCCCAGGAAATCCAGAGTCTCTTCCTTTAGGAACTGGATCCAGGTAAAAAGAACCACATTGCCTTGGTCCTCCAACCAAAGCTCATCCAGCCTCCTGCAAAGCGCAGTGATCTGATGGAGTGAGAGTGGAAGATTATCTAAGATTATGACAGAATGCCACATATCAATCACGTCAGAAATACTACAGCAGCAGAAAAGATATACGTGACGTCTGCACCATTCACAGACATTAGAGGCCCTATTTTAACAATCTAATCGCATGGTCTAAAGCACACGGCGCAAGTGCACTTAGTGCGTGTCCGAATCCACTTTTGCTAACGACGGGACAAATGGTCGGCACTCCCGGCGCGTGGTCTCAAAGGGTTGTCCCTATTCTCTTAATGAGTAATGGGTGTCTTTTGGGCGTAACGTGAAATAAACCAACCAGAGTCTCATCTCCATTCCCTTTAAAAGCCAGTTGTGCTCGCGCCATGGTGGGTTCACTATTTACATGGAGGAATTTGCAAGCGGAAAGACTGAACGTCTCCAGAGCGCAAACGGATCTGCTCATGCGCGAGGTTAAAGCTGTGTGTCTGTGTGTGTGTGTGTGAGAGAGAGAGAGAGGTTAAAGCTGTGTGTGTGAGAGGTTAAAGTGCTCAAGCAGACCATCTACGGGACAAGCCGGATTCCACCATATCTTTATGTACACAATAATAATCTTTTACATTGTAATTGTAATTATTTGTAATATTTGGCATGTTTGTGTGCAGCTGTGCATCCCTGTGTGTGTAATAAGCAGAGTGTACGGGCGTTGTGGATCCGCACATTACTAATGCGCCCTTCAAATAACAAAAAAAAGCAAAAAAAAAACAAAAAGAAGCCCATGGGCGCACAAATAGGCGCAAATGCATTTGCTATTTAAACAACGGGGCGCAGGACATGAAAAAGATAACTGCGTCGGGCTTTGTTTGACTTCCACTAGTCAAACAAACTGATATCCCCAAACTAACACCATTTACCAATGTCACAGTTGTTGTGAAAGGTTGATTGGGAGGAAACCCTCTGGTCCATAATCACTTTCATGATGGTCTGGAAAATCATGAACATTTCTCAGAACAACTTCTTTTGTGATACACTGAAGAAATCCATGCAGGTTTGCAATGACCGATGGGAAAATATGACATATTTATTTAATGACCTATTCTTCTAACTGATGCTGCCTTATCAGTATTTACACTTAATTAAATGTCCCTGGCTGTTTAAATAAAATAAAAAGTTACATTTATGCGAGTATGACTAATTGCTTGATGACTGCTTTTTAGACAAATGGACATGGTATCTAATTACGAATTTTCTGGTTAAAAATGCGATTTGTGTTTTTACTTTTTAACCACAAATGCTCGTCTTGCACTAGCTCTGTGATGCGCCACGCATTACGTCATCACACTGAAAGGTCACGCGTATTCTGGTTCAAAATTGTAGGGTAGGGTCAAAAACTCCATCTCATTTTCTCCTCCAACTTCAAAATTGTCCAAAATTGTTGTTTTATTTATTTATTTTTTTGTAAAGGGCGTTTCCCAATGACACAATCATAAAATAAAGACGTTCGCTTTGTAAACACTAGGTCGGTACTTCCACATACGCGGGACCTTTCAACGTGATGACGTAATGCGTGGTGCATCGCAGAGCTAGTGCAAGACGAGCATTCGTGGTTAAAAGTATATTAATGTTTTTGTTTTTTAGTAAATGACCGATCATTTGGCTAGATAAGACTCTTATTCCTCGACTGGGATCATGTCGAGACTTTGAAGCTGCACTGAAACTGACATTTGGACCTTCAACCCGTTGGACCCCATTGAAGTCACTATATGGAGAAAAATCCTGAAATGTTTTCCTCCAAAACATTAATTTCTTTTCAACTGAAGAAAGAAAGACATGAACATCTAGGATGACGTGGGGGCGAATAAATTATCAAGAATTTTTTATTCTGAAGTGAACTAATCCTTTACATGCTGCATGATCAAGTGAGTGTCACAGAAAGCTATGATTAGAAACTCCAAAAGCAAAAATATCAAAATTACAACAATAACATTACACACATTTCGGGACATTACTAAACAAGACTCACCTGGACTCTTGTGAGCCATTTCGAGCTTAAAGTAAAAACGGGAGATGATACTGAAGGGTAGTCTGTAGGAAGTTCAAAACTCAGAACCAATGGAGGTAGAAATGATAAGTTATACTCTGTGGATGTCTGTCCTGCAAAAAACAAATATAAATATATTAATATTTTATAATAAATGTATTTATTATAAAATAATATTTTTATTTTTATAAATTTAAATATATATTATAAACATATATTTTGTGTGCGGAGATATATATATGTATGTATACACACACACACACAAATACAGTATATATACAGTGAGGAAAATAAGTATTTGAACACCCTGCTATTTTGCAAGTTCTCCCACTTAGAAATCATGGAGGGGTCTGAAATTGTCACCGTAGGTGCATGTCCACTGTGAGAGACATAATCTAAAAAAAAAAATCCAGAAATCACAATGTATGATTTTTTAACTATTTATTTGTATGATACAGCTGCAAATAAGTATTTGAACACCTGAGAAAAATCAATGTTAATATTTGGTACAGTAGCCTTTGTTTGCAATTACAGAGGTCAAACGTTTCCTGTAGTTTTTCACCAGGTTTGCACACACACTGCAGGAGGGATTTTGGCCCACTCCTCCACACAGATCTTCTCTAGATCAGTCAGGTTTCTGGGCTGTCGCTGAGAAACACGGAGTTTGAGCTCCCTCCAAAGATTCTCTATTGGGTTTAGGTCTGGAGACTGGCTAGGCCACGCCAGAACCTTGATATGCTTCTTACAGAGCCGCTCCTTGGTTATCCTGGCTGTGTGCTTCGGGTCATTGTCATGTTGGAAGACCCAGCCTCGACCCATCTTCAATGCTCTAACTGAGGGAAGGAGGTTGTTCCCCAAAATCTCGCAATACATGGCCCCGGTCATCCTCTCCTTAATACACTGCAGTCGCCCTGTCCCATGTGCAGAAAAAACCCCCCAAAGCATGATGCTACCACCCCCATGCTTCACAGTAGGGATGGTGTTCTTGGGATGGTACTCATCATTCTTCTTCCTCAAAACACGGTTAGTGGAATAATGACCAAAAAGTTCTATTTTGGTCTCATCTGACCACATGACTTTCTCCCATGACTCCTCTGGATCATCCAAATGGTCATTGGCAAACTTAAGACGGGCCTTGACGTGTGCTGGTTTAAGCAGGGGAACCTTCCGTGCCATGCATGATTTCAAACCATGACGTCTTAGTGTATTACCAACAGTAACCTTGGAAACGGTGGTCCCAGCTCTTTTCAGGTCATTGACCAGCTCCTCCCGTGTAGTTCTGGGCTGATTTCTCACCTTTCTTAGGATCATTGAGACCCCACGAGGTGAGATCTTGCATGGAGCCCCAGTCCGAAGGAGATTGACAGTCATGTTTAGCTTCTTTCATTTTCTAATGATTGCTCCAACAGTGGACCTTTTTTCACCAAGCTGCTTGGCAATTTCCCCGTAGCCCTTTCCAGCCTTGTGGAGGTGTACAATTTTGTCTCTAGTGTCTTTGGACAGCTCTTTGGTCTTGGCCATGTTAGTAGTTGGATTCTTACTGATTGTATGGGGTGGACAGGGGTCTTTATGCAGCTAACGACCTCAAACAGGTGCATCTAATTTAGGATAATAAATGGAGTGGAGGTGGACATTTTAAAGGCAGACTAACAGGTCTTTGAGGGTCAGAATTCTAGCTGATAGACAGGTTTTCAAATACTTATTTGCAGCTGTATCATACAAATAAATAGTAAAAAAAATTATATATTGTGATTCCTGGATTTTTTTTTAAGATTATGTCTCTCACAGTGGACATGCACCTACGATGACAATTTCAGACCCCTCCATGATTTCCAAGTGGGAGAACTTGCAAAATAGCAGGGTGTTCAAATACTTATTTTCCTCACTGTATATATATATATATATACACAGTATCTCACGAAAGTGAGTACACCCCACACATTTCAGCAAACATTTTAGTATATCTTCTCAAGGGAAGATACTGTAGAAATGAAACTTGGATATATATTTAGTGTAGTCAATGTGCTGATTGGAAAGCAGTATAATAATAAAAAATATATAATTCATTACATTTATATAGCGCTTTTCTCTGCACTCAAAGCGCTTTACATAGAAGGGGGAATCTCCTCAACCACCACTAATGTGCAGCACCACCTGGATGATGCGACGGCAGCCATATTGCGCCAGAACGCCCACCACACACCAGCTTACTGGTGGAGAGGAGACAGTGATAAAGCCAATTAGTATATATATATGGGGATGATTAGGAGGCCATGATGGACAGAGGCCACTGGGGCAAATTTGGCCAGGATGCCGGGGTTACACCCCTATTCTTTCGAAAGACATCCTGGGATTTTTGAAGACATATTTCAGATAACAATGGTGCTCACACAAAATATTGACACTTTGGAGACAGTTTTGACATGTTCACTTAGGGTGTACTCACTTTTGTTGCCAGTTATTTTGAAAATGTATAATGGCTGTATGTTGAGTTATTTTCAGAGGACAGTAAATATATCCTGCTATACAAGCAGCACATTGACTACTCTAAAATCTACCCATTCATTTAGTTTCATTTCTATAGTATTGTCCCTTGAGAAGATATACTAAAATGTTTGCTGAAATGTGAGGGGTGTACTCACTTTTGTGAGATGCTAATATACACTCACCGGCCACTTTATTAGGTACACCTGTCCAACTGCTCGTTAACACTTAATTTCTAAGCAGCCAATCACATGGCGGCAACTCAGTGCATTTAGGCATGTAGACATGGTCAAGACAATCTCCTGCAGTTCAAACCGAGCATCAGTATGGGGAAGAAAGGTGATTTGAGTGACTTTGAACGTGGCATGATTGTTGGTGCCAGAAGGGCTGGTCTGAGTATTTCAGAAACTGCTAATCTACTGGGATTTTCACGCACAACCATCTCTAGGGTTTACAGAGAATGGTCCGAAAAAGAAAAAACATCCAGTGAGCGGCAGTTCTGTGGGCGGAAATGCCTTGTTGATGCCAGAGGTCAGAGGAGAATGGCCAGACTGGTTCGAGCTGATAGAAGGGCAACAGTGACTCAAATAACCACCCGTTACAACCAAGGTGGGCAGAAGAGCATCTCTGAACGCACAGTACGTCGAACTTTGAGGCAGATGGGCTACAGCAGCAGAAGACCACACCGGGTGCCACTCCTTTCAGCTAAGAACAGGAAACTGAGGCTACAATTTGCACAAGCTCATCGAAATTGGACAATAGAAGATTGGAAAAACGTTGCCTGGTCTGAGTCTCGATTTCTGCTGCGACATTCGGATGGTAGGGTCAGAATTTGGCGTCTACAACATGAAAGCATGGATCCATCCTGCCTTGTATCAACGGTTCAGGCTGGTGGTGGTGGTGTCATGGTGTGGGGAATATTTTCTTGGCACTCTTTGGGCCCCTTGGTACCAATTGAGCATCGTTGCAACGCCACAGCCTACCTGAGTATTGTTGCTGACCATGTCCATCCCTTTATGACCACAATGTACCCAACTTCTGATGGCTACTTTCAGCAGGATAATGCGCCATGTCATAAAGCTGGAATCATCTCAGACTGGTTTCTTGAACATGACAATGAGTTCGCTGTACTCAAATGGCCTCCACAGTCACCAGATCTCAATCCAATAGAGCATCTTTGGGATGTGGTGGAACGGGAGATTCGCATCATGGATGTGCAGCCGACAAATCTGCGGCAACTGTGTGATGCCATCATGTCAATATGGACCAAACTCCCTGAGGAATGCTTCCAGCACCTTGTTGAATCTATGCCACGAAGAATTGAGGCAGTTCTGAAGGCAAAAGGGGGTCCAACCCGTTACTAGCATGGGGTACCTAATAAAGTGGCCGGTGAGTGTATATATTGTGTATACATACACACACTCACCTTATTAGGAACACCTGTTCAATTTCTCATTAATGCAATTATCTAATCAACCAATCACATGGCAGTTGCTTCAATGCATTTAGGGGTGTGGTCCTGGTCAAGACAATCTCCTGAACTCCAAACTGAATGTCAGAATGGGAAAGAAAGGTGATAAGCAATTTTGAGCGTGGCATGGTTGTTGGTGCCAGACGGGCCGGTCTGAGTATTTCACAATCTGCTCAGTTACTGGGATTTTCACGCACAACCATTTCTAGGGTTTACAAAGAATGGTGTGAAAAGGGAAAAACATCCAGTATGCGGCAGTTCTGTGAGTGAAAATGCCTTGTTGATGCTAGAGGTCAGAGGAGAATGGGCCGACTGATTCAAGCTGATAGAAGAGCAACTTTGACTGAAATAACCACTCGTTACAACCGAGGTATGCAGCAAAGCATTTGTGAAGCCACAACACGTACAACCTTGAGGCGGATGGGCTACAACAGCAGAAGACCCCACCGGGTACCACTCATCTCCACTACAAATAGGTATCCCCACCAAAATTGGACATTTGAAGACCTGAAAAATGTTGCCTGGTCTGATGAGTCTCGATTTCTGTTGAGACATTCAGATGGTAGAGTCAGAATTTGGCGTAAACAGAATGAGAACATGGATCCATCATGCCTTGGAGAACATGGATCCACTGTGCATACTGGTGGTGGTGGTGTAATGGTGTGGGAGATGTTTTCTTGGCACACTTTAGGCCCCTTAGTGCCAATTGGGCATCGTTTAAACGCCACGGCCTACCTGAGCATTGTTTCTGACTATGTCCATCCTTTTATGGCCACCATGTACCCATCCTCTGATGGGTACTTCCAGCAGGATAATGCACCATGTCACAAAGCTTGAATCATTTCAAATTGGTTTCTTGAACATGACAATGAGTTCACTGTACTAAAATGGCCCCCACAGTCACCAGATCTCAACCCAATACAGCATCTTTGGGATGTGGTGGAACGGGAGCTTCGTGCCCTGGATGTGCATCCCACAAATCTCCATCAACTGCAAGATGCTATCCTATCAATATGGGCCAACATTTCTAAAGAATGCTTTCAGCACCTTGTTGAATCAATGCCATGTAGAATTAAGGCAGTTCTGAAGGCGAAAGAGGGTCAAACACAGTATTAGTATGGTGTTCCTAATAATCCTTTAGCTGAGTGTATATTATATATACATATATATATATACGCACACAAAATACGACTCCGAATAAGTTAGAAAAAGGTTTAAATATCTGCAAAAAAAAAGTCTCACCCTTGACTAGCAGTTTGAAGTTAGGAGGAAGCTCTAGGCACAGATGAATCTCACCCTCCTCTTCTGATTCTGCCTGGTGAAACTCCTCTTTATCATATATGCTTGTTAGAGCAAGCAGTTCATCTTTTTTCGCTTCCTGGTCGGCTGACATTTGAACATTCCTGAAATCAAGTAACACTTATATTTTGTAAAGCATCTTGAGCAATGGAAATACTCTAAATCAGGGGTGTCAAACTCAGTTCCTGTCCTGCAGAGTTTAGCTGCGTATACGCCCTGTCGTAATTACCGTCATTTCGTGATGACAACACATAACGCTCTATTTGAAGCTGTTCACGTTTCTATCAACGCCTCTAAGTAAACTACTAAAAAAACTTGTTCTATGTAATGCAATGTTCCATGTATGTATTTGTCTAATAAAGGTAACTGATATGGCTGGATTCTTCATGTAATTTAACTCACTACAGGTCACAACTTTAAGTGTTAAAATAATCAGAGGACCATTTTCCTTTCCTAATGTGACGTTAGTCAACTTAAAATGGTTGGGAAAACAAGATGGGAAATGTATAATTTACAGGCAATTAACAAGATAGAAAATGTTAATTGTGCTTAGTTTGTTGCACCTACAAATTGTGTAAGTGAAACCTACATCTTGGAAACCAAGGCGCCGATTTATGTTTCTGGTAGTGGGTGCACACTCCATTCCTCTGTAAACGCAAATATGTACATCTTTCTTTTCCTTTCTTTTACTGGAAAACACATTACCAATCAAATATAAAATTTCATATAAACAAATATTCACCTGTTTCCATGAGCAAATGATAACTGGGCTAAGTTACACATACACAACAAGTCCCCCTGTGGTGAAAATCAAGTTTTTAATGTTGTTGTTTATATGTCTATGTGGTGTTTTAAATATGCTTTAATACAAACCATGTGTAAATTCATAAGTCGACAGCATTGCTGATTATTTTCTCCTTAAAGGGCACCTATTATGGAATTTTGAAAATTACCTTTCATGTAGTGTGTATCATAGATCTAAGTGAACGAAAACATCCTGCAAAGTTTTAAATATGAAAGTTCACCGTATACAAAGGTATTGTCTCTTAAAAGTAAGAGTCGACTCTGAGTCGCTGATATGAATCGATAGACGAATTATGCTTTTTCTCTAAATTTATGACGTCGCTTCAACAAGTTATTTGAATAAGATACGCCCACTTATTGCGCTCGTACTCGTAGAAGCCAGGGAAACTTGAAAACATCATGGCGACGAGACGATGTGTTCTGAAGTGCGACGCAAAAGCGACATTTTTTCTTCTGCCCAGAGACTAGCATTTGAAGACTAAGTGGCTACAGTTCATATATACAACTATACCACAGAAGTATAGCCCGAACCTTGTGCTTTGATCGTGTCATTTTGAAGATGATTGCTTCACAAACATAAAGGCTTTCAAATATGGATTCGCGAGCCGGCTGAAACTGAAGGAAGGTTCAGTACCAAGTTTATTTGGATCAGCTTCCTCCTCCGAATCACAACCTGTAAGTATTATTTATATTAAAAATGGTTGCTTTTATGTTTTATGTAGCATGCTCAATAATTATTTTGTGTTGTGTACGCACAGGGCAGCTTCTATAGTCTTCAATGTCAATTGTATTGAAATATGTGAAGTGTTTGTCGTTGTTATAAAGAATAGAGCAATACCTCGTAGTACTGCATTATCAATTATAAAGAATAGAGCAATACCTCGTAGTACTGCATTATCAATATGTTTATGCATTAGGCTAACGCAAACAAAGACTGAATGTGCTTTTACCACTGCACTTTGGGCTATCGTCGCTAACATAACGTAAATTCCTTCTCTTATTTTGAATTTTTTAGTACAAAGCGGTGCACTATAATCATTATTATAACACAATGTAATTGATAAAAACTTTGTACACTGTACAAAGTGTTAACCAATAGAAGTATTATCTATGTAAACACAGCTAACATTTTACTTATACACACATTGGATTCCGACAATCTCTGCACAGAGTATACCAATCACAACTGACTGGGTCATCTGACCAATCACCGCAGATTAGCGTCACGCAAAGGCGGGGTTTGGAAAAATGAATCGCTGAACGATTCATATGATAGTCGGTGAGCAAATCAGGTAAAAATAAATGCATATTATAAGACAACAAAAGTGTTTTTTGTCATTGCATGCATGTAAAACTGTTGTTGTGGACTCCCAGAACAATATTAGTAACATTTTAAATGCCATAATAGGTGCCCTTTAAAACTGCAGTGAACCAAAGACAGTCTCAAAAACACGGTTTGAAATTGCTGGTGTTTCTGAAGTCAAACTACCTTGTAACCAATCAGATCAACGTGTGCATGATCGTAAACAAGTGGATCTCTGAGATGCTGTGAGTGAGTGGAGGCGGGGATCATTTGCATATTCATAGATCCGCGTATACTAAATGAGGCAATGGTAGAGTTACATTCAAGGGCCCCTATCATGGATTTTTGAAAATGACCTTTCATGTAGTGTGTAATAAAGCTCTAAGTGATGAAAACATCCTGCATAGTTTTAAATCTGAAAGTGCACTGTATATAAAGTTATTGTCTTTCAAAAGTAAGAGTCGACTCTGAGTCTATGAAATGAATTGTTTTTCAAATGAGTCATAAGCCGCTTCGTCGTGACGTCAAGACGAAACATTAGCATTAGCCCGTCCACTTATTGCGCGCGTACCAGGGAAACTTAAACCTCAAACCGACAGCTGATCCTGTGGATACTGAAGAGATCATGTCGAGGAGACGCTGTGTGACGGTAAAGAAATTTTTTTCCCACTACGAATTTTTATGTTACATCAGTCATTCACGCTAGTGACATCATCAGGTCACATGACCAGGAAGTTATATATATTTGCGTTTTTCAAAAATTCATTACAAATGGACGAAATGACGTTTCCCAAATCCAAGTCGTATATATGATGTGTTCCTGGGGTTAGCGAATAAATTCCAGTTGGTGTGACATCACCGGTCTCTATCTGGTAAAATGTAATTTTGTAGTATAATGTAATAAACATGTTGTTATTTATAGTGAATATCCCATTCACAGCTTAAAACTATCTTGTCCTATTTGATAAAAGCTAGGTTTTCCACTTAATTCACATTTTTACATTTTATTAGTATGCTTGTGCATACATGCTTTGCGTGGTTTCGCAGTGTGTGTGTGTTTACTTTTGAGACAGACCCTGAATTTGCTTGGTGAATGTCTAACGAATGTCCACCATAAAACCTACTTAAGGGTTTCACTTACCTGTCTGAAGGGGAGTTTTGAGCAGTAAATTGTTTTAAATGTTAAGGTTAGCTGGTAGCCTGGTATGATAACAGTGGTGTTCACCCTCTCCTGACTCAGATAAACTCCAGCTTTTGTTCATGACCACACCTCAAGCCCCATTTGGCCTAGATTGGACCAAGGTATTTGGCGGGAAAAAAACCTGGCCATTGTCCCTAAGGAGGCTCGATCAGGTTGAACAACTGCAGTCATTAACTATTTTAACGATGTCTTCACTACCTATCTGGGCCTTGAAAGTTGCAATGACATTGCTGCCTATCTTAATTTGTGTTCCACAGATGAACAAAGGTCTTACAGGTTTGACTTTGGAATGACATGCGGGTCAGTAATTTATGACAGCAATTTCATTTTTGGGTGAACTAACCCTTTAAGTATGACAAAAATATGTTAGTAATGGAATTTGAAGTAAATGAGAGAAAACAAGTTTATTTACAGAAATATTGCGATTTCTTGTTGTGCTTGAATATTAAAATGGCCCTTCTATGAGATGTCAATCCCAGCACTGGCCCCCAGCCGGTTTGAGTTCGAGAGCCCTGATTTACACCAATCACAATCATGATGTTCAAAACACAGGAGACAAATGGGGCATGAATGAAAACGTATGCATTCAATCAGTCTGTTCACCTCCTACAACATCTGAATATGAAATCAAAATTTAGATGAATTATTGTTAATATTTCTGTAAAATATTAGCATCCTGTACATATAAAGGTAGATATTGGAACAGTAAGTCCAGAAAGGAATCTACGTTACTACAACCACTGGAATATGAGAAAATAACAATTAACGTTAGGTCAATTATAGCCTAATGATTATTTTCCTTAAAATATTTTAGTACTGCATTCGTATAAAGGGAGGTAACGTTATTGGACAAATGTGTTGTACTAGTGGAAATGTCAGATGATCCCTTAGGGAGCATTTCAAATACGAAAATAATAACTTTAACGCAATGTCACCCTACGACTACAGTCCAACTGATTGAGGTTTAAGTTATTTCCTTTTATTATTCATCTAACTTGCGACCTATGAAAAAATATTTACTTCTGAAACACTTACCTTGCTCTGTGCCTGATGCAACTTCAACAACAACTGCCGCTTCTTCTTCTTCTTTAGGTTTAATGGCGGGTTACGTTACCGGTGCAGACCGCCACCTACCGTGATGGAGCGTGAAGATAATTAATTATATATTCCTATATCCTATTTTTTAATCCACTAATCCTAAATGGACAATTACTTCGTATATTTTGAATTATTAATAATCCTAAAGATTGCAATTCCTTTCTCTTTTATATGCATTACATATCATCAAAACATGCTGTCTCCTCTATTAAACAAACATCACATAATCATGTGTGTGTTATGTAGTGATGATGGGCGTTTTCGAAACACTGCTTTGTGAAGCTTCGATTCGAAACCTTTGTGAATCTTTTGTTTCGAACCAGTGATTCGGAGCGCGTATCGACACTGCTCAAACTGCAATAGTCACGTGATTTCAAGTTTCGTTGCGTCATAAGTTTTTCGAAATTTCACTGGTTTGCCGCTAGAGGGCGATGATCTCCGTGAACCCATGAAACAAGTCAAGTGTTATATACAATTTAGTTTTTTACCTGATCTCGGATCAGTTTCATAATGTTGTAGACATTTGTAATGATGACACATTTGTATAATAAAAAGGAAGAGCATTCTGACTAGCCACGTCAACCATAAAACACAAAAACAAGCCCTAATAAAATTCAATTCGCATTTAGCCTATTTCTATAGCGCTTTTAAAAGTAGGCCTACATAATAGATCCAAAGCAGCTTTGCAGAAAATGTCTACAGTAACATTTTGACTGATCTGTTATAAGAGGTGACGTGTGTCCAAGACAAGTAGCCTAATGTCCATATAAAAGAAAACATATTATTCAGACACTTACATTTAATTGTTTTTGATGGTTTGTAGTTTTAATAGATAAAACTTTCAATAAAACATTTGCGATTTGTTTTTAAAAGGTGTTTTAGGCTGATATTTCATTGCATTTGCACTGTTTGCCCAGCAGGCGTCACCAACGCGCCGGGTTTCGAGCGCTTCGAAACAGTGAATCATTTTGCAAAGCAATCGGTTCAATTGATTCAGAGTTTCGAAAACTTTCGGTTCTCCCATCCCACTTCTCTCGGAACAGGTCCGGGAGTCTTCCCCATATTGAAAGCGGCTCCCTGATGCAAAAAATATATACAATATCCCAGAAATCGAGCGAGCAAGAGAGAAGCCCTGTTTCCACCCGCTATTAAGATAGTTTTCGGTTAACCGAATTCTAATAATGATATTTGACACCCAAATCCTGTTAAACAAGTCTGTTAATCTTAGGTCATTTAATATGGTGTAGTAGCTATAGACTTTCTCCTGTCTTGGACCTGGACCAGATTTAAAAAGATTTTGCATTTTGATGTTAATTAGTTACACACCCATTGCAAGTAGTAGCTACCCTATAGCTTTTCTTTCTTTTTCACATGCTGAACAGAAGCACATGCTCCATTATTGTCCGGTTGCAGGGTGAATTCAGGTTGATTGGGACACGGTTTTCCTAATCATCTCAATGACAAAAGTGCCCCAATTACCCTGAATTCACCCCTAAAATGTATTGTCCTGTTTACTGTTTTCCTATTATAATAAATATGAATGAACAAGACCTGAATGGCCAATATTAAGATGAGTAATGTCAATAAGTGGGTGTCATAAAGCTCGTTAAGACAATATATCATCAATTTCATTACCATCCGGTCCTACGTGCACAGAAATGACAGGATTAACTGCGTGTTATGGATTCTGAATAAACTTTCGAGAATTTCATGGTCCTATTATATCTTGATGAATATGTTAAAACCGAGAGTGAGTCAGTGCATATTACCAGGACCATGAAATTTAGATATTTAGAAGGCCATGAAACCCTTTTTTTTTAATTTTTTTTTTTTTATCAAATACAAGTTGCACACTAGCCTACTAAAACCAATGGTAGCCCTATGTTCATTAGCTACTAAGGGGAAATTATAAGGCTATTAACATGTAACATTTCAATTATATTCAGCTGAAATGAACAAAATGACTTGGAAAAAAAAGATTTGTTAATTTTGCTAAACGAGATCCGAGTCAGTAAAATTATCCGAATTCTGCATGTTTTCTATAACAACGTCTGACTTTACATTTCACATGGCGTGAGAAAGTCACAAAAACTTTTAAACATTATATAGGATTCAGATGATGTGTATGTGAATCCCACATACACTGGCAGTGTATGTGGGATAAAGAGATGGTGAGGAAACATGTGGAGGAGGCTATAGAACTGCTAGATGGTTTTATTACATTCAACAAACTTATGGGTTAGTTAGAATAACATGAAGAAACAAATGAGAAGAATCAGTAATCTCCAGATGTAGGTCTGGACATATTATGGCTCTTAACAGTACACTACGTAGATTATGGAAACATGATGCAGGGAAATGTGACCATTGCAAGGAGAAAGAGACATTAGAACAAGTGATGATAATCAGTGATAAATATTATAATGAAAGGATGTGATTTCAGAAAAATGACTCTGGGACCATAGGATCTATTCTTTCCTCTATAAAATTCAGTAGCATCTTTGTCATTTTAATGTCTTGTCAGTATCATCAGTCACGTTTGCAAATTTAAAAGTAATCTGTTTTGTCCTTGTTGAAAATGAATGACTCATTTTCAGTGAAGGACATGTCCCTTTTTGTGCAGTCAGTCAACATTTCACAAACAAGATGTCTGATTCATTTATTTTGTTCATGAACAAGTGCAATTGGGTCACATTCTGTTCAAGGTAATGACGCTGCTACACAGAACTCTATGCATCATAGAGGTTCTCACCACAAATGACAAATGACACACATTTTAATTCCATTTATTTAGGATTATGTTTTGTGCATGCTATCTTTGCACTGCACCCGCTTTCCCTCCTTGTGACAACACTGACTCACAAACTGAATGGATGAATGGCTTGCCCTTTCCCGTTCAGTTTTCAATCTTAAGTTCCTATAAAACAATGCTTTTAAATTCATATTGCCAAAGCGTTTGCAAGGTTGCAAAAAGTTGATCAGCATCATAACTTTGAGAATGTGATGACTGATTGTACTGGTTATATCCGTTCAGTATGTCCAACCCAATGAAATGCACGTGTACAGTCCACACCATAGATAGACTGTAAAAAATATGGACAAAGCGTCTGTGACGTCACCCATAGACTTTCTGAACAGTTTTGAGGCCGTTTATGGGGGGTAGGCTAGGCGGCGCCATCTTGGAAAATCTTATGATATTTCAATACAAACGTTCAGAAAGGATACAGAGGTGCTATGATGTGTTGTGTCAGATCATGGCCGAGACGTCAAATTTCAGGAATTCCACTCAGCGCAGCCCATTATCAGCTGTCAATCAAGCTGTCAATCAAAGTTAACCACGCCCTTATTTGTCATACATTTTATATCTAAATGCGATCTAAACTAGCGAGTTAGAAAAAAATCCACCTCCCTCACAGTTGTCAGGCACTCGGAGCCTATCAAAAAATACAATAAAAGTCCATGGGACCAACCTGTAAAAACAAGAATTTATGCTGTGAAAACGGACATTTTAACATGGGGGTCTATGGACATTTGCTCCCTTCTGGGACCGGCCCCTAGCGGATTTTCGATGTATTGCAGTTTTTCGCACTTCCGGGTAGGCTTCATTTTTAGATTAGAATGTTGCCGCTTGGTCCACACGTGTAAACGGTTGGCTCATGCTATAGGCGGTATTTACAGGCAAGGAGAAACCACCAAAGAAGTCACACGCTTGAAATTGAGATTCAAAGGGGAGAGACTTCAGTGAATAAGAAATATGACTCAGTGTATGAAAATGAACAAAACGGATCCGTTCAATTTAGGGGTGTACAGCTACATGTATTCGTCCCGAACCGTCATGGTATGGACGTCATGTTTCAGTGCATACAGTCAGACGATGAAGACAGTCACAGGCGATCCACACTCCAATCCAGAAGGGATTGCAACCCTGTTTGCAAACCGCCACAACAGGAAAAAGCAGAAGAAAAAGAGAGGATCTTTGCACCATCCCAAAAACAAGACTGAATCCGAAATCAACCCCTAAACTTTCAATCACTATTCCCTTAGTCCACTAATACAGTTCACTTGAAGGAATTTAATAAAAACGAGTGAGCGAGACAGCCGTTGAGCGTACACTGGCTGTACACTCATTATTGTGGTGCAATGTGGGATTGAACAAGTGCACTCAATAACATCCATGGTTTCGGGCACTACAAATGTCTCTCCCCTCATAAAATGCCCTATTTGAGGGTATAGGGGGCGATTTCTGATTCAGCCTAAGAGTTCAGATGGTACGCAAGAGCTTAGTAACCTATACACTGAGTTTCGATACTCACTACACTAATTCACGGAAAGGAAACCGGGACTGCAGAAAGCGGCATCCTGTTTATTTTACAAAAGCACAATGTTAAATAAAAATAGACCATTTACAGTTTGGAATGACGTCTTACTCTTATCTGTACGACCATAAATGACGAAGTATTCCTGAGAATTGTTTCTGCTGTTATAATTATGGACACAGGCTGAAACGCGTCTGTGTGGACATGGTATAAATAAATGAGATATAACTAGAGAGTGCGGTTTTTCATCTTTATTTGCTGTTATAATGAGACATAAACATTTGGCATTGTGCCGATTTGTGTTGTAGAAGTCTCACTACTGTCCAGTGATGAAATGCGTGTCCTGGAAATGGGAAGCCTCAGGTGCCGCTTCACTCGCTGTCTCGTCGTGGAAAGGTGACGTAGGCTCAGATGTAGAGCCTTTTTCTTCTTCTTGCTCACCTTTTAGTGATTTCTTGAAAAAGCGTAATATTGAACTTTGTGCATCCACCATCGTCACGGCATGTTAATGAACTCTCAGTGTAGGCTACTCACATCACATTAATGAATCAAAACTCAGACCAATATTTTTTAAATGAACAAGTTTGAAATCAATACGTTTGAATCAAACCAATAAGTTTGAAAACAGCCGTTGCATTTTACAGCACATCATTGGTCAATCTATCATTTAGAGTAACAAATCATTTAATTTAATGTAAGCAACTAGAAATCTGCGTTTTTTTATCAGCCCTACAAAAAATATGACCTATAAGAGTGCATTGTTTACTGCTTAATACTCTATAGGACGCTGTACTGTACCAACTATGGGACTAAATGCCGCAACTGTAGGTGGAACAAACTGTAATTTGCACTACTGTCTGTTCAAAATAAATGAAAAGAAACCTAGTACTGGGGACTTGTTGCTTTTCCTGTTGTAATAATAAAAAATAATAATAATCCGTTACATTTATATAGCGCTTTATCTGGGACCTCAAAGCGCTTTACATAGAAGGGGGTAATCTCCTCAACCACCACCGATGTGCAGCATCCACCTGGATGGTGCGACGGCAGCCATTTTGCGCCAGTACGCCCACCACACACCAGCTTTACTGGTGGAGAGGAGACAGAGTGATTAAGCCAATCAGTAAACAGGGATGATTAGGAGGCCATGATGGACAGAGGCCAATGGGCAGATTTGGCCAGGATGCCGGGGTTACACCCCTACTCTTTCGAAAGACATCCTGGGATTTTTAATGACCACAGAGAGTCAGGACCTCAGTTTATCATCTCATCCGAAGGACGGTGCTCTTTGACAGTATAGTGTCCCCATCACTATACTGGGGCGTTAGGACCCACACAGACCACAGGAAGAGCGCCCCCTGCTGGCCTCATAACACCTCTTCCAGCAGCAACCTGGTTTTTCTCATGAGGTCTCCCATCCAGGTACTGACCAGGCTCAGCCCTGCTTAGCTTCAGTGGGCAACCAGTCTTGGGCTACAGGGTGATATGGCTGCTGGCTGCTGTTGTACCAAACTCGTATCGAACCTTGACTCCAAAACCGAGGACCGTAATAAAACCGGAACTTCTGTGTACCATTACACTCCTAATTCAATTAAAAGAATCTTTTAAAAACACTGATTCATTCACGAACGACACATCGCAGAACCTTGGGAACAGATACGCTCCCCACTGCTCATACTTCACATTCAACATTCATAATCTGATGATTCACACTGTACATTCCTAAATCCTGGGTTCATATTCTTGTTTGCATATTTGTCAATGACTGTATAAATGCAGCAGGCACTGATTTAAATACCTGCTTTTCTCATGCTTTTGCATCAGTGGGAAAAAACAAAACAATTGTTGCCATGTAAATCGTCCTTGGCTGTTTTACAAAGTGCAGAGTTTCTGTGAATTAACAAAGCACGTAATAATAAGAGCAACACGATATCATGAAAGTGCGTATATCTATAGCACAAATTTTATTTCTCGTGCCATTTATACGGCAAAAATAGTTTTCGCGTGCATATGATGCGCACTGTAGGATTAGGGCTATGGAGTGCGTATTACACACCGTAAACTGCGTATCGTATGCACGCAAAACCTTTTTTGGCGTATAAATGGTACGAGAAATTTAATTCGTGCAATAGATACGCACTTTCACGAGATCAGGCTGAATAAGAGGCAAGTGCTGTTCAAATTGTTATTGGATTCCTGTTATTGGTTTCTTACATGTTTGGCACCACACTGCTGAGGGTTCAAACACTGATTTAGAACGGTAGGTTAAACACATTATGAAAAGCCTTTCAGAATTCATGTAGCCAAGATTCATTTATCTTGCCCTGAAAATGTTAGACACTACAAACAAGGCTATGGCATTGAGGTTTTATTGTTTTTGAGATTAAAACATAAAATCAATACATATTCCCTGCCACAATGAATTCATTTACTATGAATGACTTTGTATGGTTATACATTCAAGTATTTCACAAGGACAGGGTAGGTAGTGCCTATGTGCTTCTGGTTGTAGTGGTGACAGACTATCTCCACCTCATAGACGTTAAAGGAGACTTTCACTCGCTCGTTCGGGGACGTGAGAAAACACAGTGTGTACAGGGCAAACTCAAACTCTGGGCTCACACCAACAAAGATGCTTCCTTTGGGTTTAATTCCATTCTTCCAACTGAACTGGAGAGCCAACATGTGTTTGTTCTCATCCGGCTGGGAATATGAAAATTAGAAGAACATTTTTATGATGATTATGCATTAAAAAGAGATTAGACAGACAGATAGAGAGTGTAATTGATTAGTTGGTTGATTACAAGTTTTCTGCAAAAGATTTTCCTCCACAGATTTCAGGCAGCTATTTAGTATATCATGCAAAGTGGTTTGAACTTGTATAATAATTTAAATTAAAGGTGCTGTAATTGACGTTAACCCAAGTACTTTAGAACACCAAGTTCTACGAGACAAAGTGCCCCTCATTCTACATGACACTTTTAAGTAACCATTATATTTTTACCTGTCAAGCAGAAGATTCAACTATAATAATCCCAGTTGCATTTCAATAGAGTAGTGCGGGTATGACATCAAAGCCCCGCCCCCTGGCTCCCTCGGGATTTTCCTATGGGGTTTTTATAATGGATTCAATTTAAAATAAAGCCTGTTGTAAACATAACTTGACAATACTTTGACATTTTGTTCTACAACGTCAATTATACACCCATACCGGAAACACTTTTGAAGCTGTTATGTTTATTTTTGAAACCGTACGTTTTTAATAAACAACTAGATAAGACCGTTTGGGGTGTGAGTGTGTGCAGTGTAGGTTGTAGAACAAAATGTCAAAATATCATTATGTTTACCACAGGCTTTACTCATAAATTGAAAAACCCCATTATAAAACCGCATCAGAAAATCTCGAAGAAACAGCGGAGAATTAGTCTTCCGGGTTCTGACGTCACACCTGCACCACTTATTGTAACTAATATTATTGTTACAACACCAAACCTCACTGGTGCTTGTGTGATGACACCATGACGTCAAGTGATGTGACGCGCAACAACCAATGAGGTTTGATGCTTTTTGCCATGTCACCATATTGGATTTGGCAATGAGTATACATAGGCACCCAAGCTCCCACGGTCTTCCTCAGAGTCAGACTTTCATGATGTAAAGCCGCTTTGATCAGGAGTCCTCAACTTTGGCCGTCGAGGTCAACTTTCCTGCAGAGTTTAGCTCAGACCCTGATCCAACTGCCCTGCCTACGACATCCTAGTAATCTTGATTAGCTTGTTCAGATAAAATTATATAAGCAATAAATTGACAACATATGTTTTTACATTGCTTAACTCATTAAAATAAGTTAAACAATTTACAATAATTTTTTTATGTTATACAAGATTCAACACATATTTTAAGAATGTTTAATATCATTTAAGTTGAAATGACTTAAAAAAAAATCTTTTCTTTAAAAAAAAATATAGTTTATTGTTGATTAGTGTTGGAGAAAAACTCTGCAGGAAAGTGGATCTCGAGGACCATGGCAGATTTTTATTTTATTTCGGGTATTCCTTTAAAACTAAGTTTTACAACAGAACTATTTTTATTAATTTATTAAAACATGCAAACATTCAATCAATTTTATAATGTATCTGTTATTACTTAGAACAAACTAAATGAATCTAAGTGGTATTTGTACATTCCAGTGATATTACAAACATACCTGTGGTGATTTGGCATTCACACTATATCCTTTGTAGTCAACGTGTCCTAGTTTCTCCTGTAAGTACAACTGAATCCAGTTATGGAAACCAATGACGGTATGGCCTCCTCTTGTCTCTCCTACAAAGACATGTTCAAAACCAGAAGAGTCTGGTCTTGTATGAAGAGAGAAACAATAAAAACCTAACTTTTAAAAAGGACTTTGTTACATAAATGAATATCAAGTTACCTGTCTGTGTGAACAGGGACCAAATTCATCACACATTATTAAGAATAAAAGTTGTCTTAAAGTTTTGATGTATCAGAAATAGCTAAATATATTTTCCTCCGCACTGTGACGTACATCCGAGTGAAACGGATTATTGAAGAAGACATTTTTTTTATCCATCGGTTGTTGATTGATACTATTTAACATTAACATCACTTCCAGTCAGCTGTTATACTGTATACTACAAGGTGTTAACACCAATTCTCGGCCAGGACAACTGGAAGCTGCTAGGGACTGGAAGATGCTGGCTGATCTTGATCAACGGCTTATTTTTCCACCTGAGATTGCCACCACTAACCTACGACCAGACATTGTTTTGTGGTCTGGATCAGCACGCATTGTTCAACTGATAGAGTTGACAGTGCCATGGGAGGATGCTGTAGATGAGGCATATGAGAGGAAGAAACTGCGGTATGCTCATCTGGCCACTGAAGCAGAACAGCGAGGATGGAGAGTCCAGGTTTATCCAGTGGAAGTGGGTTGTCGAGGTTTTGTGGCACACTCTACAACCCGGTTCCTCAGAGACGTTGGATTCAGCGGCCAAGAGTTGCGTCGCACAGTAAAGAACTTATCTGAAGCAGCAGAAAGGAGCAGCAACTGGCTGTGGTTGAGACGGAAAGATTCTAGCTGGCTGTGTACAGGCCGCCACGCTACGGTTTCGTAGAATTCTTGAAAAACTTGAAGAGTCTGTTGGTTTATTTGTATAGGTTGTATAGTATTTACAGTCATTACGTTCCTGTGTATATTGCGTGAATGACGGGTGGTTGGGCAGATATTGTGTTTTGCGGTAGGTGGTATGCCATACAGAACCGTTGCCACTGTAACTGCTTTAACGCACCAGTGGGGCTCGACAGCCTTAGTCAAACGGGTTGGCGCGTATGGTTGGGTTGCGGAGAGATAGTGAGATTGTGGTTAGGTCTCAGCAGTAGGAGGGATGTAGAGGTCAGTAAGCTGGGCTGAGTTGAGTGGGGGACGGAGGGGGGTGACTCTGGGACGCCAGAGTCACTGTCGAGCCCTCTTGAGGTGTCGTGGGCTAGTCGACGAAACACTGAGGACGGAAGGTGCCCACTTGAAGACCCTAGAGATGTCCCCTACTCGGCTCAATCCAGACGGTTGTCGTGTTGGTCCACTAGGGAGACCACACTGTAGTTGCAGCCGTCGTGTGTGCTGACGCGCCAAGTACACTGCAGCCGTTAACGCCGGACAGAAGGGGAGTCACACCCTCATATGGAAAGAAGCGTAAATGGATGGAGAAGCATAGTTTACTGTAAAGCTACGTCTTAGTGTTGCTATCTTGGCGAAAGCCGAGTACAAATCAGCATGAAGTTTTAACATCTACTCTCGTGTAATGGAAATCGCACATTCAAGTGTTCAAGGTTGACATAAATATCAGCATGTTGTGAAAAGTGATGCAAGCATATTGTGAAGCTCATGCGAGAAATGACGGTCCTCTGTGCTTCTGCACTATTTCTTGCACGAGCTTCACAGTGTGCTTATGTCACGCACCACGTAGTGCTTCACGATGCTCTCATGTATGACAGTTGGCCAGAAGTGATGGTATCACTAGTTTCCATTACTCTTCAAATTGCGCAAATTGAAATTGCGAATTGAAAATAGGCCCAATGGAAACACGTCAATTTCTTAAAAACTCCCATTTATCGCAAACGTATGAGGTGGTTTTTCAGGCAATTCGAAATATTTCGCAAAACTGCAATGGAAACCAATGGAAATGGAAGAGTTTTTGCACATTTACAGGTCACCTGACGTAGATGGCGCGGTAGGTTTGGACAGAATACGAGACAGAATTGTAGCGTCTGGACCAATCAGACACGCACTATTCATTATATTTAATGAATAATCCAGCAAACTCACTCTCCCAACAAAGGCCTATGAAACTCCCCCAAAACTAACATCACAAATGAAGAACCTGGTGTCCTGTTACAGGACACATTAGGACTGACAACAAGTTTTACGACCCGGAAAGGAGTTTCCAGAGAGTTGTGACTCTCACTTAATTCTTACTGAGGAGGAGAAATAAACCCTGTTAATCCTATATACTCTCTATATATAACCACTTGAGAAATGTATAAACATGTATATGATTTTCCCATCTCATGATTTTCCTTTTATGTAGTTTGGCCTATGTATTCTTGTAAACTCTAATGGGTTAATGTTTCAAACTTTGCAAACTATGGTTAACCAAATTCATGTGTGGCACATTTGGTCTCTATAAACTACAAACTTTGTCCCCCATTTGTTAATTTACATTACATTTTGCTAAAATGGTGACGCATTAGTATTATACGAATTGTGAAGATTCTTCTCTTAAACATCCAATGAAATTACATATTCAAATGCCTCCTAGAACACAATGGGTCGTAAAACTTTCCCTCCAAAGGGAACTCTTCTTATTGGCTCAAACACCTCCATAGGGTGAGACATCTTCACGCTTTAAAAATCCCTGATCAGAAGATCAGCCCTCTCTTAACTCTCTTGCTCTCTTACGCTCGCTCTCTTGGTCCTTCCTAAGAAGTTCTGATGTGAAGATGATGCTGAACTAGAAGTCCCCCAAAGACCCCAAGCTTGTGCCAGGCTGCGGCCTCATCTTTCCATTCACCAAAGATCCTCTGACTCCCACTGGTTCTCTCTTATCAAGACCACATCAGCAAAGATCATATGGAGCCTCAACAAATTGCATCAGGACAGATTAATTCAAATGGGCGAGACATGCAAGTATCAAACTTAGTCTCATTATTTGATCCATTAATTACTGATTTTGACTACTTGCTCTTAGTAGTACTTAGTAAGAAAGACATTTCCCATGCCCTGGAAATTTCTATTAAACAATTAATAACCACTATTGAGAGTTCACAGGATGAACTGAGTAATTGTAATGTTGTAATGCTAATGTAGCTACATCAAATTAATCAAAGAATAACTGATCCAAATATTCATAATCAATTATAACAAGTTATGATTGGTTATTAATATTTCATAGAGCTAATTCGCTACAGAGTTCTTTATTAAATTCATAAAAGACAAAAGAATTTCAGGAATACTGGATTCTAAACCTCAAAGAAATGCCACAATCAAGACCTCGAAGCAGAAATGAGGGAGAAACCCAGAAACACTCATATGTGCCGCTCACAGAATAAGGGACTTTCCTTAACCATTAATGCTTGGATAACACATACGTCTCTTTAAATTAATAATAATGGCCAGCGCAGTGGCTGAGATATACATAAACCTACCAACATCCTTTGCCATGATTTTTGGAATGACGCATCGCTAGAGGAAAAAATTACATTTTAGTCTCATAACATCGGTTAATGTTTTTTGTCGACATTTAGAAGAAAAAAACAGAATCAGTATTTTGGCCAAATCAGTAATGGCAACGCGCCTACTGTATGGTATGACTATATTTCTCTCACACACACCTATCATCCACTGGGGTCATATATAGGTTATTATCGTGTTCTTTTTGCATGGTTTTTGAAGCATCAACTTTTGGGCACCCATTAATTTGCATTATACAGACTCAAAGAGATGGATTATTTTTCTAAAAATCTTAATTTGTGTTCTACTCAAGAAAGAACGTCATATACATCTGGCATACCATTAGTAAGTAAATCATTTATATTTA
This sequence comes from Semotilus atromaculatus, assembly GCA_031834385.1. Lineage (NCBI taxonomy): Eukaryota > Metazoa > Chordata > Actinopteri > Cypriniformes > Leuciscidae > Semotilus > Semotilus atromaculatus. The sequence goes on from JAULUF010000001.1 coordinate 31,245,664, forward strand.
TGGGTGGAGTATCCGTTTAAGACAAAGACAACGTTTTTGTGAATCTGGCTCCAGATAATCTCCTGCAAACTGTTTTGAATCCTCTATACTTACTTACTGGATCCTCTCCTGGCATACAGCTCAAACCAGATGTGATATAGCTGCTTCTTGAAGTCTGTGGTGTTCTCTGGAGAAAGACGTTTCTCCACTAGATATTTGTGGGCAATCTAATGTTAGCAAATACACAATTGTTTCAAATTAATATTCAGTACACTATCTTACGGAAATTGTAAGGTATAATAAACTAATTTCTCTTTTTGTTTTACCTCTGTGCATGGTCCTTCACAAGAAATAAAACAAACATCTCTGTTATTTTGAAAAACAGAAAACAGCTGAATTATTTCTCATCACAAGTAATGAATAACTTCCGTCACCCATTTATTACCTTCATAGTTAGAGTCTTTATGATTGAATCCAGGAATTTGTGATTTTCCAGTTCTTCCTCTGGTGTGACAATCTCTGGTTCACCAGTAGCACTTTCATAGTTGTCCAGAAGTGAGATGAAAGCTAAAATGACACAAATATCATTATGAAGACAAAATATTTCAGCTTCATCTCTTAATTAGTACCCATACTTGTTTAGATCAGTATTATTTCCAATAATGTCATGACAAGTAGAATGTCATTATTCCATTGATCACTGCATATACAGTATATATTTTTTTATTCAATAAGTTGCTCTTTTTTGTTTGTCAAGTTTGTTTTACTTTTTACAGAAAAAAATTACCATCAAACATGATGATAGAGCCTTCTTACATTTCTTTTGTTACTGATTCTTGAAGGTACACTATGGAATTCTGGGCTCACTGTTTAAATCCGGCTTAAGTCCCGTGCGGAGGAAGGTTTTTATTTTAATTTATGTTTTACATCAGTTCTTCCGTGTGGATAAATCGGATGGTTTGAGATACAGGCCTACCCATGTTTGCCTATTAATTGGTATATATTCTGAAACATTTCACAATTTCAATGGGTCGCTGCTAGAGGGAAATCTTAGTTAACCCATAAACCAGTATCTGTATTAGGGCTGGGCAACTGGGCCTCAAGATCCACTTTCCTGCAGAGTTTAGCTCCAACTATGATCAAACTTCGGCTGCTTCCGAAATCGCATATATCTCCCGAGTAGATACTTATTTTGAATATGTAATTACTTCACGACCGGTCATTATCATGTGACCTACCAGCGTCAGGTGCGTCACTTCACTGTCATTCATAAATCCTCTCCCATGGCCTCATGGGATAGTAAAGTGTCCATTTAATGCACACGTCAAAATCTCCTTGGAAGTAGTACGGCATCCGGGTACTTTTTGCCTACTTGAGTACTGAGAATTCAGACATACTATTCAGACATATTTTATCACATACTGTTTTTTGCCTACAATCAGAGGTCGCATTAACCAAACATTTTTTTTAGCAGTAACAGAAAAATCTGAAAGCTGTCCGTCATTTTGACAGATTACACTGAGTGTGATGTATTGTAACTTGTAATTGTAATTCCCACCCCTGTCCACTTGGTGGTGAATGTGCTCTTGCTGACTATCAAGTTAATGGTCAATGGATGGCTTTTCTAATTTACATGACATTGTGTGGTGGCAGTGGCTCAGTGGTTCACGTAGATTGTCTACAAACCAGAAGGTTGGTGGTTCAATCCCCGGTTCCACCTGACCAAGTGTCAAGGTGTCCAAGTGTCGAGGTGTCCATGAACAAGACACCTAACCCCAGCTGCTTCCAACAAGCTGGATGGCGCCTTACATGGCTAACACCGCTGTCGGTGAGTGAATGGGTGAATGAGAGGCAAAATGTAATCCACTTTGGTGGCCATTGGGTCTATGAAAGCGCTATATAAATGCAGTCCATTTACCATTGTTTACAAGCTATTTTATTGCATTTATAAGCGGATTTCTGTAAATTGAACTGTATCTTTCAACATATTTTTTGATGTTCATTCATGTTTATTTCATTCTGTAACGTAGTAAAGAGGAAGGAAGGGTCTCGGGAGCAGCAGTCTAAGCAGAGACGCCCAGACTTCCCTCTCTCAAGACACTTCCTCCAGCTCTTCCGGAGGAATACTGAGGCGTTCCCAGGCCAGCCGGGAGACATTGGGCCCTATCTTGCACCCGGCGCAAATGACTTTGTACACCGATGCATGTATCATTCCTATTTTGCACCCGCGCAAAGCGGACTTTTCCCTCCACAGACACACGTCGGTTAACTAAGAAATACACTTGCGTAAAGAGGAGGCGTGTTCCGGCGCAAACTTTCCCTCATGCTATTTTGCAGTTCCAGAAAACAATTGCGCCACTGACCAGACAAAACCTAGTCTAAAGTCATTGGCGCGTTGCGCGTACATTCAGATGCTATTTTAAGCACGCGTGCTTGGTCATAATACAGAGTGTGAACAACGCGCATACACTGTAGATGATTCTCTCATCTACACAGATGCATTTTTCTTTTTGCAAATGATACATTATTATAAGGAAAAATATTAAAACACAGGGGAGAAATCATTGTTGTCAAGTCAAGTATATTTATATAGCGCTTTTCACAATACAGATTGTATCAAAGCAGCTTCACAGCATCAATATGTTGTGTCCATGACGATGGGAAAAATAGGCATAAAGCTTAGGCCTACATATTTACCCAAATTATTATATTCATGTATAACCGAAGCTAATTTGGGTGGGTTTGTCCCATCCCCAATGTCACTTCTCTTTCTTTTACGGCCCTGACGAGAACATCGATGGATCAGATGCCCGAGCCATCTCAGCTGGCTCCTCTTGATGTGGAGGAGCAGCGGCTCTACTCTGAGCTCCTCCCGAGTGACCAAGCTCCTCAACCTATAGGGAGCGCCCAGCCACCCTGCTGTGAAAGCTCATTTCGGTCGCCTGTATCTGGGATCTTGTCCTTTCGGTCATGACCCACAGCTCATGACCAAAGGTGAGAGTAGAAACGTAGATCGACCGGTAAACCGAGAGCTTCGCCTTGCAGCTCACCTCCTTCTTCACCACGACAGATCGGTACATCGACCGCATCACTGCAGAAGCTGCACCGATCCGTCTGTCGATCTCCCGTTCCATCCTTCCCTCACTCATGAACCTCAAGATACTTGAACTCCTCCACTTGCAGCAGGAACTCTCCACCAACCTGAAGTGGGCAAGCCACCGTTTTCCGACTGAGAACCATAGCTTTGGACTTGGGAGGGGCTGATTCTCATCCCAGCCGCTTCACACTCGGTTGCAAACCGTCCCAGTGCATGCTGAAGGTCCTGGTCTGATGGGGCCAGCACGACAACATCATCCGCAAAAAGCAGAGACGAAATCGTGTGGTCCCCCAAACCGGACACCCTCCGGCTTTCTGTCAGGAATTCTGTCCATAAAAATTATGAACAGAACCGGTGACAAAGGGCAGCCCTGCCAGAGTCCAACATGCACCGGGAACAAGTCTGACTTACAATGCAAACCAAGCTCTTGCTCCGGTCGTACAGGGACCGGACAGCCCTTAACAGAGGGCCCCGGACTCCCAGAGCACCCTCCACAGGACGCCGTGGGGGACACAGTCGAATGCCTCATCCAAATCCACAAAGCACATGTGGATTGGTTGAGCACCACGACCGGGACGAAAACCACACTGTTCCTCTTGAATCCGGGGTTTGACTATCAGCCAAACAAAAACAGAGCCTATTAAATGGCTTATCATTAAAATGTGAAAATTAAAATGACGGGTAATAATAGATTATGACGGAATGTTTAACGACCATGTCCGTCAAAATGACGGACAATGCGGAAGTCTAACGCGACCTCTGCCTTCTGTATGCGATTTCGCATGCAGCCTTTGTAATCCTGAAGACCTTGATTAGCTTGTTCAGGTGTGTTTGATTAGGGCTCTGCTGGAAAGAGGATCTGGCTCTGGTGTAACATACGCGTCGAAAACATATACACGCGCGCACCGTTCCACAAACCTGGTGAAGGATCTCAGCTTCAGCGCGGATAGTAAGGAGCTCCTGGTCTCTGCTTCATTCAAGTTTGCTGACATTTTTTTGTTCTTTCTTTGATGATGACAAACACAAACTTTCTTCTAAGAGCAACAGAGTCACGTGATGGCACGTGCGTCATCACTACGACACACCCCTTATGCCGAGTTCAGACTGCACGATTTTCAAAGTAGTCGGGTCACTGTTCTTTTCACACTGCATGACTATCTTGGCCAGCATTCAGTCGCTGCTGTGTTCACACTGAACGATGGATCGGCGACAGGAGGTTTCACACTGAACGATGGATCGGCGACAGGTTTCACACTGAACGATGGATCGGCCACAGGTTTCACACTGAACGATGGATCGGCGACAGGAGGTTTCACACTGCATGACTTTACAAGAGGAAGAATCGCAGACAACTGTTTGGCACGCAAACTACGTTTCACAACCAAACACACGCGAGAAGTGATAAGAAAATAACGCAAGATCACGCGTGCGTGAGACCGGAGTTCTCGCGTGAGACTCAAATTGTTATTAAAAATTATAGCCTGCAAGAAGCTTGCAATCCCAATCTGTGAGCTGATTTGCAGCGAAAAGGAGAAAAAAAAAAAGATTATGCAGGAAGAAATGGTTTGGGAGAGAGATCAACTTGCTGAGCTCTGAGCAAGGATTGTGTGCTCAACAAAGAGAGTTGAGGGTAAAGAAATAATTTTGCAATGTGCTGCTGGTCAAGCAATATGTAGGCTACTGTTTCTGTTTGATATAATTTTAAATATATCTATTAAAATACAGATATTCTGGTCTATAACTCCTCCCCGAACTCCCCGCTGCTCTGTATCTTGCTCTCTCATTGGCTGTCGGTCATCACCGATGTAGTTTTCTGTCAGAACACTTTTCACACTGCAGGATTTTGAATCGCCGACAGGTCCAGATATTTAGCATGCCAAATATCTCACTCACTCACAAAATCGTGCAGTCTGAACTCGGCATTACGGCATTGGCCCTGGCTTTTGTTCACACAGGGCACGTTCCGGGACTGATCCCAGCAATGTTACTAGGTCCCCATCCCAGCATCAATCCTGGGACGTGTTTGCATTCATACAGAAGGGACTCGGGCAATTAGCCGGCAATTTCCCGGGATCAACACGCTGTGTGAAAGGGGCTTTAATGTTTAATTACCAGCATTCAAATAATTTGAGTGCTTTGAAACTTTTGCAAAGCAGTTCAGTTGAGCCGAAAAGCTCAATTTCTACCATCTTCTTTCATATTGGTTGAGTGGCTCATCAATTGCACAAAGGATACCCTAGACACACACACATCTAATTCACCAGACGTCACTGTCTCAAGATCTCATTTAAGTTTGTTATGCCCTTTAGCGCCAACCCTGATCAAACACACCTGAGCAAGCTAATCAAGGACTTCAGGATCACGAGGAAATCACAGGTATGGGAGTTTGATCAGGGTTTGATTGAGTTAAACACTGCGGGGCATTGGCCCTTCAGGACCGGATTTGAAGAATCCTGATCTATACCCTATATCACTGCCCTTCTCAGGTGCACGCTGGTCCAACACAGGATCATTAATACTAACTCTGAGTATTACAGCCTCACAGAGAGAGCATGTCTATAGTCTTCCAACACCATCACTGTCCCTGCTGTGGACATCAGAGCATAGAATCTGTAGCACTTCTATTCTTCAGCTGCGCAGCATATACCAGACAAGACTTCCACTGCTCTTTGCAAGAATAAGAGTTTATTCACGGCCGGGAGCTCACAACCAAGACACTCCCTGAACAGAAAGATACATGTGCATTTATATCTTGCAGTTGAGTAAAAATCAATGTTACTCATAAGCAGGGCAGTAACCACCATAGACATATATTAGAAATGGGCAAATTGCAAAAGTTAAATTTTTATTCTGGTCTGCCTCAGGGGTCTAACAGCACACTTGTCAATGTCAAAATGATTGAGATGGCCAATCAAATCAAAGGCGGCGAAACTTACTGTTCACAGATGCAGAGTGTGAATTCCAGAGTGAAGCGTCAGTTTAACGGTGAAAGAGAATGAGGTAAGATGTAAATAGCTAAACATTTAATACAGGTCAACTGTTTCACAGTAGAAATGTTAAACGACAGACAGTAACACCTTACAGACAGCAAGACCAAGTCTTCTTCACTGGGATTGTGTCACGATACGTGTAACAACTCTCACAAAGATAACGTTAGGAAAAATGACTTTAATAATAATTATCTCGAAAACAGGAATAATACACACGCTAAGCTAAACGAGAACCGACAAACACTTCTTCTTCTTCTTCTTCTTCTGTGACTTTTATTGGCAGTTTACAATCTATGTGCATTACCGCCATCTACAGGAATAAGGTGTGATCACATTGGGACGTGAAGTAAAACCTATGAGTAATAAATAAAAATAAAAAATAAAATAAAAAAATAAAAATAAAAAAATAAAAGGTGAGGTGAGCCCAAGCTTCAGCTGGCGCTACGTGTTTAGCTCCTCCAGCTTCAACCTCAACTCAACCTCCATAGAAAATAAAATAAAATAAAAATAAATAAACAATAAGATTAAAGTCTTCTTACTAATTGTGTTTTTTTAAGAAATTCTATCACTGCTTTTATTGTAGATTGTGTTCCTGGTAGTTTCAACAGATTGCTTAAATTAACAGACTTCTTTATTATCCTCTTAATTTTTCTCTCTCTTCACGGTACTGCCTACATGTCAAAAGTACTTGCTTCACAGTTTCAGTTTCCGTACAATATGGGCACATTCCTGTCTCATGTTTCCCTATTATATATAGGTTGCTGTTCAGTCCTGTATGTCCTAACCTCAGCCTAGTGAACCATGTTTCCTCCTGTCGTGATAATGAACTCATTTTCTTAACTGTTACATTTTGTTGAATACTATATAAATGCCTACCCTTTTCCCCCTTATCCCATTTATCTTGCCAGAGTTTATGAATACCGTCTTTAATTATTGTTTTAATTTCTGATTTGCTGAGTGGAACCTGTGTTTCTACTTGTTCTGCTTTAAGTGCTTCTTTTGCCAACTCATCTGCCTTCTCATTCCCCTCAATACCTGTGTGCGCTGGAACCCAAGTGAACTGTATTATTAGCTTCTGTTGCGTTATTCTGAATATCATCTGATGAACTTCGTCTAAAAGATCCTCCCTGCACTCAGATTTCCCAGTTTGGATGCTAGTTAAGGAGGACATAGAGTCTGAACAAATAACCGATCTATATGGCTTTACTTCTTCTACCCACTGTAGTGCCATTATGATGGCCGTCATTTCTGCAGAGAAGATTGAGAGGTGGTTTGAGGTTCTTTTTTGTATTGTGACTTTATATTTAGGAATATATACAGCCACCCCTGTTTTACCTGCTGGTTCTTTGGATGCATCTGTAAATATTTGTACTGTATCATTATATCTTACTTCTATAAACTGTTGTACACTTTGATACACTCCCGTCTTAACTATGTTTTTAGTTTCTATATTAACTACAGGATAGCAGAAAAACCAAGGTGGAGTTATGCTCAAGTTAACAGTTTTGCTGCATGATATAATACTACCGACAAACACTGAGGGAGAACTGAGGACTTACAAGCAGGAACCAAACAGAGAAGCTGATGAGGTAATTAACAGAACACAGGTGGAACCAAATGAACTAATCAGAACATAGGGACACTGGGTCACAGAGAACAACACAGATTAGACATGTGAAAGATTGCTTATACTGACCTGGTGATTGATATTTAATGATCTATTTTAATGAAGCTAATCTTATGACAGTGAGTTACCGTGTTAAGCACTTTTTATATAGGCCTAGATTCTTTGATCATGTGAAGTATGGATATACATGGTCTTTGATCTGAGCATTGATTAAAGCATCCTTAGTCTGCACATTCCCTGTAGAAACACTTTTTTGCCCCCTCTGAGGGCATTACATAAAACATTTCTATCACACTTTAAAATGAACAAAATCATACATATTAGTTGATTTCCTACCCAAGAAAGTCTCCTTTTTGAAAATGTTTTCGTCAACAAAAGTGAACAAAGGCAACCCTGCTCCATCATTGCAATCGTCAATACCTGCCAGATCACCCGCTTTGCCCTGTGAGATAAAGCAAAGTTTGAGGAACTTCCTAAAGCATTTTCATTTTTTTTTTTTTTTTTCATGCATGGCTGGGATAATTTTATACAGGGAATTAATTATTGGGTAAACTTAAATTATTATTATCCATATTATTATTATATCTGAAGACAGGAATGTTTCAATTGCTGGTTAGTGTGTTAAGTACAACTACAATATAATAAACACTAATTATTAATGCAATCAATTAGTTATGATTAAAGCATATAATTACTATATATCATTAACAATCCTAGTAAGCATCCAAAGTTAATGTTTTGCAGCCATGTCCAAAAGTGTCTCTGTGAAAGGTTTTCTAAACACAGCACTAAAGAACAATGCTCATCTCAGTTTGTATGTGTTAAATAGGAGCTCTCTGACCTTATGACCTTATGTCAACAAACATCAAATAGAAAATGCATGTCACTTTTTAGTGCAAATTGTAAAGGATGCAACAGAAAGCAGATGTCAAATATTATTCAGGAATTATTATTTATATTATCATTATAATTTCTATTTAGAGAACTTGTAAACTTCACACAGAATTACCTGTAGAGATATGCGATAATCTATCCCAGGTCTCAGCCGATTGATGTCATTGTCCCAGAGCTCCTGAATCATAGCTGACAGTTCTCGATCACCTTCAATCATTTTTCTTTTTGGATTCCCAAGGATTCACTACAGGTGTTAAAATATACTTCATGTGAAATTCATGACTTAAAACTTCATTTAAAAAAGCAGATTTTTATATAAAAATAACCTGAAAAATTGGTAAGTGACCAATTGTTTAAGTGAGTCAGGAGGAAAAATATATTTAATGAAACATTTTTTTGTAGTTGCTTAGTTTTTTTTCAGAGTGAATTATTATTATGGTATGTAAAAGACTAATACATTTCTAAACTCTATGTTCTGAACTGACACCTGAAAACAATATAATATATATATATATATATATATATATATATATATATATATAAAAATGTATCCACTGACCTGGTTCCTCTCACCGATGTGGGTTAGTGGTAGTTGGATTGTCTTGTTAAAAACAGTGAGGGCAGGGATGCCACAACAGCTTAGCGCAATGGTGTTCCCGCACACGGACTGGTTGGTAAGATGCAGCGAGCTTCCCACACTATGACAGAGTCCCATTCTAAAGGGTTAGCCAGTGTCAGCAACTCTAGCCAAAGGGATTAGAGCAGCTTTTGAATGTCCCTCAACAGTGAGGGCAAGTGCTTTGTATTTGTTTTCGTGAGGTATTGACCCTTTACCTGACATTGTGTACCTTCTTCTAAAGCCTGACTCAATCCCCAAAACACTCAGACTGGGCAGACATTTACTTCCCTTCATTTCATACGAGAGCAACAAAATCTCCAAATGTAGATCTCCAGGAACAGGACTGGACACCCCTGTTTAATAAGCTCCATGACTGACTACACATGGCAGGTCTCACAAAAGGTAAATCAATATGTTGTTTTATGTGAATTAATGGGAATGATGATCTTCACATCATTTTGTAGTGAAGACTCTATTCCAGCCCAGTATTTGAAGATCTTGTGAACAAATGTTCAGAATGTGTTTTATGGCCTTATTTCAGTGACTTAAATAATAATAATAATTCACAAATAAATGTAATTTTCTCAAGAATACAAAATTGTACATGCTGTTGTAGCACACTTTGTGCTAAATACATCGCAAATGCCATTTTTATGATTAAATGTCAGGGCCCCAAACCCCCCTCAGACCCCACAGGGTTAATAGGAGAAATTCAGGCCTTTCAAAGATGATGCCATGTTGTGAATTGCCACGTTTTTTTATTTGTTGACTGATAGAACTGGTCCATATGCACTGGTCCAAGATTTCTATTTAAGAAAATAAAGAGTACCAGTCAAAAAAATGCATTTACTTTACAAAAAAATTTCAATTATTTTCAGACTGTGGAATGTGTATTAAAGTATATTGTGCAAGTGTATTGTAGGCTTATATTTAATTAACATCTATTAGTTGACTATTAACAGATTTAAAGCTTTCCTATAACTGTCAAGCAATAGGGAATGCAAAGGTACGTCACGCAGTGTTGCATTATGGGACGTGGGCGCCATCTTTACAGGCACAATCTCTGTTTACCTTTTCACCGGCCGTTGCTGTGACATTTAATAGTGGGTGTCTTTGGCTAAAACGAGGTAAAACTGAAGAAGAACGGAAGAAATGGAGAAGTTGAAAGAAAAAGAGAAGGGACCCTATACTAAACTAAACTTAGAAACTAAATGCCACTGCCAAAAAACGTTATTTCCGGGATAAACAGCGTTGATCAATATGATTTTGCAGCCCAAGACTGGATTACGGATCCAGACACACTACCTCCGCTCACATATCCAGACATCGTTAATTACTTTGTTTTTGGATTGACTGCGTACACTTTGCAGGAGTTTAAGAGCTATAAATCCCTTGTTAAATGTGTTAAGAAAAAAAATTGTGTACATTACTTTATAATGCCACAATATGGGGTAACTTTTTAATAAAATTGTGCCATATTAGTTAATGTTGACACATGGAAAAGACGGTATTTGGTAGTCTATTTTAAAATAGTTTGATGTATCTTTGCCCATCCCAGTTTATGTGTACTTAAAGGGTCTTTATGAATGCAATCAGTACAAAAAGTCACTTAATGTATTTAATTTGATTCACAAACATTATAAAAAGGCATGTAAAAAGATGTACAGAATATCAAAGCAAATTGTTAATTGAAAACAAAATAAATATAATTTGATTCATGCAATGTGGCTTGGCTTTATCATCTGCTAACATGAACCACAAACGCGTCTTCTCGTCAGCTCCTCGACCTGCTTCCCTTGTTTTTTCCAAGAAGGAAAGCTGAAAAAACTTATTCCGTTGTTCAGTTTCGTCCCTAAACGATCGTGTGACCTGCTATGGCAGTTCTGGATCGAGCAGCACTGACCAACCATATCGACGTTTATTAAAATCTCGACAGAAAATCCAAACACAGCCTCCAACACACGAATTCAAATACAGCGGGATAGGGCGCGATCCTAAATATGGCGGCGGACCCATAATGCAACGCGGCGTGACGTCACATTCGCATTCCCTTATAGGGAAATAATGTTGATTTAGTTAATCATGTGTAAGTGTTCTTATTCCATGGTCATTGGTGGTGGAACGGGTCACAAAATACACTTACTTCTTCTGGAGGTGACGTTGGATCGCGAACAGTAGGCAACGATCCACACTTGAGGATTAACTTTGAAGCAAGACCTGCTTTGAATTGACCCTCGTTCACAAAACAGTCAGTCAGAAAATGATTCACGCAAACATAAACGTATTTTGGAAGTTTAAGTGGCGCCTTCCTTCGTAAATAAAATCCATCCACTGCGTTTTCAGTGGCTCTGATGTCGGAAGTAAGTGAAAACTACTATGTACATTATTACATCCCACAACAGAACACTTACCCTTGATTTCCACCAACTGCAGAATGGCTGCAGATCCGCTCCGGAACGGCGGCGGAGTCAATAGGTTTCCATTAAAGTCAATGTGTGTATTTTCACTGACTGCGGAACGGCTGCGTTCCGACTCCGTCCCAGATTGACAGATTAGGTTGGTGAGGGCGAGGGTGATCCTCGCTCCGATGCGGGACAACAGGTCATCAAACTGGGCGCGGGACAGGCGGAAGTACCGCTGGAAGCGGCCGTCATCCAGGCGCTGCTCCTGGAGCGAGGAAATGGTGAAACTCGACAAACTGAGTTCGCCTCCGAATGGTCTGGTGGACCCAAATACAGCGACAATGATCCCTACGCCGCTGTTCTGCTTTTCAGAGCAAATACAGAGCGGTGACCCTCTCGATAAATGCTCGATCAACATAAAAAAGATGGCCGCCAACAGATTTCGAATTTGACGCGCGTGACGCGCGTACATTTTGCTTCAAACTTTTGTTTTACGCGTGTCAGTTTCACTCTTGACACGCGAATTAACACAAAGTGGTTAAGCGTCAAACTAGACGCGGTAGACGCGAATTTGACGCGCTATTCGCGTCTGGTGTGAACGTTAAAACTAGTGAGAGCAGCCATTGAATCCGTACATATCACAGTTCTTGCTGGTTGAACTTCTTCAATCCACTGTAGTGCTAATATGATAGCTATTAATTCAGTAGTAAATACCGATACATGATCCGATATTCTTTTTGCAAGTTTTATATTCTATCTACAGGAGTTTTCAGACTTTGTAGGTGAGATTTGTTTAAAATATGATTCATTTTTAATTGTGGGAGATTTCAATGTGCATGTGTGTTGTTCTTCCAATGCGCTGGCAAAAGACTTTTTGGATATGATTGACGCTTTTAACCTCACACAACATGTCTCTGGATCCACTCATGTTCATGGACATACCTTGGACTTAATATTAACTCATGGTCTCTCTGTTGGGAATGTTAAAATTCATAATCTGGCTCTTTCTGATCATATGCCTGTTACTTGTACTGTAACTCTCCCTTGTGTCATTCGTAATACCTCATTACCAAGTCGCCAGGTCCGGAACTTAAATGCAGTCACTATTGAGCAGTTTAAGGATGCATTTGTTGAATCTGATATTAATCTTAATTTGGAGAGCCTTTTGTATTTAGATGTAAATTTTTCACTTGATATTTTTAATTCTGTATGTTCTTCTATCCTAAATTCAATTGCTCCTCTGAGGGTTAAGAGTGTTAAGACCAAACCAGAACCTTGGCTGAACGAGGTTACTCGGGGCCTAAGGCGTGCTTGTAGAAAAGCAGAGCGTAGGTGGAAGAGGGACAAATTACAGGTATCATGTGATATACTGCGTGAGTCTTTAACTGCCTATCAGGATGCAGTTAAGTCATCTAAGAGAAAATATTTTGCTGATTTAATCTTAAGGTACCACAACACTCCTAATATTTTATTCAATACTATCAATTCAGTGCTAAATCCTACTACTACATGTCCTACTATGTCCACCATTTCATGTGAAGATCTGCTCAGATTCTTTCTACAGAAAACTAATGATATTAGAACACAAGTTGTACCTTGTTCATGTGATCTCACAGTTCCTTCTTGTTTCACCTCTGCTGTGTTTGATCGATTTTTTACCTATTTCTTTTGTTTCTCTGACTGAGCTAGTTGGGCAGTTAAAACCTACAAATTGTGGTAGTGATGTTATTCCATCTAGATTAGTTAAGCATGCTTTTGATATTATTGGACCCAGTATTTTGACTATAATCAATAGAAGTTTCCAAACTGCAGTAGTCCCAATGGATTTTAAGCATGCTGTTGTACAGCCTCTTTTGAAAAAAAAATGAATTTGGATCCAAATGTCTTATCTAATTATAGGCCTATTTCGAAACTACCATTTTTATCCAAACTTCTTGAAAAAATCGCATTAAACCAACTGCAGACTTTTCTAGATCAAAATTAGATTTTTTGAGAAAATGAGAAAAATTTCAGTCGGGATTTAGATCGAACCATAGTACAGAGACGTCTTTGTTGAAAGTTCTAAATGATATTTTCATTGCAATTGATTCTGGTAGCTCTGTAGTTTTAGTCTTGCTGGATATTAGTTCAGCGTTTGATACTATTGATCATAATATCTTAGTCTCCCGCCTGGAACAAAATGTGGGAATGAAGGGCATGGCACTAGATTGATTCAGATCCTATTTGTCTAATAGGACGGTTTCCGTTAATTTTGGTCAACATCAATCAAAAGTGGCCCCACTGTCTAGTGGGGTTCCCCAAGGATCTATTCTGGGCCCAAATTTGTTTTCGTTATATATGCTACCCTTAGGTTCTATTTTTCTTAAGCATGGAGTATCCTTTCATTGTTACGCGGATGACACTCAGGTGTATTTACCATTGCGGAAAGAGGACAAAAAATATTTTGAGTCACTAATTAGATGTTTACAAGAAGTTAAATCTTGGATGTCAGATAATTGAAAGTAAAACAGAAGTAATTTGGTTCGGGACTCCTGATACAAAAAATTATTTCGACCTGGGCGAGCTAACCCCTTTTTGTAAATATACAGTGAAAAACCTTGGTGTCCAATTTGACAGTTCTTTGAAATTTGACAAACAGATTAATTCTGTAGTAAAATCTTGCTTTTTCCATTTAAGATCTATAGGTGAAACCGTTTTTGTCCACAAGTGATTTTGAGAAGATTATTCATGCTTTTATTTCTGTACGACTGGATTATTGTAACTCGTTGTATGTAGGTGTCAGCCAAGTACTGTTGAATCGCCTTCAATTGGTCATGAATGCGTCTGCTAGATTTTTAACAGACGGGACCCGTAAAAAGCAGCATGTGACACCGATTTTAGCCTCACTTAATTGGTTGCCAGTCCAGTTCAGAATTGATTTTAAATTATTGATATTTGTATATAAAGCGTTACATAATTTAGCCCCACCATATCTAGAGAATCTCCTTCATATACATAAACCTTCTAGGTCTCTCAGATCAGCAAATCAGATGATCAGACATTCCAAGGACTAGATTAAAATTGAGTGGTGATCGGACTTTCGCAGTGGCAGCTCCAAAGCGCTGGAATAATTTACCTTTACACCTTAGACTTGCTCCCTCTCTAAGTTATTTTAAACGAAATTTAAAGTTGCATTTACTAGAATTAGCGTTTGGATCAGTAGGTTAACTTGGTAGGTTATTTGGAGGCTCTTTACAGATATTTGTCAGTTGTTGTACACTCTAAAAAATAATTCAGAGGCTTAGTAAATATCACAGTAATAATTAACTTTATTAACTTAATAAAATCTCTGAATATCATTTACTTGATTGTTTGAGTTGAACATACCAAAATAATTGACAAAAAATACAACAGTTAATTTTGTCTAGAATTTATATTTACATATATGTTTTTTTTCACTAAAAGAATTTAGTATTTGACTAACCAATTATTTATTTTAAATAAACTTAATATATTTGTGAAATGTCAATCAAAATATTTGGGCATGGAGAATTAAACAGATCTCTTTCAAGAACCACAAAAAAAAAAAAAAAACTTAATTCAAGTCAATATTATTAATATATTTAAAACACTTAAGAAATTGAGTAAGTTTACTCAATTAAAACAATGCACCCCTCCCCCACCCTCTAAAGCGACGACAGTTCAACGGTCGAGTGAGCGCGGGCTGTTTGAACTCCAGTCTCCAGAAGAACAGTTCTCCTCTTTTCTTCTCAGTGTCGCCGAAACTTCCCAGTCTCTGCGAAATTCAGGTTTGTGTATGTTTTATTTTATCTATAAAATCATTACTGTGCTTTAAATCATTGTATTTAATTCAAAACAACATAAAGGCGTAATGTGACACCTAAACGAGAGTCGCGCCTGTTGTTTTTCGCGTGATTGAAATGCCTTGCATAAAACAAACGAGTTTATTCCTAATGATAATGAATATAATTAATTTGGATAATAAAAATGTCCTCAGAACTGTGCACCGTTTGTTTATTGGCAGGTTATGGAGTCAGTCGTGTCGCAGCATCTTTCGGCTATGAGTGAAACGCAAGACGGCGGTCTGGAGTCCGAAGTTCACCCGCAGAGCGCGAGTCCATCTCCGGCACAAGGACCAGCGCTGATACGGTGGATATTGGATAACAGGCCTGTTGATTACTCTTGAATTAGGCTACCTAAATGTTTAATGTTGAATTTTTACTTCTAAAATGTTTGTTAAATTAGTTTAAATGTAGGCAATATTGTATGTTAAAACAGTGTAAAATATGCTGTTTGCTGTACTCATTGACAATAAAGGCCAAATGTCATGTATACTGGTGGTTGTATGGAATATTATTTTACAAAGGTTTAGAGGAAATAAAAAAGTTAATATTACTCATAAATAAAAACAGCTAATATTACTAATAAATATTGGTTTTTAAATGTTTATTTCTACTCAATTTTATTTGTTGATATAAGTTACCAGATGTATTTACTCAGATTTACTTAATTTTTTTTACTTGCATTTACTCAATTCATACAGTATATTTCATTGATTTCACAGCTTTAAAATTTACTCAATTTTTTTAAGTGTAAAAATTTTCACCAAAAAAATTGAGTAAATCATGGTTAGACTTTTTAGAGTTGTCTGAAGATACATTTTATTATGTAATTTTTATTGTGTGTTTGTACAGCACATTGGTCAACACCATGTTGTTTTAATTGTGCTTTATAAATAAATAAATAAATGAAATGAAATATTAAATGTAGGAATGAATACTGCTGCTGCAGTTCTTCCTTTGACCCATCTGTAAATACCTGTAATACTGAATAGTACTCTCGATTTACATACTGTTTAACTACTAATTCAGTTGCTATGCTAATATGTTTATTTATTTCTTTATGTATTTCTAAGTCAATTAATGGCATGGGATACATCCAAGGGGGAATTGCTGTATTGGAACAGAAGGGGCTATTAAATATTCTTTCAATCCCAAGCTGTTTACCCCTTCCCTACTACCCAACCAAAGCTTGCTATTTCTTTATATTCATACTCCCAATATTCCTTCAACAGTATTTTTACTGGATGACTTTCCAGATGTCCACATACACCAGACCAGTATCTCTTCCGGACAGATCTCTCTTCTCGCAGTGGATCAGACTCCTGCGAGATCAAAGGCGGATATCGCGGGATTCACGCTCGTGCAGGTGTTGCTAATAAACTGGATGTAATTTAAGTTCTGTTGCTTTTATATGAAAATAAATATAATGAACAAGACACCCAAAGTACTTGTTATTTAATTCCATTCCAAATATGTGTTTATCAATATTGTTTTCTTTAATACAGATATGTGTTTTATATAGCCTATATATATATTTTTTTATTTTATTATTATTATAAAAAATGACATCACATAACCCATATCGCACTGTCAGAAAGTTTATTCACACAACGCACGTATACACATAAAACATGATACCAGAGTTTTAAAATCAAACATTTTAAAAGAGAACAATACATCACGGTTGATTAAACCAATGAGCATTAAGCTGTATCGTCAGCAAGTCGTTTCCCATCATGCTTTTGATCAGCGCAGTCGGTGGAGAGCAACTGCGCCTGCAGAATCCGACACGTGCGCCTTGAGCTAGCGAGAGTTTTTTGACATACGTCAGCATGACATCAGAGCCAGGCGGACCGCCCTCGGACAACCGGCATGCATTACGCGCTGATCACCGGTGATCGGTTCTGCGCAGATTTTGCTCATCTCAAACAAGCCTAATATTGCCATAGAAACGCTCAATCATCTCGTAATTATTAGAACATACCGCGTGAACGCAGCGCTTCTTCAACCCTGGTCCCTGATCAAACACACCTGAACATGCTAATGAAGGTCTTCAAGATACTGGAAAGCAGGTGAGTTCCATCAAGGTTGAAGTTGCTCAGACCTAGTATCTTTAAAAACTTGATTTTAAAAAGCCATCTAACCCGACTCCCTAATCTTCCAGCAGAGTTGATTGTGAGATCGCAAGTCATGATGACAGCTCGAGTGTACTGCTCCTTGAGTGCAGTTTTATTGTGTCTGTCTGCATGTGTGAGCACAATAGATGCTGGAGTTGTAGGTAAGAAGGTCTTTTAACTTCCTTACATGGCCAGAAGAAATGCATCAATAAGTGCCTGACAAAATTTGACTTTAGGCACAACTCTGCACATTTTTACCAAGAATTACAGTCGTCCAGTGGAAGTTGAACTTCATACATTGGTTTAGTTTCAATAAAGCAATGAATAAATCTTCAAAACTGTCACAAGTTTATGCATTCATTTCATTGTACAAGTAAAACCCATACAATCACTATTATAGGCATTTCTGTTTATTGTAATATTACTACTAAATCGTTACCAGATAGGTTTCAATCCTGAATTTCAACTTTATTTAATGTTTTGTTTTCCCCATGTTATCAACTATATTGGCCTACAATATAACATGGGGAGCTAATTATAACCTGTAACTTCTGTATTGTGTAGCCTATAAAATGCTTAAGATGAAATGTGGGTGTCCATGGGGATGGCATTGACAATTTTCAAAGACATACACTTAGTTACACCAGTAATTATATACAACATATTAACTGATGTCCATGTTTTCTATCAGCATTGCACTATTACTCACCCTACTATAGGTTGTAACGGCACTCAGTCTTTGAAACTGATTGATGCAGTTTAGTGATAAATAGATTTCTAAGCTTCTTTGATTTGAAGCAGATAAAGTGTTGCCTGTTTTCAGTGAGATTCAATTAATGATGGACGCTAGGTCTTCCAAAAGAAACCTTGAAAAAATGGTGCATAATTAAGTTTTCAATCAGAAATTGCTAGTAAATTGCACAAATAATTGCAAGGAAATAGCAAGTTACGCATTAAACTACACGTGAAACTATGAAGTTGAAATACTGAATATTCCTGTAAAAACTACTCCAATCATTATTTATTTTATTTTAACAGCGAATTAGACATTCAATAATCAATGATGACGACGTGGTTTCTGTCATGTGTCTGTCTGTATAACAGCAAAGCCAGGAGAGTGTCCAAGCACAAACTCTGGAGAAGGAATTTGTGCTGAGATGTGTTCCAATGACAGTGACTGTCTGAGCAATGAGAAATGCTGCAGCAATGGATGTGGACATCAGTGTATGGCTCCATATACAGGTATTTATGTGTTTTGGGTTGGATTTCTCGTTATTTCAGTTTGTCTTGTTTGATTTTATCGTTCTCAATGTCAAAAGTATTCAGCTGGTGTCACTACAATCACAGGATGTTTAAAAAAATAATCAAAGATTAATATTTTAAGTTAAACTTCCAGTTTGTATTTTTTTATATCTGAGACTGAATGCCACTAAATGGACTGACTAAAGCTGATTATCTGTATCCATGCAGTGAAGACTGCAGCCGAACCATTAACACCTGCAGTCGAACCGCCGAATCCTCGAGTGACGCCTGCAGTCGAACCGCCGAATCCTCGAGTGACGCCTGCAGTCGAACCGCAGAATCCTCGAGTGACGCCTGCAGTCGAACCGCCGAATCCTCGAGTGACGCCTGCAGTCGAACCGCAGAATCCTCGAGTGACGCCTGCAGTCGAACCGCAGAATCCTCGAGTGACGCCTGCAGTCGAACCGCCGAATCCTCGAGTGACGCCTGCAGTCGAACAGCCCAAGCCTCCAGTGTGTGCTGAAAACGGTCACCATACTCACTCTGATGGCCAATGTCCTGGCCCTATGGTGAGGGCCCCCAAGCCATTTGGGGTGTATAAGGGGTTTAGGCAGTAAGGCAGGGTAATAATGTGGCCATGCATAACTGTGCTGTTTTAACCAATGGATGTTTGGATGTCTTCCCTGTTTATCACCAAATAAATCTCACATTTAAGCAAGATTACTTGTGGAAAAACAATGAAAAAAGCTTGATTTTAAGAGTTTGTGTTTTTGCTATGCTTATGCACTTAAACTACGTAAAATCTTTGTCCAGAAGTTAATGCGTATGAATTTAACAATCTCACAATTCATAACTATTAAACGTTTTGCTTAAAGGTAGGGTAGGCAACGAGAATAGCTTTGAAAGCATCCCACCCTCCCTTCAGATCATCTCCAAAGCCACACCTCCTTCAAAACACATTACGCTTGTTTGACTTGAACCGGCGCTGCACAGACCGATCGGTGAATGACATCAAAGTACCGCGAGAGCGATTAGAGAGCAGACGGTGGTACTTTGATACATGGGCGTCGGAACCATTGGATATGGGTGGGACAAGACCCACCCACTTTTCAAGACCAATGATATTGGACCCACTCTTTTATCGTCTCTAATTTATTCAGTGCATATGTCTGTTCGCGTTTCAGAGCGCCGTCAGTCAAATCCATTCCACTTGAGGAATGCCCTAATAAATTAAACTCCATTTCTGCTGAATCGCTACATTATATTTCTCAAAAATAAAAATAACTGGCCGTCTTACCCTTCCAGTCAAATATCGCGTTGCAAGCATTAGTAAGTAACCAGCTTTAAGTTATCATCGGGTTAATCCACGGATAGCTGTGCATTTAATACATGACGTGAAGCAGAGTTCAGTTTACTTGTTTAATTAAAAGGCACCAGAATAGGCCTATATGAAATGGCATTTACTCCAGGAAAAATTTTTTTTAGGGGAGGACCCACCCACTTTTTTTTTGCTTCCAACGCTTTATGATAAACCGATCGGTCTGTGCAGTGCCTATTCAAGTCGAACAAGCCTATCGATTCACAGTCTGCAAAGAGTCATGAGACAGAGAGACTGTTAAATTACCTCATGAGTGTTTTGATGCTTCTGCATTCCCCTTTTGTATCTTAAAAAAAAAACGAATATGTGATTAAAAGCCTGAAATCTGTTCGTCATAATTTTTCTTTTTTTGTAAAGTGTCTTTAATATAACATGGCTGTGTATTCCCTAGTTGCTGGAAACTTTTTTTTAGTCATAATTACTTGCATGAATCCTCATCGCAAATCAATAATAATTTTTACAAATCCTGATTCAAATTCTAGACATACCCCTGTGTCTGTGTATGCTGTGCCTCTTGATATTCAATGCTGATTTATAACAGTCCCCAGTACAGATCCACTTTCATAGGTAGGGATGGGGCCGATGCGATCCAGTATTGGGACCGGGACAGATACCAGTGTAATTCATGTATCGGATTTTCCCGATCCAACCTGTGGAGATATCCGATATCCTACTGAAATGACTCCAAAAGTGATTCCCGCCGGCTAGTCTGCTAGCTGGCTGCAAACTGTGAAATGGAATCTATAATTCTCCGGAGTGAAATGTGCGTTACAAACGACCGAGTGTGTGGTGACAGACGCGGCAGTGAAGTCTACTCTCTTTACCTGCACAAAACGCACCCAAGAACGAAAAGCCTTGTTTTTCCTAGAAGTAAAATGATGGACACAATGTCCTGACAGGCTGGAATTCGTGCAACAAACATAACAATTTACCATTATGGCATCTCTAAAACTCGATCTAAAACTTTCTCTGTCTCTCACTACTGCTCTAACTACAGCTGAACGCGAGCTCATTGTTGTATATTTTTTAATTTGTCACTTATCATGATTCCTACTGTCTGCAATGTTGTAACACAAAAACGCATCATTAGTGAGACAACACTTAGTGATTTCTCTGCCTCCTTTGACTCTCGCTCCTTTGTTGATTGTGAGAATGTTGATTCATTTGTGCAAAGTTTCAGCAACCACTGTCGGTTAATTTTGGATATGGTAGCGCCTGTTAAAAACATTTCAGGGTCACATAAAAAAGCTCTCCCATGGATGAATGATAACATTTGTAGTTTCAGGAGAAAATGTCGTAAGACAGAGCGTCTGTGGAAAACAACTAAATTAGAGGTACACAGACTCATATATTTAAAATATATGATACTGGATCTGAATGAGTTGATAAAGCAGGCTCGCTCGGCTTATTTTTCCAAACTTATGTCAGGTAATAAGAAAAATCCTAAAGTCTTGTTTGACACCATCGAAAATCTAACTGCACCTTCAGCTCCTCTTGTGCCTGTGTACACACATGAAGACTGTAACAACTTTTTGTCATTTTTTGTGAACAAAGTACACGACATTAGGGCCAGTGTCAAAGTTCCCATAATCACTGTGTGTCCTACTGAGTGCTCAATGATGTTGTCTTGGTCGTCTTTTACTCCTGTTAGCCTACAGGATGTGAAGACATTAATAGGAAATATGAAACCATCTTCCAGCCCCGCTGACATTGTCCCAACACCCTTGTTGTTGAAAATGTTCGATATCGTTGGCCCCAGTGTGGTAAAAATAATTAATTTGTCACTTACATCTGGCTCAGTCCCCAGCTACTTCAAACATGCTGTGGTAAACCCGATCCTTAAAATGCCCAATCTTGACCCTTCAGAACCTAATAATTATAGGCCCATATCAAAACTTCCATTTATTTCAAAAATTTTGGAAAAGTAGTGGCATTTCAGCTGACTTCCTTTTTGGAGCAGCACAACTTATTTGATATTTTTCAGTCTGGTTTCCGTAAAATGCACTCCACTGAAACAGCTCTTATCAAAGTCTCTAGTGATGTGATGATGGCAGCGGACACTGGCCGCTACACTGTACTTGTACTTCTCGATTTGAGTTCTGCTTTTGACACGGTAGATCACAGTATACTGATCAACCGGCTTCAAAATGAGATGGGACTATCTGGATCTGTCCTCCAGTGGTTCTCTTCCTATATTCAAGACAGAACCTTTAATGTTTCTATAAACAATGTACAGATGTGACCAATTTGTCATGCGGAGTGGCACAAGGGTCAGTTTTGGGCCCTATTTTGTTTTTACTGTACATTTTGCCACTTGGTCATATTATGGGTTGTTTTAAGGATGTATCGTATCATCTCTATGCCGATGATGTCCAGTTGTACTGTTCTTTCAATGATGCTGAGTTCCATCGATTGTCACTGTTCTTAGAGTGTGTGTCCTCTATCAAAGACTGGCTGGCCACTAACTTTTTGCAGATAAATGCAAGTAAGACTGAAACATTGATCTTTGCTCCAGACCATAAGATCCCGGTGATCAAACAGCACCTTGGCTCTCTTGGCTCCTCTGTCAAATCCAGCCTCAGAAACCTGGGGGTTGTGTTTGACTAGGCCATGTATTTGGAGATACACTCCAAAACAGCTTGTCCGAAACTGCTTCTATCACCTCAGGAATATCTCTAAAATACGTAAAATGTTGTCAAAGAAGGATCTGGAAATGATCATTCATGCTTTCATATCAACTAGACTTGATTATTGCAACTCTGTCTTTACCTTCTTGAATAAGTCTGCTCTGAACAAACTGCAAATGGTCCAAAATTGTGCTGCTAGACTTTTAACTGGTGCTCCCAGAAGGTCTCATATCACTCCCGTTTTATTGACTCTCCACTGGCTCCCTGTAAAATATTCATTCGGGTCACATGACGTCACTGTAGCTCAGCGCCGCCATCTTTGCGACCGACGGTCTCAGTAATGCCTGCAATATATTGTGCAGTTGGCTGCAACAACAGCCGAAAGAGGAACCCCGAACTGGTATTTCATTCTATACCAAAAGAAAATGATAGAAGAAAGAAGTGGTTAGCTGTCAGGGGGGTCTAGGCACTCTCCGTTAGCTTGCGAGCTGGAAAAAACAAACTCTAGACAAGTCTATTATAGAGTCGGTGGCCTGGGCGGGCTTATGCCTGCTGCTGCTGCTGGGAACAGCACTGAAATCATTCTTAAAAAATTAAGTTTAAGTTTTCGGAGAAGTTAAGGAAGTTTTGCCGACCAGATAACAGCAAAGGTTTAATGTGCGGAACGCTTTTCAGAGAAGATAAGGTATTTTAGCACAATTCACACCCAGCGGTAATTCAGGAAAATCTATCCGAATGCTCCACATGATACTACTATGGTCTTCCGACCGTTTACCATCGTGTCGATTTATTTAGATGAATATGTGCCAGGGAGAGAGAGCAAGACAGATGGTGAAGCCTTGTTTATACATTCGCCTTCCAAAAAGAGAAAAAGTGCGCGCGCGCGACCGGGGCTCGCTCTCTCTCTACTCGTTCTTCAGTTAAACATGCGCCCTGCTACGGGACAAAAATTCGCTTTGGAGCTGGGCATACAATATCGATGGTTCATAAAACTTAGAACCGGTTCTCGAGTGGAGAACTCACTAACATCACTGACAATCAACAATGATGATTGATCAGATTAACCCACCACAGACTGTTCACATAAAGTTTCAATCGCCTCGTTTCGTTTCCCTTCCCTTCATGTTCTTTCAATGAGGCAAGACTGTCTGAGGCAGATAATAATGGACAAAAGAAAACTGGGGGTAACAAATAAGGATTAGAGCCTAAAATTGAAATTTTTTCCAGGTATCTCTGTCTCTCTCTCTCATTCAAATGGGCAGTTCGGGGGAGATTCTCTGGCCAGAACCTTCTTATGGTCCCCAAGACTCGTTATAAGACCAGAGGGGACCCGTCTTTTCAGTCTGTTGCCCCCAGACTGTGGAATGCCCTGCCCCTGTCTCTGCGTCTGGCTGACTCTGTTGACTCTTTTAAAAAAGATCTGAAGACTTGTTTATTTAAGAAAGCTTTTGGTTGATGGGTTCTCTTTCATCATCTCGTTTCGAGATCCACCTATGGGAAGGGCATCCGTACCTGACCTCTGCAGAAGCATCCAATTGCACCAAGTCTGGCTAACAGACAGAAGCGCGCAGCCACTGCCAGGTAAGGCCACACCCCCTTACCTACGGGCATATAACAGCTGGGCGCGCTACTATTCCTCAGTTGACATTCGCTTCTCGCGATCTCTGCATTGACACAGTTCGGTTGGATTAACGTTACGCTGCTCACTTTCGAGTCTTCAGGAGGACATATCGCCAGATCAGCCTCCGCCAGACGTGAGTGACAGTTGTTTCTTCAGCCTATCCGCTGTGTTTTTTGCATCCGGAGCCGCCCGAGCTCTCGCTGTCCTTCACCTGCTCCTCCCTAACGTTACATGGCTGCCCGCCACGGATTTTTCCGAGCTCTTCACCGCTGGCCCATCCATGGCTATGTGACCGTATAAACAGCCGCTTCCCCCGGGGAACAGCCTATCACGACGAGCCTGCCCGGCCGCGTGTAGTGCTCTCATCGCCGCTAAGGACCCTCTCGTCCTGCGCGGTCTGCTTGGGCTTAACACGCTCAAGAAGCTTTGGAGAACCCGGAGAATTGCGGTCATTGTAATTGCTGCCCATGTAGCTTTTACTTAGCCGGCCTTTAGTTGCACGACCCACCGCGCCGTGCTCGGCCTTTCTGACTCGAAGGGGAGACACGGTGATGATGACGCGCTACCGGGGGACTCCCGGAGCGCCACCTCTCTAAAATATTTGAGCTGACATCAGCCCAATCCGCATTCCCTGAAGAGGACATCTTCGCGGGAAAACCCCACTCTCGTTGATGAACCGGTCGGGGATGACGCGGTCCTTTTAGCGTTCCAGAAAAAAAAAAAAAAAAGAGAAAAAAAAAAACTAGGCTAGCGCTCACGCGGCTTTGCCTCTGTCCATCCTCCTGGAAGTTTGTGAGCGAGCGGCCGTTCGCCTCAACATTGTGTGGCCAGCTCCACAGAGCTCCACCGACCAGGATAGGAATATTTACGACGGGTAAGCGCTGGGACCACCGCCCAGTCTGAGCCGGCTGGAGCGTCCCGCTAGACTGTTAACACGGTCTCGCGGGCCTTGATGTGTTACGATTACGTGTTGAGGCCTTCAATTTATGCCTTCCTAGGAAGGCGGCCCCGAACGCAAGCGGCCTGCCTGTTGTTCGACCATTGGGAGTAACGTTACACAGGGTCTCCCACCGACGGTCGGTTAATCCCGTCTCGTGGCTGCCCAGCCCGTGTGTTTAGTAGACGTTGTGTGTCGTGAGGAAAAGTGCATAGCAGTGTTACCACACCGCACGCACTTGGTTCCCCTCACCCAGATATTAAAGGCTTCAGCCCCAGTGTTTCCCAACACAAAGCACACACATTACTAAACAACACATTTAATAAACAAATCAAATGAATTCGTGCAGATTTATATATCTGCCAACATAGAGAGCAAATCTCTCTGATCCCATGCATGTCGCCCTGAGTCCGTCCACAAGAGGGCGCCATTGCCTCAAAATCAACCAGCTGGGCTCACACAGCTCAGTTGCGGCTGCCCAGCCCATGTGTTTTTAGTGGACGTTGTGTGTGGAAGGCCCCTGTGTTCCCCAACACAAAACACACACATAACTAAATAACACTTTTAAACAAACAAATTAAATAAATCCGTTACAGAGAGAGTATCTCTCTCAGCGGATATTATTTTTCTGCCTGCACTTAAGACTGCCCAGTTCATGTGTTCAGGAGATATGTGTTTTTTCCCCACTTTCAGGGGGCACCTTGTGAGGGAAAGTTCAGCACAGTGGACACCACACTATGTTCCCCTCACTCGGTCAATAAAGGCACAGTGTTTGCCCAACACAAAACACACAAGGTTACGAATCAAATGAATTCGTTTTGGAGAGAAGACCTCTCTCCGCAGAGAAAACTTCTCACTGCAGAGAGAGAAAATCCCTCCGAACCCCTGCATGTCGCCTCTAGTGTGCCCACTAGATGGCACCTTGCATCACAAATGAACCAGCTGGGCCCATACAGCCCCGTTCCGGCCCGAGCGGGGGCGCTCACTAGTCACAAAGCGGCTTGGCAAGCCGTTTCAGCGCCCGAGTGGGTTTTTGCGTACCATAACCCAGGGTTACAAGCTGCAGTTTGCAATAAAACCTCAGCATTTCTACGGCATTCTCTCTTCTCACACAGAAGAAAACGCCTCACACATTCTGGAAGAGGAAAATTCCTCCCTCCTAACAAGGGAGCGATTCAGATGGTGCCACCCAATCTGATAAACCATGGTTTTTATTCCTGGTATTTTCATGTTCCAAAAGGCGTGGCGCCCCCCGCCCTATATTGGACCTTCGAGTGTTGAACAAACATTTGAGGAAATACAATTTCAGAATGTGACACAAGGCTCTCTCGCCTGTGCCATAAAGCAGAACGACTGGTTCACATCAGTCGATCTGAAAGATGCTTTCTTTCACATAAGCATCTACCCTCCACACAGGAAATATCTTCGTTTCGCCTACCAAGGCATTTGTTACGAATTCACAGTTCTTCTGTTCGGGTCCCCGAACGTTCTGTCTGTGTGCGGAGGTGGGCGTGGCGCCCCTGAGACTATAAAGCAGAACGACTGGTTCACATCAGTCGATCTGAAAGATGCTTTCTTTCACATAAGCATCTACCCGGCCTCCACACAGGAAATATCTTCGTTTCGCCTACCAAGGCATTTGTTACGAATTCACAGTTCTTCTGTTCGGGTCCCCGAACGTTCTGTCTGTGTGCGGAGGTGGGCGTGGCGCCCCTGAGACTATCAGGGCTGAGAATTCTGACTTACATAGACGATTGGCTCATCATAGCCAAATCGAAGGAGAAGGTGTCGCTGGACACCGGCCGGGTGCTCGCGCACATCACATCCCTCGGGTTCTAGGTGATTGCGAGCAAAACAATCTCACTCCCAGTCAGAATGTCATTTTCCTGGGCTTGGAATTGAACTCAGTCTCTCTGATGAACTGTCTGTCGCAGTTCAGAGAAGGGGCGAGAGTACAATATCGCACATCCCTCAGGCTGCAGGGTCTCATGGCTTCATCTATCCAAGTTGTGCCGTTGGTCTCCTGAGAATGAGAGCGTTCACGAAATGGGTTTTGTCACTACATTTCAGCCCGAATCGCGATCTCTGCCGCTCGGTAACGGTGACGCGCGCCTGCTCGGCGGCCCTGCGCCATTGGGAGAGCGAGAACTTTTACGCACGGGGAACCCCCCTCGGGACGGTTACTATGCGGAAAGTTGTGACGACAGATGCGTCCTTAACAGGCTGGGGAACCACCCAGGAAGGCAGAACGGTGAACGGTCTGTGGCTGAGCAGACTACGTTCAGCGCACATGAACTATTTAGAGCTCTTACCAGTTGGAAAGCTCTGAATCATTTTCTGCCTTGCCTGCAGGGACATCCCGTTCTAGTACGGTGCGATAATACCACGGCAGTGGCTTATATCAACCGTCAGGGCGGCATGCGCTCGTCGAAACTCCATGCTCTAGCTTATAGGCTTTTGGTGTGGAGCAGACGGGTTTTTCTGTCATTACGCGTGACTCATGTCCCAGACATTCTGAACAGAGGCGCGGATCTGCTATCGAGGGGAAACCCAATCTACGGGGATTGGCGTCTTCACCCGCAGATAGTGGAGAGGTTATGGATGAGATTCGGACAGGCAGCCGTAGATCTTTTCGCCTCGCGCGAAAATCACCCATTGTCCTATGTTCTTCTCGCTAAAGGACATGGACGCGCCCCTCGGGGCAGACGCACTGGCCCACCCATGGCCCAAAGTGCTGCTGTATGCTTTTCCTCCCCTGTGCATGATAATTTTCACACTGGCCAGGGTGAGAGAGCACGACCTGTCTCTCATTCTGATAGCACCCAGGTGGCCCAAAGCCCTGTGGCTGGCAGAGATAATCCCTCTGTTATACGCCAAGCCATGGCGCCTTCCCGTTCGTACGGACATACTGTCCCAAGCCAACGGGGAGATTTACCACCCCCACCCGGACAGGGTGGCTCTCTGGGCCTGGCCCGTGAGAGGACGAACCTAAATGCACTGGGGCTCCCGCTGCGTGTAATCGCCACTACTCAGAATGCCAGGGCCGTTTCCACGCGATCCCTATATGGCTGTAAGTGGCAAGTGTTCGAAGGGTGGTATGATGGGCATGGTCTCACATCTTATCAGTGCTCTGTGCCTGATATTTTGTGTTTCCTGCAAGACCTCATGGAAAGAGGCAGGTCCTTTTCCACTATTAAGGTCTACTTGGCTGCATTTTCAGCCTGTCATGTGGGTTTCGAGGGCTCCACCGTCAGGCAGCACCCTCTAACCCGCAGTTTTATGAAGGGTGCACGCCGCTCTTTGCCGGTCATCAGGAGATCTGTTCCAGAGTGGGACCTCCCCATGGTGCTGGAAGCGAGGTCTCTGTATCTTTTTGAGCCTCTGAGGAGTATTTCCCTTAAGCTGCTGTCCCTCAAGACAGCTTTGCTCTCGGCCTTGGCATCTGCTAAACGGGTCAGTGAGCTACATGCACTCTCGGTTCACCCCTCGTGCGCCAAATTCTCCCTAAGTGGAGATAAGGTTTTCCTTAAGCCTAACCCAGCCTTCATGCAGAAATGGTTCCCTGCGTTCACTTCGGAGGTTTTGGAGCTATCCGCTTTTCACCCTCCACCCTTTGCCTCCCTGAAGGATCAGGAGCTGAATGCTCTGTGTCCCGTCCGTGCTCTGCAAGCATATATGACCAGGACCAGTGCTTTCCACAAGAGCGACCAGCTCTTTGTTTCAAGGGCTCCCCTGCATAAGGGGAGTCCCATTTCAAAGCAATGCCTCTCACATTGGCTTGTGGACGCTATACTATGGCTTATGAAGCAAAGGGAGTGCAGCCCCCAAGGGGCATCAGAGCTCATTCCACAAGGGGCTTAGCCGCCTCTTGGGCTTTGTTCAGGGGAGTGCCACTGCAGGACATCTGCTCCGCGGCCAGTTGGTCCTCTCCTCATACCTTTGAGCGTTACAACCGGTTGGATGTCACCAGAACTTCGGTGGCACACTCGGTCCTAGGGGTAGGGTCCTCTTAGCCCTTTCCCACAACCCTGTTTGGTTAACCAATGAGGAGTGAATGGGCCGGCTGCATTCGCATTCGCATTCGCATTCCTTCTTGGGTTTAGCTATGTGCATTGGTGGTGCGGGGGCCATTATCATGTATGTGTCTCATGCATGTTTCATGCCCTGCTTGTCCACAGCAGTTTAGCGTGGCGGAAAACTTGCAGGGTTATGTGTGTGGGACGTGTCAGGCACCGCCTCTCTGAGGTGACCGTCCTTCTCTGGCCTTCAGAACCTCACTGTGAGTGTATTGGGCAATCGGGGAGCTGTCCATGTCTCTCCCATAGGTGGATCTCGAAACGAGATGATGAAAGAGAACAATAGGTTACTGTCGTAACCCCGGTTCTCTGAAACATCGAGTGGAGAGATCCACCAGCTTTGCCCCGCTTGCCGCACGAGAAGCGAATATACTTACTGAGGAATAGTAGCGCGCCCAGCTGTTATATGCCCGTAGGTAAGGGGGTGTGGCCTTACCTGGCAGTGGCTGCGCGCTTCTGTCTGTTAGCCAGACTTGGTGCAATTGGATGCTTCTGCAGAGGTCAGGTACGGATGCCCTTCCCATAGGTGGATCTCTCCACTCGATGTTTCAGAGAACCGGGGTTACGACAGTAACCTATTGTTTTAACTAGTGTCACTTTGATTTTACATATGTACTGTATATATATTTTTATATTGTTTATGTAAGGTTTTGTTTTTACCTTTCTCGTGTACAGCACTTTGTGATTTTATCTGTGAAAAGCGCTTTAGAAATAAACTTTACTTACTTACTTACTCTTATTTGCCTCGGCCTACGTCATATGACGCGTTGCTAGCGGGAAAGGCGCATTCCAGAGCCTAGCACATTTTCATAAAAATTTCTACATCAAATGAGATTTCATTAGTAATTTCTTCATATGTGTTTTTAAAAGACCTCTTCAGACAATATCAAGTAGCTATTAATTCAGTTATAAATTCAACCTGCACGTTGCTCTTTAAATCTTGCCGAGATTCAGATTTTCCACTTATTGCGAATGATTTCTATGTTAAGTCAATGCAAAGACGCGTTACGCGCGTAAAAAATTTCTGCGGCGCGAATGAGGCGTAGAGCGCGGCACGTTAGACGCGTCTGGCGCGTTTGGCGCGTTCAGCGCGTTACGCGCGAATGATTTAGTTAGTGCTATTTGTGCATTCACGCGTTTGACGCGAATTCGCGTCTGCCGCCCGAGTTGAAAAATCTGAACTTCTGCGTCAATTCGCGCCGCGTTAACCAATCAGGAGCCTGCTTGCTGTCACGTGGTGAAGTATCTGGATGCTGGATGCCTCAATACATTATTTTGTAATATGACAAAATGAAATAAAATGACTATTCTATTCTATTCTGTTCTAATGCAGCAACAAAGCAAATATTTTATCACATAAAAACTTGATTTAAATATATGAGACATATTCATTTTGTATTGAATGCTTTTTATTCCATTTCTAGATTATATGAAACATTATTCTAATGTAAAGACAACCAACATAGTACATAATTATTCTAGACCCGACGGTGTCCGGTCTGTTATATATATTTGACAGATTAGGTTGGTGAGGGCGAGGGTGATCCTCGCTCCGATGCGGGACAACAGGTCATCAAACTGGGCGCGGGACAGGCGGAAGTACCGCTGGAAGCGGCCGTCATCCAGGCGCTGCTCCTGGAGCGAGGAAATGGTGAAACTCGACAAACTGTGTTCGCCTCCGAATGGTCTGGTGGACCCAAATACAGCGACGATGATCCCTACGCCGCTGTTCTGCTTTTCAGAGCAAATACAGAGCGGTGACTCTCTCGATAAATGCTCGATCAACATAAAAAAAGATGGCCGCCAACAGATTTCGAATTTGACGCGTGTGACGCGCGTACATTTTGCTTCAAACTTTTGTTTTACTTTGTCAGTTTCACTCTTGACACGCGAATTAACACAAAGTGGTTAAGCGTCAAACTAGACGCGGTAGACGCAAATTTGACGCGCTATTCGCGTCCGGTGTGAACGTTAAAACTAGTGAGAGCAGCCATTGAATCCGTACATATCACAGTTCTTGCTGGTTGAACTTCTTCAATCCACTGTAGTGCTAATATGATAGCTATTAATTCAGTAGTAAATACAGATACATGATCCGATATCCTTTTTGCAAGTTTTATATTCTATCTACAGGAGTTTTCAGACTTTGTAGGTGAGATTTGTTTAAAAAATGATTCATTTTTAATTGTGGGAGATTTCAATGTGCATGTGTGTTGTTCTTCCAATGCGCTGGCAAAAGACTTTTTGGATATGATTGACGCTTTTAACCTCACACAACATGTCTCTGGATCCACTCATGTTCATGGACATACCTTGGACTTAATATTAACTCATGGTCTCTCTGTTGGGAATGTTAAAATTCATTCTTTCTGATCATATGCCTGTTACTTGTACTGTAACTCTCCCTTGTGTCATTCGTATTACCTCATTACCAAGTCGCCAGGTCCGGAACTTAAATGCAGTCACTATTGAGCAGTTTAAGGATGCATTTGTTGAATCTGATATTAATCTTAATTTGGAGAGCCTTTTGTATTTAGATGTAAATTTTGCACTTGATATTTTTAATTCTGTATGTTCTTCTATCCTAAATTCAATTGCTCCTCTGAGGGTTAAGAGTGTTAAGACCAAACCAGAACCTTGGCTGAACGAGGTTACTCTGGGCCTAAGGCGTGCTTGTAGAAAAGCAGAGCGTAGGTGGAAGAGGGACAAATTACAGGTACTGCGTGAGTCTTTAACTGCCTATCAGGATGCAGTTAAGTCATCTAAGAGAAAATATTTTGCTGATTTAATCTTAAGGTACCACAACACTCCTAATATTTTATTCAATACTATCAATTCAGTGCTAAATCCTACTACTACATGTCCTACTATGTCCACCATTACATGTGAAGATCTGCTCAGATTCTTTCTACAGAAAACTAATGATATTAGAACACAAGTTGTACCTTGTTCATATGATCTCACAGTTCCTTCTTGTTTCACCTCTGCTGTGTTTGATCGATTTTTTACCTATTTCTTTTGTTTCTCTGTCTGAGCTAGTTGGGCAGTTAAAACCTACAAATTGTGGTAGTGATGTTATTCCATCTAGATTAGTTAAGCATGCTTTTGATATTATTGGACCCAGTATTTTGACTATAATCAATAGAAGTTTCCAAACTGCAGTAGTCCCAATGGATTTTAAGCATGCTGTTGTACAGCCTCTTTTGAAAAAAAATGAATTTGGATCCAAATGTCTTATCTAATTATAGGCCTATTTCGAAACTACCATTTTTATCCAAACTTCTTGAAAAAGTCGCATTAAACCAACTGCAGACTTTTCTAGATCAAAATTAGATTTTTTGAGAAAATGAGAAAAATTTCAGTCGGGATTTAGATCGAACCATAGTACAGAGACGGCTTTGTTGAAAGTTCTAAATGATATTTTCATTGCAATTGATTCTGGTAGCTCTGTAGTTTTAGTCTTGCTGGATATTAGTTCAGCGTTTGATACTATTGATCATAATATCTTAGTCTCCCGCCTGGAACAAAATGTGGGAATGAAGGGCATGGCACTAGATTGGTTCAGATCCTATTTGTCTAATAGGACGGTTTCCGTTAATTTTGGTCAACATCAATCAAAAGTGGCCCCACTGTCTAGTGGGGTTCCCCAAGGATCTATTCTGGGCCCAATTTTGTTTTCGTTATATATGCTACCCTTAGGTTCTATTTTTCTAAAGCATGGAGTATCCTTTCATTGTTACGCGGATGACACTCGGGTGTATTTACCATTGCGGAAAGAGGACAAAAAATATTTTGAGTCACTAATTAGATGTTTACAAGAAGTTAAATCTTGGATGTCAGATAATTGAAAGTAAAACAGAAGTAATTTGGTTCGGGACTCCTGATACAAAAAATTATTTCGACCTGGGCGAGCTAACCCCTTTTTGTAAATATACAGTGAAAAACCTTGATGTCCAATTTGACAGTTCTTTGAAATTTGACAAACAGGTTAATTCTGTAGTAAAATCTTGCTTTTTCCATTTAAGATCTATAGCAAAGGTGAAACCGTTTTTGTCCACAAGTGATTTTGAGAAGATTATTCATGCTTTTATTTCTGTACGACTGGATTATTGTAACTCGTTGTATGTAGGTGTCAGCCAAGTACTGTTGAATCGCCTTCAATTGGTCATGAATGCGTCTGCTAGATTTTTAACAGGGACCCGTAAAAAGCAGCATGTGACACCGATTTTAGCCTCACTTAATTGGTTGCCAGTCCAGTTCAGAATTGATTTTAAATTATTGATATTTGTATATAAAGCGTTACATAATTTAGCCCCACCATATCTAGAGAATCTCCTTCATATACATAAACCTTCTAGGTCTCTCAGATCAGCAAATCAGATGATCAGACATTCCAAGGACTAGATTAAAATTGAGTGGTGATCGGGCTTTCGCAGTGGCAGCTCCAAAGCGCTGGAATAATTTACCTTTACACCTTAGACTTGCTCCCTCTCTAAGTTATTTTAAACGAAATTTAAAGTTGCATTTACTCGTTTGGATCAGTAGGTTAACTTGTTATTTGGAGGCTCTTTACAGATATTTGTTAGTTGTTGTATTGTCTGAAGATACATTTTATTATGTAATTTTTATTGTGTGTTTGTACAGCACATTGGTCAACACCATGTTGTTTTAATTTTGCTTTATAAATAAATAAAGGAAATGAAATGAAATATTAAATGTAGGAATGAATACTGCTGCTGCAGTTCTTCCAGACTCTGGTTCCTTTGACCCATCTGTAAATACCTGTAATACTGAATAGTACTCTCGATTTACATACTGTTTAACTACTAATTCAGTTGCTATGCTAATATGTTTATTTATTTCTTTATGTATTTCTAAGTCAATTAATGGCATGGGATACATCCAAGGGGGAATTGCTGTATTGGAACAGAAGGGGCTATTAAATATTCTTTCAATCCCAAGGGGCCAGTTGTTCAAAACATTTAATCTGGATCAAAATGATCCGGATTTGGAAATCCCATTTTTTCCTATCCAGGATCAGGTAATCCATCTTACTTTTATGCCGGTTTTTCAAAGCAACATTGGACTGGATCACCCTGATCCAGATACACAGTTTTCAAGATTACCAAATCCAGATTACCAGTGCTCTAAATGGGACAACATATCACAATGTGGGCTACCAGCTATGTAAAGAACAGGTAGAAGAGCCAACATGGGGTCACTGTAAGTGTTTCTTATTTTGAGACAAAACACAAAAATAACAAACATCCACTTCTAATCATAATTTATTTTATGACCCACATCTGAACCACAACAAAATAAACAACAAACATACATTAACAAATACATTGTGGACATTTTGAAAACGTCTTAAAAAAATAAATATAGATAAATATATTGGATAAATATCCAATAGTTAACGAAATAAAGAATGTTCAGGGTTCTTCTTCATCTGAGGAGGAGAGACCAGCATTTCCAAGCCCCACTTTTAGGAGGTGGATCTGAAGTTTCGCTTTGGTTTGCTGTAGTTTGGTCAGCTTGATTTGTTCCTCTGCCAGGAGTATCTGTGCTTCTGCTCTTTCAGTTTCTCGTTTGAGAAGTGATTCATAGAAATCATCATTTTTATTCGGCAAAGGACGCTTAAAGCCTCTTTTCTGAGCTCCTGTGACTGCTGGCTCTACCAGTGAGGATCCAGGTTGTTCTTCAATAATAGGGCTGAGATCCACAATGAATGCTTCCTCTGCATTAGGAGGAACTGGCTCACTTTCCTCTACAATTGTAGGCTCACCATCCCCTACAACACCTTGAATCCCATGCAGAGCTTTAGAGTTCTCACCTCCAATAAATGTCCAGAATCACATCTGTGTATTCACCTTTTTTAAAGGATTTGTTGCCTGTTTGGGTGTTTTTTGCTTCAGCAAGGTCCTTCGTTGCTCTGGCCCTCAGATTCTTCCATCTAAATTTCACTTGCTCCAAGGTCCTCTTCTGGCCAGACCCCATTGCATTTACATTCTGGGTGATTTCAACCCAAATGTCTTTCTTCCTTTTGTTAGTCACCATTCCACCTGCAACAGAGCTTCCTACTATTGAGGCATAATGGCACTTAACACCCTCCAGCAGTGCATGGGTTTCTGCAACAGTGAAATTAGGTCCTTTTGAGTCCATGGTTTCACAGCTTCTGTTGTAGTGAACATAGTATTTATAGGCCTTGGGCATGATTGATTTAATTGAACACAAGCCACAGCACGTCAGCCAATTGGTGTGTGGGTATTTGACAGCCATCTTATATTCAGCCTTTCTCAGAGGACTTAGAGAGAGGCACTGACATGGCAGGTATTGTCCATCGCTACCACCGTGTTGGTGGAAAAGGATACCGTCAAAGGGTGTATGTTGAGCGTGCACAACCACTGGAGCAATACACCACTGAAGAACTGTATGCTCGCTTTCGCTTTGGGAACGCTGATATTAAGTACATTGCAGACCTTGTCAGGCCAAAACTTCAACGGAGAACCTGAAGGAGTCACAGTCTATCTGTGGAAGAACAGGTCCTCATTGGTCTGCGCTTCTATGCATCTGGGACTTTCTACCAAGTTGTTGGTGATAATATGGGAGTGGACAAATCAACTGTGAGTGATGTAGTGAAAGCTGTGTCAATTGCATTGGCCAGCCTGGTCAATCAGTTTGTTTCATTTCCAAAGGATGTCCAGATTGCCCAGACCAAGCACAAGTTTTTTCTTTTGGGGAACATGCCCAATACCATTGGGGTTATTGACTGCACTCATGTGCATATCTAAGCACCTCATGAGAGGGATTGGGAGTACATCAACCGAAAGGGGAGGCGCAGCATCAACATCCAACTTGTGGGCGATGCTGACCTCATCATCACAAACTGTGTCGTGAAGTGGCCTGGGTCTGTTCATGATGCACGCATCCTGAGAGAGAGTGCTTTATACAGGGAGCTCCAAACCAACCGACCGGATGGCATAATATTAGGAGACAGTGCCTATCCACTCCTACCATGGCTGATGACTCCTTTTCTTGCAGCAACCACACCTGCGCAGGCACGCTTCAACACTGTTCATTGCAAAATAAGATGTGCAATTGAGCGTTTAAATGGAGTTCTGAAGAGACGCTTTGCATGCCTTAACTACTTGCGAGTGGAACCACAGGGAGCATGCAACATAATACTTGCGTGTATCGTCCTGCACAACATCGCTACCAGGCGCAATGTTCCTCTCTGTGATGATGTTTATGATGCACCTGAGCCTGTTGAAGAACCAGACCAACCTCTGGTGGTCTGTCAGAATCAGGGACTGACTGGACGTATAGTAAGGGATGCAATTGTTAGACATTATTTTTGACAGGCTCATCTCTGATGATTGTTTCTTTGAAATTAATATATGGTGATCAATGACCGAAAAATGA
The DNA here is from genome assembly GCA_031834385.1 of Semotilus atromaculatus. Classification (NCBI taxonomy): domain Eukaryota; kingdom Metazoa; phylum Chordata; class Actinopteri; order Cypriniformes; family Leuciscidae; genus Semotilus; species Semotilus atromaculatus. The sequence continues at coordinate 31,282,537 of JAULUF010000001.1, forward strand.
ATATATTATTTTTGTTTGTTATTGAAATCTGTTTGGGGGATTATTTCATGGGGACAAGATAATTTTTATTTTATTTTTACTTTACTATACTGAATAGCTTAATTGTTAGCCTATGTCTACTTTATCACTGTTACAACGGTTACACAAGTCAAGTGCAAAATATAAATAAAAGTATATACACTAAATGATACAAATGTCAAAATGTCAAATAATACAAAATTATTTGACCAATTTTAAAGTTTTACTACATTTTCTTCCTGAAATCCACCTTGAAATCCTACAGGGATCAGGATAATCCTGTTTTTTTGGATCAAAGTTATCCAAATCCCACTGACAAGTTTTGAACAACACAAACTGAAGGTTTGATCCAGATTAAAACTAGGATTGGATTCCCTGATCTAGTCTGATTTCAGATTCCTTCTTTCCCTTTTGAACAACCCATTTTCAAGATATGATCCAATCCAATAGCTGAAATCCGATCAGATTACTTTTGAACAACTGGCCCAAGCTGTTTACCCCTTCCCTACTACCCAACCAAAGCTTGCTATTTCTTTATATTCATACTCCCAATATTCCTTCAACAGTATTTTTACTGGATGACTTTCCAGATGTCCACATACACCAGACCAGTATCTCTTCCGGACAGATCTCTCTTCTCGCAGTGGATCAGACTCCTGCGAGATCAAAGGCGGATATCGCGGGATTCACGCTCGTGCAGGTGTTGCTAATAAACTGGATGTAATTTAAGTTCTGTTGCTTTTATATGAAAATAAATATAATGAACAAGACACCCAAAGTACTTGTTATTTAATTCCATTCCAAATATGTGTTTATCAATATTGTTTTCTTTAATACAGACATGTGTTTTTATATAGCCTATATATATTTATTTTTTTATTATTATTATTATAAAAAATGACATCACATAACCCATATCGCACTGTCAGAGAGTTTATTCACACAACGCACGTATACACATAAAACATGATACCAGAGTTTTAAAATCAAACATTTTAAAAGAGAACAATACATCACGGTTGATTAAACCAATGAGCATTAAGCTGTATGGTCAGCAAGTCGTTTCCCATCATGCTTTTGATCAGCGCAGTCGGTGGAGAGCAACTGCGCTCGACTGCAGAATCCGACACGTGCGCCTTGAGCTAGCGAGAGTTTTTTGACATACGTCAGCATGACATCAGAGCCAGGCGGACCGCCCTCGGACAACCGGCATGCATTACGCGCTGATCACCGGTGATCGGTTCTGCGCAGATTTTGCTCATCTCAAACAAGCCTAATATTGCCATAGAAACGCTTAATCATCTCGGTAATTATTAGAACATACCGCGTGAACGCAGCGCTTCTTCAACCCTGGTCCCTGATCAAACACACCTGAACATGCTAATGAAGGTCTTCAAGATTAGGCTACTGGAAAGCAGGTGAGTTCCATCAAGGTTGGAGTTGCTCAGACCTAGTATCTTTAAAAACTTGATTTCAAAAAGCAATCTAACCCGACTCCCTAATCTTCCAGCAGAGTTGATTGTGAGATCGCAAGTCATGATGACAGCTCGAGTGTACTGCTCCTTGAGTGCAGTTTTATTGTGTCTGTCTGCATGTGTGAGCACAATAGATGCTGGAGTCGTAGGTAAGAAGGTCTTTTAACTTCCTTACATGGCCAGAAGAAATGCATCAATAAGTGCCTTACAAATTTTGACTTTAGGCACAACTCTGCACATTTTTACCAAGAATTACAGACGTCCAGTGGAAGTTGAACTTCATACATTGGTTTAGTTTCAATAAAGCAATGAAGAAATCTTCAAAACTGTCACAAGTTTATGCATTCATTTAAAGTAAATCCATCAAGTAAAACTCATACAATCACTAATATAGGCATTTCTGTTTATTGTAAGTCAACATTAATTTAATAATATTACTACTAAATCGTTACCAGATAGGTTTCAATCCTGAATTTCAACTTTTATTTAATGTTTTGTTTCCCCATGTTATCAACTATATTGGCCTACAATATAACATGGGGAGCTAATTATAACCTGTAACTTCTGTATTGTGTAGCCTATAAAATGCTTAAGATGAAATGTGGGTGTCCATGGGGATGGCATTGACAATTTTCGAAGACATCCACTTAGTTACACCAGTAATTATATACAACATATTAACTGATGTCCATGTTTTCTATCAGCATTGCACTATTACTCACCCTACTATAGGTTGTAACGGCACTCAGTCTTTGAAACTGATTGATGCAGTTTAGTGATAAATAGATTTCTAAGCTTCTTTGATTTGAAGCAGATAAAGTGTTGCCTGTTTTCAGTGAGATTCAATTAATAATGGACGCTAGGTCTTCCAAATGAAACCTTGAAAAAATGGTGCATAATTAAGTTTTCAATCAGAAATTGCTAGTAAATTGCACAATTAATTGCAAGGAAATAGCAAGTTACGCATTAAACTACACGTGAAACTATGAAGTTGAAAGACTGAATATTCCTGTAAAAACTACTCCAATCATTATTTATTTTATTTTAACAGCGAATTAGACATTCAATAATCAATGATGACGACGTGGTTTCTGTCATGTGTCTGTCTGTATAACAGCAAAGCCAGGAGAGTGTCCAAGCACAAACTCTGCAGAAGGAATTTGTGCTGAGATGTGTTCCAATGACAGTGACTGTCTGCGCAATGAGAAATGCTGCAGCAATGGATGTGGACATCAGTGTATGGCTCCATATACAGGTATTTATGTGTTTTGGGTTGGATTTCTCGTTATTTCAGTTTGTCTTGTTTGATTTTATCGTTCTCAATGTCAAAAGTATTCAGCTGGTGTCACTACAATCACAGGATGTTTAAAAAATGAATCAAAGATTAATATTTTAAGTTAAACTTCCAGTTTGTATTTTTTATATCTGAGACTGAATGCCACTAAATGGACTGACTAAAGCTGATTATCTGTATCCATGCAGTGAAGACTGCAGCCGAACCATTAACACCTGCAGTCGAACCGCCGAATCCTCGAGTGACGCCTGCAGTCGAACCGCCGAATCCTCGAGTGACGCCTGCAGTCGAACCGCAGAATCCTCGAGTGACGCCTGCAGTCGAACCGCCGAATCCTCGAGTGACGCCTGCAGTCGAACCGCAGAATCCTCGAGTGACGCCTGCAGTCGAACCGCAGAATCCTCGAGTGACGCCTGCAGTCGAACCGCAGAATCCTCGAGTGACGCCTGCAGTCGAACAGCCCAAGCCTCCAGTGTGTGCTGAAAACGGTCACCATACTCACTCTGATGGCCAATGTCCTGGCCCTATGGTGAGGGCCTCCAATCGATTTTGGGGGGTATGGGGGGTTTAGGCGGTAAGGCAGGGTAATAATGTGGCCATGCATAACTGTGCTGTTTTAACCAATGGATGTTTGGATGTCTTCCCTGTTTATCACCAAATAAATCTCACATTTAAGCAAGATTACTTGTGGAAAAACAATGAAAAAAGCTTGATTTTTAAGAGTTTGTGTTTTTGCTATGCTTATGCACTTAAACTACGTAAAATCTTTGTCCAGAAGTTAATGCGTATGAAATTAACAATCTCAAAATTCATAACTATTTAACGTTTTGCTTAAAGGTAGGGTAGGCAACGAGAATAGCTTTGAAAGCATCCCACCCTCCCTTCAGATCATCTCCAAAGCCACACCTCCTTCAAAACACATTACTATACGCTTGTTTGACTTGAACCGGCGCTGCACAGACCGATCGGTGAATGACATCAAAGTACCGCGAGAGCGATTAGAGAGCAGACGGTGGTACTTTGATATGATAAACCGATCGGTCTGTGCTGTGCCTATTCAAGTCGAACAAGCCTATCAATTCACAGTCTGCAAAGAGTCATGAGACAGAGACTGTTAAAGGATTAGTTCACTTTTTAAACTTTTGCTGATAATTTACTCACCCCCATGTCATCCAAGATGTCCATGTCTTTCTTTCTTCAGTCGAAAAGAAATTAAGGTTTTTGATGAAAACATTCTAGGATTTTTCTCCATATAATGGACTTTACTGGTAGCCAAACCGTCCAAGGTCCATATGACAGTTTCAGTGCAGCTTCAAATGGCTTTAAACGACAACAGACGATGCATAAGGTTCTTATCTAGCAAAACGATCGGTTATTTCTAAAAGAAATAAAAAAGTTTAAGTTTTATTAGCACAAATGCTCGGCTTGCTCTGTTCTCCTGTTCGAACTCGTTCATCAAAATGAACAAATCTTTTTTTGAGTCATTTCATTCATTCAACGAACATAATGAACGAAATGACTCGAAAAAAAGATTCGTTCATTTTGATGAACGAGTTCGAACAGGAGAGTCACGACCGCGGATCACAGAACAGAGCAAGGCATATAACTTAGTTTTTTATTTATTTTAGAAAAAAACGATCGTTTTGCTAGATAAGAACCTTATGCATCGTCTGTTGTCGTTTAAAGCCATTTGAAGCTGCACTGAAACTGTCATATGGACCTTGGACGGTTTGGCTACCAGTAAAGTCCATTATATGGAGAAAAATCCTAGAATGTTTTCATCAAAAACCTTCATTTCTTTTCGACTGAAGAAAGAAAGACATGGACATCTTGGATGACATGGGGGTGAGTAAATTATCAGCAAAAGTTTTTTAAAAAGTGAACTAATCTTTTAAATTACCTCATGAGTGTTTTTATGCTTCTGCATTCCCCTTTTGTAACTTAAAAAAAAGAATATGTGATTAAAAGTTATCATCGGGTTAATCCACGGATAGCTGTGCATTTAATACATGACGTGAAGCAGAGTTCAGTTTACTTGTTTAATTAAAAGGCACCAGAATAGGCCTATATGAAATGGCATTTACTCCAGGAAAAATTTTTTTTAGGGGAGGACCCACCCACTTTTTTTTTGCTTCCAACGCTTTATGATAAACCGATCGGTCTGTGCAGTGCCTATTCAAGTCGAACAAGCCTATCGATTCACAGTCTGCAAAGAGTCATGAGACCGAGAGACTGTTAAATTACCTCATGAGTGTTTTGATGCTTCTGCATTCCCCTTTTGTATCTTAAAAAAAAAACGAATATGTGATTAAAAGCCTGAAATCTGTTCGTCATAATTTTTCTTTTTTTGTAAAGTGTCTTTAATATAACATGGCTGTGTATTCCCTAGTTGCTGGAAACTTTTTTTTAGTCATAATTACTTGCATGGATCCTCATCGCAAATCAATAATCATTTTTACAAATCCTGATTCAAATTCTAGACATACCCCTGTGTCTGTGTATGCTGTGCCTCTTGATATTCAATGCTGATTTATAACAGTCTCCAGTACAGATCCACTTTCCTGAAGAGTTTAGCTCCCGGTTTCACAGACGAGGCTTAAGCTAGTCCTAGACTTAAAGCTACAGTCCGTAGTTTTTCCTCTTTGTCACCATCTCTGTTCGAAATCTGCAATTGCAGTTATTTGCGGAATTATCAACTTTACGTGGGTTGTAAATCGGCATGAAACAGCGTGGATGAACACAGTGTTTTGAGGCGAGTGCTGTCAATCACCGCGCTGTGTGGATACTGTCATTCAGAATCACAGATTCACATTTTGAAAGTTTGACTAACATAAGAATTTTCACCGGAAAATATCTTCTGAAAAAGTAAGTAACATCCATTTTTGTTCTGATCAACTAAGGGGGAAAAAGCATTCGACATGTTAAGCGATCGTTAGATTTAATCAACGCGATTTACAGCAACTGTGCAAATTATAGCCTACTTTGTTCTCAAATTGTTCATGTTAACAACATCAGCATTGCGTGACTAACGTTGCATTTAATGTGTTTTATTACCTGTGTAGTTCAGAATTCATATTCTCCATAATAGCTAAACGAGAAAGGCACAACAAGGAAACTCCATAACTGTGTGAATTAAGAAAACAGTGGTACTGTTACACGATTGAACTATTGAAATGTCTTACTTGTTAAGCAGAAAAAGCCGTCTCTTCTTCCGTTTTGAACCCCTTCAAAACACGCAGTTCACGCACCTTCGATGTTTAAATCCTTGTGTTCGCATGAGACGGTTTCTTTCTCTTTCTCTAGCCACCTTAAATCCGAAGTACGAAGTCTTTTGGGTTTCATAACTGGTGAATCTCCAGTTGACACTGATGATTGTTGTTTGGATCTTGAATTATGTAAAGTGCTGCGAGAAAAGCCTATACATATCTACATATCTACGCGCAGTATAGCCGGCGAGCCGAAACACCTTCACTATGTGTACGGATGTGACGTAATGACGCAAAGACATGCTCGAATTTCCCGCGGAAACCCACCAGTACCACTGGAATTAAAATCATTATTCCAAGCTAACCGTTTTGAATCTAGCTATGGCAAGCAGATAGATTTGAACACTGGCTGAAGATGTGTTTTTTAAAAATAATTATTTTGGATTATTTTTAACTTAAAAAAGTTGCCGACAGCAGCTTTAAATGCATGTTTGAGCAGTTTTAACTGAAAGAAACTTGCACTGGCATAGTTTAAATATGTCAGTGCCATTGTTTTGTCTCAAGATGCACACCAGTAAAGTTTTTTTTTTTTTTTTTTTTGTAGGGCACGTTTAAAAAAGTTACTTGAATACCATAATTGAACTAATACCCAGGGGGCAAAACACCTGTTTTTTTTAAGGAAATCAGACATGGGCTGCTGTAAAAGGTTGTCATATAAAAATTAAATCTATGATGTCTGAGGATCACAACCTGGGTGGACAACCCGGTCAACAAGCTGCTGGAAACTTGTAATTAGGGTCAAAACAATGCTAAGTCAACTTCTGCTTTAACTCCCCAGAATCACCCAATGAATGAATAGGGTAAAATTTGTATCTAGCAGATATCACCATGAAACTTTACCAGTTGATTAACTAGATTAAGATGAGAAAAAAATGTATTACAAGTTTTCTGTAATTTAATGTTTAAATATGCAAAATAGGCATTCTCTAATTAAATATGCACTAATTTGCATATATTTTAAAAGACGAAATCTGAGTATTGGATAAAGCCAGGTTCAAAATTATTTTTTATTGTGTTCACATAGATGGGAAAATAATTACAGATTGATTTATGGATATCTACTTTTGTTATCCTGTAAATCAGAATATACTGTCAATAGCCTTAAAATAAATTTTCGCCATTTTTTTGGAATAAATAAAATAAATATAAATCCAAAGTCGTTATTTTTGTTTGTTTTTGCGCACAAAAAGTATTCTCGTCGCTTAATAAATTTAAGATTGAGCCACTGTAGTCACTTGGACTATTTTAACGATGTCTTAAATAACTTTTCGGGGGGAACAAGTTTCAGTCCCTTAGAAGCCTATGGAGGAGTGATCCAGCTCTCAGATTTAATCACAAATATCTTAATTCGTGTTCCGAAGATGAACGAAAGTATTACGGGGTTGGAACAACATGAGGGTGAGTAATTACTGACAGAATTTTCAATTTTGGGTGAATTAACCCTTTAAAGGGTACCTATTATGGATTTTTGAAAATTGCCCTTCATGTAGTGTGTAACATAGATCTAAGTGAACGAAAACATCCTGCAATTAACAATTTTAAACATGAAAGTTCACCGTATACAAAGTTATTGTCTCTCAAAAGTAAGAGTCGACTCTGACTGAGTCGCTGATATGAATCGTTCGACGAACGATGCTTTTCCTTTTTCTAGACGTCAACTTGACAAGTTATTTGAATAAGATACGCCCACTCATTGCGCGCGCCACAGACACCAGTGAAACTTCAAAACATGTCGACGAGACGCTGTGTTTTGAAGTGAGAATCAAAAGCGAACATTTTTTTTCACTGCCCAGGGACAAGCATGTGAAGAAGCAGTGGCAAGAGTTTATATTTACAAATTGTACCCGAACCTTCTGCTGTGTTCGCGTCATTTTAATGACGATCGCTTTACAAACATAAATGCTTTCAAGTGTGGATTCGCGAGCCGGCTGATACTGAAGGAACCCAGATAGCACAAGTCTATTTGATGTGATGTTTACATCTGGAAGACGTATTTTTAAGAGTGTTTGCTCATCTGCAATACGTCTATGCCAGTGCAGTGCTTTATCAATATGTTTAAGCTTTGGGCTAACGCAAACAATAACTGACTGGGTCATCTGACCAATCACTGCAGATTAGCGTCACGCAAAGGTGGGGTTTTGAAAATGAATCGCCGAACGATTCATATGGGAGTCACTGAGCAAATCCGGTAAAAATAAATGCATATTATAAGACAACAAAAGTGTTTTTTGTCATTGCATGCTTGTAAAACTGTTGTTGGGGACTCCCAGAACAATATTAGGAACATTTTAAATGCCATAATAGGTGCCCTTTAACAAGAGGCACAAATAATTTTTTTGAGTGAGGAGTTGAGACAAAGCTGCACTTTTGTGATTGGTTTCAAGGTTGTTACAATGTAAGAACATGTATTTTAACATGGTGTATTTTTTCTTTTACTGCATAAAATCTGTGATGGTTTTATGTTATGATGTGTTAGAAAAAAAAAAAAAACAACGAAAACACAAGAGGTGATGAAAACATGTTTATTTTGTACAATGGTTGCAAATGGTTTGATATTGCCTGTTATGGCATGTTATATCCCTTATATGTCCTGTTAACTCTGTGACATTTTGAAATGTGATTTTGTTCTCTGTATATGAAATGAGGACAGTTCTTTTTCTAAGGAGGGGGGAGGGTGGATTTATTTTTGTAAGATTATTTATTTTGTGTTTATGTAATTTGGGTAATTTGGTTACTGTTCATGTGTGATGTAACTGACGCTATTATGAGGACGGGGAATTGGTGCGCGGACACGTGCGGTTGTCTGCAGGAGAATCATGAGCAGTAGAGAGTGTTAACAAGAGCGAACTGTGAAGCAAACTGTAATGCATGGTGTTCCTAACCGCATGAGCTCTGCAAATAAAAGTCAAAAAAGCTTCATACAGTATCTCCACGTATGCAGTATTATCTGGAACCCATCCACGAGAGACTGTAGCTTCCTCCTGTTCCACAGACACTCTTACATAACCACAGCCATGTCCTATACAGGAAATAATAAACCGTACATTTCTCACGGCTAGGTGACATCTCCGGGAAAAATATGAGTGATTCGATTTTATGATATGAATGTATGGCACACAAAAACAGCAAACCGATTCTGTGCTGATAATAGTGTTCATATTCTCATAAGAGAGTTTTCAAGATACTCATATGACACCTAATTTTAATGAGTATAAACTAATCAAAAAATAAACATGCCCACGTGTATAATGCAAAACTATCAAGATGCATATATCCAAAATGTACAAAACCATACAGTATGCTGGTTTGTTCAGCTGGAAGGTCAATGCAATAGGGTTAGAAATCAAACAGTATATATTTCTCTAACTGTAAATGATGTTTTACTGTATATGTAACCAGAAATGTTTGCTTATCTGTCATTTTTGCTACCAAACAGTTGCACCTGTTCGGTGATCTGGAAGAAAAACGAAATATTCATTTTTAACGCAGCAGTGAAAAACAAAATGATCTAAACATCGGATTATGCCGCAACACTTTGGCAATTCTGAGATTTTAGTAGCCTACACAGTGTTTTTAGTTGTTGTTTTGGTTTATTTATTTATTTATATATTGGTTGAACTTTATTTTACAGTATGTGTACTTAAGAAAGTACTGGGTAACATAAGGTAACTACATACTTAGGTTCAGGGTCAGTACCAGTTATTACCCAGTTATTGTCTACCTCTATTTTTCGTGATAACACTTGAGCAGCGATGCCCAACACCAAACATATTTATGTACTCAGAAGCATATTTATCTACCTGGGGTTAGATTTCTGAAGTTAATGGTTTATTAAAATAGAAAGTGGGTTGTGCTTGCATATGTTACATTTTATTAATGATGCTGTAATTTATTTGTTTCCCATGTATGCATGTTAATGTTATAAAGATACTATTTAATACATGCATGCATGTCATTTGCTAACTGCAACAAATAACACACACAGTAACGTATCAATCTACAGATTATCTACTAAATTCATTGAAATAATTTTTTGTTTTTTGTTAACTAAAATGTCATCCTATTTTTAAGCCCAATTTATTCATTTACAATATAAATGAATACATGAAAAAAAAAAAAAAAAAAAAAAGCATGTAGACATTTTGCAGTTTGTTTGACAACATTCTGTTACATGTGTTTGGAAAAGACAGGAAATCTTTTTTTTAAAAACTTAGTTCTATTGATTTTGTTAAAAATTATACTAATAATGGGGGAAGAATATGACTATAGTAGACTACAGAATACTCACCCCATCAACTGAAAGATGAGCTGGACTAACTTTGGGTTAATATTTATTTTGTGGGTATATACCACACCTGTCCCGTGATGGACAGGAGGCTCATACTGATACCCAAAAGGATGCAAAAAATTTAAAACTGTACTTTTACATATAACAATATCATTGTGCATTTATAAATGACAGACATCTAGAAGTGGCCATAAATGATGTAAAATGTAGCTGGACTGTTCAAGTTAAGCTTTCCTGACCCTTTTTTTTTTGTTGCCTTTTATCAGTTAATTGATAATAAAAGACTTTTGCTAATTTTGGCCTAAAAGGTGCATGCATTATACAGTATTCATTATTTACAACATTTGTACAGGTGACCAAACGTTTAACCAGCCGTGACCACACATGAAAAACTCTTTTCAAACACTTACATTTTTACATTTGATCTGTAGAATGCACAAATAATAAAATGCTAGGACATATTTGTTCGTATTTGATTGATTGCTTTTACCTCATATAGGCCCGACAGCCATGCATTTGGATAAAGTTTTTCAAAATCTCTTTAGTGCTTGCTCTCTAGGGGCCTAAAAGAACATGTAGGCATGCAGTACTCGTGTGTTCTGCGTTTGCCCAACCGATTCTGGATGAATAATCTTACAGATGCAGGTTTTTCCACTGTCTGCCCCTTCAGCTTGTGTGTGTTTTTTTTGTTTTGTTTTTTTTTGCTACAACTTTTGCTTTATGCACAAGATACACTTTCTAGAAAAAAAGATGTAAACATAGACAAACCAACAATTCACATATTACATGAGTGCACAAGAATCGTAAACTTAATAATAAATAAATAAATAAATAAATAGTAAAAATTGCACATAACATAGACTGGAAAAACAACAACAACAACAACATCACAATGCAACTTAATGTTTTCAGTGGGTTCCCGTTTCCAAGAAAGGGTCTTGCTGGAATCTGTAACATAAAATAAGGCCAGCCTTTGTGTATAGGCCTATATATGTACTTTTTAAAGATAGAGATAGGAAAACCAGTAAACTACATTGAATAGACCAAAAGCAGTAGGAAAGAAAATGCGGGCGTAAGAGTCTATCTTAGCGACACGGATGTGCAAACGGCCGTGCCGCCAGGCTCCTGAGCGACAGTCCTCGAAGCAGCAGAAGAAGCTGGTGCAGTCCTTCCCATCCAGACACTCGTACCCGTACTCCTCATCCCGCTCCTGCATGTGGGTGGCGTTGTTCATCTGGATGGCAGTGGCGGAGCGCGGGCGGATGTCCACGGTGGGGGCCTGCTTTTAGGAGAAAACACAATCAGCAAGGGTCCCATCGAACACACGTTAGGGTCTGCGTTTAAAAGTCTGTCAATACGTGCTTGGTTAATGATATGTAACTGCAATATTTGGCTGTAAAAGAATTTACTACTTGAATGAATACTAAATTAATATTCTGGCTGTTCAATGTCTTTTCATTGTTTTTTTTTTATATTGTTGGTCAATGATTATATTACACTAGACTGGTTCCCAAACTTTAGAGGGGTGTATCCCCTGAGGCATTTAACATCCTTTTGTCCACTCTCGTTGCCTTTTCCATCAAGGGACAATATTTGCCTCTTCAATTGATTTTCAGGAGCATTCTTTCAAAATTTTCGAACCCTATTTAATGTGTCAAATTCTGAATATTTCATTCATTTAATTATTAATATTATAAATTAAATCAATCGTTTCAATCAAATGAAATTGGCATCAACTAATGCCGTCCAATTTTCCGTCATTTATGAGACAATGCTTTCCCTGCCATTGACGGACACTTCCAGCTTTCTGTGTTTTCACTGTTATACGCTAGGGGGCGCTATTACGCATCTTCTGAAACATTACTGAATCTCCAGATCAAAACACATAAAAAAGAAGACGCAGAAACAAGCGATATCATATGTAATCATATGTAAAATAATACGAGCACCAACATTAAACAGCATATAAATCAAAACTGCCTAATGTTACTGAATGAAGTGTCGACTCAGGGCGAGCTTTAGGACTGTGAAGCTTTCGGGGTGTTGATGGACTCGACCTACTCCATCTGTGTTTCGATCCTCGTTCTGAATCTGGATTTTCTCAGCTCAAAATGTTTTTTTTTTTTTTATGAAACTTACCCAGGTTCAAGTGTTGAGCTAAAAGAAAATGTGTTTTTTTTGTTTAAGAGCAGGGGCTCTGTTCTTTCTCTGGATATGAGCATGCTGCCTCAGTCATGAAACCTTTGTGAAAATAATCCAAACTGCTGGTGTTGGCTGGCAACTTTTTTTCCAAAACGCTGGTGGGGGAAGAGTTCAATATTAAACTCAAACCGCCAATAGGTGGCGGCAAGTCACTGTCTTAATGAGTGAGTCATTGAGTCGTTCATTCATTCAGTAACAAAGCAAATGGCTGAATGAGTCATTAGCTACGTTTCCATCCAAAGTTGCGAATTTAACTTATGGGCAAAATTGGAATATCGCAGAAAACAATTGGAAATAAAACACTGTTTCCATCCAGTGAGTCGACGAGAACAAAAATGTCACTTCCTGATAAACCGGCACTAAATATCACTAAGAAAAGAAGGAGAAGCACCTGTATATAATCATTTTCAGATATAATAAATGACTCTCAGAGCTCTGGGAGGTAATTAAACCAAATCACTTTGACGATAGACTTGCTCAGGCATTTCAGAATGACCAAAAAAGCATTTAGTAGTTATGTGGTCCAACCGCGAAAACCCAGACCACATCTGGAACATGTGGATTCAACGCGCACCAGATGTGGGCCGGATCTGGGCCGACACTGTGTTGCTGTCTAGGAAGTCACGTGATTTTATTTTGGTAAATTTGTTTCCATCGTATTTTTTGCGCATGTTTTCTTGTCAGATAAAAAAATTCATCCGACTCAAACAAGCGCATATATTTTTTATACGCATTTTTTGAATTTATGTGCATGTTGGGTTTTCCATCCAGAAGTTTTTACAGACAATATTGAAAGTACTATTAAATACGTACTGTATGTCACTTAACATTACATTTATGTTTGTTGAACTGTAGTATAAAATCAGTCACATTTGCGCACAATCGTGTGGTTATTCAGAAAAGATTGCATTATTTAATATATTATCAACATTAAAAACAAGAACTCACACAAGGTATGTTTCTGTATCAAAGAGAGTTTGAGTCTTGAATCGATCTCTATGCACTCTCTGTTTCTATGTTTGTCTTTATGCAAGTAAGTGCTAAAACCATTTTTTTTTCTTGAGAACGGCAGTAATATAGAGCGATTTTTTAAGGCAGCATACTCTGCATGCAATCTATCATACCTGTATTCATATTGCACTCAGTTTTGACCACAAAAGATGAGGTAATTTGATTGGATGACCTTTTACTGCATTACCATTTTCCCGTTTACACTAGATGCATTGTCTGTTAGAAATACATGCTCGGTTTTAATGTTATATTAAGGTGGTGTAGAATTAAATGAATGGCAAAACTCTGTCACCTTGCGTACCCCTGTTTGGGAACCACTAAACTAGTATATGTGTATCATTTATTTGGCAAAAATATCATCAGAACGATGCAGGATAAAAAGCTAAATATTACTACAGCAAAGACTATACATGGCTTTTTCAAACAGGGCACTGTGTGTCAAAATGCAGAGGAACAGCTAAATAATTAATTGTTAATATCCATTCAATCTTGTTTCTTGGCCAGCAACAGTACTGAAATATATGTTTAAATATACACTTGAAATACACAAATGTTACAAGACCTGATTGTCAATATTTCCCAAGAAAGCCAAGAGAAACGGGCTCATTGGGACATATCCACATTTCTGGACTCACAATCATTCTGCCCAGCATTGGAAGGGTGCTTCAAATCCCTTTGAAAAACGAAGCACAACCAGCTGTTCATGCTGGCTTCTCCGAGTGTACGTTGTGTAGCATTTAGGACAGAGCCACCTGAGGCTGTGTTAAAACGGGGTCATGTGAATCGCTTCTCAAAGGGTTTCACCGAAGCGTGTGGAAAGCAACGAGCACAAAGAGTCTGCCAAGCGAAAAGAGACAAATACAGTGGAATCGGCAGCTTTAACTGGATGAAATACGACAACCTACCAAATATGAAGTGCCTGTCTGCCTGTCCTGGTGTGTGTGTGTGTGTGAGAGAGAGAGATTAATTCAAAGTGCTTTTCTTTTAACTGTGGTTCTCAACTGGTTGGCTATGACACAAAAATAGGTTGTAAGTCGGATAGGGTCGCAAGGAAAAGGCCTAATAATACACAATCAGAATTTAGCTCCAACCCTAAACAAACACATGCCTACCTGAAGTAATCCTGAAGACTTTGTTTCGATTTTTTAGTTTTGTTTGATTAGAATTGGAGCTACACTCTTTGCCCACCCTGTTGTTAAGAAAAGGTTGCGTGGAAAGCCCTTATATGGAGATGGTTTGGGTGTACTTTATGCAAATTACTAACCGTTTGTGGTCAGTCATTTAGAATAGCCTACTACAAATCCATTAACAATAGAATAGAATAAATCTTGTGTGTCTGCACTAGGGGTTGCTCAGACTAGTCGACGTGTTAATTTTAATTCTCTGCCATGAAACTTCATGTTATTTTCACACTAACAACATGGACGCCTTTGCAGAAGACATCCAGACTGTTCTGACTTGCGCTATATCTTTCCTAACTGATCAGAGTTAAGATTTTCATATGATTTACGATCAAATCTGACTGACTGTACAAAAACACTGTCTGTAATACTAATGGTGTCCTATAGAGGGGGCCACAGGATAATAAATCTTTAAAATCCCCTCTAATGGTCTGTTCACACCGAGCGCAAATAGAGCGTCAAATACGCGCCTATCGCGTCTAGTTAGACGCTTGAACATTTTGAACCCATTCGCGTATCGTATATTTCAGGGTACCCACAGACGGCAACAATTAGCATATCCTCCATTTTCGACAACAGTGATAAACCGGACTTATCAATTAGCTCTTCGTTGATTGGCTGGCGCAACAAAGCGTCATGCGAATCTTCAGCTCGAGTTCAAATTTTTCAAATTGTGCGGAAGACGTTCGCGGCAAACGCCCATTGGTGACGCCCGGCGTCTTTGCATTGACCTTATATGTAATCTACTCGCGCAAATAATTAAATTCTCAGTTTCCATTAGTTAAAATGACAAATAAAAGCATACTCTGAGAGCGCTTCACTAGTTGTATTTGTTTATACCATCTGAATACTTGCTATTAAAATCACGCACCTAAAAGTTGACTTACATTTTTTTTATTTCGTTCAACCCCTAGTATGCACACGTTGTGAATCTGGTGGCATTTTTTGGAAGAATTGTCCTGTGTGTAAAAAGTTTGAACTTTCTGCTGAATTATTAATGAATCAGACCCAGTGTTTGTTGTCCACTGTAAAATCTAGGTCCTGCAGAAAAACTAGTTGAGAACCACTGGTTTAGTCTGGTTACACACTGATATAATTTAATATCCTCCAAATTCTGGCAAACTTTCTTCTAATACTAAGTGGAAGTTACAAATATCGGTCTATGCCCCATGCACAATGACTTTTAAAAGATTACTATGGCTAAATCTGCCAAAGCCATCAAGCTTATGCTCTTTAATTGGGATTAAGGTAATCAGCGTGGTTGTCTATTTCAGGCTGTTAAGGCTCTGCTGACTATTTCTGTCAGGTTTAAAGCCTCATATACAAGCACACAGAGAGGGAGAAAGGAGGCCTATTTTTAATTAAATGAAAGATGCAAATATTTCAGCCATTGCTGTTCTATTTCAGTAAAATAAGAGTCCCACTGCCTTTCACAGCACAGAAGGTTCAGTACTAAACTTACTGGATGTTAGTGCAGTGAATCTAAAGACCAGACACAAGAGCAGTGTGGTTGCGCAGAATGCAGAAACATGCATGATTAGTGAAGTTTACGTGAGCAATATACCTTTGAGGAAAAGAGCCGCAGGAGCTTTTGTCCACACAGGAAACAAACAACAAACAAATTAGAAATTGAAAAGAAGAAAACAAACACGAACAAACCAACAACAATAACAACAACAACATAAAAATAGACATACAATATATAAAGAAGGCTCTGAAATATACATAGACACAGAGGAAGTAAGGGGTGCAACAGGTTCACTGCATGTTGTTAAAATACAGAATAAAAATGCGAGTCTTAAGGAGAACACATCTGCAAAGTGCAAGGATTAATTTAAAATACTATCAAAGATACAATTAAATACAGTATATTTGACATGGTTTTGAACATGGCTCATCCGATCAGATTTTACAGGCATTGGAAACAGACATTTCTTATTAACGGTAAGTACAAATGAGAAAACATTAATTGCCAAACAACAAAAGAAGCACATGATCATCTGAGGAGACGACTGATACTCTCGGCATAGATCAAAACACTTCTTCAGCAAAACGTTGTCATTTTATTTGATGAGTTTTTCTTCAGAGTGTGCCTTTGACTGGTCACCAATCCGTCGAATGTGGTTTGAAAATCCGCCTAACATTTTAAACCCCGAAATCAAATAAGACATTTCTGGCACCCCTTTAATCATCTGAAAGTGGAACGACCCCATTGACTGAGATCAGCCCTCCTCAAGCTCCAGAAATGAGCACCACGCTGAGAAGACTGCTCTTCAAACCTGCTGCCGCAATGATTCGCATCAAGGACATCGCTGCTCAGTGACACTGTTTAACGCTGGCAAAGCTGACCACATCTGGAGCAAGTTTTTAGCGTGCACTGCACTATAGCTATGTTCCAAAACCTAGTGAGCTTTCTCATTGTGTATCACCTACATAGGCAAGTCGGAAGCTTATTAGTGACTGATTTGAAATGCTCATCATGGACAGCAATGATCACTTAGGTGCATCACAAATAGCTTTCTTCACACAAAGTCCACAAGAGACTCATCTAGCACTCAAAGTTGATTCCTACAGAGTTAACAATAACATGTTGTGAAGCTAACAACACAAAACTAATAAGCACTGTAATAAGAAAGATTACATACATAGATTACAATACATACAGACTACAATATTACATGCCGAATACAATGCATAGCACACATAAACACTCATAAGCCAGGACTAGTTTTTCAATTTGGTCAATTCTCAACAAACTACAGAATATACTCTTCCAGTCAAAGGTTTGGACACAATTACTTTATTATTTCTATTTTCAACATTTGAGTCCTCAAGAATATAACCGTCCACTGTCAGGCCAAACCGTTCGAGTTGTGTAACCGTTACATTCCATGCCGATCCGGTCCAGCCGGTTAGTTTATATAATGCACCTTGTTGTTGAAAAAGAAAGATAGGCCTATTTAATCATTTATTTTAAAATTCTAAAAAATGTTGTACTAACAACCCTAAATATGAATTAATGTCAGTGGCAGGTAATTTTGATGTAATGGGTTATACAGAGAGTGTATGACAATCCACTGCATTACAAGATTTGTCCAAATTGTATAGTCCTAGAGATGTACAAGATGCTTAATGTAAATAAAAGCAAACCAAAAACCATGCTGAGCATTTCGGTCAGAGAACACTTTGTCATTGTGCAGTGCTGAACCAAGCTCAAGTGGAAATATAACTATAACCTTAGCGTTCTTAGAACTGGTTGGCCCAACAGTGGAAAAGACTTGTGATTCCAGCTCTTTACAATCAATATTCCCAACCAACTAAAGGTATATAATGTGATTCTATTTAAACAGTCCTGAAGGAATTCTCATGCCTGCTGGATAATTTTGGGCTGCACTATAAAACTAGTTATAAGCATTAAGTACCCTAACCTTACACAGTCTAGGCCGCTCACTAAGGTGTGGAAGAGGGCTATTATTTGGAGTACTCAATACTTGATCCTAAAATACTAACAATTGCAGTTCTCAAATAGGTTAATCTAAAATACAACACTGGTAGTAAATTCACTTTATAATATTGCTGTACTGTAGGTGATAATGTGAATTGCTTTAGGAAGTGTACTCACAGGATTTTTCTTCTTCTTGTCTTTTTTTGCGCTGGGCTTGCGGTTGCTCACAAAGTAGTGGAGCATTCCGTACTCAATTAGAGCGGCGAAAACAAAGATGAAGCACACAGACACGAAGAGGTCCATAGCTGTGACGTACGACACTTTGGGTAAGGACTTCCGAGCAATGGTACTCAAAGTGGTCATGGTAAGCACAGTTGTGATTCCTGGGGAACAAAGTAAATAACACTGAAGTAAGAGCATGGACATTTCAACATCTGTTGCAAGTTACATCTGTGGTATTTCTCTTTCATACGGCTAGTCCACACTTGAGGTTTGGATTTTAATTCCTACTGGACAACAATTCAACCACTCATTTAAGAGACAACGTAAAACAAATTATTACATTAAAAAAAAAAAATATTTTTATTTTTCTGAAAATATAAAATAATAAGATAATGTGAATGTATAAATACTGCATATTTACTATTAATTAATTATTAAATTAATTTTAAATGTTAATGAGTGTAACCGATTAACTAAATTGGTCAGAACCCACAAGATATTAATTTGGATTCTTCATATAGCTCCTTTTTGAAGAGATTTTCGGGTAAATTAGAGCATTTTTGGGAATTAAGTGTGATGTATTATTAATCAGAAATGTATTACAAACTACAGAAGATACAGGGTATTCAGACAGCTTCATTTTTTTTCAGATTGTATGTTGGAAGCCCTTAAGGGAAAAAATGCTTTATTCATTTTACACAATCTAAACTACAATGTGCAAATGACTCACTTTACTATAAGGTTTGATCCCCACTGAAATATGAGAAAACAAGATTTAGAGGGGTTTTAGAAAGCAGCCTACTTGTAACATGAATCTTTAATGTGATTTTAAATTGTTTTTTTTGAAACCATTGACATCACCTGAGCAGTTTAAGTAAACATGCTAGATCCTTGCTCATTCAAGGATGCTCTTTTATAGCACAATTTAAGGAAAAACAAAAGACATACAGTGCCTGCAAATCTCCAAGCCTTTTAAGAGATGACAAGGCCAATAACAATACAGACTTAAAAGTCAGAAGCTCATCTGATGCTAAATCCAATGGCTCAAAGGGAGGATTTGTAAAAGCCTCCAACACCACAGATATATCCCAAAACAGAATGCTTACCAGGCAGAAAATTCTCAACAGTCTCGCCCACGCATACAACAGGATATCATGGAATGCCTTCCCAAACATAGACCAGTAAAGGACACATGCTCAGTTGCAATAGCGACCTCATAAAACTTAAATGTAGCTGCAGATGCACCTGCAGGCCAGTGAAATACAAAGTTCAGTCATAAAACTCTAGATGGTTCAGGCTAATAGATCCTAACTCAACCTGCTCGTAAAAAACAAATCATTATCTATAGGGCACAGCTGATTGGTTCCTGCTGTATCAGTAGCCAATGAGCTTGCATGCTCAACCTCCAAATACAGGGGTAGCATTTGCCTTAGAGGTCCAGCACGCTTTCAGAAACCTTTCACCTTCCCCAGCTCCACCTCTATAGATCTGCTACGGGTAAATCATGTAGGCTATATTTTACAGCAGCAGGATGAATTACTTGCTTACAGCAGCATGTCATGTATGTATTGGCAGCAGCAATAACCTACAGCAGCGATAAAAGCAGCAGCTAATCTATCCCGCCAAGACCAAACATATCATTGTCATATGCCAAATACTCAGGGAGTTGTCATGACAGAACTTGATCTAGTCCCAGTGGTGCTGGAGGACTCAGAGAAAACCAAAGAGATCTCTGAGACTCTGAATGTCTGCCAAATCAGGCCCACAACCTGAGAATGAAGCCTCCACTTCCAGGGCCTCAGCTCATGTCTCGACAGCAGGTCTGTCCCCCTCATTCAAACTTCCTGGAATGTGAACTGCCCTAAGAGAAAAAGGAACTTGCCTTGCGACCAAAGCAGAAAGCACAGACTGACCTAGACAACGCACCCTGTGTTGAGCCAAAAAGACTGAACACACGGAGGAGACAATCATACCTGCATCGTGCAAGAAACCAGGATCATTCCTAGAAAGGTCTTTTGCTACCTTGGAAGTAACACACTCTTCTGGCTGTTTAAACTCAAACCCATCCTTTGCAAATGACAGAAAACTAAGTCCTGATGCCGAACCACCAATGGGATTGTACCACCAACCTGGGATTGTACTAAAATGAGCTAATTGCCAAGGTAATGGTAAATGGACTGCGTTTATATAGCGCTTTTCAACAGACCCAATGGCCTCCAAAGCGCTTTACATATAGCCTCAGATTCACCCATTCAATCACTCATTCATACACCGAAGGCGGTGTCAGCCATGCAAGGCGCCATCCAGCTCATCGGGAGCATCTGAGGTTAGGTGTCTTGCTCATAGACACCTCGACACTTGGTCAAGTGGAACCGGGGATAGAGTCACCAACCTTCCGGTTTGTAGACAACCTACATGAACCACTGAGCCACTGCCACCCCATTACCATTAAAGGTAATTTAGAACGGTGGCAGAAGGAAGTGGAGTGACCTTCTATCTTTTTCGTAACCAGAAAATACTGACAAAAGTTAGTTTCCCTTTGAGGAGGAGACACAGAAATCTGCATTGTATAAAGTGCTATAGAAATAAATGTGACCTGACTACATTTTTTTTAAAGAAAAAAAAAGAGCCATAGAGGAGCTATGGCTCTTTTTTTTTCTTTAAAAAAAATTTAGTCAAGTCACATTTATTTCTATAGCACTTTATACAATGCAGATTTCTTTCAAAGCAGCTTTACAGTGATAAATAGTAAAATAATGATTCAATGACGCAAACGGAATTCAATTCTGCTGTAAAGTTGCTCTAAAAAGACAATAGTAAACAGTCATTCATTTGAAATCAGTTCAATGATGATTCAGTTTGGTTCAATAACTGTGTAAAGTTCATCAGTTATGGAATGTGTTCCATTGCTCAACTAAGCAGATTTGGAGAAAACAGTGCCATCATCAGCTCAGTTCAGTTCTCAACCCAATAGTGTCAGGGCATTCAAGTCAATAATATTCCATAATATTAGGTGTCCCCAACTAAGCAAGCTAAAAAGCCATGCCACCAAATAGTTTGAGAGAGGTGACCGTGAGGTGCCAACCTATGGAGTCCGAATGTCAGGGGGAGATAACCTCCTAGGACAGAGAGAGCGGTCTGCGTCTCTGACCAGGACCGACCATCAAGCAGCCTTTGCTGCCGGCTTCAGGTTAACATGTTAGCGGGGATACATACACACTGGCACACGAGTCCAGGGGGCCCAATCTCTCTGAAAGATCGCCTAAGCTGCAGCATCTCTGTTCTGCCTCTCCACGGGTCGCTGCAGAGAACTGGAGCAGAAATTTCTCAAAGGAGGTGCAGGCTCTCAAGCTTTGCGTGGGATGAGATACCGAAAAGTTGCTGACTGCTGCTTCGCGGTCTGGAACTTATTGAAGACAGCAGACACAGTCTCTTCAAAAAGTATTGCAGGTCTCTGAACCCTGACATAAATCCTCACATACAAACATAACCGAACCGGAGGTTAAATCTTTATCGGGAGAGAGTGAGAGTAAAAGAGAGAACTCTGGATGGCTCTCCAAAGCTACAGTGGTTAGCCGATCTCGAAATGAGAATTGAGAATGAAGCATTACAGTCATCCTAAAACTTTAGTAGTGCAGAATTTAGACAAGCTGCTAAGTATCGAATGAACATGTTGAAAACCCAAGCATTTAACACACTTTTACATGTCCTTGCTCGAGATCTTGTGCTAACCCTGAGGAGATTACCAAGGAGAATAATCCAATTGAAGTGGATCGCTAAAACACAATGAATCCTTACACAACAACCAACACAAGCAGATAAACGGTCTTCCTAATGAGAAATCTGAGCTGTAGAAAGTAGACATTAAAAGATCAGCGTTGATATTTTTTGCACATGGTATAAGTTTACATAATTTTTTTGCATGCAAACCTAGTACTATAAATCGTATTGTGACTTCCCTAGATTGTTTGAATATACACTTTGAGGCCTTCAGCAAACTTCATGCGATCAGAAATATTGTTTCAATGCGCTGATCTGGATTTATCGTGCATGATTATTCTGCTGTGTAATAAAGAGGCCAACAATAGAGCATAATTGTCAGGGTTGGTTGCAGTAAGGCGAGGAGTGTTAATGATCTTTTATAATGGTTTATTCAAAGAAAACAAACACAAAACAAACTAGATCCATGAAGCTTAGGAGCAATGGAGCACAGGAGTACTGGTAACCAAACCATAAACCAACAACAAGAACGGACAACAAACAACTCAAATGATAGGTGAAACAATGAGCAGGTAAGGGAAATCAACGAACAAATGAGAAACAAATATAAGATAAGATGGCGCTTTTGAGTAGACTGGCATGCCATCTTTGTGATTTGTTTTATTCGTGTTTATCTTTGTTTGGGCAGTGTATGAGCACTAAACAAAATCTTTGGTGGTTGTGTCTAGCTGGCATTCAGGCAGACAAAACTAGTATGATCCCCCAGTCATCGCATGCACATCTGCGGATATGTGTGGCCTTCCAGAATGTTTTCGGCACAGAAGGAAATGCAACAGCAAGAGGAGGTGTGGTAAAACAGAGAAGAGCATACTGCATCTTCAGTAATCTGGCTGGGCATTTGGTCTCTGAGATGGATCTCTATGAGCCTCTTTGGCATCTCTTTCAACGTGCCATTATAATGTAAGGTACTCTTTACTGGTTTTGGTTGTTCCAGCCCCTAGGGAAGTGGCATCTGTTTACAAAGTAATGCGACTGCATTTTTAAAAAGAGATGGGTCAACCCTGATATTATTTGTCCTCTGGAGCATGTGCTGTTTTAATCCAAATGAAAAGAGGTTTCTATATGCATGAAGATGGTTCTATTAAATATTAAACGGTTCCTTATAAATCACCTCACAAGATCTAGATGGTCTATTTTTAAAATGAAGACATGACTGAATGTGTGTGATTTGGGCTGTTTTGGAGGGGTGGGGGGTGCAGTTGATAATTTGTTAGTTTTGAGGTGCAAGTATTTAAAGTAGACTCATATACAGATCTCCCAATTATAACAATATTATATTTTGTTTTTTTATCTTCTGTGATTCCTTGTTTTGATAGTCTTTTAATTTTAGGAGTTATGTTGGTGCAAGTTTTTTTAATCTTTGGTGGATTCTTTCACCCAAACTCAATCTGTAGTGGTTTTTATGCTCAAGCAGGGTCAGGCACTGGATCTGTTTTTGTTTTCGGGTGTCCCGGTGTGTGAGTTTGCTATAGAAAATATTTGATTCTCAGATAATTTTCTTATTATGTTTAATGGTTTTTCTCTCTTCCTACTTCCATAAATGTTAGTTCCATAAATGAACTGTTTATAATCAGAGGTTTATAATTCCTGTATGCAGTTTCAGAGTATTCTCCATGTAGGGATTAGATGAGTAGGTGGCTGACTTTAACTGGTTGCAATGATATCTTGCTTACACAAATGGAGAAAAGTAGAGAGGAAATTGAAAAAAGACAGACTCCAGGTTTCATATGAGATACTTAGAGATTGTATGCTTTCGTATCGACTGTTTGTTAAAGAGGTCAAGGCAGTGGTTTTGGACTTAATTTGTCAGAATTACCATAGTCCTAAAGTAATATTTTGCATAATAAAGGATGGTTCAGTTTCACAGACAGGGCTTAGACTAAACCAGGATTAGGATTTAGTTAAATTAGGACATTTAAGTAGCTTTTGTAAATGTACTTTAGAAAAAAAAGAAAAAAAAAACATTACTGGTGTGCATCTTGAGACAAAACAATGGCACTGACATATTTTCAGATATGAAACATGAGACAGCTGAAACATGCATTTTAGTCCCAGACTAGCTTAAGCCTTGTCTGTGAAACTATTTTTGCTGATTTTGCGTTTACAAACTGTACTTTTTACAAACTGGCTGGTACTCACAAAGGTGAACATATCACCCTGTCTTGCTCTCTTTGCACTGGCTGCCAATCTGGTTTAGAACGGTTTAAATTGGACTGGCACCGTCTTATCTTTCTGACCTTTTGAGTATAAACTCACCTGCTCTGCTAGATGTATAAGATCTTTTGATCAGGAACTCTTACTGAGATTGTTTGAGTCAATAGGTGGGAATCGAGAGGACTGCACTAAATTGGTTCTCGTCTTATTTAAATGACAGAACTTTTGTCGTGGAATTAGGGAGCTCTATTTCCACCTCTGGGCCTATCTCTTCTGGGGTTCATCAAGGTTATTTTCTCTTTACATGTTTTTGTTGGGATCTGTCAAAAACAAAATGTGGCATATTGTTTTTATGCAGAAGACACTCAGTTGTATCTATACCTGTGAAGTGTAATGGCAACTCCAAACTCGGGTCTCTTTTAGTGCATGTCGGATCACTGCCTACGAGGCTATCGGCTCTGACAAATAGAAAACACTTAAAGAAATTGTATTATTATAATAAAAAAAGGTGAAAAAATATTTCACTAGTTATACAAATGTCTTGAAATGCAGTTTCAGATTTTTATATTATGTTTTAAAGGTTAGTTTATAAAGTTTGTCAAGTTCAATATTTGTAGAAATGAGGATTTTCCATTCTTGCGGAAACAAAAGTCCCCCACTGCTGTGACTGGATAAATTTCATCGCACCATATCCATGCCCTCCTTTACATCATGTCATGTGTTTTGACCCTCGAGATAGCAAGCGCTGTGATAGAGCCGTTTGAGCCCGAGTCAGATTTCGAGGAAGAAGAAATGGAAATTTCAACACAAGAAACCCCTGACAGTAAACTAATGCCTTGTTGAATTGCTGACGACCTCCATGCACTCGTGCTACTTCTGACAAAGGACAAATGGATCTGAAACGTTTGCTTTGTCGTGTCCGGTGTAGACACGGTGAGATTAAAAATAAGTGTACTTACCAGCGTTGCCTCCGAGGACAAAATGCTTGCCACTGCCAGAGATGGGCAGAAATACACGAAAAATGTATAAAAATAAAAATACAAAATGCCTCAGTTGAAATGTATCAAAATAAAATATCAAATATAATTACAATTATAAAATGTATTTTAAATAATTAAAAATACAAATACAATATTTTGTATTTTGAAAATACATGTGAAATATCACTATTAGGCTGAAATCTATCCGGGCCTATTCTGAATGCAAAGAACATTTTGTTGTGTACAACTGCTTGGAAACTTTAGTCTTCATTTCACCTCTTACCTTTCCCTGAAATAACATTACATTTTGTTGGTTTTGTACGTCATACGTTTTGCACCCCGGCCAGTTGTCACCATATTGTGATGATGCAATTATTTGTAATAAGGATTTTCAGATAATGAGGATTTATTACATTTTATTTTATTTTAGTCATAACTCTCAAACTCACTGTACTGATTGATTGTTGCATTTCTTGTCATAGGTAACTTATGCAGTACTATAGAACAGGACACGACAAGCTAGGCTGATTTTAGGCTGTTTACCTTTTCCACGACGAGGGACGGGGGAGAGGGCCAAGGGTCAAGGGTCAAGGGTCACGGTCCCCTACTGAAAATCAGTCACCAAGTATGAAAACTAGAGATTGAAAGCTCTCAAATTATATATAGTTTGTCAAGATTACTTTACATTTTTATGACAATATCTTAGTCTTAAGCTAATGACATTTTTATCTGATATTTATTTTTTGTAATGTGTGAAAAGGATTGATATTAAAAGTTTACTGTTTTGATTCTTTGATGTTTTTCACAGTGTGATTTTTTGGGAATTGTATTAAATCCAATCCGGATCAATTTGACCCTCTCAAAAAAACAAGAATACGAAAAAAAAAGAAAAAAGAATTCGTACCCAGAAATCGAACATAATATAAGGGTTAAATTGAAGTCTCTCTAATTTTGCATAGAATTGTCATTAAATGCATTGAAATTAATAGTGATGTTTTGTAATCTTGATTGTGTAAAAAACTTGTTGTTTTTAAATGTGCTATAAAAATAAATGTCGATTGAACAAATGAACAGGAACAAACACACAAAGAAACTAAACAAAACAGACTAAACTTGACAATAATGATGGATATTGTGAAGCATGCTGTATATCATCATAGATGCATGATGCTAAGTATCAGCTACATAACCAATCCATACAAGGGTTTTAGATTGTGTCCATGGGTTTGCAGTGTGTGTGTGTGTGTGTGTTTTCACTACTTACTGCTCCTAATATATGTGCACTAACTCGGATGGGTTAAATGCAATGCAGAGGACAAATTTCGGTTACGGTTGCCATACTTGGCCTTCACGTCATCTCACTGCCAAAAGTGGCAATCGGAAGAGATCACCACATATTAAATGTACATTGTTTAAAACCAAATTCTTGTTGTCTCAACACAGCAGATAATTTCAAATTATTAATGGTAATACACTGAGGTCAGAAGTCACTGCAGGAAAGATGAGCTACTGAATAAGAGGATTTTTTTTTTTTTTTTAATATCCTGCATTGCCCCCTTAAAGAACAATGGCATTACAACAATGATTACAAGAGAACAGAAACAGGAAATTTGCTTTCAGTAAAATATGACCATGCTTTTAAATGCTAATGCAGCACACTCATGTTGCACTGCATTGTATCATCAATATACATATTTATACAATATTGAAAATGTTTACAAATGCGAATGTCAAAAACCATATACAAAAGTTTTAAAAAGCACTGCATGCCATAATATTGTGATTGTAAAAAATCTTTCTTATTGATCAGTATTTCTGTATTGTTTTCCAATAAAACAGCTTATAACAAGATGTGTTTTCAGAATACTTGTTTTAAGTATAAATTTAACTAAATTTAGTGGTGGTTATAGGTAAGTCGAGATAAAATATTTAGTTAATTCAAGATAAATTCTCTTAATTCTCTTTTTGGTTTCTTACATAATTCTATTCTCAAGTGAATTGCCTTGATTTAAGGATGTTTAGATTGACGGTACAAAAAAGACAGAAATACTGATTAAGAAAACACGACACAAAGGTTGTACATCATGTAGAAAGTTAAACAGAAAGTTTTACCCAAGGAGGTTCTGGCTGGCACTGCATCCTTGTTGATCCAGAAAGAAACCCATGACAGAACAACGATCAAAGTACAGGGGATATACGTCTGGATGGTGAAATAACCCATTCTTCTGCTCAAGTCAAAGAACACTGTCAGAACCACATAATCTCCTGGGGACAGAACAAAATGTCATATTATGAACAATGTCTTCTATACAAATCTTCTCACTCATTATTACAATTTTCTATAAACACCTTCCTTCAAAACTTACTTTAATTAATGGATTACTGGGCAGTCTGTTAATCAGCTTTTTAAAGTCAAATCACCTTTATTTCTATAGCACTTATGACAATACATATTAAAAGTGTGTAAACTCTTATGCAAAAAATGAGCACAGCCTTGCCATCTTTCAGAAATCAGAGCTTTGTCAGTGATAGAACAAGATAATAGGCTACATAATACGCTACACATTTTCTACTATTTGATATGTCACCTTCAATGTTTTAAAACCTTGTACAATATGATATACGAATATGTAAACTATGAATGAAATGAGAAGTTGCCGCGTTGCCGTCTCGTGTATCTCTCAGAAATCAGAGCTTGCCAGGAGTAATATCAACTAATGCTGAATCTTACACATATTCTGCTATTTTATGTCTATTTAAATGTTTTAAACCTTGCACGATATGTCTCAATCTCTCCCAGAGCCAACAAGCATTTAAGAATCTATCATAAATTGATAGATTTGCATTTACATGCATAGTACAGGTTGTTTAAACAATTTTCATGTTGCATGTTCTATAATCAGCAATTTTATATAGGGTCCTTTTATTTAAGGTTGTGATTGTCCAGCCATAAAGTACCCCTAGAAAATAAAAAAATAAAGATTTTCTTTTCTTTTATATAACATTTAGGGCCCTATTTTAACGATCTGAAACGCAAGTATCAAGTGCGAAGTGCGAGTAACTTTGTGGGCGGATCCCGGCGCTGTTGCTATTTTACCGGCGGGATAAATGCCTCTTGCGCCCGACGCAAGTTTAAAAGGGGTTGGTCTGAAGCAGCTTCATTATTCATAGGTGTGGTTTGGGCATAACGTGAAATAAACCAATCAGAGCGTCATATCACATTCCCTTTAAGAGCATGATGAACGAGGTGCGCTTGTTCCATGGCGCAATACTATTATAACGGCGCATTTACCAGGAGCGCTTCAGAATCGGTTCACAGCCGAGGAGATCGATGTTCTCGTCAGGGCCGTAAAAGAAAGAGAAGTGACATTGGAGATGGGACAAACCCACACAAATTAGCTTCGGTTATACATGCATATAATAATTTGGGTAAATATGTAAGCTTTATGCCTATTTTTCCGATCGTCATGGACACAACATATTGATACTGTGAAGCTGCTTTGATACAATCTCTATTGTGAAAAGCACTATATAAATATACTTGACTTGACAACAATGATTTCCCTCGTATTTTTATATTTTTCCTTATATTAATGCATCATTTGCAAAAAGGAAAATGCATCTGTGTAGATGAGAGAATCATCTACAGTGTATGCGTGTTGTTCACACTCTGTATTATGACCAAGCATGCGCGCTTAAAATAGCATCTGAATGTATGCTCAACGCGCCACTGACTTTAGGCTATTTTTTTTTCTGGTCAGTGGCGCAATTGTTTTCTGGAACGGCAAAATAGCACCAGGGATTGTTTGTGCCGGAACACGCCTCCTTTTTTGCGCCGACCCGCCCAGGGAGCGCAAGTTCATTCTCTAGTTTACCGGCGTGTGTCTGTGGAGGGAAAAGTCCGCTTTGCGCGGGTGCAAAATACGAATCATACATGCGTCAGTGTACAAAGTCATTTGCGCCGGGTGCAAGATAGGGCCCTTAGTATTCTTGTTTTAATTAGAAGATATTTCAAGTTTTATAATTACAATAAAAAAATTATAATTGAGTTACACAATTTATATTTGTTAAATGAAACCTTTTAAATGAAATTACTTTTAAAACTGGATTTGCATTTGGTTTAACCCCTGACCACATGCGGTTTTATCCGAATAAAGATACAAATAGAAATAATTTGCGATTGCTACAGATCCAGATCCAGATCCATTTATATATTCCGACTGAGGCTGTTAAAAAATGTTTCGGGTAAAAAACCCAACTTGAAAAAGGTTCACATTACTGGTTTTGTTGTGTTGGCTCAGCAAAATTCTATGAAAAAAGTCAGTTTAACTATGTTTAATACATTTATTCAACCTAAACCAAGTTTCTTTCCATAAACGTAAAAAAAGTTACATTTTGTGAACAAGGTTTTGCAAGTTCATCCAAAAAACTTCTGCCAACTTATTAAGTTAAGTTAGTAACTGCCCTCCCACTAGCAAATACTGTTACAAATACCAGTTGTTTATGTGACATTGAAGAAAAATGGTTTAGTTATTATTTTTTTAATTCATTGAGCCTAATGTATAACTGTAAAATAACATTATTGTAAAATAATAATAGTGTTAATAATATAGATAGATATAGACATTTTTGAAGTCGCGCACATTCTGTTGCCTTTAGACATATTACATGGCTCTCCATCTGCTAATAATACAGTACTGAAGGGCAACTGAGCATTCGGATTAATTGCTCCAACAGTATATATTGATTAATAAAGTTCTGAAGGGATAATGATGTTTGAAAATCTCTGTGCAGCAGTTGTCATACACTAAAAAAAATAAAAAGCATAGGTATAAATTTATTGTCTATTTCATTGTTCATTCATTAATTTGCCTTTTATGAAACTGATCATTCACGTTTGTGTTCTTTTTTTTTTCTTAAACAGAGATCTTGAGAGCAAACTTCATGCAGTGTAGATACTGTAAATACAATTGTGCCAGTCAAAATCTGCAGCTGAGACACTACTGACTCATTGTTGTGGTTGTGCCTGTACCCTGAGTGTGTCTGCTCTTTCAAAACACCAGGTGCGTTGAAAACACATTTATATGGGTCCACACAAATTCTGATAAAACAACGGTGCAAGCTACATTTAAATGTGACCTATGTGATTATCACAATGTTTGTGCTGAAAAAGACTTTCTCAGACATCTGGGTACACATCTGAAAAGGAATGAGACTGTGCAATGCCCATTTTTGCACTGTAATGTTAAACCTAATGTCTATTTCATAGCCACAAGTCCAAACATCACCAAAAATGCAAAATAAGTGATTATAGGTCATCGGTTGTAACTGTCAATAGCACAGACTCTGATAATTGGTTAGATTCTGCTTCCGAATGCTTCGAGGATACATCGCATGACAAAGATATACATGTGGAAGCTGCTGCTGATGTTGAAGATATTGACAAAATTCTTGAGAATAAGTTAGCTTCTTTGTTCCTTTGTATGCAGACAGTGCATACAAAGTGCTACACATCACATTTTTCAAAGTCTGAATGAAATACTATACCTGTCTAAACCATCCACAGAAAAGGTGATTACAGATATTTTATGCCACCACAACTGTGAAGCTGACCAATCTTTGACCACAGAAATCACTGAAGCTGTTCATCGATAATCCTCTTTATGCTACCACTAATAAAGGAACATTATCAACTGATCATAAACGAAAAGTATATTACAATCAAAACTATGATGTCGTTGAACCAGTTGAGTTTGTATTCAGTAGGCAAAAAAATAAATAATTTGTTTATGTTCCTATTCTTGAAGTTTTGAAAAAGTTTCTAGGCCATGAGACAGTGCAAAAGACTTGTTCCAATCCTACCACAAATGGCTTCTATGCATCTTGTTTTGATGGCCAGCATTTCAAAGAGCATCCTCTGCTTTGTGATGAGAATGTAGCTATTGCACTTGGTCTATCTATTGATGACTTTGAAGTCGCCAATCCTTTGGGAATGTCACGTAAAAAGCACAAGATTACAGCAGTCTACTGGGTGATCTTGAACTGGCCCTCCCAATTCAGAGAAAATTTGAACGCTATTCAACTTGCCTTGTTGGGGAATTGAAGAGAATTTGGCTATGACATGTTTTTTGAGCCATTAATGAAGGATGTGCAGACACTTGAAAGAGAGGGTTTGTTTGTAGATAATTTTGGGGGAAATATAAAAGGAACTGTCGTTACTGTCTCTGCAGATAATCTAGGGGCACATGGCCTAGCAGGATTTCAGGAAAGTTTTCGTGTTGAGAAGTTCTGTAGGTTTTGCCTCGCTTCTTTCCAGGACATACAGACCACTGATGTAAGCAAGGGACTTTTTCCCTTAAGAAGTGTAGAACAACAACCAATTTATTGAGGAGCTGAAAGCAACCCCAACTCTGACAAATGTACAAGGCGTAAAAGGAAAATGGGTCTTACAAACTCATCTTGCCTTCTTTCACCCAGTAACTGGATTTCCTCCAGATGCATTGCACGATTTGTTTGAAGGAATTGTGCCATACGAGTTGTCTTTGTGTCTCCAGAAGCTAATAGCTGATAAGTTCTTTACCCTTGACAAGTTGAACAGTGTAATTCAGTCTTTCCCTTACTGTTTCTCTGACAAGGTGAACCGCCCTAAAAAAATCCCCAAAACATTCTTCTCTCCAAAAAAAAAAACATTGGTGGAAATGTTCGTGAATCCAGAGTGCATAAAAAAGCTGACACTCCCCAAAGTGCCATCATCAGTAGATGAGCTCAAAGAAATTCTTTGTGACAAACTGAAAATTTATCAAAACTTTGTGATCCAGTATGAGGACCCCGATTTTGGTGGTCAGCTTTGCAATTTAAGTAACATAGAAAAACTTCCATCTGAAAAGTTCACACTGAAGATTATTTGGGACATGTTCAAAACTGCATCAGTAGCAGAACCCCCAAGAAATGAAAGAACAGGGTCTGAAACTGATTTTACCCTAGACACAGCAAGCATCTCATCCAATCTGTCAAGTCCATCTTCTTCCACAGTCAGGGAAGAGCGTTGGCCACATGTTTTCCTAATCCCAAATCTCCTATGATGTAGAGTTCAGACTGAGAAAAGCTATGAAAAACAGAACACTACCATGTATGTTACACGAGACATCAAGATAGAAATACTGGAGAAGTTGGCAGAAACAATGTACTCCTTTAAAGCTTACCCAAGTGATTCTGAAATTGAGCAGGTGGCACTTGCGTTAGTTTCTAGACATCCATCTCCAAAGGAACTTGGATGTGACACAGGATACAAAGGCTGGAAGATGAGCTTAAAATTTTAAATGGGGAATTACAGGCAAAAATTACGCAATGCTGGATGTAGTGAGCTTGACAATAAAAGAGATGATGGTTCAAGAGTACCCCAGAAGAAACCAAGAAGATCAGAAATCAACTTCCTTCCAGACAATCCTGTTGGTTTAGATGATGCTGCATTGGAACATGAAAGGGATCAGCTTGAACTTGAAGCAAATAAAAAGAACATGGATATGACAAAACTGAACAACCAAATGGAAACTACATTCCCTCTCAGGAGAAAAGAAATAGTCAATGAGCAATCCTTGGTCTCTGTCATCAAAGAAAGATGGCCTGGCATCTTTTTGGAGGAGCAAGTAAGTTACAATTTGTCTGTACATCATATTGTCCTGATTATATATATATATTATTGTTCACAGATCTTTTTCCTTTCATTTCCTCAGGTTTGTAAAGAGTTCCAAAGTATCACTTGTGTGGACCTTAGGGATGTAACGATTCACTCAACTCACGATGCGATACGATTCACGATACAGGTTTCACGAAATAATTAAAAAAAAAATCCCTTCAAGGTTGTTTCAACTCTTTCTGTCTGTCTGGTCAAGAGGGTGGACACTGGTGCCTTCGCACACTAAAGTAAAAGACTATGTAAAATTAATATCACATTGAGAGGGGTTTTAATTTTGTTATAATTTGTATCATTGCACTAGCAAAAGTAAAAAAAAAAAAAAAAAAAAACACATTTAGAAAATATGCCACAACCATCAATAAATTATTTAAAAAAAATACATGTACACAATTAGAGAAAGAGATAGTAAAATAAATACAACACCTGGTTGTCACGGAAACACTGATGCACCTTGTGATCTCCGTGGCTCTCGCACTTGTCGTATTAATGCCTTTAACCTGAAAACGGAGGTGACTGGTGCTTCTCATGATGGTGATTATTATTAGTCTACGGAAAGTCAAAATGCCCCAACACCTCCGATTTGAATGAGTCAACATATACGCTTGCCGTGTTTGATGGCGCGTGCACACCAGTCTATGGCACACGCTGGCGCGGCGCGAGCGGAGCAAACCAAGCGTTTTCAGTTCATTCCTATGGAAGTTGAGCTTGTCTCACACAAGCTCAAGTTCCATGAATGAAGTGAAAACACTCGCTAGCTTCGGGCCATTGTGTGCTCGCTGCTATTGTGCCTGTAAAGCGAGGTTCACAACTTCACAGTAGGCTATGTAAACGCCCTGCTGTTTAAAACATGTATCGCGATTCGTTTAACGTTTCAACCGACTTAAATTGCCACACCTTTTTATTGATTTTCAACCGGTTGCGAGTGAATCGTTATATCCCTAGTGGACCTTAAAACGGCTTTCATGACAGCTCTTAACAAAATGCCCTCATCAAAATGTGTACTCCCCTTGTACCTCAGGGAGCGTGATGCAATATCAAAGACTTGTCTGGTAAGTTTTTAGCTTTTGTTCATGTCATATTTTCATTTAAAACTGCTATTTTATGAAATGTGTGGTTATATTTAATAAAGGTGCTGACAGTTTCCATGTGGCTTGTTTTCATAAAGTATTTACATCAGGTTAACACATACTGTGCCTGTGACAAGCAGTACGAGGCTGAGAGCCGTGAGAACGGTGCAAGGCCGGTGGCGTGGTTGATAGCTCTTCTCACAGAAGAGCTTTGGATTGATAAAAGGAGGAGCGACGACAGTGAAGGATGAGAGAGGACCAAGCTTGGACTATATACGTTATGTTTTATTTATGCTTGAGCTTTTATTTTAATCTATAATTAAAGTTTTGAACATTTGCCGGTTCCTGCCTCCTCCTTCCTGGGGTTCAGCTCCAATGCAACACAGTTAAAGGATCAGGGGAGGGAGAAGTCAGAAACCGCCGAACGTTCAAACAGAACTTTAATCATATAAAATAAACACAAAATTAAATTGAAACCGCAGCCCCTCACGGACGACAGCAAGAGACACATAAATAAAACATAACATAAATAATCCGGGCCTGGTCTTCACTCGTCTTGCACTGTTGTCGCCCCTCCTTTTATTCATCCGGACCTCCTTTTTTGAGTCACGAGGCAGGTGAGCTTGTTCCCATGGCTCTTATCCTTGTCCTGCTTGTCACAGTGCCATGTTTTGTTTGCAAGAGTTTGGGCTTTTTTTCTATATTTGTACATATGCACAACCATTTTTCATGAAATGTATATAATTCTTAGGACACTGATTTGAAGGAGACCTACACAAGAGGAGTGAAACTGTGCATCCTTGAAATCTTGGAGGACGATATCTCACAGACAACAAAGACATGTCTAAACTTCGGCATCATTCTTGAGGAAACTGTCGTCATGGAGGACCTACCTGACTTTCCTACTGCTTTCATGGTACTCTTTGTACTTCTCTATGCGCTGAACATTGAGTATTCAAAAGGACTAAAATACACATTTGAGGCAGTGCAGAACATCTTTGTGGGATTGGGAGAAAAGTGCACACAAACAGAGTTCAGTCCCTGAAGAATAAGCTACTTGCTGTATAGGGAGTTTAAGATGATTTTAATGTTGGTGGGTACCTTTGACATAATGATGTTGTTTGTTAGGATGTTACTGTATATTGTGTAGTGAAATTTGAATTTTTAAGACTTAGCCTTGAATTGTCTAAAAATAAAATGCTTGTGTTTACATTTGCTACTGTTCAGCCACATTTCATATTCAGTGTTAGTGCTTTGTAATACTGTTTTAACAGCAGTGTTTTACTTGCAGTTTTGCAGTACTTCAATTTTCATTGTTGAATCGCTTTGGCTTAAATATTTTGAGGGTTGAATTCTCTAAAAAGCCAAATGCTTATACGTTTACTTGATATTTGTTGATTCAAGTGATATTTAAATGTTTCAGGATTAGATGCACCATTGCTTTGTAGATGGATAGTCTTTTAAATTTGTAAAGATTGTGTTCCTCATGTGCATTGGCAGTGTTTTGTAAAACTGTTTTACTGTGTTGCAGTATTTCAACTTGCGGAGTTGCAAATTACACTTACAATTACAGTTTTATTTGCCTCCAACAAGAATAAATGTTTTGTTAACATTGACTCACTGTTTTCAGTTTTTGACTTGGGCAATGGTATTGTAGTTTCCAGTCGTAACATATTATTACTTAGTACCAATTTCCAATAAGATTTTTTGTTCACTCAACTTCAGATATTGAGTTCTACAGACCAAAAATGTTGAATTGGCTCAACTTAAAAAGTTGTGTTAAAAAAATAGTTGCACCTCTCCACAAAACTAACAATTAAATATTTTTTGTATGAGTGACAACTTAATTTCAGTCAGTATAACTTATTTACAAAAGTTGAGTAAACAAAAAAAAGCTGAAGGAAATTAGTACTAAGATTTTTGTTGTTGTACAGAGGCAGAAAAACAAAATGATGTGATGTTAAAGTGTAATTCAAAACCTTCCTGCTACAGAAGCAAGGTTGGACGGGATAATAAAGAGTCGGCTAACCCCATCTTTGCAGAACTTATCCAATACTACGAGACTGACTTCCCTGAGAAACATGTCCTTCCGCCAGAGCTCGGGCCATATGGCCTGAACGAGAGAATCTGCCCGTGTTTGGAGAGTGACTCCTCAGGGGCCAAAAACTTGTGATTTCCCACTGCATGAGGCAAGAAATCCTCCACAGTATACACGAAGGACACCAAAGTATTGTCAAGTGCAGAGCTTGAGTTTGTCTGGTGGCCAGGACTATCCGTGCGCATCAGTCACCTTGTGGAAAACTGCTGCTTCTTTTCACAGTATAGGGCAGAGCACAAGAGGCCTTGTTGAGCACTAATGCTGGAGAGACCAAGGCAACAAGTTGACACAGACGTATCAACGTCTGAAAGAAGAATTCTTACCTCCTTGTTGTGGATTATTTTTCGTGTATC
This sequence comes from Semotilus atromaculatus, assembly GCA_031834385.1. Classification (NCBI taxonomy): domain Eukaryota; kingdom Metazoa; phylum Chordata; class Actinopteri; order Cypriniformes; family Leuciscidae; genus Semotilus; species Semotilus atromaculatus. The sequence continues at coordinate 31,319,067 of JAULUF010000001.1, forward strand.
AATAGGCACAGATTTGCGCAAAACTTGTGTGATATTTTCTAAATGTCAATAAAAAAACTATTGCGAAATTCCATTAACCGATGTTATGTGACTAAATTTTTTTTTTCTTCTTCCGATAAGTCATTCCAAAGATCATGCCATTGGATGTTGGTAGGTTTATGTATATCCCAGCCACCGCACTAGCCATTATTGTTAATCGAAGGAGACATAGGTGTGTAATCCAAGCTTTAATGGCAAGGAAATGGCAAGATCTCCCTCATATCTGCTTCAAGGTCTTGATAAATTGTGGCATTTCTTTGTTGTTTAGAATCCAGTATTCCCGTAAGTCTTTTACGAGTTTAATAAAGAACTCTGTCTCATCTTCTGATCGACTTTTACGTACGCCAGGTGACCTGTAAATGCGTAAAAAAACTGTTTCCATTGCAGTTTTGCGGAATATTCCTTTATCGAATTGCCTGAAAAACCACCTCATGCGAGCGTAATTATTATATATATTTTTTAAGCGTAAAAGTTTTTGCAAGTTTTTGACGCGTTTCCATTGGGCGTATTTTCAATTCGCGCAATTTGAAGGGTAATGGGAATGCGGATAATGTCGACACATCCAACACAGTCATTGCAACCCTACAGGAGGCCTTCAGCTGCCACAGAATTCACTGGCACTAAAAATCGGATTTTTACTCACATCTTTCACAGATAGGAATTTGTTGAACACGTGTATGCATGTATGCAAAAATCTGCATGAGATCAAACTTTTTTTTTTTTCACATCTGTTCTGAGCCACTTTCAGATATGGTTTTAAATCAGATACATATCTGATTTCTGGACATCTGATCTGTGTCTAAACAGGTATACCCTAAAACTCACAGCTAAAGTGAATGTAAACAGGCCGGATACAAAAAAACAAAACAAACATATACAGTACGGTCAAAAGATCAGATCTGTGAATTAAGACATTAAAGGCCCTATCTTGCACCCAGCGCAATTGACTTTGTACACCAACGCATGTATCATTCCTATTTTGCACCCGACGCACAGCTGACTTTTCCCTCCACAGACACACGTCGGTAAATTAGGAAAGAACTTGCGCTCTCGGGGGCGGTTCAGTGAAAAGAGGAGGCGTGTTCCAGCGCAAATGTTCCCTGGTGATATTTTGCAGTTTCAGAAAACAATTCCGCCACAGACCAGGAAAAACCTAGACTGAAGTCAATGTGGTTTCCATGAATATGTGAAAAAATAGGCATAAATCTAGCTTACACATTTACCCAAATTATTCAGGCTAATTGTAGTAATGATGGAAGAAACCTGTTTGACCAATAGTGGCAAGACACATAGGTATATAAGGACATCTGACAAAGTGGCTTGTCCGTCAAGAACCAGGAAACAAAATTCTGAAGACTGCGAAATCACCTTACCATTATAATAGCAATCCGTCATGGAACAAGCGCGTCTGCTCTTAAAAGGGAATGTGAGATGATGCTCTGATTGGTTTATTGCACATTACGCCCAAACACCTATGAGTAATGTAGCTATTTCAGACCAACCCATTTTAGATTTGCGAGATCCGCCCACAAAGTTACTTGCGTTTCAGATCGTTAAAATAGGGCCCTAAGACTTGCAGTGTAAAGCGCAACCAATTTTGTCTAAAAAAACCCCAAAGTACAGTTGTATACTTTTTAAAAGTTTTATCAATGGGTTCACACACATTACCAGCAGCCTGAGGAGGAGGGGAGTAAAAAAAACTCTGATGAAGTATCGTGCTACACCTCTGGAAAATGGTTACTCTCCAGCATATGCACAATGATGCTACAGCTTTCAAATTCACTATTCCCTCGCTGGCCGAACATCAAAGGATTCGGAAAAGCGAGCAAAGGAGAAACGGCAGCAGCAGTACAATTTGCATGTCCCTTAACCAACACTGCAATCTGGTCAAAGCGTGTGTCTGAATGATAAGGAGCAGACTTTTGTCAAGCGAAAACACCCAGTTCTTACGTTATACACACTGCTGAGAGACTGGTCATGTGTACAGCTTCCCTGCCTCAACTTCTGAAATCTGCTGTCACAACTGACGCAGCAAAGGTGTCTGTAAAGTGTATCATCAGTGTCTTGGACGGACATAATTGAATGAAACACTTGTGGTCCTTTATGTGTTCCTTCGTAGTTATCCTTTTCACAGCAGCTCATTATTCTAGGAATTCAATAGCATAGGGATGCAAACTCAGGTGACAAAGGTGACACGGTGGCCAGTTTCTTGAGGAAATTACCAGTCAGTGAGCGACCCCTTAAAGTGGGATCTAGTGAAGACAGATTCTGAAGTGTCGGTAGTGAATCGGCAGCTTCTTCTACTTGGCAGTAGTAGAGATGTTCACTTTCTCATGAACACCTTCAGTAGCTACAACAGAGTGAGCTATATTAGATTTTGGACAGTGACACAATGTTGTTATGGCTTCATACTGATTACTCTGGATGTAAAATAACACAACAACTAGGGGTTTAAAGTGAGTTAAATTACAGTTCAAGAATAAAAGTATGGTGCTAAAACATAAGTGTGTTTATATCCAAATGTTTATGGAGCTCACTGTACATAAATTATTACTACATGTATGAATGACTTGAAAGAAAACCTGTTAAATTCAGGTTTTATTATTAATATAATATAAGCGGATAATATTCCGTTACAATGTAGTAGTAATGATTTTATGAATTTCTTCACTGAGAAAATAGAAAACATCAGAAACGCAATTGTAAATGTACAATCTTTTATGGTGTCTTATGATTCAGCCTCAATTATCGCCCCTCAAGAACAACTACACCGCTTTAGAACTATAGGACAGGAAGAGCTAAATAAACTTATTATTGCATCTAAACCAACAACTTGTTTATTAGATCCAATACCCACTAAACTACTTAAAGAAGTGTTACCTGTAGTGGAAGAGCCTCTTCTCAATATTATTAATTCATCTTTATTTTTAGGTCACGTTCCAAGAATATTCAAGCTGGCAGTAATAAAACCTCTTATTAAGAAACCACAATTAGATCCAAATAACCTAGCAAATTACAGACCCATTTCAAATCTTCCATTTATGTCTAAAATACTAGAAAAAGTTGTGTCCGCTCAATTGTGCTCTTTCTTGCAAGAAAATGATATCTATGAAAAATTTCAGTCAGGATTCAGACCGCATCATAGCACTGAAACTGCGCTAGTTAAAATTACAAATGATTTACTTTCAGCATCTGAACAAGGCTGCATCTCAATACTAGTTCTACTCGATCTAAGCGCTGCATTTGATACTATAGATCATAAAATACTCCTGGATCGACTACAAAACTACACTGGTGTTCAGGGACAGGCATTAAGCTGGTTTAGATCGTACTTATCAGACCGTTACCACTTTGTCTGTTTAAATGGGGAAAAATCAAAGATAACGTCAGTAAACTATGGAGTACCGCAAGGATCTGTGTTAGGCCCTCTACTATTCTCAATATATATGCTGCCACTTGGTAATATTATAAGAAAACATGGAATTAATTTTCACTGTTATGCTGATGACACTCAATTATATATTTCATCACGGCCAGATGAAACCACTAACTTATCTAACTTGACAGAATGTCTTAAAGATATAAAATATTGGATGACGTGTAATTTCCTGCTATTAAATTCAGATAAAACAGAGGTATTACTTATTGGTCCAAAAAAACTACCCACAAAATCCCTTACAATACAACTTTAATTTAGAAGGATGCCCTGTTACTTTATCCACTACAGTAAAAGATCTGGGTGTCATACTTGACCGCAACCTGTCTTTCGAAAATCATATTTCATATGTTACAAGAACAGCCTTTTTCCACCTTAGAAACATTGCTAAGCTACGTAACATGCTATCCGTTTCTGATGCAGAAAAGTTAGTTCATGCATTCATGACCTCGAGACTAGATTACTGTAATGCTTTATTAGCTGGTTGTCCTGTATCCTCAATAAACAAGCTACAGTTAGTGCAAAATGCAGCCGCTAGAGTTCTTACTAGGTCAAGAAAATATGATCATATAACACCAATTTTATCATCTCTACATTGGTTACCTATTAAGTTCCGTATCAATTACAAGGTATTGCTACTGACCTATAAAGCCATAAATGGTTTAGCTCCAGTCTATTTAACGGATCTTCTATCGTCCTACAATCCGTCACGCTCTTTAAGATCACTAAATTTGAGGCTTCTGGTCATTCCTAGGATATCTAAGTCCACTAAAGGAGGGAGGGCGTTCTCACATTTAGCTCCTAAACTCTGGAATAGCCTTCCTGATATTGTTCGAGGCTCAGACTCGCTCTCCCAGTTTAAAACCAGATTAAAGACGCATCTCTTTAACCAAGCATTCACATAATGCTTACCTTTTATACTACTGCCGAATCAGATAGAATGCATTAATATTATGAACATCAGCTACGCTAATTATTTCTCATCTGCCTTTCTGCTGTTATCTCGGGACGCAAGTCCCGAGGTAAATAACGTTCGTCAGCTCCAGTTTGTATCCAGCCTCTCACGGAGACTTCAGATGATCCAACACCTATGATGAGGCGATATGTTATGCCCTAAATTAATACATGATGAACTAACTGTATTTTCTATGTACATTTCTGATGCACTTTCTGTAAAGCTGCTTTGAAACAATGTGTATTGTGAAAAGCGCTATACAAATAAATTTGAATTGAATTGAATTGAATTAAATTGCATTTTGCAAACAAACTGCATGTTTTGGATTCTTGGTTTTGAATTCTCAAACCAGCTAGATTTCTCTTGAAGGCCAGCGTCTTGTCTGTGAAGTCAAGCTCTACTAGTGCTTTGGAATGACATTGCTCATATATTCAGCTTTAATTAAACATGCCATGAAGTGTGTAAACACTTCAAGTTACTTTTCATGTAACTTGTGGACTAATGTCTGGCTACCCTGTGAGAAAAATAATTTGTCTTAATAGTCTAAATTGATATCCGATTTGCGGTACCCAATTTGAACCCACTTTATGAAAATATTGACCTGCAATCCAGTAGGGGGCGCACCACGACGCATGTGAGTTGCATTGACTCGAGACCGGAAGTTGTTCCGTGAACACGCTTTGGATAATATTGTTTTTTAAATATAGAGGCACTTGCTTGCTAAATACAAAGCACTTGCTTGGATTACTCTAATGATGCCTTTCCTATCGCTCTGGACCTTAAATTGTATTGCTCCCAATGGAGGAACTGAAAGCCCTCAGATTTCATCAAAAATATCTTCATTTGTGTTCTGAAGATGAACGAAAGTCTTACGGGTGTGGAACAACATGAGGGTGAGTAATTAATGGCATTTAAATTTTTAAGAGAACTAACCCTTTAAGGCGTGCGGGCAGACCTCCCAGAAACGGCTCTCTTCAGTCATGTTCACTCTTCCCAGGAGCGTTGTGCGTGTGAAGCCAGGATGAGTTTTTTTGACAACTCAGAAGGCGTGATTTATCCAGCAAAACAGCAAATTTAGTCGAAAAGTGACAAGTTTGCATACTGGAGCTAATGCAACAGTTATAGTCTGGAACAGGAATAGTCTGTTCCTTTGCCTTTTTGATCTCAGACTCTGCAGTTTAAGATTTCTGTGTTTTGACAATGATCTTACACAGAGCACATTTAAAGACCTCCTCCCTTTGTTAAAAAGTTAGAGATGAGAGTGTGAGGTAACCTACTTGCTCTTCTGAGAAATCACTTCCTTCCTTATTTTCATCTGCTGATGGAATCATTAAAGGTACCTGCAACTGCAATGTTTCATCCATACTGATCCTGTTCTTTCTGATGACAGGGCACTTTTCTTATGGACTGCTCCCAAATTGTACTTACCATATTCCGCAGTTTTCTATTTGTATTCATTAAGACCTGCATAAGTTGAAGGCCCTAAGCCCCAACCCTTAACCTTTTCGAATGTACAAAAACACCCTAATTAAGCTTACTCAGCAACGTCAGTCAAAGAACACCACTGTCTGTGTTTCCTAATAAGGCATAACATATCATCAAAAATACACTTCTTTTCAATCATTTCAACATATTTTCAATTGTTTTAGTATAATGCACAAACTCACAAAGTATCCTTTTTACTACAGATAAGTGATTTATCTATATTAATGTTTTATTCACAGTAATTGTCCTTCTATTACTGCAAAACTTTTTAGCTGCATTTCTGGTTATTCGGTTAAATAATTTTTTCTATCATTTAATCCATCTGATCTTAATGTTTTATCCAGGTAGATAAATCTGCTCTGGGAGGTCTACCTTCTTGCAGACTTCAGTTCCAGCTGTGCTGTTGTTTTCAAGTAATCCTGAATATTGATTAGCTGGGACTGGTGTGTTCGAAAATGGACAAGTTCAAAACTATTTAACAAGTTTATGTTTGTATTTTGCATCGCCCACTTGTGATCCATATATACACACATATATATATATATATATATATATATATATATATATATATATATCCATATCCGGTAACACTTTATTTGAAGGGGTGTGCATAAGACTGACATGACACTGTCATAAACATGACATAACACCTGTCATGAACATGAAGGAGTCTTTATGAATGTTTATGACTGTTGTCATTAAGTGTCATTCGGTAAATTATGACACTTTTAATGCAAAGTTGACATTGTTTAAAATGTCTTTGTTATGACAACTTGACATTAACAAAGACAAAAATGTCTTTGTTATGACAACTTGACATTAACCAAGAAATCATAACCTGTCAACCTGTCACAAATATGTCATAACAGGTCTAATTATCAAACTTAAAGCATTTTACAGTGTAATAACCCTTAATGACATCTTTATAACTAGTACAATGTGTTCCACTTTACTTGAGGACAAGTAAAATATTCATGACACAGTTATAATGGTGTCATGACGGCCAAAGTTGTGACAGGTTGACAGGTTATGATTTCTTGGTTAATGTCAAGTTGTCATAAAAAAACATTTCTGTCTTTGTTAATGTCAAGTTGTCATAAAAAAACATTTTTGTCTTGGGTAATGTCAAGTTGTCATAAAAAAACATTTCTGTCTTTGTTAATGTCAAGTTGTCATAACAAAGACATTTTAAACAATGTCAACTTTGCATTAAAAGTGTCATAATTTACCGAATGACACTTAATGACAACAGTCATAAACATTCATAAAGACTCCTTCATGTTCATGACAGGTGTTATGTCATGTTTATGACAGTGTCATGTCAGTCTTATGCACACCCCTTCAAATAAAGTGTTACCCTATATCCTATATATATATACACATACATACAGTATTTAGTTATAATTATTATAGAACAGGCTTGCAATTTTCAAAATTCATAACCAAATATAATGAATTCTTATTACAGTATAAGCAATTTATCTCTGATTATAACCACAATGTTCAGTGTGTGTGTGTGAGAGAGTGAGTGAGAGAGAGAGAGAGCAACTACATATGAATTAAACAACTTCAGCAGAATATCTGTAATTTAAGAAGAACAATGACAAAATACAGACTAAGCAATCAAACTCTGACCATAAAGACGGCCAGATACCGAAAGAACTGGCTGCCCAAAGAGAGCCGGATCTGCTGTACTGTAGCCAAGGAGATGTAGAGCACTACTCACAAGCTGCCATGGGGAAATTCGATCCAAATTTTTAAATAATTTGCCTTGATTTTAAAAACTTTCACTCAATATTTATAAGTGGAAAAGAGATTGCATCAATAGAGCAGCACCTGGCTTAAATACACAATTAACTTGATGCTGCAGAATTCATATTATACAACCATGAACCAGGGATTCTCCTTTTCATTTCTTTCTTTCCTCATTACAAACACACACACACACACACACACACACACACACACACACACAGACAGACACACACACACACACACACTCTCTCTCAGCTGTTCCTCATTACATCAGCAATTGCGCTGATCATCTCCACACCTGTTCGCTCTTTCCCTTTAATTATGTTTGCTACTTGTAGCTACCTCTTCCCCTGCTTCTTTGGAGGCATGAGATCTCTGTTTCTCTCCTATATTGTCTCGTCGGTTCCTGTCAAGTTCTGTCTATCGCATTCTGGCCGTGTGTTTGCTAAACCTGTGTTCTGCCCAGTTATCCTGCTGCTGAAGGCCGGTCCGGTCCTGCATCTCGTCTCTCGGCTGCTGCTGCTTATTTACTGAGACCACTCGCTGACCTCTGCTACCCAGCCCAGGGTTTCCCTGCTGTTTTTGTTACGTTACTATCTAAGATAACTATTCTGTTTACCAGCCTATTGCCCGATTCGTGGCCCATTGCCTTTGTTTCATTAAAGACTGTTTTACCTGCATTCGCTCTTGGGTCCTCTGTTCTGTTCTTGACACAATTAACCTTTTTGTCCAGCGAAACTCTTTTATCATCTGTCTTAATCATCTGTCAACACTCAGAAAGTATATATTTTTTGTGGCCACAGAAAAATGGGTTCAGTACTACTTAGAGCATGTTGCTGTGAACACATCATTAAAGGGACTTTGCTTTGCAAGCAGTGACCATAGAATCAAAGTATTAGTAAATCACAAAAACACATGAGTAGTCTAAACAAATACATGCACACAATCACACATACATGGGTAAAATTGAAAGTGAATGAATGAAACCGAAACAGAAACTGGGGGATGAAACTCAAGTTAACCAACTTAATAAAACCATCAGTTGTTTCCTAATATAAAACACCTTGGTAACAAGGGGTCTAGAGCTTACACAAAACCTCTGTTTATTTAGTTAAATGTACAATACTTGCACAATGTCTTAGCCACAGAAGAGCATCTGGATATACAGTCTCAGAAGACAGTGTTGATGGTTTAGGAGTCTGATGGTGACAAACTTGACGAAAAATTAAGAACTTCTGACTTGGTTATTATTGGGAAAGTTAAACGCCTAAATAAAACTGTTCATCATATAAAGCGATCGTGTATCCTCAGAAAATTTGGACTAAACCACATGATTCATATGGATGGATTAGTTTTACGATCTCTTTATGAACTTTTTGAAGCGTCAAGTCTAACGGGTTTGGAATGTCATGAGGAGTACATCAGGAGTAGTTCCAACGAGTTTTAAGCATGATCTTGTACAGCCCCTCTTGAAAAGAACAAATTTGGATCAGAATGTTTTATCAAATTATTGTCCCATTTCTGAAGATTTTCAACAAGATCAAAAGGACATTTGTGAAAAATTTAAATCTGGGTTAAATGCAAATCACAGTACAGACACTTAAAGGGGCTATATGTAGTTTTTAGCGGCCTCTAGTGGTGAAGTTTCAGATTGCAACCAATTTTCACAAAACCGCTCGTGCTCGAACTCATAAGCCGCTTTCCGACCGGAGGGACTTTTGCAGTTCCTAGAACCTAACATTCCTATAACTCTTTTTTTCACGTGTTCCGACCGGACTAAGTTGGGGATTTTTTAGTTCCTCAGACCGCAGTTCCTATAACTCTTTCAGTACCTAGTCTAGAGCGAGGACTTTTTTAGTTCCCTTTCCCTAGGTCTACGTTGATTGGTTTAACTTATAAGTCACGCCCACTGTCAACACATTTTCTTCACTGTCTGTTGCACTTCGCCTATGTAGGCTATGCTAACTCTTAAGACAAACATAACGCATTCAACCAGCTAATTGCTAATGCTAGCTAAACTTACCCGTCGTTTTGTTTGCCTCCTGCGCTCTGCTCTTCTATCTTCTTCCATCATATTACTTAAGATCATATTACGCTGGAGCCTTCGTCTTCTGTGTTTCTCAACTCAAGAACTCAAGCATAGTCTTTAAACGCTGCCGTTCGTACTCCGTTAATAAGGTCCCGGCAAGGCAGAACAGGAACATTGCGATAGCCTCCTCCGTGCTGGTTTGTTTGTTGTGTGGCGCCGCCGCCGTGCTTACGTCACTCCCTTACCCCTCCTACCAGTTCCTATGGCCACTTGGCCAGTGCGAACGCAAACAGCAAAACCGAGTTTGGGGGAGGGTAGTTCATAGAACTGTTTAGAAGTGGACAGTTCCTATAACTAAGTTCCTGTAACTACTTGGTCGGAAAGCGGCTATTGACAGTACCTATTACGCAAATATCTCCGCAAATACTCGACGGATCGTTGGAACCGTCTAGTCGAGCTGAAAAGAACCATATAAGTTTCATAATTTTTGGTGGTGTTTTCGCGGAGATATTAGCCGAAAACCATCGGGCTCGCTGCAAAATTGCGGACGCCGATGACGTCACGATCTCAGAAGAAAATCATTCGTATCTCTGGAACGCGAACACCCAGAGAGCTCAAATTCGGGGGAGAAGGTCCCAGTGGGACCCTTGCCCGAACGCCAGAGTGGCGGGCCTCAGGGACTGCCTGATCGGCGTTCGCTGGGACCCCCGATTTCGAAGGGACCCCCGTGGACCTCAGGGGTGGGCTCGTTCGAAAGGCCCCGTCCAGCACTACGAACGATTTGAGTCTTGGGAATATTGATCAAAGATTGACCGACATATAAGCCGAAAAACGTGCGCCTTTGACCGGACGTAACTCCCTGACCGACAATAGACTGTATATAAAAGAGTGAGGTTCGGGAGCACGCATGCACGTCACATGCACGTCACATCCGATGGATTTCGCGGTAAATCCGACCCGGAGCCTTCACATAGAAATAGGAATACTGGCCTTCAGAGGTAATAGCTAAACCTGACAAGTGGATCATTGTAATGAGTGATTAAAACCCCTTCACACACAGGCAATAAAAAAAGGATTCATTTTAGTAGAAAAGTTACATATAGCACCTTTAAAGGTTTAAATTATAATTTTAATATAGGATTATACCAATAACTGTTTAAGAATGGTTTGAGGAACATGACAGAGTTCAAGGTGTTTCCGTGGCCTCCAAATTCTTCAGATTTCAATACGATTAAGCATCTATGGAATGTGCTGGACCAACAAATTTGATCCATGGACCCAACCTTGCAACATGCAGGACTTAAAGGATCTGCTGCCAATATCTTGGTGACAGAGACAACATGCAGGACACCTTCAAAGGTCTTGTGGAGTTTATGCCTCAACGCATCAGAGTTGTTTTGGCTGTAAAATGGTAGGCAGGTGGTTTTAATGTTGTATTATATAATTATATGTAATTATATTAATTGGAATTAAATAACTTAATTGCAATAACTTACTGTAAGTGTAATGCACAGATGCACACGGAAAATGCAGAACACGCATGAAACCTTGGGACACAAACTCTCTCCACAGATTTGCTCAATTTAGTCATTTAGATTCCTCTGATCACTTTAGGAGTTTGTCCATATTTGACCCAGTGGTTCTTTATGGCAACCAAAAATATGTGACATAGAATTGTGATACATTAAAATTTGATTGGCACAACTGCATTGTCTGAAATGAATCTAAAATAACAAGATAACAACAATAATATAAACATAATAATTAATCACAACCATAAACAGAAGCTTTTTCTGTTTTGTGTATTCTGCAGTGAATTTCCAAGTAATCAAACATCTAATCAAGGTTATTTTGAAATCAAATATTTGAGTATTTTTTTAAGCCCTAATCTGCATGTATAATTAATCACCCATCTTTCAAAGTGGCAGAGGGAGACTGTTTTTGAACTAAAATGATTTCTTCCTGTTGCTGTTTTTGTCATATAGGCTTTTTCTAAAATAAATATAGATGATGGCACAGGGCAGTGGTATCAGTCCTCTGCTCAGATGATATGAATGTTTGACTGAAGTAGCTGTGTCATCTCCATTGCATTCATTTAATTCTCAGCTCAAGGACTTCAAAGAAGCCCATTGCTCAGATTGTCCCTAAAGAGAGCACAGCACAACACCTCAAAGGCTGAATCTGCCAGGAGATCTCATCTGACAGTCTGCTTGCCTGTAATGGAACAAATGGTGGGAGTGTAAAAAAAAAAAAAAAGATGAGATGAGATGAGATGCCTATTTGCCTTTTATCTCTGCACAGTGGGAATATTCTCAGACATTCTCTGTTTGAGGGCAATGATTTTCATCTCTCTCTCTTTTCCTTCTGTTACTTTCTTGCATTGAGACATATGCAAATCACAAGCAACCATGAATAGAAACAAAGTTTGCCAAAAGATGTTTTAAATAGCTTCAGCACAGGCCAGAAAACTTCATGTATACAGACAAAATGCATAGAATTATGTATAATGTTGCATTTGCATATTTTATAAAAAAAAAAAAAAAAGACAAGTGTACTGGATGAGTTTTAGCAATGTAAAGGCAAAATGGCATTTCCAGTCCATCCCTCAGGTGGATTCCAGTCTTCAACTGTCCAATTTTGGTGAGCTCTTGCAAATTGTAGCCTCTTTTTCCTATTTGTCGTGGAGATGAGTGGTACCCGGTGGGGTCTTCTGCTGTTGTAGCCCATCCGCCTCAAGGTTGTGCGTGTTGTGGCTTCACAAATGCTTTGCTGCATACCTCGGTTGTAACGAGTGGTTATTTCAGTCAAAGTTGCTCTTCTATCAGCTTGAATCAGTCGGCCCATTCTCCTCTGACCTCTAGCATCAACAAGGCATTTTTGCCCACAGGACTGCCGCATACTGGATGTTTTTCCCTTTTCACACCATTCTTTGTAAACCCTAGAAATGGTTGTGCGTGAAAATCCCAGTAACTGAGCAGATTGTTAAATACTCAGACCGGCCCGTCTGGCACCAACAACCATGCCACGCTCAAAATTGCTTAAATCACCTTTCTTTCCCATTCTGACATTCAGTTTGGAGTTCAGGAGATTGCCTTGACCAGGACCACACCCCTAAATGCATTGAAGCAACTGCCATGTGATTGATTGATTAGATAATTGCATTAATGAGAAATTTAACAGGTGTTCCTAATAATCCTTTAGGTGAGTGTATACTCTTCATGCAGATCAATAGAGCTCAATGCAACATGATTGTGACATCACAGCAGATCACACTTAATTTACGGCCACCCCACACAACTCTAGTGTATGATATTGGAGTTATTTTGACATTTAACTGCATAATAGTTGTAGCTACCTGATGTCATGGTTCATGGGTGTTCATCCTTGCACGTTTTGTGTTTCCGTCTGTGACCCTATTGGCTGTCTGCGTTGCTAGGCTGTCTGATGAGTTAATCAGGTCAACCACAGCTGGCACTCATTATCTTTCTTTATATCTTTCTTTCTTTCTTTATATCTTTATTTAGGGGTGGCAGTGGCTCAGTGGTTCATGTAGGTTGTCTACAAACCGGAAGGTTGGTGGTTCAATCCCTTGTATGGCTGACACTGCCGTCGGTGTGTGAATGAGTGAGTGAATGGGTGAATGTGAGGCAATCTGTAAAGCGCTTTGGTGGCCATTGGGTCTGTGAAAGCGCTATATAAATGCAGTCCATTTACCATTATCTTTCTCCCTATATCTACCCTATATCTACAGTCATTCTTGGTCAGATCGTTGTTAGTTCATGCCTGCCGTTTTCTTTGCCGTCCAGTGTCTAGTTCCAGTTAGTGTTGCCTCTTGTTCATGCTGGATTACCTGCTGTTATCATTCTTGAATTCTCTCTGAATATACTGGTCAGCAGTCTGGGCCACCAGCTGTAGTCTGATCCTTGCTGCCAAAGCGGTCATCTCTTACCTGCTATTCTGCAACTTCTGACCATCTCTCTACTATGTTAATTTGATTTTTTTTAAATAAACTCTATTGATTGCATTCACTACTGGATCCCGTTGTTATTTCCCTGACACCTTAAGCTGACTGTTTTTTACACTGTTATAGCTATTGTATTATTAATTTTGTTTGTGTATTTTAATATTTTATATAAATATTTTTTTTTTTAAAACCGCCCAAGCATACAGGCCTACATAATGGTGTGTAAATGGTTCTTTCACGAGGACGCTCAGGCTCGCGTTCCCCAAGGCTCGGGTCCCGCTACTGCCGAGGCACAGCGGAGGCTTCAAACTTGGGGTTCACAAATGGATGTGTCAGCGAGGTTAGAGATAGGCTCAGCCTTATCTCTGCCTTCACCTAACAGATCCAGTGCCTTCTCTCAGGGTTTGGAAACACACACTACGGTTACTTCTGCCCTGATTGAAGGACTGACACCGTTCCAAGGAACTGGATGTTGTTAGTGTTGAAGCAGGAGATACTGAGGACTCGCCACCTCAGTCTCATGCTTTTGAGGAGCTTGTTGAGGTTGTAATGAGAGCGGTTAAAAGATTAAGCATCCATTGGCCGGCTGATAAGCAGGACGTTTATTCAAAAAGCAAGCTAGACGAACGCTTCCTGCCCTCTCGTTCACAATCTCAATACCGAGGCCTTCCGTTTTCCCTGATCTCCACACAGAGGTGTTGAGAACGTGGGATAAACCAGTTTCATATAGAGTTTATAGTCCACAAACAACACACTATTCCTCTATCTCTAACTATAAAGAGCACGGTTATGGGGAGATGCCAAAGGTGGAAGAGACGCTCGCAAGCTATCCCCTGAATCAGCATCTTCCCTTAAAGGGGTCATGACATGGTTTTTGTTTTTTGTTTTATTACGTTCCCTTAGGTGCAATTATAGTATTACTATAGTTTTTTGGACAAAAACCTTTTAAAACGTAGTGATTTATAACCTTTTCCCACCCTCTTTCTCCTCCTCTGATTCAAACAGTCTGTTTTGGGGGTGTTTCCCCTTTAAGAGTTCAATGTTAACGCCTACTGTTATGATTGGCTAACGTCAGTGCTTATGCATAAAAAGTAGTTTTAAGATGAAATACATTACTTACAGTTTGCGGCATCGTTGTTGAGCCCATTGAGTGGGCACGGCCTGATCTTAACGAAAAGGTTTTCTGGCAAAGCCAGCATCATACTGCGATTTGTTCTCAAAATAGTCATCCTTGAAATGTAGAGAACACACGCTTATATTAACACTGCCGTGACTGGGACGTCCACAAAAAATAAACTGCATCCATTTTTCCCTCTGCATCCATTTTCAAACTCTGTAAACAATAAATCAACTCTGATTTCATGTTAAATACAATCGAAACCGGAGACCGGAGTTGTATTTGAATGAAATGAGAGCGCGCCTCCGTTGTGATACATAGATATGTGCTGTTATGATGTGTTATTGATGACGGTAATTATAAGGAAGAAAATGCCACAGATTCTTGCTTTAAAAAGTTTTTCCACTGTTCAAACAAGTTCAAACACTGAAATGTTTTCATCAGTTCTTTTTGAACACAAATCGAATGCTTTTCTGATTTGTTTATATGTTTCTGTCGGCTGTATGAACATATCAGTTTACTATTTTACGTCTAGCTTTAAATATGCAACTTCGCTGCATAATGAATGCATAAAAGTGACCAGCTGTATAACGTTATAATCTAATGCAAATAGATGGTAACAATTGTGACATTAAACATTTGGGTCGGACTTAAGCTTGTTTTTGTCAGTGTTTAACCGCTTGAGGTACTACTAATGTTAGCGTCCTCTCAGCTTCGAAGACAAACAAACATGCGTTTCATTCTCTACTAATGCAGCATAGTCAACAAATTAATCACTTTATAATGATATGACAAAATGTACTGTATGAATACCTTTCAACTACACCTCTCACCTCATCCTCATCATCATAAACGTGACACTGTCATCATGGTACGGAGAGCACATTTAATTTCCCTGTTGGTTCAGAGCTGGCATTCCTTGTGGAGCGTTTATCTGCGGGCCTGGCCCCAGCTACACTTAAGTTGTATATGACAGGATTGCTGCTAAACACGCACCAGTTGATAGTGTTTCTTTGTCGAAGCATGTATGGGACGAGATAACTGAGACCTTTCTTGGAACTTATCCAGTCATAGAAGGTTTAACAGGGCCTCAGATCATCGCCCCCTAGAGGCAAACCATTGAAATTCCAAAACATTTAAAAACAGTTATGACATCATAAAGCCTTGTATACTGAACTTTGACTTTGGCGGTTTGATACTCCCTCTGAATCACTGGTTTGAAACAAATGATTCGCAAAGGTTTCAAAGCCTCACAAAGTGTTTTTTGAAAGCACCCGTCACTAAGAGTTGTTTTGACTGATGTTTTGACTAAACGCACAACTGCGACTATATATGGTTTATCTGTGTTCTTCAAGCCATCTCGTGTATTTTCATGAGAATGAAGCAGATTTATAAAGTAAGGCTAATCGACAAAGCCTTTTCACAGTACAGAATACCATAAAAAAAACATTCTGTGATAAGAAGCCAAATGGGATCATAAAAGGTTATCTCAAACTCTCGACTGACATTATAAAGTGAGTTTGGGGCAAAAATATTATTTGAATCTCATAAATTTTCATCTATTGATGTTGTGCTAAGCTAACATGCTAGCTAACCCTTATGCACCTGTTATGAGGACTGATTGTTTTATTTTGAAAAATAAAGATCATTTGAATGTTTCTTTTTTAAGAAGGGCATTTGATACAAAGCCAAAGAAGGTGAAGTGAGAAGTTTGATCAAAGAAATTAGGGATTTAAAAGGTGTGAAAAACAGTCATCAGGTAATGTGAGAGACGTGAATGTGTGCAGTTTAAATTAGGCAGTTTGCACCACAAAACAATAGAGACAGTAGACTGAATGGATGCTTAGAAGATGTGAATAAACATTAGTTATCAATTCTTCTCTAAATAAAATCCCATGACATGGTCTCAAAAAATATTTCATAAAACATTTGAGAAGTTTTAGAGTTATCTTCAGATTTTAAATAAAACATTCAGGTCTGTGGCTTCAGTTGTATTGCATCTCTGGACTGCAACAAGGCCAATTTTTTTTTAGAGTTCCAATAGCATCAGCTACTGACAGCTACAGTTGAGGAAACATTATTTATTCAACAGTCTTTGATTGTTTGTTACAGTCACAGTGAAATTCCTCGATGGTGTCCCAAAATTAAAGAAGAACAGAGCCATCTGACACTCTCACACTCACTTTAGGTGACGTGTGACCGAACTCAGAATATTAATTTGGTGCCACCTGTGAGACCCACAAATTCTGGTGCCTGTTGTGAGAAACTGCTTAATTAGTGGTGCTCATACACACCACCAGGGCTTGACATTAACACTCGCCAACTTGCCATATGCGTGTGGATTTCAGAAGTGGTGTGTAACGCAGTCCCTCCTACTAGCCACTTTTGAGGGTTAAATTTGATATATAATATATAAATTTTTCAGTTGTAGTCTTATCAAAAGGCATCTGAAATAATAAACTAAGTGCAATGTAGTGTTGTCAAAAATATAGGTTTTTGGATACATATCAATACTGAAATATCTGATATCTTCCAATAATTTTCCATAGAATTTCCAATTTTCTCATCTCTCTTACCCCTTTTCCCCCAAAAAAGAACTGGTTCGGAACTGGTGCTGGTTCAAAGTTGGTTCAACTTGCAAACCTTCTCAGAACCTGTTTTTTTTCCACTGACTAGAGAGCCCAGCGAACGTTACGTCACTGTGTACGTTGCCGTACGTCTTTCGCCAACTTCAAGCATAACAATTACAATGGTGGACTACATCGTCTTTCTTCAAATGTTTCTCCTGGCTTTGCAATCCTATATTGGGGTCAGAAGAAGACATTTAGAACATATGTGTGCTGCTCGTCTGGATTACTATAGAGACGGAGGTTACGTTCGAGAAGAAGTTTGACAATAACCCTGCCCCCAGCGTGAGCATGACATGGTAAAAGAACGGTTCTAGTCCAGCAAAGAGTTGGTGCCGCTTTGGAACCAATTTTCCTGGTGGAGAACCGGTTCTTTGGCTATCGAAACACAAAGAACTGGTTCGCGAGTAGGCACCGGCTCCGAACTGGCACCAGCACCACCTTGGTGGAAAAGGGGTATGTGACAGCGAGTTGACACACAAACCCGTCTCCCCTCACTCACTCGTTTCATTTGCTCCGGATAAATGTTGCTGTTAAAGGGCTTGTATATGCACAAAGTACAAATAGAAAAATATGTCATTCCCTCAACATTGGATCGAGGCCAAGACTTCACATTGAGTGGCAACAACATAAAGATGTTGTTAACTTAACATAAATGATCTTGTGGCCACGGTATATCACATTACCATGAGTTAATATGTCTTGGCCACGACAAAACAAAGTTAACTGGTCCCTTACCAGTCACCATAGAGGCTTGTCAACTTGCAACATACATTTTAATCATTTAAGACAAAAACGCATACAAGAATTAAAGATGCAAAGTAAACCTAAAACTTTACCTGACACAGTCCTGACAACCTCTGTGGTATTCCTCAGGCCAACAAAGGAGAATTGGTAAAGACGCCAGGAGCGGATGTCTCCAACTTCCACCGAACTGCGCTTCCACTTGTATACAATCTCCTCCTTGGGGTAGCCATCTGAAAAACAATTAGAGTTGGTCTAGAAAACTACATACAAGCAAACATTTAAAAATACTCCATAATTTTAGACAACAGGATGTGGATGTATTCATCCAGATTTCTTTAAAAATCCCCCTGTAGTCAATAATTTTATCCTTAAAAACTAATTTTTGAAACGACATATTTAAAGTTTTTTCCTGTGAAAAAAAAAGCCATAATCATAATCTAAATATGCCATAAAATAGCTTGAATGTAACTCTAAAACCTTGCTTCATTTAGTATACGCGGAACCATGAATATGCTAATTAGCCCTGCCTCCACTCACTCACACCAGCTCACAGATCACAGACAGCTAATACTAGAGAGCTAGCATTAACACTCTCATTAAGACCGGTATCAGAGGATGAGGTTGTAAAAGTAGTCACATCTCTCAAATTCTCAAGGGCTAAGGATGTCTATGGTATGGATACACTTATGCTGAAAGAGATTCATTCTTCTATAGTTACCACATAATCAATATTTCACTGGCTCAAGGAAGGTTTCCTGATTCATGGAAGCCTGCTGTTGTGGCCCCTATATTCAAAGGCGGCGACCCTCTACTGACTTCCAACTATAGGCCCATCAGTGTTGTACCTATGGTATCGAAAGTAACTGATCAACAAATAAATCATTGACTATCTCAACGATAGCTCCTTTCCACTGAACCTAATGCAATTTGGATTCAGGGCTAATTACTCGACAGAAACAGCTACATGTTACTTAATAGGAAAAAGTTAAGGCATCACTGGATAAAAGCGGGGTAGTAGGGGCCGTGTTCCTTGACTTAAAGAAAGCATTTGACACGGTTAATCATAACATCCTATTGTATAAATTACGGAATTAACATTTTTCTTCAGAGTTGGTCAATCTTATCCCGCACTCCGCTCTCAACATGTTAAAATTGGTAACTATAAATCTAAACCCCTATGTCTTTCAACCGGGGTCCCGAAGGGCTCCATACTTGGTCCAAACTCTTTTTAGCATATACATTAATGATCTACAATTTGTATGTAAACATTTTGATATTTTTAATGTATGCTGATGAGACAGTTATTTTTACTCATGGTAAGACTGCTGCCAAGGTTGCAATCAAGCAAACAGATGTATTAGTGAAGTTCACATCCTGGCTTAGACACGGTTGTTTGCAACTGAATGTTTCAAAAACAGTTTGTCTGTTTCTTTCCAAAGGTTCCCGCATAGACCCAGAACAAGACATTTCAGACAGACTAAAAGTTGTCTCATAATACAAGTATTTAGGACTACACTTGGACTCAAATCTTGCCTTCAAAACCCACATAAAGAGGGTCTGTAATAAAGTAAAGTTCAGTTTGGCTAATTTCAGGTATATTAGAAACCTCCTATCAACTGAGGCATTTTGACTCCTATTTCCACTGCATGGTACGGTACGGTTCGGTTCGTTTCGGTACGGCACGCTTTGGCTCGGCTCACTTATGGCGCATTTCCACTGCATGGTATGGAACGGCTCACTTCGGCTCGCTCTAAATGGTACCTGGTCTGTTGAGGTTCCAAGCGTACCGTACCGATACTAAAATGTGACGTGAAAACACTGCAGATCACTGATTGGTCAGACAGACAGAAACGTCATTACCAGCGTCATTGTATTTGCGACACGAGACACTAAACCCGCTAGATTTAAATAGCCAGTAGACAACAGCCAACGCTGTAACGTTAGCACCTGTTTTTAAAGTAGGCTACTTGCTTAAAAAAAAAAAAAAAGATGAAAACTTTTATTTCATAGTTAAGATGAAATTAACTTTTTTGTCCACCGGCCACTTTGGCTGGTGGATTTCAAAATCTACCAGCCACTCAATGTTTTTACCAGCCACTTTCTTGTTTTTAACCGACAATGTGAAAATTAATACTACAAGATCTACAATACTTAAGCAGTTTATTTAATCTCAAGTCTCAATGAAATACTGGCATTTTCTCTTTCTCTCTTATAGCCTACATACACAAACCATGAACTGATATTCATTTCAGTTCGCATATGAGGAAAAAACAATGTTACGGACGTGAGCGCTCTGAAAGCGGTAGCCTACTAAAAGATGATTTAAAACTTCCACAGAGACATCAAACAGAAAGCACAAAACCTTTATTTAAAGTGAATTTCGTTTTGTATTAATTGTATCTTAATTTTAATCAATGTTTCATCAACCAATTGCCTGGGTTTAATATATAATAATTAAATATAGCAGACGATAGATAGGCTAATCGCCTCATAAATGAACCGAAACTCAGCGTATAAGGAAGCCTCTCTCACAGACATGGCTACTTTTAAACAGAAAATTTCAAAACGAAAGAAAACAGACACAGACTGCTCTCTTCTTATGTAATCCGTATGAAATGCGCATTTCTCTCTGGCGTGTTCACTAGGCTACTGCGAAGATCGCGAACTTCATCTTTGCAGCTGACAAAGAAAACACTTGTTTATTAATAAATAATAAAAATATCTCCTTGCTATATTTTACATAATCATAGTCATTTGGCTGGTGCTAATTTCCATCCCTGGGCTGAATCGTGGTCAGTGGACGAGGTGCAGATGTTCCTCTCGTTGGTTGCCGAGGAGTTGAGCAACTATAACGATGAGTCCCACCCACTTTGAAGCGGTACTATCTGCAGTGGAAAGGCAACCAAGCTAAAACGAACTGAACCGTGCCGTACCGAGTCGAGTCGTACCGCGCAGTGGAAAAGCGAAGCGAGCCGAACCGAGCCGTACCATGCAGTGGAAAAGCACCAATAGTAAACAAAAAGCCATTTCGTTACCATCATTGCCATATTCTAAAGAAATATAAACTGCTTAGTTGGGAAAACCTCATAAAATACAGAAATGTCTGCTTAGTTTATAAGATCATGCACGCACAGTCTAGCTCCTCTGCCTCTGTTTGGCCTTATCAACTTTAAATCGAACGCAAACAGAGTTACAAGAGGTGCAGCTAGGAGGGACTGCACAATTCCACTCAAAAAAACTGCATTCAGTCAGGTCGTCTTTTCATTCACAGCATCACATCAATGGAACTGAGTACCACCATTAATTAGAGAGTCCCCATCCTATTACTTAAGATTAATGCTAAGAAATGGCTTATTGAAAATCAACAGTCAACACTGACGCTGGTCCCATCCACCTACAATAACTGTATCATCTATTATCATCTAGTTTTTATCTGCTCATCTCATCTGGTCTAATTTTTTACCTTTTGTTTATTGTATAAATAATTTTATTGTATTATTACAGTTTACTATTTTAGGATGCCTAACAACATCTGGCAAGGGGACTGCCGATGAAAACTAGCCTGTGGCTTACTCGGGTACGCTTACATTTGTTCTGAATGTTGATCAGTGTACATTGTCCCTTTTCAAATAAACAAACAAACAAACAAACAAATAAATAATAGATCCACTCGGTCAAGTTACTGAGGTAAACGCTGCACAATTGTATCGCTCTTTACAACGTCGGACACAACACAGTGATTAGCCTTCAAATTCTGTGCATCTGTCAGTTATTTTAAGTGGTGTATGCACATGTAGACTTTAAAAATAAACGACACGTTAGATTTACATTAACACTAGACAGTGAGCTAGTGTATGTGAACCTTTAGCAGATAAATACAAGTGCATTTTTGTTTACTATTGACTAGTCAATTAAGTAAATCCTACTCCCAACTACGGTAATTAATAACAGATTATAATAAACTTTCATTATTTAAAAATAAAAGTTTAAAATGCTTCCTGTGTTCATATATTTCATAATGAAATGACATGAATACACTACCCTTTCTGAAATACAATTATTTGTCATCATTCATACATTTCATGCTATAATAATATACAGATACACTACAACTGATATATTGTTAGCATTCATAGATTTTATGTTTAAATATGTTACTAGAGAGACTATATAGGGCACCATCCATCAAACTGACAGTTTTATTGCCGCCCTATGATTGGTTCCCGCCCTAAGCCCCGCCCCTTTTACCCCTCCCACCCACTTCCGGTCTGACCATCTGGAGCGTGGGAATTTTCCCACGCTAGCCCCGCCCCTTCCCACCCCCACAACCCCCACTTCCGGTCTGACCATCCGGAGCGTGGGAATTCTCCCACGCTAGCTCCGCCCCTTCCCACCCCCCCCCCCCCACCACCCCCACTTCCGGAGAGATCATGTGACCGCGGGAATTCTCCAACGGTACGGAACCCCGGCCATCCGACCCGGTACGGAACCCCTCCCATCCGACCCGGTTCCGGACAGGACACCTGCTGTACACCTGTTACGGGCACCTGTCTTGTTCAATGTAAAAATGTTCAAAATAATGGAAAAACATTCAAAACAATACATTTGAATCTTTTTAAGAAGGATGACAGAAAACAGATAGGTTTAGTGTTTTTTATTAAAGAAAGGGTTTTCACGTTTACATTTGAAATCTTTTTACTTTCACACATTTGTAAAAATTGTTAAATAGGGTTTTCTCAAATTGCATCAAGCAAATAGTTATATTTTCCATCATACATTTAAAAAAGTTGTACTTTTCACATAACACAGTGCTTAAAACCATTAAGACCGTTTATATCACTAAGACCAGTACAGGTATTTTACCTTCACACATTATTTTGTAAAATGTTCCATTTTATATAAACCAGCTGTTTAAAAGGTGTTTTCTTAAAGTTATCTTAATGTTTTAGTATGAAAGCATCTAAAACAACGTGTATTAAAATTATATCATGCAAATAGATCTAATTACTATATTTGAAGAAGTATTTTTTCACAATTACCTAGTGTTTAAAGCCATTAAGACCAGTACAGGTATTTACCTTCACACATTATTTTGTAAAATGTTCTTAAAGTTATCAAAATGTTTTAGTATGAAAACATCTAAAACAACACGTATTAACATGATATCAAGCAAATAGTTCTATTTTCTAACATATATTTGAAGAAAAGTTGTACTTTTCACATAACACATAGTGCTTAAAACCATTAAGTCAATTTATATCATTAAAACACATTACATGTCTTTACTTTATTGAGTAAAATGTTCCATTTTACATAAGACAACTGTTTTCAATCACAATAATAACTAAAACAGCCTGTATTAAAATTATATCAAGTAAATAGTTATGTTTTCTTAATAAACCATCTAAATCCGCATGTATTAAAATGACATCAGACAAATAGGTCTATTTTCTATCATACATTTCACATAACACGTATAGTGCTTAAAACTATTAAGCCCATTTATATAATATAATTAGTGTTCATACACTTAAAACATTAATGAAAAAGTTTAAAGAGTGTTTTCTTAAAGTTATCAAAATGTTTTAGTATTAAAACATCTAAAACACCATTTTAAAAATGTTAAAAGGTCAATGTTCAGTCATTTACAGAAAAGTATACAAGTTAAGTGTTTTTTCATTACAAAAAGATACATTTACACATTATTTGCAAAATGTTACATTTTACATAAAACATCTGTTTTAAAAAGTTTTTTCTTAAAGTTATCAAAATGTTTTAGTATGAAAACATCTAAAACAACATGTATTAAAATGATATCAAGCAAATAGTTCTATTTTCTATCATACATTTCACATAACACGTATAGTGCTTAAAACTATTAAGCCCATTTATATAATATCATTAGTGTTCATACACTTAAAACATTAAAGAAAAAGTTTAAAGAGTGTTTTCTTAAAGTTATCAAAATGTTTTAGCATTAAAACATCTAAAACATCATTTTTAAAAATGTTAAAAGGTCAATGTTCAGTCATTTACAGAAAAGTATACAAGTTAAGTGTTTTTTCATTACAAAAAGATACATTTAACTTTCATTATTTGTAAAATGTTACATTTTACATAAAACACGTCATGATATTAAAACTACATCATGTTAAAAATCATAGTATCAAAAAATAGCCTTACGTTTTTACAAATCCGATTGCTGAAAAAGAACCAGCACCTCCAAAACTTAGAGGTTTTATTCCAAAAGTCCTCGTGAGGAGCTCCGCGAAACACGTCCGCACTCTTACATCCCAAAAGTTAGAATGGGATACCTGATGTCCTGACATCAGACAGACCTAGACTCCACCCCTAGACCCACCCACAACACGTGGTCAGATGACGTGCTCGTGGGAAAATAGAATACAAAGTTCCCACGATCCGTGTACGCGCACACACGCACGCGCATATACACACACACACCTGGAGCGTGGGAGAATTTCACACGGCCTACATCCAGCCCCACACACACAAACCCCCTCCCCATAGTGTGACGGGATAAAGGAGGGCTGTTTAAAAATCAGTCTCTAAAATTCACAAGTTGGACCGTCTGACAGAGTGGATTATAAGAAACACGAAACCTGCACGAGACCACGGCACGGATTTTGTGTGTTGTTTAACAACGGGGACAAGATACATACTTCTTGTGGATCATATCAATAAACAACCTGAGGATTATGTCATATCATTTGCCAGCCCATTTGCAGTGATTTTGGAAAGGGCGCTCGCGGCCTATTTCTGAGGATTTACAGTGTTGGAATATATTTTTTCTAAAATCACTTGGCTTTTTTAAACGGTAGCCTACGACGCATTTGGATCTGTTAAGGGATACGCACCATAGGATTACCGTCTGCAACGAACTCACAGAAAAGCATCGATCGGCTGAATACATTTTGTGATTATTTATCCTTTTTCTATGTAAAGTATACTTTTGAATTGCCAGTGTATAAAATGTGCAATATAAATAAACTTACCATGCATTGCTTTGCCTATGTCACAGGAGAACTTATATTTATTTTACAACTCTATGCTCTCTAACAGGGTAGATTTGGCACACACACACGAAACGACGTGCTTTTAACTTTTAAAAAGTGAAGCGTTGTATTGGGTAACGGATCAACTCTTTAAAGAAGAGTTTTGTTTTCCACATACAATTAAAAACTTTTAAAAACAATATAGGCTAGGTTATGTATAAAGTTAAAATGCAATGGTTTAGTATTCGTACATTTTACAACGTTATCTGAAGAAAGTTAGAATGTGATCCTTCACATAGGCTACAGATTTAAAACCGTTCAAAACAACATCCCAATGTGCATTCATTTAAAACAAGTTTTAAAAATAAAACAAAAAAGAATACATCAAATAAAAGTTCGAGTTCTCTAACATTACAATAGGCCTATGCTACTAAAGTTTAGTTTTAAGTTCCGTATGATAGGCCTACATCACTCATCGACGGTAGAAATTTCATGATGCAGCCTATAGATCAGTGTGTGAAACCGTGTCTCCGTCCATCTAACACTAGATTTATTTATAATTAGGCCTACACTAAATAACATTTATAAAAATAATAGTTGTCTAAAAAAATTAAAATAAAAAAATTAACTATCTTACTGATTTATTCACTCGTCGATAGGATAATCCACCTCGCTCAATGGTGAAATCTGATCATTGTTTGAGAATGCGTTTTTGAAGTAAAAAAATATGAATCTGTTCAAAACTATGTGCTTTAAACTTTTTTTAAAAAAAGTGAAATGTAAGCGATAGGCAAACAGACATGCTACACTTTCACATACAACTTTAATAACTTTTTAAATGATACGGACCTTTAAAATACAAAGGTTTATAGGCTAGTATTTAAAACGTTATTAGGCCTATCAGAACAATTTAAAACAGGTTAGAATGTTTTCCTTCACATAACCTACAGATTTTAAAACCAGTTAAAAACAAAAAAGTCAACGTTAAATCTTTTAAAACAAGTTATAGAATGTCTTTCACGAACAACTTTTAAAGATAGGTCTACCAGAAAAATGGTAAATTATGTTTTAAACAATGCTTTAACATATCAACAGTTAAAAAATACATAAAACGAATAGTTTTTAAGCAAAACTTTTTAACATTTCAATTCACTACTAAACTTTTGTTTAGTTTTTAGCTAAAATATATCTTTCCGCAAAGCATCCTCGCGGCTCGCGCTCCGAAAGCAAAACATGAATGAGAAATAGACGGTCTCTGAGTCTCCGCCCACCTAGGCTACAACTCCGACAACGCATGAGAATTATACACATGTGCAGAGGTAGGCCTATAGCTACAGATTTCAATCTTGGTAAAAAGACTTAAAACAACGTTTTACATTTTATTTAATTGAGTTATTAATTCATTCACTAGATCTTTCTTAGCCTAATATTTTCAAACTGTCCTCTAGCACAGCGCTCCGACACACACACACACATAGAGCGCCTAAACCTTTACGACATCAGAGAGAGAGAGAGCATCCCTTTTTTACCATGCTATGCCTAGAAAAACGAGAAATGATCTCTCGTGAACTCTGAATGGTATTGCGAGCTTTGGGGTGATACTGTAGGCCATACTTGTCGGTTTTCTCAACAAGAAATTGATGAATGCTAAAGTCGACATCAAAATGTACCCTATACTTTGTTAGCCCATATTAGTCTTGTGGTGAACAATTAATCAGTGCGTGTTAATACACAGGGAAAACGGTATGCCATGGTAATCTTTTATCAAAATCTGAAAAGTTACGTCTGGAAATGGCATTCCTTTTCTGATGACGTCAGTTTGACGGCTTGGGTTGAAAACGCTTAACCACTCCCATCAAACCCTGCTATGAGCAGAGATGGAGAGGCGGAGCTCTAGAGTAAACCCCTCCCCTCTGTTCAATACCCCCCTTTCACAGGGAAATCGTCACAACACTGGAGAAAAGTTGTTTTGCAACTTCCGGTTATGGGGACTTTAAAAACATTAATACAACTCTTTGCTTTACAAAAACTGTTATTACACTAAAACAAGACACAAAATAAGATATTTAATTTACCCCTACAGCTAGTCATATAGTTAATTATTTTTTATTCTGTAGTTTTACAGACCTAAAACCATGATGCTTCAAAGTATAGATTAGAAGTAGTCAAAGACACAAACGATTTTGAACATTTATATACATTTGTGTGTTGCAAAAGCAGAAGTCTACCTTCTTTAAATAAAGATTTACCTCTATTTATGCTTTAATTTCTTTAAAACAATCAGGTGACCTGTGTTATTTCTGTGATTACTTAAGAATTTAAGTGATAGTCTTTCTGTTTGAGAATGCTTGACTATCTATGACTATCCCTCTATCTATGATGCTGAATCACACAAAGTATAAACACGAAAAGTAAGTGCATGCTGTTTTACACTTAAACTATTACCTCAGAATCACTTGAGTTAAATTAAAGCTTGAGTTAAGTTAAAACCAAACGTATCTTCATACCTGTTGTGCCAGACACAAATTGTTCTAAGAAATCTTTTTTGTTTTATAAATACACTTTTCTTATTTCTACAAATATCGGGGCTATATGAAGTTAATACACAATGAAACGAGAATAATGCTACCAAATATGTCTGACACAATGTTTTAAGAAAAGGCACTGTTTTAAAATACAGATGTTTTTTCTTTTGACAAACCTACAATTCCTATTATCTCACCCCGGTGGTGTTTAACATCCAAGAGTTGAAGAAGCAGTTCTTTATGCAAAAAAGCAAATTAATTTAAAAACAACAACAATACAAATAGTTTAAGTTGACATAAACAAAACATCCCCTGATCATCCCTTAAGTTATAGTAAACATTTACAATGTGTAATTCTGTCAGTTTGACATGACGTACCTGCACCATATTATTGTAAAGCAAACACATTTGAGGGTTAACTACGGAAAAGCCGCATCAGTTTTGAATGTTTGTAAGTGGCATTTTATATTTTAGCCGATTACGATGTTTACATATTGTTTATATTTATTTTTGGACAGTTTGCAAAACTATAGTATACGAGCGTGGTCAAAAGTGTTAAAGAATATGATGTGTAATACTGTTATGAACTCAGCCACGACCACAAAAGAAAGATTTTTTTAAAAACAATTTTTTCAATTTATTTCAACAATACATTGAGAGATATATCCATTGAAACGTTATACAGTATATGCACAAATTGAAACGTTATTCGGTATATTCATACATTGAAGCATTATACAGTATATTCATAGGCTTACAATCATTTCATTTTTTAGATTTGTTACACGTCTGGTATCCTCCGCACAGACGTTATTGGAATCACACGCGGCATCAATTACTTTATGCATCAAGTCACCCATCTGGCGTCTAAAATAATCTTTAAACATACAGTCTATGGTAACTCTTAAACGACACTCTTTGGTCATGGCGCACTCGTACACCGTAGGGTTGTGCGCAGCATCATTCAGAACTCAACGGACAGTCAATCTCCATCATGTTTTTTGATTTTTAGAACAAAACTTCGTGGATGGTATAAACTTTGTCCCCTATTCGATGTTGAAAGATTCGGATAGTTCCTGGAATGTCGTGCGATTGAGTCTTTGCAGCACCATCGTCCAAGTCTTGTGCATTAACACTCTCAAGTTTGGGTTTATGGGTCAGATCCTCCAAAGTGTTATTAGTCAAAGAAGTGCAAGTCGTGTCATGCTCAGGCATACAGGAGTGTTGAAGCGGTCTTTGGTTGTCCATGTAACAATCAGACAATGTTCCTTCAACCTTTGATCGATGTGATGTTGCAGTACCACAGGTGTTCACACTGGTATTTGCTCGGGTCCGGTGGTTAGGTCAGCTGTGTCAGGAGGTCAACTGAGGTCTGTGTATCTGGAAGATTATCAGGTTGGATATAGGTCTACCCCTCCGGAGGGGGTGTATAGGGGGTGTAGCCGTCATGACGTCGTAAACAGTGGGTGTAACCGTTTGTTTTTGACATACACAGCGGACATGACGCCTGAAAGAAGTTTATTATTTTCACTCCAATTACAATTTTTTATTAGACTTTACAAGGTCAAAACATACGCATGAGCGGATTGTTCGCAATAAGAGCCGTAACAAGCATTTAGAAAGTAAATAGGATGTAATTTCATTTTGTGCAGGCCTAAAGTTAAGTTATACAATATTAATATGTTAAAGTTCAGTTATAGACCTTTAGCGCATTCAAATGTGTTGAGTTAAATTTAAATGTGATATAAGTCTCACATAATAAAACATGTCATTACCGAATTCAGGGGTGTTTAATAACGTTAATAGTTTTTAAACAGCAGATGATTTAAGTTGACTGATTTTTTCAAACAAAGTGACACAAGTATTTCTCTAGTTTGTTGTATAGGCCTACACACATTTTGAGGGTCACTTATAGAAAGATGTTTTCTTGTCTTTGTTTTGTGAAATCTTTTAATTGAATAACATAGATTTCAACGTACAAACGCACATTCGCAACTCTTGTAAATGTTTTCTTTTTGCTGTAGATGATGCAGGCATCACCAGTGATAGGTGTGAGAGAGACGAACGCAAGACATTTCTACCGGCTGACGACATTCTAAGAAAACATAGTTGTCAAGTCTGGAAACCGACACATTCTAAATTTATAGAGAAAAAATTATTTTTAGGTAAAAAAGTAATTTTTTTGGCCAAGACTATTTTTTGTCTAGTATCTAAACTATTGCAGATAAAATAGTTTGACTTATATTAGATTAAAATTTAGTTTCTTATGTAGCATGTGATGCAGTTTTCCCCTGCTAATTTCAAACCAGTATGCTACTACAGCTAGCTAAACAGTGACTGACAGGGGTGGGGTGGGTTGTAACACTTCTTGAAAAAGTGTTACAACCATCCCCTATCATAGAACTGATTGATTTTAATATTTTTATAGAATGCCTAGGCAAAGAGAGACAAACAGAGGTGTGAATGTGCGTTTGTACGTTGCAATCTATGTTATTCAATTAAAAGATTTCACGAAACAAAGACAAGAAAACATCTTTCTATAAGTGACCCTCAAAATGTGTGTAGGCCTATACAACAAACTAGAGAAATACTTGTGTCACTTTGTTTGAAAAAATCAGTCAACTTAAATCATCTGCTGTTTAAAAACTATTAACGTTATTAAACACCCCTGAATTCGGTAATGACATGTTTTATTATGTGAGACTTATATCACATTTAAATTTAACTCAACACATTTGAATGCGCTAAAGGTCTATAACTGAACTTTAACATATTAATATTGTATAACTTAACTTTAGGCCTGCACAAAATGAAATTACATCCTATTTACTTTCTAAATGCTTGTTACGGCTCTTATTGCGAACAATCCGCTCATGCGTATGTTTTGACCTTGTAAAGTCTAATAAAAAATTGTAATTGGAGTGAAAATAATAAACTTCTTTCAGGCGTCATGTCCGCTGTGTATGTCAAAAACAAACGGTTACACCCACTGTTTACGACGTCATGACGGCTACACCCCCTATACACCCCCTCCGGAGGGGTAGACCTATATCCAACCTGATAATCTTCCAGATACACAGACCTCAGTTGACCTCCTGACACAGCTGACCTAACCACCGGACCCGAGCAAATACCAGTGTGGACACCTGTGGTACTGCAACATCACATCGATCAAAGGTTGAAGGAACATTGTCTGATTGTTACATGGACAACCAAAGACCGCTTCAACACTCCTGTATGCCTGAGCATGACACGACTTGCACTTCTTTGACTAATAACACTTTGGAGGATCTGACCCATAAACCCAAACTTGAGAGTGTTAATGCACAAGACTTGGACGATGGTGCTGCAAAGACTCAATCGCACGACATTCCAGGAACTATCCGAATCTTTCAACATCGAATAGGGGACAAAGTTTATACCATCCACGAAGTTTTGTTCTAAAAATCAAAAAACATGATGGAGATTGACTGTCCGTTGAGTTCTGAATGATGCTGCGCACAACCCTACGGTGTACGAGTGCGCCATGACCAAAGAGTGTCGTTTAAGAGTTACCATAGACTGTATGTTTAAAGATTATTTTAGACGCCAGATGGGTGACTTGATGCATAAAGTAATTGATGCCGCGTGTGATTCCAATAACGTCTGTGCGGAGGATACCAGACGTGTAACAAATCTAAAAAATGAAATGATTGTAAGCCTATGAATATACTGTATAATGCTTCAATGTATGAATATACCGAATAACGTTTCAATTTGTGCATATACTGTATAACGTTTCAATGGATATATCTCTCAATGTATTGTTGAAATAAATTGAAAAAATTGTTTTTAAAAAAATCTTTCTTTTGTGGTCGTGGCTGAGTTCATAACAGTATTACACATCATATTCTTTAACACTTTTGACCACGCTCGTATACTATAGTTTTGCAAACTGTCCAAAAATAAATATAAACAATATGTAAACATCGTAATCGGCTAAAATATAAAATGCCACTTACAAACATTCAAAACTGATGCGGCTTTTCCGTAGTTAACCCTCAAATGTGTTTGCTTTACAATAATATGGTGCAGGTACGTCATGTCAAACTGACAGAATTACACATTGTAAATGTTTACTATAACTTAAGGGATGATCAGGGGATGTTTTGTTTATGTCAACTTAAACTATTTGTATTGTTGTTGTTTTTAAATTAATTTGCTTTTTTGCATAAAGAACTGCTTCTTCAACTCTTGGATGTTAAACACCACCGGGGTGAGATAATAGGAATTGTAGGTTTGTCAAAAGAAAAAACATCTGTATTTTAAAACAGTGCCTTTTCTTAAAACATTGTGTCAGACATATTTGGTAGCATTATTCTCGTTTCATTGTGTATTAACTTCATATAGCCCCGATATTTGTAGAAATAAGAAAAGTGTATTTATAAAACAAAAAAGATTTCTTAGAACAATTTGTGTCTGGCACAACAGGTATGAAGATACGTTTGGTTTTAACTTAACTCAAGCTTTAATTTAACTCAAGTGATTCTGAGGTAATAGTTTAAGTGTAAAACAGCATGCACTTACTTTTCGTGTTTATACTTTGTGTGATTCAGCATCATAGATAGAGGGATAGTCATAGATAGTCAAGCATTCTCAAACAGAAAGACTATCACTTAAATTCTTAAGTAATCACAGAAATAACACAGGTCACCTGATTGTTTTAAAGAAATTAAAGCATAAATAGAGGTAAATCTTTATTTAAAGAAGGTAGACTTCTGCTTTTGCAACACACAAATGTATATAAATGTTCAAAATCGTTTGTGTCTTTGACTACTTCTAATCTATACTTTGAAGCATCATGGTTTTAGGTCTGTAAAACTACAGAATAAAAAATAATTAACTATATGACTAGCTGTAGGGGTAAATTAAATATCTTATTTTGTGTCTTGTTTTAGTGTAATAACAGTTTTTGTAAAGCAAAGAGTTGTATTAATGTTTTTAAAGTCCCCATAACCGGAAGTTGCAAAACAACTTTTCTCCAGTGTTGTGACGATTTCCCTGTGAAAGGGGGGTATTGAACAGAGGGGAGGGGTTTACTCTAGAGCTCCGCCTCTCCATCTCTGCTCATAGCAGGGTTTGATGGGAGTGGTTAAGCGTTTTCAACCCAAGCCGTCAAACTGACGTCATCAGAAAAGGAATGCCATTTCCAGACGTAACTTTTCAGATTTTGATAAAAGATTACCATGGCATACCGTTTTCCCTGTGTATTAACACGCACTGATTAATTGTTCACCACAAGACTAATATGGGCTAACAAAGTATAGGGTACATTTTGATGTCGACTTTAGCATTCATCAATTTCTTGTTGAGAAAACCGACAAGTATGGCCTACAGTATCACCCCAAAGCTCGCAATACCATTCAGAGTTCACGAGAGATCATTTCTCGTTTTTCTAGGCATAGCATGGTAAAAAAGGGATGCTCTCTCTCTCTCTGATGTCGTAAAGGTTTAGGCGCTCTATGTGTGTGTGTGTGTCGGAGCGCTGTGCTAGAGGACAGTTTGAAAATATTAGGCTAAGAAAGATCTAGTGAATGAATTAATAACTCAATTAAATAAAATGTAAAACGTTGTTTTAAGTCTTTTTACCAAGATTGAAATCTGTAGCTATAGGCCTACCTCTGCACATGTGTATAATTCTCATGCGTTGTCGGAGTTGTAGCCTAGGTGGGCGGAGACTCAGAGACCGTCTATTTCTCATTCATGTTTTGCTTTCGGAGCGCGAGCCGCGAGGATGCTTTGCGGAAAGATATATTTTAGCTAAAAACTAAACAAAAGTTTAGTAGTGAATTGAAATGTTAAAAAGTTTTGCTTAAAAACTATTCGTTTTATGTATTTTTTAACTGTTGATATGTTAAAGCATTGTTTAAAACATAATTTACCATTTTTCTGGTAGACCTATCTTTAAAAGTTGTTCGTGAAAGACATTCTATAACTTGTTTTAAAAGATTTAACGTTGACTTTTTTGTTTTTAACTGGTTTTAAAATCTGTAGGTTATGTGAAGGAAAACATTCTAACCTGTTTTAAATTGTTCTGATAGGCCTAATAACGTTTTAAATACTAGCCTATAAACCTTTGTATTTTAAAGGTCCGTATCATTTAAAAAGTTATTAAAGTTGTATGTGAAAGTGTAGCATGTCTGTTTGCCTATCGCTTACATTTCACTTTTTTTAAAAAAAGTTTAAAGCACATAGTTTTGAACAGATTCATATTTTTTTACTTCAAAAACGCATTCTCAAACAATGATCAGATTTCACCATTGAGCGAGGTGGATTATCCTATCGACGAGTGAATAAATCAGTAAGATAGTTAATTTTTTTATTTTAATTTTTTTAGACAACTATTATTTTTATAAATGTTATTTAGTGTAGGCCTAATTATAAATAAATCTAGTGTTAGATGGACGGAGACACGGTTTCACACACTGATCTATAGGCTGCATCATGAAATTTCTACCGTCGATGAGTGATGTAGGCCTATCATACGGAACTTAAAACTAAACTTTAGTAGCATAGGCCTATTGTAATGTTAGAGAACTCGAACTTTTATTTGATGTATTCTTTTTTGTTTTATTTTTAAAACTTGTTTTAAATGAATGCACATTGGGATGTTGTTTTGAACGGTTTTAAATCTGTAGCCTATGTGAAGGATCACATTCTAACTTTCTTCAGATAACGTTGTAAAATGTACGAATACTAAACCATTGCATTTTAACTTTATACATAACCTAGCCTATATTGTTTTTAAAAGTTTTTAATTGTATGTGGAAAACAAAACTCTTCTTTAAAGAGTTGATCCGTTACCCAATACAACGCTTCACTTTTTAAAAGTTAAAAGCACGTCGTTTCGTGTGTGTGTGCCAAATCTACCCTGTTAGAGAGCATAGAGTTGTAAAATAAATATAAGTTCTCCTGTGACATAGGCAAAGCAATGCATGGTAAGTTTATTTATATTGCACATTTTATACACTGGCAATTCAAAAGTATACTTTACATAGAAAAAGGATAAATAATCACAAAATGTATTCAGCCGATCGATGCTTTTCTGTGAGTTCGTTGCAGACGGTAATCCTATGGTGCGTATCCCTTAACAGATCCAAATGCGTCGTAGGCTACCGTTTAAAAAAGCCAAGTGATTTTAGAAAAAATATATTCCAACACTGTAAATCCTCAGAAATAGGCCGCGAGCGCCCTTTCCAAAATCACTGCAAATGGGCTGGCAAATGATATGACATAATCCTCAGGTTGTTTATTGATATGATCCACAAGAAGTATGTATCTTGTCCCCGTTGTTAAACAACACACAAAATCCGTGCCGTGGTCTCGTGCAGGTTTCGTGTTTCTTATAATCCACTCTGTCAGACGGTCCAACTTGTGAATTTTAGAGACTGATTTTTAAACAGCCCTCCTTTATCCCGTCACACTATGGGGAGGGGGTTTGTGTGTGTGGGGCTGGATGTAGGCCGTGTGAAATTCTCCCACGCTCCAGGTGTGTGTGTGTATATGCGCGTGCGTGTGTGCGCGTACACGGATCGTGGGAACTTTGTATTCTATTTTCCCACGAGCACGTCATCTGACCACGTGTTGTGGGTGGGTCTAGGGGTGGAGTCTAGGTCTGTCTGATGTCAGGACATCAGGTATCCCATTCTAACTTTTGGGATGTAAGAGTGCGGACGTGTTTCGCGGAGCTCCTCACGAGGACTTTTGGAATAAAACCTCTAAGTTTTGGAGGTGCTGGTTCTTTTTCAGCAATCGGATTTGTAAAAACGTAAGGCTATTTTTTGATACTATGATTTTTAACATGATGTAGTTTTAATATCATGACGTGTTTTATGTAAAATGTAACATTTTACAAATAATGAAAGTTAAATGTATCTTTTTGTAATGAAAAAACACTTAACTTGTATACTTTTCTGTAAATGACTGAACATTGACCTTTTAACATTTTTAAAAATGATGTTTTAGATGTTTTAATGCTAAAACATTTTGATAACTTTAAGAAAACACTCTTTAAACTTTTTCTTTAATGTTTTAAGTGTATGAACACTAATGATATTATATAAATGGGCTTAATAGTTTTAAGCACTATACGTGTTATGTGAAATGTATGATAGAAAATAGAACTATTTGCTTGATATCATTTTAATACATGTTGTTTTAGATGTTTTCATACTAAAACATTTTGATAACTTTAAGAAAAAACTTTTTAAAACAGATGTTTTATGTAAAATGTAACATTTTGCAAATAATGTGTAAATGTATCTTTTTGTAATGAAAAAACACTTAACTTGTATACTTTTCTGTAAATGACTGAACATTGACCTTTTAACATTTTTAAAATGGTGTTTTAGATGTTTTAATACTAAAACATTTTGATAACTTTAAGAAAACACTCTTTAAACTTTTTCATTAATGTTTTAAGTGTATGAACACTAATTATATTATATAAATGGGCTTAATAGTTTTAAGCACTATACGTGTTATGTGAAATGTATGATAGAAAATAGACCTATTTGTCTGATGTCATTTTAATACATGCGGATTTAGATGGTTTATTAAGAAAACATAACTATTTACTTGATATAATTTTAATACAGGCTGTTTTAGTTATTATTGTGATTGAAAACAGTTGTCTTATGTAAAATGGAACATTTTACTCAATAAAGTAAAGACATGTAATGTGTTTTAATGATATAAATTGACTTAATGGTTTTAAGCACTATGTGTTATGTGAAAAGTACAACTTTTCTTCAAATATATGTTAGAAAATAGAACTATTTGCTTGATATCATGTTAATACGTGTTGTTTTAGATGTTTTCATACTAAAACATTTTGATAACTTTAAGAACATTTTACAAAATAATGTGTGAAGGTAAATACCTGTACTGGTCTTAATGGCTTTAAACACTAGGTAATTGTGAAAAAATACTTCTTCAAATATAGTAATTAGATCTATTTGCATGATATAATTTTAATACACGTTGTTTTAGATGCTTTCATACTAAAACATTAAGATAACTTTAAGAAAACACCTTTTAAACAGCTGGTTTATATAAAATGGAACATTTTACAAAATAATGTGTGAAGGTAAAATACCTGTACTGGTCTTAGTGATATAAACGGTCTTAATGGTTTTAAGCACTGTGTTATGTGAAAAGTACAACTTTTTTAAATGTATGATGGAAAATATAACTATTTGCTTGATGCAATTTGAGAAAACCCTATTTAACAATTTTTACAAATGTGTGAAAGTAAAAAGATTTCAAATGTAAACGTGAAAACCCTTTCTTTAATAAAAAACACTAAACCTATCTGTTTTCTGTCATCCTTCTTAAAAAGATTCAAATGTATTGTTTTGAATGTTTTTCCATTATTTTGAACATTTTTACATTGAACAAGACAGGTGCCCGTAACAGGTGTACAGCAGGTGTCCTGTCCGGAACCGGGTCGGATGGGAGGGGTTCCGTACCGGGTCGGATGGCCGGGGTTCCGTACCGTTGGAGAATTCCCGCGGTCACATGATCTCTCCGGAAGTGGGGGTGGTGGGGGGGGGGGTGGGAAGGGGCGGAGCTAGCGTGGGAGAATTCCCACGCTCCGGATGGTCAGACCGGAAGTGGGGGTTGTGGGGGTGGGAAGGGGCGGGGCTAGCGTGGGAAAATTCCCACGCTCCAGATGGTCAGACCGGAAGTGGGTGGGAGGGGTAAAAGGGGCGGGGCTTAGGGCGGGAACCAATCATAGGGCGGCAATAAAACTGTCAGTTTGATGGATGGTGCCCTATATAGTCTCTCTGTTACTGATGTTATTTTTGTGTTTGTTCATTTCTCAGGAAGAGGCCAAGCTGTCTGCAAGATTTCCTTCATTAAAAGGATGTCACCGTTTCAAAATTATTTAATTATTTAATACAAGTTTGAAATACTAATGGTAGAAGTTGTATTTTAATACAAATTATTAAATTATGTAATACATAATACATTTAATACAAAATTATTTAATACAAGTTTGAAATACTAATGGTAGAAGTTGTATTTATTATTTATTGAAAAGTTAGCCAAAGGATGAATCAGCTAATCCAAAAATAACCATTAGATTAATAGAAAAAATAACAGTAACACTTTATTTTGATGGTCCCTTTTGAACGTGGTATTGACTATGTAACTTTGCAACTATATATCAACTAACTCTCATTGGAGTATTAGTAGACTGTCTGCTTAATATCTGCATATACTTTATTGTGATGGTCCTCCAACAGACACTCTACTGACTATAAGTCATTTTGCAACTACATGTCAACTTAATCTAACCCTAACCAGTCTATTAATACTCAACTAATACTCTAATGAGAGTTAGTAGACATGTAGGAGCAACGTTACTTATAGTCAACAGAATGTGTTAAAGGGACCATCAAAATAAAGTGATACCAAAATGACTGTTAGATTAATCGACTAATCGAAAAACTAATCAATAGATGAATCGACAACAAAAATAATTGTTAGATTCAGCCCTACTCTAAAGTGAATACAGGTCTTTATGCCTGGGCTTTGCTGGATCATTACAAAATACCAATATTATTTTTGTTTTCACATGCCTTCATGAATCGTTTGCTATGTTCTTTGGGTCATTGCTAAACTGTAAAATTACTTGCTTCTATTGCCTATTTATTTCTATGTTAATAATATCTTGAATTGATCTTTTCACCACTATGCTTGACAGTAGCAAAGGTGTTTAACTGTATATATTGTACACACCAAACATAGCTTTACGTTTTCAGTACTTAACCCACAACTGAAAGTGCTGAAAACATTTTTAATGTCTGCACAGTTCACAGGATAGAGCTCTGCCATCCCATCAGTTTATTCTTTAATATGTTTATTTGATGCAGTGTCAGTAGCTGATACTATGGAAACAACCTCCAGGTGTGATAATTGTCTGAATCCCACATAAAATCACACCAATTAATTTGCTGATGGCGCTAGTGCTACCCTCCTAGTTGCTGTGTGAGGGCGGCACTAGTGCTATGAATGAATCATGCACTAATAATACGTAAGGACTTGTCCGCACCATCTCTGCTCAGACCTTAGAGTGGAACACAATGCTGTTTCATCAGTGTGTGCCTCTTTGTTCTTGCTTATTACAATTGAGGACACTGACAGCAAGTGTTTTTACTTTTACTTTTACTTTTAAAATGATGGCTCTATGGCAGTGTTATTCAAATGGACCAATCCGGACCACGGCTTGGTTCCATCCGGACCGCGGGACATAATTGCGCTATTTTACCATTTCTACAGATTAAAGTGAGCAGCGCGTCAAAACAACAGAGCGGTACACACCACAATGATATTTCGGAGCTCTATCTATAGTATTTTTTATCTAGAGTCAAAAGTGCTTCATTCAAGCCTTTTCTACTCTGTGCCCTTGCTAAAAACGTAAAGCGCCACACTAAGAGTTGCAGATGGCGTGGTTATTTAAACAACAGTAGCAGAAACACAGTGTACAGCAAAATACCGGTAGATACTTTCGCTAAAACACTGCAGAAAACAAGAATCCTGGTATATACAGCCAATACAATTATTTTTATCTGTCAAATAGATGACTCTGACAGTTTAACTAACTAACTAAACTAAGTTAATTTATGGCGTATCCGCTCCAGGGAGTGAAATCCTCAAATCCGCTCCAGAGATTGAAATCCCTGACAGTAAGAGAAATTCCCGAATTTGCTTCAGTGTAAGAAATTCCCCAGTCCGCTCCAGTGAGAGAGATTCCCCAGTGCACTCCAGTGAGTGAAATTCCCCAGTCCATTCCAGTAAGGGAAATTCTTGTGCCTAACTCAGAGAGCATTGCACTGTCTATTATGGCTCTATCCTTTATTCTTTATATCTATTAACAGCTCCACACCAGCCCCTGAGCACAGTACAGAGTCCAGCGATGGCTCCAGCCTCTGACCAGAGTCCAGTGATGGCTACATCTCCAGCCATAGTGGCCGAGCCTAGCTTACGGGTCAATGCCATGGAGGCTGATCCTTCCTGGGCCCCTGATCTGTCGGCGCCACCCTGGTATATACAGTGGCAGCCCTCGTGTGAGGACTGAAGAGTGTAAAGACCAGCGACTCTACCTGCGTAACTCCACCCAGCAGAAACAAGGCACTTGAGTATCGGTTTTCTTTCCTTTTATACAGCTTGTTCTCATCAGCTTGTTCTTTTGACCTGTTTTCACAATGTGCTTCCAAATCCCTACTATTACTAACACTCGTAAACCATGTCTCACGTAGGAGGCAGCACAATCCTAACAACCTTTTATTATTTTTCTTTTGGTCTCTGCAATTGCCAGTCTGCTGTAAACAAATCTGACTTCGTTACATACACTCACCGGCCACTTTATTAGGTACCCCATGCTAGTAACGGGTTGGACCCCCTTTTGCCTTCAGAACTGCCTCAATTCTTCGTGGCATAGATTCAACAAGGTGCTGGAAGCATTCCTCAGGGAGTTTGGTCCATATTGACATTATGGCATCACACAGTTGCCGCAGATTTGTCGGCTGCACATCCATGATGCGAATCTCCCGTTCCACCACATCCCAAAGATGCTCTATTGGATTGAGATCTGGTGACTGTGGAGGCCATTTGAGTACAGCGAACTCATTGTCATGTTCAAGAAACCAGTCTGAGATGATTCCAGCTTTATGACATGGCGCATTATCCTGCTGAAAGTAGCCATCAGAAGTTGGGTACATTGTGGTCATAAAGGGATGGACATGGTCAGCAACAATACTCAGGTAGGCTGTGGCGTTGCAACGATGCTCAATTGGTACCAAGGGGCCCAAAGAGTGCCAAGAAAATATTCCCCACACCATGACACCACCACCACCAGCCTGAACCGTTGATACAAGGCAGGATGGATCCATGCTTTCATGTTGTAGACGCCAAATTCTGACCCTACCATCCGAATGTCGCAGCAGAAATCGAGACTCATCAGACCAGGCAACGTTTTTCCAATCTTCTATTGTCCAATTTCGATGAGCTTGTGCAAATTGTAGCCTCAGTTTCCTGTTCTTAGCTGAAAGGAGTGGCACCCGGTGTGGTCTTCTGCTGCTGTAGCCCATCTGCCTCAAAGTTCGACGTACTGTGCGTTCAGAGATGCTCTTCTGCCCACCTTGGTTGTAACGGGTGGTTATTTGAGTCACTGTTGCCCTTCTATCAGCTCGAACCAGTCTGGCCATTCTCCTCTGACCTCTGGCATCAACAAGGCATTTCCGCCCACAGAACTGCCGCTCACTGGATGTTTTTTTCTTTTTCGGACCATTCTCTGTAAACCCTAGAGATGGTTGTGCGTGAAAATCCCAGTAGATTAGCAGTTTCTGGAATACTCAGACCAGCCCTTCTGGCACCAACAATCATGCCACGTTCAAAGTCACTCAAATCACCTTTCTTCCCCATACTGATGCTCGGTTTGAACTGCAGGAGATTGTCTTGACCATGTCTACATGCCTAAATGCACTGAGTTGCCGCCATGTGATTGGCTGCTTAGAAATTAAGTGTTAAGGAGCAGTTGGACAGGTGTACCTAATAAAGTGGCCGGTGAGTGTATATTACTAATAATTCAAGTCTCAGCCTCATGACCCTGACTGAGACATGGATCAGACCAAAGGACACTGCCACACCAGCAGCCCTCTCCACAAACTTCACTTTTTCACACACCCCTCGCCTGACTGGGCGAAGTCGAGGTACTGGTCTGCTCATCTCCAATTAATGGAAATTGAATCCTTTACCATCTCTGTGTGACAACAGCTCATTTGATTTGCATGCAATTACTATCACCATTCCTATTAAAATCCATTTTGTAGTTGTTTATCGTCCCCCAGGTCAGATTGGCAATTTCTTGGAGGAGTTGGATGTGTTACTCTCAACCTTCTCTGAGGATGGTACACCTCTGGTAGTTCTTGGAAACTTCAACATCCACCTAGAAAAACAAGGCTGCTGATTTCCACACTCAGCTTGTCTCATCTGACTTCAAGCGAGTATCTACTGCAGCTACTCACAAATCAGGTAACCACATGGACCTTATTTACATGCGCTACTGCTCCAATGACTGCAGGTCGCTCCACTGCACGCCTCAGATCACACCTTCCTCCTCACTCTTAATCTCAACCTGACTCTTAACACAACACACACTTCTTATCAGGTCACCTTTTTGGCGTAACCTACACTCACTCTCAACCTCCCGCCTATCCTTTTTGGTCTCATCCACACTTCCTCCCCCTAATCAGCTCAAATCACTAGATTCTAACAGTGCAACTGCTACTATTTTCTCCATTCTAACATTGTGCTTCTACAACTTATGTCCCCTTTCATCCAGGCCAGCCTGCACCACCCCCTCTTGGCCCCTGGTTATCTGATGTTCTCCGCGAGCATTGTTCTAAGCTCAGGGCTGCAGAGAGGAAGTGGCACAAATCGAAAGATCCCACTGACCTTGGTTTGTATCAGTCCCTCTTCTCTTCCTTCTCTGCTGATGTCTCTACTGCTAAAATGACTTGCAACCACAACAAAACTAACAATTCCTTTGATTCTCGCATACTTTTCAAAACCTTCTGTCTTCTCAACCCTCCTCCTCCTCCTCCTCCATGATCAACCCTAACAGCTGACGACTTTGCCACATTCTTCATAAAACACCCGCACTCACTCATATCATCAACACCTCTCTTCACACTGGTACTTTTCCCACAGCATTTAAGCAGGCTTGGGCAACCCCACTGCTTAAGAAACCCACTCTAAATCCAGCACATCTAGAAAATTACAGATTGGTATCCCATTCATTGCTAAAAGACTTGACGAGTCGTTTTCAACCAAGTCTTTATCATTATTGCACAGAACAACCTCCTGGACAACAACCAGTCTGGTTTCAAAAGCAGACACTCAACTGATACTGCCCTGTTCTCGGTTATTGAAGCTCTGATACTGTCAAAAGCAACTTCCAAATCCTCAGTACTCATCTTGCTGGATCTGTCTGTTGCTTTTGACACAGTTAACCACCAGATCCTCCTGTCAACCCTCAAGATTAAGGGCATCTCAGGAACCGCACTACAGTGGTTCAAGTCTTACCTCTCAGGTAGGTCCTTCAGGGTGTTGTGGAAAGGTGGGGTGCCTCAGGGCTCAGTGCTTGGAACACTTCTCTTCTCCATCTACATGTCATCACTAGGATCTGTCATTCAGAAACATGTTTTTCCCAATCACTGCTATGCTGATGACACAAAGCTCTACCTCTCATTCCAACCAGAGGTTCCAATGATGGCTGCTCGCACCTCAGCCTGCCTGACAGACATTTCTTGCTGGATGAAAGACAACCACCTTCAACTAAACCCTGCGGCCCCGGCCAACCCAACACTCCATCAAAACTTCTCCATTCAGCTAGGTTCGTCAACCAAAACTCCATCCAGGAAAGCCAGAAACCTTGGAGTTGTGATTGATGATCAGTTTAACTTCACACACGTGTAACCACAGAAATGTAAAAGTCAAAGTAAACTGTCTGACTCTGAATGGGAACATGGTTTGTGTAACATTAGCAACACATTATTAGCTGGTTGATAAAATAGACAAGCAAAAGGCTAATCATATTAATTATCGTTATGTCCGCCGTTGTTCCATTGTGCAGCGTTTACCTCAGTAAGTTGACTGAGTGGATCTCTGAGCTGGTTTGAGTGAGTGAAGACGGGGCTACTTTGCATTTTCATGGTTCCACGGTTATACTAATTGAATGAAGGGTGTAGAGTTACATTCAAACTATTTCAAGGCATGAATAATTTTTTTTTCACAGGAAAAAAATATTTGAATATGTCATTTTGGTGATCAAAGATGAGTTTTAAGTGATAAAATTATTGACTACAGGGGGACCCATGCAGGCTTTAAGCTTGCATATTGTCAGGCTAGCTTTGCTTAATTGTTTACTCCTTTCATGATACGCAACTTGTAAAACATTAAACATCACTTTAAATGTGCATTTACTGTTGCTGCTGCTGTCAACTCAAAAAGCATGTTAGCTTGCTTACATGCCTAATTATCCACTCTTTGTAACAACACAACTTGTAAAACCAGTGTTGGGATGGTTGGGCTCTGATGCGACAACGTAGTTTTCAAAGCTTAGGTTTGAAAAAATTGCCGCTTCACAACCCCACCTGATGCATAAAAGGGATGATTATCCCGTCACTTCGAGGGCTGTCAGTAGAAGATCAAGATGCAAATGACTATTTTGAGAAAGAGAGACCGATCCAAAGTTTGGGAGTATTTTGACATGAAATCCCCTACTTGGGTAGGCTAATGCAATAATAATAATTCTTCTTCGTCTTCTTATAATTATTATTATCATTATCATTATGGTAGACTGATCATAATGTGTTGTATATGTATGAGCAAATAAATTGTTTTAGTAGTGCTAATGTGCTAATAACTGTATTGATGTTTTCTTTTTCAGGTTTGATGCTTTCTTTGTACTCAACAATTTGTGAATAACAACATGTCCTCAATGCCGAGGCACCTTAGGGCTAAGCATGCAGATAGCCCTACACCCCCACCGACCCAATGCTGCAGCAGGGCCTACTCACAGTAAGTAGCCTAACTTTTATTTCAAGATTATATATGATCGAAAGTATTACAATTACTAAAA
Organism: Semotilus atromaculatus; assembly: GCA_031834385.1. NCBI lineage: Eukaryota > Metazoa > Chordata > Actinopteri > Cypriniformes > Leuciscidae > Semotilus > Semotilus atromaculatus. The sequence continues at coordinate 31,363,449 of JAULUF010000001.1, forward strand.
TTATTATTGTGAAGGACACTCAACCATTTTCTTTGCTAGAGGATGAAGGCTTCAGGGCTTTGTTACCCAGCTAAACCCTGCCTACATCCTCCCCAGTAGGAAAGCTCTGAAGGCTATGGTAGCCAAGAAGCACATAGAGAACAAGGAAAAGGGCCAGGCTGAGGTGAGGAAGGTTGCAGCAGTGAGCCTGACATCGGACATCAATTAACACTGATGTGTGCATGGCAGTAACATGCCACTATGTGACCTCAGAGTGGAAGCTCTCATCCATCCTTCTGGGTGTGGCCATGTTCCCCAAGACCCACACAGCAGCTCACATCGCAGAGGCAAAAGCCACTCTGATGGGAGAATGGGGTATCTCTGGAAAAGTGGACCAGCGGAGAAGGCTCTGGGCTGGACGGGACCAGCGGTGAAAGCTCTGAGTCCCAGTCTATAAGCCAGTCCTCCTCTTTAAGCTCCACTAAAATTCCCACTAGCACGTCGGGCATGACGTGATGCATAGGTTCAGCATAGGTTCGGCTGACGTGGAGCGCAGGCTCGGCAGGGCTGTACGAAACCAGCGGTGAAGAAGTCTCTGGGCTGTTGCTCACGGCAGGATGAGACTCGGGACGGGGATCATGGAGTGCCGTGAACCGGGGTGACATAACGGTACTGACCATGTACGGTTAGCCACACCATCTCAACACGGAGTCCAGATACCGTTCAAGGGTCATGTTGGGATTTCCCGGTGGCATCCATGAGGTGAAGTGTGGGTCTAATCCACTCCAAAATAAGTCCATCAGCTGCTGATCAGTTAGAGTAGTTAGATGGCTGTACTCTACGAACTCCTCTAGGTAGGATTCAATCTTACGGCCATCTCTGATAAATTGAGCACAAGATCTGACCCACTTCATCGATTTTGAATGGTGCTATCTTGGTCGGTTCTTCTGTTACGGGTGGTGTTAGCAAAAGAAGCAGGCAAAGTCAAAAGGCTCAGATTCTAATAAACTTTACTAAAGAAATCCAAACTCAAACTGATACAGGCAGGTAAACGGGCAGAGGGTACACACACAAAACACAGAGGTAACATTAACACCTTACATAAACGAGAACCGACCAAGAATGAGGAAAAACACAGGGTTTAAATACACAAAGAACAGTTAGGGAAACAAGACACAGCTGGGGCAACACAGGTGACAGAACTGAACACTAACGAGGAGCTGGAAAACTGAAACACAGGACTGAACCAAAGACACAATGAAGGGGGAAAACACAGGACATACATGTAATAATTTCCTTTGCTCCGAAATGATTTGTCAGATATGGTGTCGCTAATGCATATTGTGTTAAAAGCTTCGAGTAATGAACCGTTTTTCGGCACAATTTATATACACTGAACAAAATTATAAATGCAACACTTTTGTTTATGCCCAATATTTTCATGAGCTGAACTCAAAGATCTAAGACTTTTTCTATGTACACAAAAGGCCTATTTCTCTCAAATATTGCTCACAAATCTGTCTAAATCTGTGTTAGTGAGCACTTTTCCTTTACCGAGATAATCCATCCACCTCACAGGTGTGGCATATCAAGATGCTGATTAGACAGCATGATTATTGCACAGGTGTGCCTTAGGCTGGCCACAATAAAAGGCCACTCTAAAATGTGCAGTTTTATCAACAGCACAACACCACAGATGTCACAAGTTTTGAGGAAGTGTGCAATTGGCATGCTGACTGCTGGAATGTCCACCAGAGCTGTTGCCCGTGAATTGATTGTTCATTTCTCTACCATAAGCCGTCTCCAAAGGCGTTTCAGAGAATTTGGCAGTACATCCAACCGGCCTCGCAACCGCAGACCACGTGTAACCACACCAGCCCAGGACCTCCACATCCAGCATCTTCACCTCCTAGATCGTCTGAGACCAGCCACCCAGACAGCTGCTGCAAAAATCGGTTTGCATAACCAAAGAATTTCTGCACAAACTGTCAGAAACCGTCTCAGGGAAGCTCATCTGCATGCTTGTCGTCCTCATCGGGTCTCGACCTGACTGCAGTTTGTCGTCGTAACCGACTTGAGCGGGCAAATGCTCACATTCGATGGCGACATTTTAGAGTGGCCTTTTATTGTGTCCAGCCTAAGGCACACCTGTGCAATAATCATGCTGTCTAATCAGCATCTTGATATACCACACCTGTGAGTTGGATGGATTATCTCGGTAAAGGAAAAGTGCTCACTAACACAGATTTAGACAGATTTGTGAACAATATTTGAGAGAAATTGGTCTTTTGTTTACATAGAAAAAGTCTTAGATCTTTGAGTTCATGCAAAATTGGGGCAAAAACAAAAGTGTTGCGTTTATAATTTTGTTCAGTATATACATATGATATATGATGACTTAAGAAGTGTAGTTTTCAAAGCACAAGGAGATGCAAAGCTCACTGGCCTCACCCCACTTATCAACAATAACAATTTCCAACTCTCAAAGTAACATATTTTCCTCTGTACTGTTTCTAGAAAAAAAAAATAAAAATCCCCCATTTCCTCTGAAACTACAGATGATGCTGTCCCATGAGACTGTCCCATGACACATCTGCTGCTTCATTTCCCCTCCATAGCCAAATGAGAAGAAGAAAACTATGGCAGCGACACAACTTGCTTGTATAAGCATGTAAAGACTAAGAGATCTCCAAGTTAGGGCAAATTGTCACTTTCCTCATTACCTGTCCTTCATATTTCAAGACAAAAATTTAAGTGAAGTGTCTTTTATAGCATCATAAAATGGTTTCTATGCTGTCAACTACATTGCGCATGAAAGCAGCCATGGGGTGAGAAAACAGGAGAGAAAAAGTGAGCAAGAATGGAACCGACATAGATGGATTTGCAAGTTAAGCCATATGGCCAGACTTACAGCTTGAGAACTCCAGGGGACACGAATGTTCATCCATTGGAAAGTTATTCAGTTTAAGCTGGCACTCTGCATCAATGGTCAACCTACAGACAGAAATGTCCTTAATTAGATTACTCTATATAAGCTGTTTCATTGGCATACCCGTAACAACATTAATAATCTACAACACTAGAATACAGTGATTTACATAATACAACGAATGACATAACATGTAAGCTGAGAGTTGGCATCAAATGCAATTAATAGCAGGCGTGCTTGAAAATTGTTATAACTGGATAAATGCTTTCCATAAGAAAGTAATCAGACTAGAGTTGCAGAAAGAATCAATTAAAGAAGTCAGGGTGTACCATTAAACCATGATCACTTGTAAAGGGTTTTTATTTATAAAGCTACCCAGATAGCAAGGTAATATTGAAACAATGTTGAGTTTTCCTCCAAACCACCATTTTGTTTGAGATTGACGGTCCAAGAGACATGGAACTAGCATTGATTTGTAGCCTTTGACCACAAGATCATGCGAGTTTGTATCTCTAGAGGCCGCCCCCCAATTAAAGGGCCGTTTTCAAACTATGAAGGGCACCTAACCCTATTTTTCGAAAGAAAACGGGTATATCTTATGTCTTGTTTGTTGAACCACCTGAAATACGTTAGATGCCTCTCCTCCTTTGTTTTACTGGCTTGTTTTGGATTGTTACTGACTGTAATTAAATACATTAAATTTAATGCTATTAGTGTTTAAATAAATCAGATCTCAGTTGTAGTGCTTTTCAAAAATGACCAAATGGACGGTGCATGGACATCTTTTGACGTTCTTTAAAAAGAAGAGAACAGAAGGTATGTTGACAGTCTTTTAGGACATTCACTTGACACAAAATTAGAAAGAATATAAAGTAAATCATGTACAGTACATTGATTGAATAAAAGATGTTGTCAAGTTATTGAAAATTAATGCAATCGCCAAGGTGGTAATGCACACATGCAGATGTTAGGTAAATGTGCGTGTTTATTTCCAAAATAGTCAGGTTTTATTCACTAAAGCAAGGGCAGATTAAGGTCTACACAGGCCCCTATAGGCTCCGTAATGATAGAGCCCCCCCCATGATTTATTTACAAAATAAATCATGTATTTTAGTGATGAGCTACATATCATATAATAATGATATATTAATGGCTATTCAGGTGAGGTGATTCAATCTTTTCTGGCCCATTGTCAAGGCTGGATTCAGGATCACCCCTGACAGAAGTAAATACTTCCTATATAAGGGGATTTTATGGTACTAAATATTTACCTCTAAATTATGCACCATTTACCATCTGTAATACCATGGTGTAACCACTAGAATGCAGTACAGCCCTATATATAAATATATAAACATGGATGTGTATTCTCTACAATGGTGGTGGCTGAAGTACACAAATCAAGTCCACACACCCTAATAAAATATTACTAGTAAATGTAATAAGTAATCCTTTTCGGATTTACTTGAGTAAAAGCACAGAAGTACTTTTTTTTTTTTAAGTATTCAATGTAAAAAGTACTTTTGACAAATGTACATTTATTTTGTAATTTCATATACTCCATCTTACTACTCAAAATATGTACTAGACGCACAGATGGAGCTTAAATAGGTTATAGCTCAATATGACATCATTGTAAATCATTATGAATTTTCATTAAGGAAGATCATGCAGACATTTTATTTTATTATCAAAACTTATTATACATTGATAATACTACTAATGATATTTTCTGATAATTCAATTATCAGTGAAAATATATGACAGGGGATGCGAGTAAAAAATCAAATAAATTGTGCAAACAAGTAAAAATAACAAAATATATCATATAGTAGGCCTATGTAGAAATTAGGAAAAACAAAATGTGTGTAAATCATATAAACATACAATATAAAACAGGGCAAAATGTGTTAACATTTTAAAGCCACAGTGTGTAAGTTTCTTATTTAAAACAATAACAAAGACATTGATAACACTGTTAATGAGCGTGGAATCATAGGAGGTGTCGTCTTCACCTCCACAGCCACTGAAAATCAATCCGATGGGGCAGAAATCATGTTCATGGATATCATATTAATATTAATGTTACTGTGGTATGAAGCTGGGTGGGGCAGAGAGCCGTCAGAGCAGAGCGGGGCCGGTGCACTGAATGCTAATAGCCATGTTTCCACTGTCGGGCCAAAAGCAAGCATGCTAGTGCATGCCAGTTTCCACTGTCACTTCCAGGGCTTGATCGAGCCTCATCTGGGCTTCCTTGGGCCCAACAGTTTTTGGCCCGCTGAACACCTTGGTCTAAAGCTTGAAGAGTGCTCATGAACAAATGGTGGAGATTATCTGAGTCAGGAGAGTGGCAACACTGCTGCTCATTTCTCATGTTATCATGTCAGACTACCAGCTAACAAAAACCTTTGAGACATTTAATAAATTCAGTGTTTCCCACAGAATTAGATTCTATTTGTGGTGGTGGTGGTGTGAGGGGTGAGGGGTGAGGGGTACTGGGGTGTGTATGTATATGTATATACACATTTCCATTGCCAAGACTTAGTGTCAGATAACTTAAAAACATTGCTATTGCTACACTTTCTATGACTGCTCCACAGACTTCTTGTTGCAAATTTTGCACCCTTTAAGCATTTTATTTTACGGGCCTTTCTGAAAAAAATATTCCAATGCCCTATCATATAGACCCCTTTTGCGCCGACGTCACAGTTACGTCACGGCGCTAGCTGGAGGCAAAACAAACGGACAACTGCAGGCGGCTAATACAAACCAGCACAGATTCGGCTACATAATAAGGAGCTTAAATTATTATTATTATTATTAAATGTCATCTTGATGTGTTGTTGGGTGCAAGAATCAATGAAAAATGAGTATGCTGTATCTGGAATTTTTATTTCTAGAAAATATTCACATCATTAAAATTGCACCGTAATGTCACTCTTTACATTGTCGTCTTCTCGGCGCTGGCTCGGCGGAACTGCGGATCGTACCAACAAGTCTTGTACATGACCATTCAGCACATAGTTACAGGCATCTAAAGATTTATATGCCCTCAGTTTCTCTTTACGCTCGGTTTCTCTATCAGATAGGTGTAGAAGTCAGGCCACTCAACCGGAGGTAGCGTTAATCCTGTCAGATCGTCCATGCATTGAGTGAGCGTGTACGGGTCAGCCGTAAAACGTTTTTTACGTCTGGTTCCGTCCGTTAAAATTAACTTTTGCAAATAAAAATCGCGGTGCTGGACACTGAGTGACCTTGCACATTAAGATAAAATCGGATTTTCTCCAGTCATTGTTAAAAAACAAGCTAACAAAACTTGCAAACTAACGTTAGGGAAGCGGCCAGAGGGATCATTCTGCAACCACCTAAGCTCCGCCCACAGAAAAACGTCACCATGTTTACCAACTGATAAGGGGTCTAAAGGAAGGCCTCAGGACAAGGTCAACATAATAAAGAAAATAAATGCCACAATCAAGACCTCGGAGCAGAAATGAGTGAGAAAACACCTCATATGTGTCGTTCACAGTAAGATAAGGGTCTTTCCTTGCCATTAATGCTTGGATAACACGCTTAGGCATTATTAATAATAATAATAATAATAATAATAATAATAATGTCTAGTGCGGTGGCTGTGTGATATAAACCTACCAACGTCCGTTGTCATGAGTTTTGGAATGACTGATCGCAAGAGGAAAAAATTACGCTTTAGTCGCATAACATCGGTTAATGGAAACGCCGTCATTTCGCAATAGTTTTTGATCGATATTTAGAAGAAAAAAAAGAAAGAAAGAAAGAAAAAAGAAATCGCAAAAGTTTTGCTCGAATCTGTAATGGAAACATGACAGCGTTTAACATAGACTAACTTCTCAGAGTTATGTTTTACAACAGTGTTCATTATACTAACCATGCAACTCCGGATTGATTCTGGAATCTTTGCTGGGGGAATAAACACAACAATCCGTCCTCCAACGCATGGTCATGTTCTGATTCAGATCGTGCTCAAAGAGGAGGGGCTATTCGCGCGTGCGCGCGGCCTCCGTTGTCAGTTTGTGAGAGAGGGAGGGATGGAGCAAGCTACGCGCAGCTCTACAATAAAACACTATTTTACCCATATTAAATAGTTAAAAATCTGAAAATCAATCCGTGGCGGTCAGCGTGATATTGTGGCAGGCCGCCACAAATTAATGAATGTATAGGAAACCCTGAAATTACTGTAAATCATGTGTCAAATGTCGATGCATGGAGTCTTGATTATTTAAGTAAAGACCAAACATTTGCTACTGTCATGATTATTTTGTGATCTAACTAGTTTTTAGTCAGCTAGTTTCATGCTGGTGAAATTGTAGGGTTGTGTGACATTGTTCTATGGAGGCGTGTTAAGGCCGGGTTTCAGGGTTGCACTGTGGAGCTACTGGAACGACAGTGGAAACACTGCTTGACTTTGGCCTTGCGGCTCGAGGTCTGAGTTTATTGGCCCCGCCCAGTACTTTGTTGGCCCTGGCTCACACTGTTCCTGGCCCTGGCTCCCGATAGTGGAAAAGCGGCTAACGAGATACATACGAGATACATAACGAGTTAAAGTTAATCATAAAACAAAGTTAGTTGCCGGTTCCTGCCTCCATCTTCCCTGAACTTGAACGTTTTATCACTAAATTTCACATTATTTTATTTAATTCGACAAATAAAGTGACCTGTATGAATACAAGCATGGTGGAATGATGACAACAGTGGTGGTTTGGCAAAACTTTGCTGTGAGTGGGCCAGAGTGGGTGGAATCAGATGAGAGTGAAGACCATATGGAGATTAATCAGGGAAATTAAAAATCAAGGGAGAAATGAGGAAACTCCTTTGAAAAAGGTGGAAAGAAGAAAGTCAAAAAGATGATGAATAACTCTAAAGGAAGGAGTGGTAAAGGCTTGGTAAAGAGGATTATGGATTCAAGGTAATACTTAGATTTAGTGAAGAAAAAGGGTTGCATGCTATGAGCCCAGTGAAGAAGACTACGATATTAAAAAAATCAAGTAGGTGAGGTAAAAATGGCCAAAGTTTTGAGAGATAGGAATTTACTTATCATTTATAATAATTAAGAACAAAAAGAAAGGGCTTGTAGGATGAAAAAAGTAGGAATACATAAAGTGACAAGTGCTAGCCATGTGGAGAAGAGATACACGTGGAATAGGGGAGTGATTTAAGTGATTTATACCCGTCAAAGTTACTATGGATGACATAAAAGCAACTCTGAAAGGAGAGAAACTGAGTGATGTGGGAAGATTACATTCCATTATAAGATGAATAAGATAGTAAGGGATAAGATGAGATAGTGAAACTATACTGTTGGAGTTTGAGGAAGAAAATCTCCCAAACAAAGTAACTTTAGGATACATGACATATGAGGGAACATGTCCCTACATATGAGATGCTTTAAGGGTCAACTATTTGGACATACTGCTCTGACATGACAAAGGGAAAAGAAGGTGTGCTATATGTGGAGAGGATCATGAAAATGAGGAACGAGATGTAGACAAAATGTTTGGATTGTTGGGGAAATCACAGTGTGGCCTATGGAGTGGGTGCAAAGTACAGGAATGTCAGCTCACCCCTTCTGAGGGAGGGTTATAGAGCAGCATGTGCTGTTATACCTTGCTGGTCATCCGCGTCAGGGCATCGGACTCCCTACTCAGACTGCACCAAAGGTCCGTCTCAAGAGACTTATTCCCTTAAACTTTTTGGCAGCATGGAAGCTTCTGCCAAACATGTCTCGTTAGGTCCTGCATATTGTAGATAAGGGTACATAATCCCTAAGAGAAGTATATATTCCTAGATACCTGAATCAGGGAGCAGACAATTTGTCAAGACAGGGGCTGAGGCAGAAGGAATGGAAACTCCATCCCGAGACGGTGCAGTTGATTTGGAAGGAATTCGGCCAAGCGGAAGTGGACTTGTTCACATCCGAAGAGACAACGCACTGTCCGCTATGGTTTTCCCTCATACATCTAGCTTCACTGGGGCTGGATGCCATGGTTCAGATGTGGCCATGGCTGGGTCTATATGCATTTTCCCTGATCGTTCTGCAGAGAGATTCTAGAGAGAGTTCGCCAGGATGGGGTTCATCTGCTGTTAGTAGCCTTTTCTGGGTGGTTCAGAGACCTTTTATCTCTCCTGTACAGCACTCCATGGGATTTTCCTCTCAGTAGGGACCTCCTGTCGCAGGTCGGGGGCACAATCTATCATCCCCAGACAGTGATGTGGTGTGGAAGCTGTGGGTTTGGCCCCTGAGAGGGACCAACTCCTGAAATCTGGTCTCTCAGCTCAGGTTGTTGAGACCATCCTAAACTGTAGAGCTCCCTCTATGAGGAAACTGTACACCTTAAAGTGGAGAGTCTTCCCTTTATCTTAAAAAATATAGCTAAATTACAACATATGATCGCAATGACAAATGCAGAAAAGTTAGTTAATGTGTTCATGACCTCAAGGCTAGATTATTGCAATGCTCTACTGGGTGGTTGCCCTGCATGCTTAGTAAACAAACTCCAGCTGGTCCAAAATGCAGCAGCTAGAGTTCTTACTTGAGCCAGGAAGTATGACCATATTAGCCCGATTCTGTCAACCAGGGGTTAAAGTGAAAAAAAAATCCTGAGCCTGAACTTTTTTTGGGAGGGCACAGACGGACTTATCTTTAATGGCACCATTTATTTTCAAGTGTTACGGCTGTATGTTAATGGCATCTTTTTATGAATGAAGGCCAGTATCACTGATATTTATATAGCTACTTATGTCTCGATTAAAATGATTTTTCTTCAAATTTTAAACATTAGGCTTCAAAAAATATAACTTAAAACAATCCTCACTTAAACCCATAATAAATGTCATATTTACCTGTTCATTTCCTGTCTAACAGGTATGAAATATACAGAAATTTAATAACTCTGTTCTCTTTGTTCTTTGGTGACAGAGAGAATTAGTGGCTGCTGTCACTTTAAGATCTGCCGCTGCTGACAGGATCTCACGCATATCATTCTCTCACTACTATTTACTTTCATTTGAGATTTTATTTGACTCATTTAAGACTGTTCTTGTGAGGATAATCGACAAAACAGACATTTTGGCATAAATTTGTGTTATCGTTCATTCAAGCGCTAAAGAGAACTCAATACTGGCGCGCTGTCTGCGATACTGGTGAACGTCTTTCTGTGTGTGTGTGTGTGTGTGTGTGTGTGTGTGTGTGTGTGTGTGTCAGGAGGACATTCACTGACAGCGCGTTCTCTTTTGTCTTATCGTGTATGAAAGTATTTGCGTGAATAAGAGCGTGATCATATAATTCTAGCTAAGGGATGACAGAAAGAACGCATGCTGCATTAATTGCGTTAAATATTTTAACACGTTAAAGCTGGACAAAAGGAATCGCATGTTGACAGCACTACTTGTCATACATTGCTGACAGAAAATTCTGCGGTTTAAAGTGGACTCGTTTTATGCCTACACAGAATGTTTTTAGTAAGCTACACAGAGTTCTACATCAAATATTTAGCTAACAGTCTGAAGTTACCTAGCAGCAGTGTATGTTAAGGTTAGCTCCTCGTAAGGCTAACATCAACAGGTGTAGACAGAAAATATGATTATCCTGACCTGAGCAAATTTACTGAATCAACCTACTCGCATCTCCTTTCTTTCTTTTCATCCACGATGACATTAAAGTCACTTGTTGTTTCTGGCTTTTCATCGTTGTCTGTGCCGCAACCGCTATACCTGCTCATTACAACTTTCAGTGAGCTATTTTACACACGCTCGGTCCTGCTCCTCCGTGGCAATGACGGCGTGCGGTTAAAAATCATTACAGTCCAGGTGGCTGTCCAGGAAATTACGCCCGTGGGTAGGACATCATTCCCAGGGTTCATGAACTTGCGCTCCATGCTTTCACCGACGATGCCAACGTGACATATGGATTTCAATCACACTAGGCTTGTTCAACTTGTACCGGCGCTGCACAGACCAATTGGTTTATGACAAAGTACCGCGAGAGCGATTCAAAAGCATAAGGAGCGTCTGCTCTCTAATCGCTCTTGCGGTACTTTTGATGACCTGCCCTGCTCTGCTTTTGGTAGGCTTGTAACGTTAGTTAGAGCTGTGTTCCTCTCATATGATTGGTAGGTGAAATCAATTGATGAAATTATTAAACCGCATGCAAGTTCCCAATTTTTTTTTTTTTTTCACAGCCGCACGCCGGAGATCCGGCACGGTGCCGGAATATTTTAAGCCCTGGTCAACACTGCATTGGCTCCCCATGAATGCATGGCATACATTTTAAAATTTTGCTTATTACTTACAAAGCACTAAATGGTTTAACTCCTCAGTACATGAGCAAGCTCCTAACACATTGTAGTCTTAAGCCCTATTCGCACGGGATTAGTACTATATGGTGACCTCTAGTCATTTGTAATAATTGCGGAGGTTGTCTGTGATCTTAATCCCGTGCGAATCGGTCATGTCTGTAATTTGTAAAGTAATAATTCCCCCGCAAATTACCTACCATATTTCGCCGAACACCTAGGTCCTGTGGGAATATTAGTCCCGTGCGAATCGGCATCTCTGTGATTTGGCGGATCGTATATAATTTTTTCAAGGTGTTTGTTTCATGTGCGCCTTTTTATCCATCTTTCGCGAAGAATGGAGGCTGCGCTGGAGTGTTTTGATAGTATTTTGGGTGCTGGGTCATATCGCTATACACCATACAACTATACAATTTGCAGAAAGAGAAAGCTGAAAATCATCAGAAGAGCAAAAACAAAAATAATGATTATATGGAGATGAATGGTATAGCAGCATGCGGTAGGGAACATTCTTCTGTTTATGATATATCATACAGATAGACCTATAATAACGGCAAGACATTTCCAAGCAATAGCCTCGACGTCATCCGGGAGAAAAGTCAGTAAATTTGAGTATAATCACAGGCTTCGGTTATCCCGTGCGAATGCGCCACACGAAATTCAGATGTGGGGGGGTAATTTCTAAATCACACAAGGTCCACAGATAGTACTAATCCCGTGCGAATAGGGCTTTACACGTCTATTGCGATCTCAAAATGCGGGCCAGTTGATAATAAATAGAATATCAAAATGAACTGCAGGCAGTAGGTCGTTTTCCTATTTCGCAAACTCTGGAATAGTCTTCCTAGCTTTGTTCGGGAAGCAGACACACTCTGCCAGTTTAAATCTAGACTAAACACACATCTCTTTAACCTGGCATACACATAGCACATTATCAATTTCTATTATTCAAATCAGTTAAATGATTGTTAGGCTGCATAAATTAGGTTACCGTAGTTAGTCGGATCAGTACGTATCCAGATCATAGGTGGACCTGAACCTAGACATGACCAGGTCAGCAGAGACCGTGTCTACTGGACAATCCCCTGTGAATGCCTCGTCGACACGACAGCCATTGGCATCACCAGAGACCACACGAACCAGACAGGTCCTCTGCACAGACCATCTGGCCAGCTCCGGCTCCATACCGGCGTAATGAATCAATCTTCAAGCAAAAGGAACTGGATGAATACTTGAATGGTCCCAATCCCAATCTGAACTCTGACTTGTGATGCAGCCTGAATCATAATCACACCATGTTTGTTCGTTGGCCAGAGGAGAACTGGCCCCCCTTACTGAGCTTTTCCAAGGTTTTCCATTCTTTCACCTGATGGAGTTTGGGTTCCTTGTCACTATTACTTTGTGGCACTCTGAGATTAAGGCCTAAAACATATGCGAGAGTCTCTGCGTTTGGCCGTGGTTCTAGAGGGGTTGTGCCTGGCGCCGAGCCCATTGTCTCTCTTTCAGAGAAGTTCCTCACTCTCAAGCAGGGCTCTGAACCAGTTAAAGTGTAGCCCCTACAGTTCAAACCGCCCCCTCTCAGTGGGACTCGAACCTGTCCTGTCCACATGGGAGGCGGGCAATATGACGAGGCGGCTAAAGACAGCAGTCTCTAGCGTCATTCGCTAGAGCAGGGGTTTTCAAAGTGGGGACCGCCTGGGGGGCCGCAGCAAGTTGGAAGGAAATTTTTATTTTATTTATTTTTTTAAGTATAAATATTTATATTATTATGAGTATTGATATGAAATAGCATTATAATAATTTGTCGCATAGCCTATCTGAACATTATACTTGTAATGCTAATCTTTCAGAGATGCACCGATTGATTGGCTGTGACCGGAATTGGACGTCAGTCTGACATATGCCGATTTTATGCCGGTCTAATGGACTCGGGCGCCGCATGATTAACATCACGCAACATCAGCATCACACGTGCACACACGAAACGCACATGTAGGAAACCTCGTGAATTACGGCCGTTTCAGATCGCAAGCAGAGCAGCGAGTTTTTTTTGTTTTTTTGTGCAGGTTAATCAAGGAGTGCGTTCACACTGAGAGCAGGAGCAGTGCGTGAGCAGCAGTGAAGTGGATTTCGGCACCGAGTCTATTTTTGCTGCTCAATTAAAGTGAAAGCACACTTTTGATGGACAAAATAAATATGATTTCACACAAAAAGTGCCTAAAATGCACATAATTTGCATGTCTAGTGTGTTTTAACAAGAACTGGAGATTAAGTCTCAAAAATATTTATAGAAAATTTACCCATTTAAACTTCTTAACGTCTTAATTATCCAGTTTGGGTAAAACTATATGGTGTTCTATATATATATATATAAAAAAAGAGAAAATAAATATTTGTGTGTGCTTTAAAGTGGTTAGAACAAATCTAATCAAAATCGGCTAAAATCTATATCGGCAGGTCAAACTCAATGAAAAATTGGAATCGGCCTAGAAAATTGTAATGGTTAAGCTCTATAATCTTTCTGATAGGCTGGTATCAAACACCATCACATAATCTGATGTTCACCTAGAGGTTTTATTTCTTTATTTCTACATTTGCCGTAGTATTGTCGATGGGTTTAATAACACATCCTGCAAAAGGGGGGCCTTGGCTAGAACCTAGTGGTATTTGGGGGGCCTTGTCATGGAAAAGTTTGGGAACCCCTAGAGCTAGAGAACCTCTTGAGATCAGGGGAGTGAGGTTTATACGCCCAGCTCTCACTGTCCTACGTCTGTTACACTAACCCCCTAAACTTCACTCCCATCTGGGTCAAGGCACAATTGTACCCCCTCCAGTTCGCACCACCCCCTCTAAGGGGGACGCGAACCCGGGCCTGTCCTCATGGGAGTCAGGCGCTCTAACAAGGAGGCTAAAGACCGCAGTCTCTAGCGTCAGTCGCTAGAGTGCCTCTTGAGATTAGGGGAGTGAGGTTTACACTTACATCTCTCACTGGCCTACGATTTTTACACAAGGACCAAAAACCGGAAGCAAACCAAATTAACAGGAACATAAACAAAAACAAAATCAAGTTTAAACATTCTGAACAGAAACGCTTATTTGAAATTACTATTAACCGGTTAATAACCGTTTTTTTTTCTGTTTAAGATTTTAATTTGGCAGTCAACCAATCATGAATTCAAATAGTACGGCCTATGCAAATGTTGACGCATTCAACATGGGTGAAATCACCCATTTTACTTTTATTCTTTAACATAACTTTATTTCTTTTGAGCCTAATTCCTTGTCAAATTAAAAATTATATAGTTGTATATATCACTGATTTGGCCAGACGAGCAGTCTATCTACCAATAACATTAGAGCGACAGCACTACGAACGCCCACAAGCAACTCGCAGTACAGAGACTAGCTACATACAGCGACAAAGTCGCTGTCGGTGTGAACGGGGCTTACGGCATCATTCAGGTTGTTTGGTATGCAGGGAGTGTGTGTGTGTGCGACAGAGAGAGAGAGAGAGAGAGAGAGAGACTGGAGTCTGGTGCAAAGTCATAAGACTACAGTCATTTACATTTTTACATTTATAAAGCTTACAGTTTGGTAAATAAAATGTTGTAATCATTGTGCAACCACTCGTTGTGAAACCACTTTTTTTTTTTTTTTTTTTTTTTATCCTACTTCTGGTTTAACATATTAAAATTCATGAATGTGACTGTTGACCTGCTCTCGGGTGACATTATGCTTTTACAAATTTCAGAGATCCCAAAAGAAAGGAGGCAGTAGTTTGATGTAAACGAGATATTAAAAACTTGAACCTTTGGGCCATAAATGACATCAGACTCCTAAAGCTAATGCATTTGTTTTAAGGGTTGTAGTCCTTTTTATCCCACTTTTTATCCCACTTTTATCCCACTTTTTATCCCATTTTCATTATCCCAAGTGATTTTATTTTAAGTGTTTTTCACCAAATTGTGTTTATTCAACAACAGGGATGTAGAATCTAGAATCAACATCACATTGTAACATTGATTTAATGACACTACCATTTATTTTTTTTGTTTTATTTAAACATGGTTTCAACATTAATTGAGGGTGAAAAAGTGATACTCAACCAACTCCACTTTTTGTAACTTTAACTCAATGCAGTTTGTGTTGATGCATCAACGTTGACTTAGAATTGTTTCAGTGGTTGTTTGCTATCTGGGTATGCTCAATATAGGTATGAGAGGAATAATTAACAAATAAAAAAGTGCATTTACCTTAAAGTGTACAGTATACGCCCATCGTTCCATATCCGAAGCATCCGATTGGGTGTGGTGATCCAATGGGCATCTGCCTTCTTGGAGTTGCGGAAAAATGTGTCAGGGATCCAGATTTTTCCTACCATGTTGCTGTTGAGACGTAGAACCTTCATGGTGCTGTTGAACTTCAACCGCCTGTCATACCACGTCTGGGCGAAGAAGATGTCAATTGTGTACTCCTAAAGAATCGTAAAGGGCAGACCTTTCAGACCTTTGTGTAACTGACAAAGGCAAAAACAATTCATGAGTGCATACACCTTTGTCACAATTAGAATATATGCATTCCACTTTATTTGGCATTTTTGGCCATTTTAGATGAAACAAGAGAAGTAAATGGGATAAAGAAATGACAAGCCAGAATATGCACTATTGGCCATTTGTTTGGCACAAATTAACCAAAACAAACACTGATTTAATCCATGTTAAAGCTTATTTCTTACTTGTGCAAATTCAAACAAACACTGGAGGCATGGTTAAACAGAGGAGTCAACAACAACTGTAGGATATCTGTTGCCATATGTTTTGTACTGTTTCATAAGTAGATGTTTCACGAGTTCACACTTACAAATAAGTCAGATAGAATAAATGCGTATTTGTCGTGCTGTCCGAGGAGAGGGCTCTGGGCTAGGTATTGGGCCCGACCCCAGAGTACTCCCCCCATATTCCTGACTGTGAAAGAACAAGCCAAGAGTGAGGAGTCGGGGTGGTGGAGGGATGCTGAAAACGGTCAAGGAATGTTAGGTGAGTTGACAGAGTGAATATATGTGCTTCCTCTCGTGCTGATAGGGTAGACATGGTAATTGTTTGATGACAAGTTGATTGGAATGATTATTTGAACGTGCTCCTCCCGAATTTTGTTTATAAAACATCATTTAGAGACTGTCACAGCCCAAACTTATTTTTTACAAGTCAGAGATGCATACCATACAGAGATTGAAGTAGCCAGCAACACTTGTGTTTATTTGGAGGTTTGAATCTTCAATGAATTGGCAATGGACCAAATTGCATTATTGTTCAAGTTGCAGGAAACTGGAAAATATGAACTGTTGATTACTCACATATTTGTTGATGTTGTTCATAAGTTTTTGGGGCAGACCTGACTTGCTAAAAAGAGATAGTCTTCATCCCTTCAGGGATGGTGCCACTCTTCTCTCTAGATATATGGCACAGTCTTAGAGTTGGTACTTGACTAACTGGGGCGCAGGTCAGGAAGCAGACAGACTTGCTAAACCAACCATCTGCTAGCCACCTCACATCACAGAAGTCAGATAAATATCAGCACATACAGACTTGGTCACCCGGATACTCGAATATAGAGAATGTGTCTGTTACCGGAACTAGTAACATTTTTTTTTTTTTTTTTAAACACACAATTTACATTTAAGAGTAAAAAATGTATAGATGTATAAAAAAAAATATATAAAAAAGATTGAATACAGATAAACAAAGCATAAAACTTGCTGAATATTAGATCCTTTTCTACAAAACCATTTTTGTAAATTATATGATCACAAATCATAACCTAGATGTGCTCGATTTCACATAAAGCTGGCTAAAACCAGATGATTATTTTAAAGGAGTCTACACCCCAAGGTTACGGTTTTAAACATGGGGCTTGTCTGAAAGCCAAAGGGGAAGCTATTGCTACAATTTACAGTAATATTTTCAGTATTTCTCAGAGTTCTGGATTATAAATATAAATCTTTTGAAGTGATATTGCTTTAAATAACGTCATGTAGTGTAAAAAATAAATTACTTTTGATATTTGAACTGGCTACTCTATACAGCCACCAAGGCACCACCCAGACTTTATCAATAATTTGCTGATTTTCTATCGGAGTTAGTACTGGCTGCAGATAAAGACTTAATTTTTACTTAATATTTTAACGCACAGATAATCAAAAAGATGTATTGGGATTGCCATTGATAGACATTATAAACTGGAGTTAGAAAACGTGTCAGGACCCACTCATTGTCATAATCATTCTTTAAATTTAATATTGACAGCATACACATCATCTTACATTGAGCGAGACGCTCAAACAATACTGGAAGTGCACAAAATCCCAAGGGTGGGGCTAGCCAGAACCAGCTGGGGAACAAAGCTTCATTCGATGTTCAAAAACAGAAAATAACAGCACCTTTCAGCATGTCACCATCATGCAAACATGAAATGTCAAACATACCGTAGTAGTTGACAGGTTATACAGGGTTTTGGATTCCACTGTTTTTCCATTGTTTGATATGTAAACATGCTCTTGACACATTTGGCACATTTGGCAGTTGCGCTCACGTCTAGTGTTTTCTACAGCACCTCGAGCATGAAACGGCATTCTAAAAACATGGCACACTATGAAAAAATAAAAATAAATGAAATACTGAATCACTTGGAAGAGAATGTTACTTGAGTAAAGAAATTGGGGCGGTACTGACCCAGGGACCTCCTTTTTTCAAAGGAGAAGAAAAACATCTCTGGTTACAAATGTAACCATGTAGTGTAATGTAATGTCTGTTTAGGCTATTAAGGATTTGTAATTTTGCCAAAGAAGAACATTTACTTGAAATAAATGTTAATTTAAAAGCATCCTACTTCAGTGTATTATGTTACCATATCATCACGCTTAACACAGAGAATTTGAATACTTGTAATGTGAGAATTGGGTGTGGGTCGGGTGCGGATATATAAATTTGAGAAATCATAGGTTCGGGTGGGTGGATGATTTATTTTTAACAGTGACGTTAGAGCTGATCCGCTCATCTTTACAGCCCTCAGCATCATATCATTCTTGGAGTGAGACTCCTGACAATGAAACTTTAGAAGCTGCCATACTAGAGTGGGCTCTCACAAGCAGAGGTGAAGGCAGCTATAGTCGTCACGTAGACCTGAAGCTGTGAGGGGGATAAACCCACAGAAAAACCGTCCAGAGGAAACTCCTGGACTAAAGTCAAGTCAAGTCAAGTCAAGTCAAGTCAAGTAAATTTATATAGCGCTTTTCAGAATACAGATTGTATCAAAGCAGCTTCACAGTATCAATCAAAACAACATAACAATGTTCGTTTCTAAGTGGAAAAAACATCCACGTTTGGTAGGGCTGATCAATGGTATTAATGATTGGTTAATTAATTTGAATATCCCCAACTGAGCAAGCCAAAGGCAACAGTGGCAAGGAACCGAAAAACTCCATCAAGTGACCCAATGGTGTCCTAAAACTGCATCAGGTGACCCAATGGTGTCCTAAAACTCCATCAGGTGACCCAATGGTGTCCTAAAACTCCATCAGGTGACCCAATGGTGTCCTAAAACTCCATCAGGTGACCCAATGGTGTCCTAAAACTCCATCAGGTGACCCAATGGTGTCCTAAAACTGCATCAGGTGACCCAATGGTGTCCTAAAACTCCATCAGGTGACCCAATGGTGTCCTAAAACTCCATCAGATGGCCCAATGGAGAGAAAAAAAAACCTTGGGAGAACTTAGGCTCAGTCGGGGGCCAGTTCTCCTCTGGTGTTTATGAACTAGAGGCCGGATTTACAGTAACTGTAAGATAAAAAATGTATGTGAATGCCTGGCTGAAGAGATGCGTCTGTAGTCTAGTTTTAAACTGGGAGAGCGAGTCTGAGCCTCGAACAATATCAGGAAGGCTATTCCAGAGCTTCGGAGCTAAATGTGAAAACGCTCTCCCTCCTTTGGTGGATCTGGATATCCTAGGAATGACCAGAAGCCTCGAATTTAGTGATCTTAAAGAGCGCGATGGATTATAGGGCGATAGAAGATCCGTTAAATAGACTGGAGCTAAACCATTTAGAGTTTTATAAGTCAGAAGCAATACCTTGTAATTAATACGGAACTTTATAGGTAACCAATGTAGAGATGATAAAATTGGTGTTATTTGATCATATTTTCCTGATCTAGTAAGAACTCTAGCGGCTGCATTTTGGACTAACTGTAGCTTGTTTATTGAAGATGCAGGACAACCAGCTAATAAAGCATTACAGTAATCTAGTCTCGAGGTCATGAATGCATGAACTAACTTTTCTGCATCAGAGACTGATAGCATATTACGTAGCTTAGCAATGTTTCTAAGGTGGAAAAAGGCTGTTTTTGTAACATGAAAAATGATTTTCAAAAGACAGGTTGCAGTCTAATATAACACCCAGGTATTTTACTGTAGCGGATAAAGTAACAGGGCATCCTTCTATGTTAAAGTTGTGTTGTGAGAGGTTTTGTGGACGGTTTTTAGAACCGAAGTAGTAAGCCACTGGGCAGTTAACTGGATCCAACTGGCATTCTCTGCACCATAAAATGAAGACACTCCACTGTAGACTGTACTGCTTCCCCCCGCTCTAGAGTAAAGGACGGTCTCAACAACCTTGGCTCACGTAAATACGCGTCTATAGTAGTGTGTTTATCGTGTTCTCTTTCATAGGTTCACTCAACGCTGCGTAGCTTAAGACGCAGTGGGAACGCCCTCTGGGTGTGCCGATTGTCTGAAGCCCTTATAGAATCACGCCAATTCATTGGCTGATGGCGCGGGCGCCGCCCCGACGCTCTTGCGTCATCCTACTATACTAGCGCGCGCGCCATCTGCTCCTCAGATTTCTCTGCCTTCACGAAGCGGCCATCTTAAGCCCTTCGGTCTCGGTTTTTCTGGCCCAAATAATTCGGATTTATCATCAGCATTCTTCATCTGCACTTCAGCGACTGCGAATAGTGGAACTCAGTTCTCCTTGCGGTAAAGTGCCATGGAGTTTCGTCGGTGCCCGCCGCCATGCGTTCGCTTTATTGCGAACGACGACCCTCACAGTAAGTGTGTTAAATGTATGGGTTTTTCGCATGCGCGCGAGGCTGTTTTAGGCTTGTCTAAATGCAAGTTTTGTGACAACCTGCTTCTCAAAACCCTCCGCTCTCGGCTCGCGGTTTTTGAGAAGGAGTCATTCGTCCCCCCCCGTCGCGCTCCCGAGGCTGCCGAGGCCTCGTTGGAATCCGCGACCTGGGGTTCGGATGTAGAGCTCGAGGATATAGAGTACGAGCAGACGGGCCATGCCCTTTCTCTCCCTCCCTCTCCCGAGCACCCACGCGGTGTTCGGCCAGTCGAGTTTTCGCATGATTATTTATGCCCCAGCCCGAGAGCGCGCGAGACGGTTTCTTTCGGGCTGGAAGATATTATTTACACTACAGCGTCCGACTCCGAGGATTTCGGGCCTGCTTTAGCTACTGACGGTCTCCCGCCTAGCGGCCAGGAGGCGCGGCCTACTGCGGCCTACACGGAGCTTATCGACGTGCTTTCGCGCGCTACAGAGAAGCTCTCTATTGACTGGCCCGACGAGCCCCGCGAGTCACAATCGTCTAAACTCGACGAGAGATTTTTAAGTGGCCCTAATTCTAGGCCTGAACGGAGAAAGCTGCCCTTTTTCAGTGATCTGCATCATGAGATCTCCAGATCCTGGAAGCAGCCTTTTTCCGCGCGTCTAACAAACGCGGCAGCCGCTGACTTCACCAACCTCGTTGGTTCTGTGGAGCAGGGCTATTCCGCCATTCCAGCGGTTGAGGACACGTTGGCTACTCATCTTTCTCCGTCGTCTGCTCCGTCGTGGAAATCTCGCCCCCTCCTTCCCTCTAAACCGTGCAGGACTACTTCCGCCCTTATTGGAAAGTCCTACATGGCAGCTGGTCAGGCAGGCATGGCCCTACATACTATGGCCATCCTCCAAGCCTACCAGGCGGACGTCTTGAAGGAGATGGACGAGGGAACAGGAATTACGCCAGAAGCTGTCAAAGAGCTTCGTAAGGCCACGGATCTGGCCTTAAGAGCCACCAAGCACACCGCACGCGCTATAGGTCGTTCTATGGCGGGGGCTATTGCGGCAGAGCGCCACCTATGGCTCAATCTTACAGAGATCCGGGACAAAGAGAAGGTTTTCCTCTTGGACGCCCCGGTCTCTCAATCTGGGCTGTTTGGGGAGGCGGTCAACACTGTGGTTGACAAGTTTCGGGCCGCAAAATCCCAGTCAGCTGCCCTCAGGCAGTTTATGCCCAGGAGGGCTAGGGAATCCTCTAACCCCTCCCCGGCTCAACCCAGAGAACGTTCGTCTCATAGGCTGGATTTTGCTGCTAGGAGAAGTGACTCGGCTCATCCCCCACCTGCTACGGTTTGGGGAGCCCGTGGTCGCCCGTTTCCCCGCCAGCGACCTCATAAGCGTCTGGAGCTGAAGCGGTCTAACAAACCCTTCACTCCAGCCTCCTCGAATCGTTCCTGACCCGCAGGTCAGAAAAAGGAGAGCTTCCCCCGATTTACGAGGTTGGGACAGACCGCGAAAGCGTTTCTGCCCACCTCTCACTTGCTCTCCTTCTCTAAACCTGTCACTTTCGCCACCCAGCGTGTTTCGAAGTGCAGCTGCTACTCGACCTCATTCAAACCGTCTGGCGCAGGAGGACGGAGACGCGTTCGGCTTTCTCCCCTTGCCTCAGACCCGTTTGATACCTGCCGCTCGCATCCTCGGGGACACTTTCGGTTTTCCTCAGGAGCAGGCAGACCCTATGATCTTGATCAAACAGGCAGTGGTACCTCCCACTACGTGTCAGGACGTCAAGTGCTCTCCTTCACGTTGGACCACGCCACCCCACAGAAGTCAGCGCGTCACCCTAACACAGGTATGTCCGCCGCATTGCAACACTCCACTTCCTCTATCTCATTTCTTTCAAGAATGGAGGCGTCTGCCAGGGGTATCGCCTTGGATCCTCCGCACGGTTCGGCTCGGCTACACACTTCAGTTCTGTCGCCCGCCCCCTTGCTTCAACGGAGTCTTTCCAACTGTAGTCAACAGCGCCTCAGAGGCTTCTGTACTGCAGCAGGAGATTTCGTCGCTTCTCCTCAAGGGAGCAATAGAAGAGGTTCCTCCGAAGGAAGTCGAGCAAGGCTTCTTCAGCCGTTACTTCTTGGTCCCGAAAAAGGGCGGAGGTCTGCGACCAATTCTAGACCTGCGCCGGCTAAATTTCTCCCTTTACAAAGGGAAATTCAAGATGTTGACGCTGAAAGCTATTATATCTCAAATTCGAGGAGGGGACTGGTTCGTGACAGTAGACCTGAAGGATGCATATTTTCATATTCAGGTCGTACGGCGACACAGGAGGTTCCTCAGGTTTGCCTTTGGAGAGAGGGCGTACCAGTACAGGGTCCTCCCCTTTGGTCTCGCTCTAGCACCGAGGACGTTCACAAAGTGTATGGATGCTGCTCTGGCCCCGTTGCGGCTCCAGGGCATCCGGATACTCAACTACCTGGACGATTGGCTCATTTTAGCCCACTCCAGGGAATTAGTGACTCACCACAGGGACATTGTCCTTCGTCACATTCAGTCTCTCGGCCTGAGGTTGAACACAGAGAAGAGTGTTCTTACCCCAACTCAAAGCACTGTTTTCTTAGGAGTGCGCCTGGATTCCGTTCTGATGCAGGCCCGTTTGGCTCCTGCCCGGATTTCCAGTCTTTTGACATGTTTGGCTCGCTTCACGCTCGGCCATCGTGTTTCTGTGGGCACTTGCCGCAGGCTTCTGGGTCTCATGGCCGCAGCATCCCCTGTGCTTCCCCTAGGGTTGCTCCACATGAGACCGTTTCTGTGGTGGATGAAACTATCAGGTGCCCGGTCCACAGGACCGGCTCTTCGCCTGTTGAAGGTGTCGCGCAGTTGCTTCCGCGCCCTGTCAATTTGGCGGGACCCTCTCTTCCTTCGGAAAGGGGTCGGCATTGGTGCAGTTTTCCGTCGTCATATGGTTACGACGGACGCCTCTCTGACCGGCTGGGGTGCGGTTTTCGAGGGCAGGCCAGCACATGGGGTCTGGACTGGAGAGACTCTCTCTTGGCACATAAACAGCTTGGAGCTGAGAGCTGTTTCACTGGCCCTTCTTCACTTTCTTCCCTTTCTCGAAGGACACCATGTCATTGTCAGAACAGACAATATGGCGGTAGTGTCTCATGTAAACCGTCAGGGGGGTTCACGGTCGCGCACCCTGGACAGGCATGCGCGCCACCTTCTCCTGTGGTCTCAGGGCAAGTTCCTTTCACTGAGGGCAGTCCATGTTCCTGGGATCCTGAACCTCGCAGCAGATTTTCTGTCGAGGCAGAAGCTCAGATCGGGGGAATGGATGTTGAACCGCCAAACAGTAGCCCTGATTTGGGAAGTGTTCGGAAAAGCAGAGGTGGACCTCTTTGCATCACAGGAGTCGTCCCAATGCCCACTTTGGTTCTCCCTGAGCCCCCCCGCACCATTGGGGGTAGATGCATTCGCCCACCCATGGCCGATGCAGAAACTTTATGCATTCCCACCTGTCAAGTTGATCCAGGCAGTTCTATCCAGAGTGAGGGAGAGCGGAGTCCGTCTCCTACTTATAGCCCCATTCTGGCCGTCCCAGCCGTGGTTCTCGGAGCTGGTTCCTCTTCTGGAACTCCCCCCTTGGGAGATTCCGGTCAGGGAGGATCTGCTGTCCCAGCTTCAGGGCAGGATATGGCATCCTCGCCCCGAAATTTGGAAGCTATGCGTATGGCCCATCAGAGGCCGCTAGCTTTGAGCTTTGGTCTTCCCGCTGACGTCCAGGAGACCATTGCGAGTGCGAGAGCCCCTTCCACAAGAAGGTTATATTCCTCCAAGTGGAGGGTTTTTGAATCGTGGTGTTCGGCACACGCTACGGACCCAGTCAGCTGCCCAGTCGGTTCAGTGCTGGAATTCCTACAGGAGAAGTTTGCCTCTGGAGCGGCTGCTACTACTCTGAGAGTGTATGTCGCTGCTATTGCCGCTCATAGAGAGTCGGATGAGATCCCCCTAGGTAAATTGAGGTTAGTCTCAGCATTTATGCGTGGGGTTAGGCGCCTGAAACCAGTACGCTCCCCTGGAATTCCCTCTTGGGACCTGACGGTCGTCCTGGAGGGCTTAACGGAGGCTCCCTTTGAGCCCTTAGAGTCAGCTCCCGAGCGGATTCTGACTCTTAAGGTTACTCTTTTGTTAGCCTTGGCTTCTTTGAAGCGGGTGGGGGATTTGCAAGCTCTGTCTGTTAGTAAGACTTGTGTAGACTTCGCTCCTGGTCTGGTCAAGGTGACTTTGAGACCGAAACCGGGATATGTGCCCAAAGTATTGTCCACAGCATTCCGGTCTCAGGTTATTAACCTTCACTCTTTCCATCCTCCTCCTTTTGTCTCTGAGGAGGACAAGAGACTTAATTTGCTCTGCCCTGTCCGAGCTTTGAAGTTATACGTGGATCGCTCTGGCGGTTGGAGAAAATCCAGCCAGCTCTTGGTATGTTTTTATGCTAGCCGCCGCGGGCTTGCCGCATCAAAGCAGAGAATTTCCCACTGGGTTACAGAGGCTATTTCACTGGCATATGAGGTGCGCGGTCTGCCTTCACCTCTTAGTATCAGGGCACATTCCACCAGAGGCGTGGCTTCCTCTCAAGCGCTTTTTAGAGGTGCCCTCCTGGAAGACATTTGTGTAGCGGCAGGCTGGTCCTCTCCGCACACTTTTGTCAGATTCTACAGTTTGGATCTTGACATGACTCCAGGTTCCCAAGTTTTATCTGCTTGAACCGGTCGTG
The DNA here is from genome assembly GCA_031834385.1 of Semotilus atromaculatus. Classification (NCBI taxonomy): domain Eukaryota; kingdom Metazoa; phylum Chordata; class Actinopteri; order Cypriniformes; family Leuciscidae; genus Semotilus; species Semotilus atromaculatus. Next base: position 31,388,555 of record JAULUF010000001.1, read on the forward strand.
TGAGTTATCTGGTCTTTGTACTAGTTATGGCAGCGCTTAGCTTGGCGAGTTTGGTATTTCGTTCCCACTGCGTCTTAAGCTACGCAGCGTTGAGTGAACCTATGAAAGAGAACGTCTCTGGTTACTGATGTAACCTATGTTCTCTGAATAGGGAACGAGACGCTGCGTTCGCTGCCAAGCTCCTTGCGCTGCCGACAAGCTTCCTTTTTCGGCAGAGAAATCTGAGGAGCAGATGGCGCGCGCGCTAGTATAGTAGGATGACGCAAGAGCGTCGGGGCGGCGCCCGCGCCATCAGCCAATGTATTGGCGTGATTCTATAAGGGCTTCAGACAATCGGCACACCCAGAGGGCGTTCCCACTGCGTCTTAAGCTACGCAGCGTCTCGTTCCCTATTCAGAGAACATAGGTTACATCAGTAACCAGAGACGTTATTTATACGCGAAAATGAGTTTTTACGTGCATATGATACGCAGTTTTCGCGTGCATTTGATACACACGTAATACACACGCACCCAACACCTCTAATTCTACCCAAACGTATAATACACACGCACCCCACACCCCTCCTAACCCTACCCTTAACAACCCATGCGTATCCTATGCACGTAAAAACTCATTTTCGCGTATAAATAACACGATAAACGGTTCAACAGTTGAAGAATGCTGTTCTTTTGAACTTTCTATTCATCAAGGAATTTTGAAAAAAAAATTGTACACAACTGTTTTCAACATTGAAAATAATAATGAATGTTTTTTGAGCATCAAATCATCATATTAGAATGATTTCTGAAAGATCATGTGACACTGAAGACTGGAGTAATAATGATGAAAATTCTGCTTTGATCACAGGAATAAATTACACTTCACTATATATTCACATAGAAAACAGCTGTTTTAAATTGTAATAATATTTCACAATATTACTGTTTTTTTTGTATTTTTTATAAAATAATTGCAGCCTTGGTGAGCAGAAGAGACTTCTTTTAAAAACATAAAAAATCTTACCGATCTAAAACTTTTGCACAGTACTGTACAAATAATATGTATTATAAAAAAGATTTGGAATCGCATACCTATATATATTATCAACTATATAAACTATCTTCACAACTTTCACTTGCACTGGTACAGCAATATATGTTCTTCTTGTTGTGTAAGTGCATTTATGTACTTCATATTCTTCAATCTCGTTATCCTCGGCAGAACAGAGAAAATCTTTCTGATTCTCTCCTGAGAATTGAAACGCAGTTTCTCTATTTTTCAAGGGATGTGATTGGCTGTTCACTACCGATGTCACACAATCATGTGCACACATTCCATGAACTCAGGATCCAAGTCTGAGTTGACAGAGAAAGTTTTCTTTACAATCTGTATTGTATAAAGTGCCATATAAATAAATGTGACTTTCAACTGTTGAACAATTTCATACCCGTAGAAATATACTGTACATGCCCATGCCACTGTGCAACCTCACAAGCTCTGCATTGGTATATTTTATTCATCTCTGTGTTGTATAGAGCAGAACAACCCTATGGTTCTAAAAAAATAAATAAACAAGTAATATGTGGGTGAATTAGAACAACAACAACTTAAAATATCAGCACTAGGTCAACACTTTTGTCATGAGTATTCAGCATTTTGTGTGTTCCGGTGTGTCTAAGAACTCTAATTTTAATGCATTAGACATAGTTTACATTTTAGTTCCATTGATTCCCTTTTCTCTTCCTGTGTTTACATCCTGTTTCTAGTTTATGTGGTTTTTGATTATGTTCACAAGTGTCTTGTTTAGTGTTTGTTATCTGGAGTCAAAATAAATAATAATTTTATGACATATAGCGTTTGATCATTTTCACAAAACTTTCATGTCTCCTGAATTTTTTTTGTATGCATATCTGAACATGTAATATAATAATAAAAAATGCTCTCTTGCAAATCTAGCTTGATTTTTTTTATTATCAACATTAATCACACTTGTTTCAAAGCTACAACATGCATTAGCAATGCTTTCTTTATTTTTACAGAAAACTTGGGTTTTTATTGGAAAACTTTGTGAACATGGAATATTTCCATTAAATAAAAATGTATTATATAAACCTGACTGCGCTTATCTCTATGGTTCTCCATAAGACCAAATAATAAATGTTTCCATAACAACATAACTTGACCATCCTTATTCTTTGTGCTAACATCACAAACATTCTGCCCAGTTTCACTGGGTAAATCCTATTGATCATTTTAAATGAGACCTCTTTGACTTTGTAATTATATTGATTGAGTATAAGCCAAACCTTTTTCCAAATTATATTGTCTGTCAAACGATTCCAATACGAGTAAATGTAAGGCATAACAAATGCTTCTATTGCTTGTGTTTTGATTCTGAGATTCTGTAATATTTCTACCGTATAACAGTGAAAATTCTGCCAATGAAGGTGAAGAGTTGAACAAGTCAATATATAATTTACTTCATTATTTTTACATCGATTTTTTCATAATACAGCTGTCATAATTAATTAACCCTTATTCAGCAATGCCGTTTTTAAATCACTTAGTAATATAGTAGGGAACAAAATTCTCTTGAAACACAAGTAAGACTTTAAATGCACCTAATTAGCTTTAGTTGTTAAATTTAGCCCATGAATGATGATGATTTTTCTTTTCTTTTTTCCGAGCAGGATTAAATGTAATTCATGGCTTCTCTGAAATGGTGCTCAAGGGACATTTTGCCAATTTGTGGAACTGGCACTGGGTTGATCCCGGAAGAGGATCCTGATCTTCCAGCACCTGGTCTAGACCCACCCCAGCCCCTCATCATGCCCGGCACAGACCCCGAGCCAGCGCACACGCCTGCCACGGACCCTCAGTTAGAGGTCTAATCTGTCCTGGAGCCAGCACCCAATGCCCACTCTATCCACCGCTCATTGACCTGTCCATCCTCCACCGCAGGCCCGGATTGGCTAATCGGGAGCACCGGGAGAATTCCCGGTCTGTTTTATTGGCTAAGAGGGCCGGTGTTGTCATGGCACTGCGTTTAATGCTTTCCCTAAAGGCTCCAGTCACAGCGCAGCATCACTATTTTTTTATTATTATTTTCTCGTAGCCCCACAAAAAAAAAAGTCAGTTGTTAGAGATGTGCGAACAAAAAATAAGAGATACAAAACATGGATAATAGTAGCGCCTACGAGTCAGGGCCGTACCCACCATATCGCGACGATAACCGACCTCCCCATCAGCACTCAAACACCGCTCGTCGGCAATGGCAAAATCTTTGAGATGACCGATCAAAGCAGGATGTTCACAGATGCGCGCGAATCCCAACGCGACGTTTCACGAGATAATATGCAAATAGATAAACTAAACAGCTGTTTTACGATCGAAGTTTTAAACGACCGACATTAATAATCAGTTTGCAAAGACTGTATCAATCAAAGCTCAGCTTCGGGAAGGGGATATTTACAGGTAGAGATAAAGAGACTGAGAGAATAAGAACGAGAGAAGGAGATGGATATAAGAGAGGAGAGCAATAGCCTATTGCATGCCCAGAATGATAACTTTATTACAATGGATTCCTATTTAACACAGATATACATAAGTTATTTGCCAATGACGGTGGAAAAATAATATGCTCTCGAACACCCTAGCAAGATCACTTTTGGGACCTCTGTATTTATAAAACCCTGTGTAAGGCTATTGCACTGAATAGAAAATTATATTTTGAAAAATGCAATGAATTACAAGGCTGTACAGAAGAGTGCACTTTTGCAGACTTATATACTGAGGTTTTAATTACATTATTTTAATATAGTCAAAAGTGGGCCGGTCTAAAAGCATGAAACTCCAGGGCTGAAAATGAGTCCCACTCCGGCCCTGCTCCACCAGCTCGACTATGGTGGTCTTTACTGGATCTTTTCCCTTTCTGTGGGCCTGGTCCTCCCTCTCATTAATGCTCTCTGCGAGTGAAGCCCAACTTCACTGTTTTTGTGGCTTTGCTTGTGGGCAATGGTAGAAGGAAGTGGTCAGATTCAACATTTTAACATTTTCAGTTTAAGCATAATGGACCAGAAAAAAAGCACAGTTGGATTAAACTAAGACATACATCTTATTTCCCTGATATTCTCTTCAGGAAATACTGGAGAGGCCATTTTCTAAACGGATATCTCCCAGAATTAACTTTTTGGACATGCCCATATAAATTAATGTTTAGTTATTGCTGAAATTCTACATTAACATTTTTACATGACCCTGAAATCTGATAAATATAGGTCAGTTGTCAGTTGGATTTCTAGATATCAAAAAAATTGGCTTAATACGTCTGTTGTTATTCTTCTAAATAAGATTATATACAACACTACGCAAAACACTATAGAACTTAAGCATAAAAAAAAAAAAAACATCTGAAATAGATATACAATTCCAGCAACAGCAAACTTAAGGCACCTGGTAAGAGTAAAATGTAATACTTTCAGTTTCTTTTTTTTTTTCATAAAATAATTTGTCATTAGAGCATACTCTTACCATGTTGATGGCGTTCACTGGGCCAATACTGTTGACAAACATGTCTGCATGGATCACGGTTGGTTTGACTGTAAAGAGCAGTGGAGAGAAACAAGGAGAATGTAAAATTAGTTCAGTTATCTCAGAGTACATTTAAAAGAGGTTTATTAAGGCAATGACAATGTATTAAGTCTGCATCTGCATTTCTTTTGTGAAAAAGGGACCTGCTATCTTTCTTTAAAAAAGATCACTTGATTTGATATTTCATCTAATTAAATACAATGTATATGATATAGTCATCCAAATATACACAAGCACAAATAGTAAATATCTGAAGTTGAATTAAACATTAAAAATGTCTAAAATGTTTTTTTAATAAGCTGTTTGCAGTTTTGTTTTAGCTACTGATTGCAGGTCATGACAGAACACTTACTACACTAACTACAGTGAATGAGACTATAATATCAGCAATATTACGGCATCTTGGCAGTACTGTTTGCAAATAAAGCGAGTCCAATGCTCTGCCGTACCCAAGCTGTCACCACCGTTTAGCATCAGTTGTCATTTATAGACTACCCAGTGTGTAACCATGGCATGTAAAAAAGGCTAGTTTGCAGGTTATATGACAGGCTGTTATATGTGATCAATGTACTTTAACAGTAGACAGTCATGCATGTAAACATATGGTCATTGAGGCTGTAAGTGGGATATAAAAAATTATTATTTTTTACAAAGAAATCTTTGTTACTTAGCTAATTTGAATAGCTTGCTTCTTTATGCATGTGTTTCCAAGGGTCCCACTTTATATTAAGTGGCTTTAAGTACTATGTACTTACATTGAAGTTACTACTTTGATACAATGTACTTATTGTGTACATATATGTTTTTACATTGTACTTATATTTAATTACCTGCATGTAATTACAACTGTAATAATTGATGTAATTACATTTGTAATTACACAGTTGACCCTTCCCTTACACCTTAACCCACCCTTAAATCGACCCATACCAGCACACCTGTCCCTAACCTTACCAGGATCACATCTCAATAGCAGCAAAAGTGTTTTACAATATACAACCTGAACACAATAAGTACATTGTACTTATTTGTCTATGTAAGTACATAGTACTTAAAGCCACTTAATATAAAGTGGGACCCATGTTTTTCCATTTTCTCATCTCTCTCATATTTTCAATGATTTTGTCAACAAATATTTGTTTCTCACAACTTCATTTTGTTATGTATTTGTAATTTGTTTAATTCAATGTCTTCACGGTTACTTTCCTGGTGTAGCCTAAATGTAAGCACTGCCTTCTCTGCCAGTGCTTTGACAGAGGTAGAATCTACATCTCCTCATTGGAACTGCAGGACTGGGTAACCACTAGCCGATAGGGCCACTTGGCTAACAGGCGGACTTTCTCTGGCAAGCCTTTTGGTAATGGAGCTCTTGGAGAAAGAAGTGGTTGTTATCGCCATGGCTGCTCCTCTTTCTCTGTGATTCCTTTCGGATGACGGAGGACTAAAAAAATACCATTTAGGATGGTCTGTAATAGAGAGCAGGAGGATGTGGAAGCTGCTATAGATGCTCCAGTTTTAGTCCTCACTCACCAGACTTCCCGAAAACACTTTTGAGGTTTTCCTTAGGTAAAGCAGGCAGTTGAGAGAACACGTTTCTCTCCTGAGGCATCTTCCAGTTCATAGAATGGGTTGCTTAATTCTACACTCCCTTCAGTTAGGTTACCCCTGAGAGTTAATTCCCAAGGGTTCAGACAGTCAGGATAGCAATACTTTTGGTCTGCCCCCTTCATTGGGAGTTATGGGCATCTCTCTAGTCCCATTTCCCTAATGAGGGGAAGGTCCACCTGTGATGTCATTTGACTTTGGTTGCCAAAACTGCTGTGTATCACACATTAGAGATGTGCGGATGGCGGTTACAGCCGCGGATAAACCGCGGATCGGGCGGATGACGTGACTAAAAAAATTTTTTTAATTAAATTCGGGCGGGTGGCGGGCGGTTGAACCAAATTATGTGCCAAAATGCGTTTTCTATTAGGCTACAATGAAAATATTGTACAGTAGCCTATCAGATAAGGTCAGTGTGAAGAGGTTCAGTGTGTGTGGAAGGAAGAAGACAGGGTCGGCGTGACTGGGAAGTGCGTTTAATTTATTTATTTTTGTCCCTGCGTGCCGATCGGAGACGGAGTTCACTGCTGATATTCTGAGAGCTTTCTAGTCTCGCGGCTGTTATCAGCAGCGCCTTGTATCGCCCAATCAGCAGATGGCGGGCGGGTGCGGTTTTGAAAATTGGTCAAAAACATTGGTGCGGATGGATGGCGGACGGATGATGCGTTTTGTGAAGCGGTTGCGGATGAAATAATAGCCCATCCGCGCATCTCTATCACACATGCTTCAGACACTGGCTCGCACAAAGCGTTCCCATAGCGTCAACACCTTCACATTCCCCTTCATATATGTAATCTAGACGTTTTGGAATGTGATGTCTAAAATAAAGGAATATACGTACAAGTTAAACTATAGATAAAGACAATGCAAACAAGATCCCAGTTGAATGAATAAATCAGAGAGATGTTCCCACATCATATGTAAGAGCTTTTCACATAATACATGCTGAGTTTTAATTGAGGCAGTTTGGTGGAATATGATTTTGTGATTCGGTCTCAAGTTTCTCACAGAGGAGCTTTGGAAGCGTAAAAGGAAGAGCGACCCCAGTGAAGGACTGGACTTTACGTTATGTTTTGTTTGTGTGTGTGTGGCAGTCGTCCGTGAGGGGCTGTTTTTGTGTTTATTTTATATGATTAAAGTTCTGAAATTATCTAGCCCTCGCTGCTGCATGGAGGACCGGAGACCGAGCTGGTAGTGCTGGAGCGACGGATCACGTGAGACGAAGAGCTCGCTGCCGCGCTTCTGGGTCGAGGAGAGGTGGCTGCTGTCCGAGAGGGAGTCTGCGCCGTTTGCTAGGAGGCCGGAGCCTGCTGCTGTCCACCATGTTTGGGGACTCGCTGCTGGCTGCCCTCAACCGGAGAAGCCAGTCCACCAAAGGTGAGGAGCATCGAGCCGTCTACCAAAGGATGTCCAGTACAATTGCATGCACCCCAAATTAGAGTCTTTCAGCTGGTTGAAGACCGGGCGGCAGTGTGTTTAGGAACCAGACCAAGATTTTTTTTTTCCTTTTCTTGTCGCTCCTTATGCTTCCGTCTTCTTTTCTTTCGCCTCGTCTGTCCTTACCCCAATGTACTGTGTCGGAAGCATAAAAGGAGGAGCGACAACAGTGAAGGACGAGAGAGGACCTGGTATGCACTTATTATTATATACACTCACCGGCCACTTTATTAGGTACCCCATGCTAGTAACGGGTTGGACCCCCTTTTGCCTTCAGAACTGCCTCAATTCTTCGTGGCATAGATTCAACAAGGTGCTGGAAGCATTCCTCAGGGAGTTTGGTCCATATTGACATGATGGCATCACACAGTTGCCGCAGATTTGTCGGCTGCACATCCATGATGCGAATCTCCCGTTCCACCACATCCCAAAGATGCTCTATTGGATTGAGATCTGGTGACTGTGGAGGCCATTTGAGTACAGCGAACTCATTGTCATGTTCAAGAAACCAGTCTGAGATGATTCCAGCTTTATGACATGGCGCATTATCCTGCTGAAAGTAGCCATCAGAAGTTGGGTACATTGTGGTCATAAAGGGATGGACATGGTCAGCAACAATACTCAGGTAGGCTGTGGCGTTGCAACGATGCTCAATTGGTACCAAGGGGCCCAAAGAGTGCCAAGAAAATATTCCCCACACCATGACACCACCACCACCAGCCTGAACCGTTGATACAAGGCAGGATGGATCCATGCTTTCATGTTGTAGACGCCAAATTCTGACCCTACCATCCGAATGTCGCAGCAGAAATCGAGACTCATCAGACCAGGCAACGTTTTTTCCAATCTTCTATTGTCCAATTTCGATGAGCTTGTGCAAATTGTAGCCTCAGTTTCCTGTTCTTAGCTGAAAGGAGTGGCACCCGGTGTGGTCTTCTGCTGCTGTAGCCCATCTGCCTCAAAGTTCGACGTACTGTGCGTTCAGAGATGCTCTTCTGCCCACCTTGGTTGTAACGGGTGGTTATTTGAGTCACTGTTGCCCTTCTATCAGCTCGAACCAGTCTGGCCATTCTCCTCTGACCTCTGGCATCAACAAGGCATTTCCGCCCACAGAACTGCCGCTCACTGGATGTTTTTTCTTTTTCGGACCATTCTCTGTAAACCCTAGAGATGGTTGTGCGTGAAAATCCCAGTAGATTAGCAGTTTCTGAAATACTCAGACCAGCCCTTCTGGCACCAACAATCATGCCACGTTCAAAGTCACTCAAATCACCTTTCTTCCCCATACTGATGCCCGGTTTGAACTGCAGGAGATTGTCTTGACCATGTCTACATGCCTAAATGCACTGAGTTCCCGCCATGTGATTGGCTGCTTAGAAATTAAGTGTTAACGAGCAGTTGGACAGGTGTACCTAATAAAGTGGCCGGTGAGTGTAAGTCTTAATTACGTTATTTTTTGTTTACGTGTGTGCAGCAGTTGTCCGAGAGGGGTTTTGCCGCTTTTACTTTCGTTTGTGTTTGTTTATTTTATATGATTAAAGTTGTGAAACGTGCCATGATGATGCATGGTAAACTTTTTATAAGCATACAATATAGTGCAATATAGTAAAAGAGGTCTGTATTAATTTTGATTGTATAGGCTATTCAAATCAATTTCTACAACTAAACATATGTTCATGTTTAATATTTCCTCCGAAATGACGTACATGAAGAAATTACCAGTTACCTGTGTCTGAAGTGTACAGTAGACACACCCACATTGATGATTTAAATATATGACTTATCCTCTCCGAAAAGACCAAAAGCATTACAGATAACATCTGAATTAACGTTTATCATAAAACTAATTCTGTGAGACTGAGCAGGATTGATTTTAGGTCAATGTTTTGGCTTTAAATCAATGATGCCCACTGTCGGTAGGGAATAATAAGATGGCCGCTCAAACGCTTCCCGTGACTTCACTGCCTGATGGCAGTTTAGAATGCAATGAGTAATCCAGTCATTATACAGATCAGTGGTGCAAACTTAAATATTTAATAAGGTTCAGAATTTTTGGAGATTAGATATGTATTTTATGCAGTTGTTAAAGGTGAAGTATATAAGAAGTATGTGAGCCAATTGACTACTATTAGTATGCATTTTATGGGTTTATATCCCCCAAAAGTGTAAACACTGTGCACACGAGAGTTTAGGGCTTGGCTACTTTAGCAGGCTGATCCAGAGAGACTAAAAATAGACGTGTGAGAACTGTGAAAAGCATTTAGGAGCATGTTTCCAATTTGAAAAAAGAAACAAAAAAAGTCAAAAGCCTACAAAGTCATTGCCGGATAAGGCAGTGAGACAACTAGTCAGCTGTCTAAGTTGTCGGACGCAGCCATTATATGTGTATCTTGTCTAACACACCTAATTTAGACCTTTAGGAGAGACCGTTAGGAGAGAGCTCTATGATTTGAGTGTTACAATTTACAGGGTCCCTACGCAGCGTTCACTATTCCCTGAGAACGTGAAAATATAAATAATACATAGTGGGTCTAAAAAAAAATAGTTGCAATAGTTTTTGCCAAGGTGGTACCGAAACTTACAGTGATCCGTGATTTTTTACTGCTAAATAAATGGTGATCAATTTTCATTGCGCCCCTAAAGTTTTTTAATATGCTCATACATTTTTCTGTAAAAAAAAAATTCAGTTTAAAAGCTTTCTCTTTTGGAAATAAGTAAGCGTCAAGCTCTGTGTGGGATTATGGCTTATGCGTTACACGGGAAAACAGATTCAACTTCGATTACAAAAGTGATTACCTTCAAAGATTAAACAGGTCATTGCGCTGCAACGCGCTACAATGAATGCTTCAATAACATACAGCTTCATGCAACCGTTCAGAAAGACAAATGTACCAGTTTATGTTTGCTTTGATGTGTCCAGTGTAGACAGGCTTAAATAGTTGTGGTGCATCATGTCAAAAAATGTGCCCTCTGCAAATACATTGGACGGGTTTATTATAAGCGAGACATAGCATTTGCTTTTGGCTACTTATGACATATTGCAACACAACTAAACCTATTCCTGATATGTTGGACGTTTTATTGAGAGTAGCTTTAACCTGTTTGCAAAGTCGTTTGAAAAAATGCTTTATTTTTGTAATTCTGCTAGGTGTCACTAGTGTCGCAGAAACTACATAGTTCACCTTTAAACAAAATAAAACAATTTCACATTCAGTAGCTCAACATAAAAAATAAATAAATAAATAAACAGAAACAGACACCTACCTCCAATGTCTGGTCGCAGCTTGTTATCATAGCCATCTAGTAAGCTGTTCAAAATATGTGTGACGTCACTCTCATACACTTTGGGGGTCAGAACCCATGTTTTGTTTGTCACTTCGTCATCATCACTTTCCAGCTGAACAGAGCTAATGGGTAAAACAAACAAAAAAAAGGTGCATCAAAGATGCTAATTATCCCATTTTCAACACTTTTAAATGCATTTTATTTTTGTACAATGTAAGCTGAGTTCATGCTGATTTTGTTTTAACAACATGAATATCCTTATGATTTGATTCTGCTATTACATATGATCTTGTTAACAAGCCATCAAGTGATTATACTGTAAACATTTATTTCCACCATTCTTCAGGCAATTTGACTGTAGCCTATAGCTCTTACTGTAGGTTGCTCTTTTATTGATCATAGTCTCATAGTTACGTTTCCTTTAAGTATCAATTATTAAACATACATAAAATGTACTAATGCAAATATAAATAATGTAATGAAAGAAGGAAAACCTGGTAGAAGATGTTTAAACTTTACAAAATCTTATCTGAGAAGAGGGGCTAATTTATTGCAAAAATTGATTAAATTAAAGATAGAAATAGAAAGCAGACACGATATGCTAATTTTCTCAATACCACAGAAGTTGGGGCCATTCATTTAAATGACATATTGTGTGGGTATTCTTTCTTCTGCATGCATGTGTATTGGACATATACAGATAGATGTAAGTAGTTGTGTACTTAAGTTTAAGTAATTTAACTTGAACAATAAAAAAGGCGAGAAATGAACAAAGGTATTGATAAATATGACAGTGATATGAATATGACTTTGGAAAGTGTGGGTGTGATACTGCAGGCTGAAGACAGACAGACATACAATAATAATGTTGCATTAGATGTGGAAACGTGCTCTCAGTCGCTCTGTCTTTCTCCCTGGCAGCGCTCCAAGTCAGATTGTGAGGGGAAGGTGCGACAAATGCAAGCCTCTGTTTTCATCACTACAGCATTATTTCATGTATTCCATCTATCTATCTATCTATCTATCTATCTATCTATCTATCTATCTATCTATCTATCTATCTATCTATCTATCTATCTATCTATCTATCTATCTATCCGTCTGTCTGTCTGTCTTCAATTGATAATGAATGCTGAGGGCCTTGGCAAAGCAATCAAACAATATTGTGAGGCAGTAACCATGGAGTCAGAAGAAGATAGAAAGGCATATCCTTGAGAGAAACATGTGACTGAGAGCAGCACTGATCTGGCAGCTTCAGAAAGGCAAGACTATAATATAACACTTTCAGTACATTTCACTTTACATTATATGGGGAAAAAACACTGCATCATTTCAACAACACATTGTTCAACAACACAAGCTGTTCATCAACAGCTTGTGAAGCCCATTTAAAACCTTCTTGCAGAACTCTACTTATATTATTTTTTTAAGCAGTTAACAAAGAAATGAAGACCAAACTTTTACACAGAATACTTTAGTTAAAGTGAACATCAAGCAGGCCTGTCACAATGATTACATAATTGTCAAGCTAAGTGGATTATTTCAGATAACTCATCATTGTGCACTTTAAAAATCGATTACACATTGCATTCCCTGTGTAGACAGCATCCGCTGCTATCTATTGCTTTTGAAGCAACCCGACCCTCACATCTAGTGTAGACAGGTGCCAGCCATTAAGCCAGTGGTTCCCAACCTGGGTGGCGGGGCGCCAGAGTTCGCAGGGGAGGGGGATGGGGATGGGGGTTGGGGATGGGGGGTTGTTTTATATGCTTTAAGGTCCAAATATGGATACGAAAAACCTTTTCACAGGTATAGTTTAGGAATGCTCCAAATGATCGGTCACTGATAATTACTTCCTTCAAAAAGGCTTGGAACGGAGGCTGTCCTCCTTCACCTTGAAGGTGTATGTCGCCGCCATCACAGCAGGTCAATTGGAAAGCACAACCTGGTCATCAGGAGGTTGAATCCTTCCAGGCCACGCCTCATCCCCTCCTGGGACCTCTGTCATCCTTTCAGGTAAGAGCTCCTTTCGAGCCCATGGAATCAGTTGAGCTTAAAATCCTGTCTGTAAAGACAGTGCTCCTGACCACGCTCGCTTCGTTCAAGAGGGTGGGGGATCTGCAGGCATTTTCGGTCAGCGAATTGTGGCTAGAGTTCGTGCCCAAAGTTCCCAAAACTCCCTTTCGGGACCAGGTGGTGAACTTGAAAGCGCTACCCCGAGGAGGCAGACGCATCCCTTGCGCTGCTGTGTCACATTTGAGCACTACGTGCTTACGTGGACCGCACGCAGAGCTCCAGATGCTCACAGCAGTTGTTTGCTTTATGGGTCAGCAGAAGGGAAAGGCTGTCTCCAATCAGAGGTTGGCCCACTGGATAGTGGATGCCATCGCCTTGGCGTACCAGTCCCAAGGCTAGCCGTGCCCCCTCGGAGTGAGAGCTGATATCTGCGGGCAGGGCGACACCCAACACATTCGCAAAATTCTATAATCTCCAAGTGGAGCCGGTCTCTACGCATGTGTTGGGTACAAACAGGTAATGTGCAGGAAGTAGGGGTGTGCCATATCATACTGTCCACGATAACAGCGGTATAAATTTTTACATGATAAAAAGTGTCATATCGCATTTACATTCCATAGCGCAAAACAACAACACCTGTCTGAGAGTAAGAGCAGGAAGTCAGCCTCTGATGACGATTTAGTACCTATAAAGGGAGCTACTTCAATAGTATGGAAATGGTTTGGTTAAGAGGTAGCACAATATTTTGCAAAATATGCAAGAAAACTGTTACTGCTAAAGGTGGAAACACAACAAACTTGTTTCACCACTTGAAGCAAAACCACACCGTTGAGTACAACCAGGCTATGAAGGTACGCGAGGAAGAGATACTAGCATAGGGCTCGAATTCCTGCGTGAGATTGCAGGTATTGCGCATCATTTTAATAATTACCGCAGGTCTCCCACTTGAAATGTGGGAAATTCCCCTGCAAACATTGATTCACTTTAGCAAGTAGATTGTATGAGTAGCCTAAATGAATCCACACAGATTATAAAATCAAATCAATCATTTTAAAACTTTCTCAGAGACGCAATTTCACAAACCGTGTGAGTGTTCAGCGGTGCTACGTCCTTCCTTCTCTCTCTCTCTCGGTGAGGGTGTGAGGTGCATCGTGTGTGGTGGCATTGGAGAGCGCTCTTTCCTTTTTGGGGTCTCCCCCCTTTTTTTTCTCCTTTTGATTATTTTCTATTTTGACTTGCTTGCCACGGTAGGACCAACGATTGGGTTCGATAATGTAATCTCAGCTTCGCGAATGAATAAAGCAGTCGTAGTATATTTTAAATCTGAAGCGTTAGAGAATCAATTGACTTTGGACGGATTGTGGGTGAAAGAGGCCTTTGTTCCGGTTTCACCGTTATCTGCCCCAGCTACAAAAATCACTATTTTCAATTGTTTCCAACGATGCCATCATAAAAGAACTTGTACGATTTGGGATAGTTGCAAGCCCCATGAGAATGATTCCATTAGGGTGCAAAAATACGGCGCTGAAGCCTGTTTTGTCTTTTCAATGCCAAGTCTACATGTTCCTAAGCTCCCAAGAACGTTCTTTAGAAGCATCTTTTCGAGTTAATCACGAAGATAATTCGTATATGATATACATGAGCACAGAGAGTCTGAAATGTTTTGAAAGCGGCAATATTGGACACAAGCGTTTTTCGTGTCTGAATAAAGAAGTGCACAATGATTCACAGCCTCCACTGATTACAACTAGAGTTGAAGAGTGAGTTTTTCTCATGAATCAAAGGAATAGACAAGACACTGAGCAGACTGAAAGAGTAACGGAGGAAGTGAAGGAACAAGATGAGGTGAGTGGAATTGTTTCTAAAAACTGAGTGATGATCAGCCTGGATGCAGCTATGCGGTTGAAAAAACTGATACTGTTTGTGATGCTTCTATGAATAAGATTGTTAATGAATGCAGTGCAGAGGATGTGCTGGAACTCTCTGAACTGTCTCAGGCAAAGGTTGTAGAGGAGGATTTGGGAGATGAAATGGTTGGTTTATCTCAGAGTACTGAGGATAGCATGAGAGATAAGGAACAGTGGTTGGATGAGTTGGAAATAGTTAGAGAAACCGATTTGTACACTGTTGAACAAATTGATAGTTGTTTTTTTTTAACTAAAGGGAAAACAGGAGTGGAAATTAGTAACGAGTAATTGTACTGAACTCTTGCGACAGAAATGGTTTCGGCTTAAGAAACTCATTACAGCGGTTAAACAAAAAAAAATTAAACTTTTGGGAAGTAGCATGTAACGAGGGGGAAAAGTTTAAAAATTCATGATATTGTATACTTTTTCTTTATTTATTTTTTTGCTGTTTTCTTCCCTCTTTCTTTCTGATGGAGATCTTATGAGCAGGATCCCTTAATGTGAATGGGATGAGGGACATGAAAAAATGTGCACTAACTCTGAAATGTATTTTTTTTTTACAAGAGACGCACAGTAATTTGGATAATAAAGTTGATTGGGGATTATGGTGGAAGGGAGAACGTGTTCTTAGTCATGGGAGTAACTTAAGTGCAGGGGTGGCAACATTGTTTGCTCCATATTTTATGAAAAAATGAAGTGGAACCGCGAAGACTTGATTGTGAGAGCTGAAATATATGATATGTTTTTCATCTTTGTGAATATTTATGCTCCGAATTCAGGCGTTGAGAGAATAAAGCTCTTCACTAAGTTAGCGCAGTTTTTAAGAAAACAACATGATAGAGATTTGGTTGTCATTGGTGGAGACTGGAACTGCACCCTTGATTTCACAATTGACAGAAATGGTGAAGAATCACACCCATTGTCAGCCACTTGTCTTGAAAGATTGGTTAAAAATGTACGCCTGCCAGATATATGGAGGGAAAAAATCCCTTAGCCCAACAGTACTGTTGGGTGAGCTTCAGAAATTATTCTTTTTCTGCTGCTCGCTTAGACAGGTTTTATTTATCTCATAATTTGAGGAATTGGACATTGAATACAACTACTACCCCTATTCTATTTTCAGATCGCAAACTAATTACAGTTTTAGTCTCATAACGAAAACCTATAAGAGTTCTTATTGACATTTTAATTTCAAATTGCTGGAAGAGAAATCTCTTTTTGTGAGAACTCTGGAAAATTGAGAAAGGAAGATATGACAATATTATTCAGTGGTGGGAGATTGGCAAAATGTTTATCAAGGAGTATTGCCAACAATATTCTTCGGTTACACTTTATTTTAAGGTGTCATTGTTACAGTGTAATTATTTATTATGTACTTACTATAGGGTTAGGGTAGGATTAGGTTTTGGTTGAGTGTTAGTTGCATGTAATTATGCATAATTTACTGTTATTACTTTAAGTACATGTAACATGTGTAACAAGGACACTAAAATAAAGTGTTACCTATTCTTCTCATTCTACCTTGTGTTTAAGAAAAACATTTTTGGAGAGTTTGGAGCAAGAACTTAAGATTATTAAGATTAAGGGAATATGACTGTTAATGTTTCTCTTAAAGGGCCCCTATCATGGATTTTTTTTTAAGTTTCCTAATGTTGTTTTGGAGTCTCGTTTGCATGCATCAAAAGTCAAAAGAGTTTAATTTTCTCATAATATACATTTGCACATCACCACATTTTCAATGATTCTCAAACGACTCGCCAAATGAATCAATCTCTCTAAATCCCTCCTTTCCGTGAGCTACTTTGCTCTGATTGGCCAGACAGCTCAGTCTGTTGTGATTGGTTTACCGCGTACAGCAGGCGTCCTTCCCATTGCCATAACAACAACAACTCTGCGTGTCCTGAGGCTCCGTACACCGTAAACTTAACACAGTAACGAACAATGACGTAGATTTTACCCTATCAATCCGAGCGTGAGTCCGATGATGAAACACTAGAAGAAGAACCATTAATTCAACCCGAACCTCCATCGCAAGGACGACTCGAGCAGGACGCTTCAGTGATTCTGAGGTAACTAATAGCCGAGTTCTAGCGTGAATGACTGATGTAACATAAAACAAATCTTGCTCCATGCTTAATCTTTCCTCAAAGTAGTGAGAACGAACAATCTGCATTAATAGATAGAGTTTTATGTAATAGTGGCCCACAGCTGATTAGCTGACTCTGATATTTGAAAAACAGTCGCCAGTAAAATAAAGGTAGCAGGAAAAGTTTAGGATTATACTGCTGTAGCATCATGGTAAAGATTAAGTTTAACCACAGATTCTTCAAATGCTCGTCCTCGGGCAGTGGAAAAAATAATTTTCTTATGTCATTTTCAAAAATCCATGGGGCCTTTAATTTGAAGGATATGTGGACTGAAAAGAAAAACTGTCTGAATTCAATTCTTAATGAAAAAGTAAAAGGAGAACTTGTAAGGAGTTGTTTTTTAACAAAAATCTTTTTTGTTGTTTTTGTTTTTTTACCTGGGCTGCGTTTCCCAAAAGCAACATAAGCCTAAATTGATCGTAGAGACCATTGGTGGCAATTTTTCTACGATCAACTTAAGCTTACAAGCTTACGATGCTTTTGTGAAACCCCGCCCAGGTTTTTGAAAGATGAGAATGGACATTTTGCTTCAGACCCAGTGAGAATGGGTAGATTTGCAGTGGATCTTTACACTGAATTATATTCTGCTGATTTTTTTTTATATGATCAATTAAGACATTAACTTTTACAAGATCTTCCTGAATTATCGATGGAAAAAAATGTATGCATAAAACGCATAAAATTTAATGAAATGACTTCAGCCGTAATGGAACTTTCATCAGGTCGGGCACCAGGAATTGATGAACTTCCTGCCGAATTTTACAAACGCTTTTGGACTATTATTGGGCATGATTTTTTTAAGTGTTTCAAACATCTATAAGTGAATGAAGCCTACCAAGAAGTTGCCAGCGTGCTGTTTTAACTTAAGGAAGTTTGTGACGCAACTAAAAAATTGGAGACCTGTAGCAATCCTATATTCAGAATATAATATTCTCTAAATGCCTTGCTAAAAGATTTAATGATATTTTGCATGAAATTATCCACAAAGATCAATCATATTGTGTAAATGGCAGATTTATTGCAGATAATTTACATCTGATACGGGATCTTTATGACTATGCTTTTAATAACGATGTTGATGTTGAGTTTTTTTGTCAATGGACCAAGAGAAGGCCTTTGACAGAGTAGATCATGTCTAACTTTTTGAGACTCTTTTAAGACTTTTGGTTTTGGAGATAATTTAATTTCATGTATAAAATTGCTTTATAATGAGGCAACTTGTTTGATTAAAATAGGTGGTAGTCTCAGTGTTCCCAAAAAGGTTCAGAGGGGTATTAGACAAGGTTGCTCTATTTCAGGGCAGCTTCATAGCATTGCTCTTGAACCTTTATTATGTAAATTAAGAAGATAATTAATGGGATTACAAATCAGAGACATGGATCTTTCACAGTCAATTAGAATGTCTGCATATGCGGATGATCTTACAGTTTTAATAAGAGGAAATCAAGACGTTTGTGTTTTTAAAAAGTGTTTAGAAACATGTGCAAAAGCATCCTCCGCAAAAGTTAATTGGGGCAAAAGTGTGGTTGTATGGTGTGGAAGAGACATTAATGGTCCTACCCTTCTTGGTGGGCTGCAATGGGGAAGAGAAGGTTTTAAATATTTAGTAGTGTTTTTAGGAAGTTAGAAAACTCGATGGAAGTGGTTGCTCTCCCAGCTATCCTATAGGGGTAGGGTTTTGATCTGTAACAATCTTATTGCTGCTGCGTTGTGGAACAAGATGAGGATATTAGAACCTCCATAAGAACTGATAATGGACATTCAAAAACAACTTAAGTATTTTTTTTGGTCAGGGCATCACTGGCTAAGAGCTCCAGTGCTCTATCTGCCCAGGACGGAGATAGGACAAGGACTAATCGACATTAAATCAAGAATTAAAGCTTTCAGACTTCACACAGCTAAAAGGCTCTAGTATGTGAAGCTGGCTGTGGCCTCCTGAGAAGAGCAGGCAAAATGGGATATGCTCGTCAACTGTTCTTAAAGGACATTAACAAGCTGGACCTAACTGGTCTGTCATCATTTTATAAGTCAATGGTCAGAGCGTGGAACCTCTTAAAAGTTTCTAGAGATTTAAATGGTGTGCAGAGTCATTGGCTTCTTGAAGAACCATTGATTTTTAACCCGAAAATTGACTTGGATGCTCTAAAATCCGCTTCTATGAGGAATGCTTTATTGTCTGCAAAGATTGTCAAACTCAGACATTTACTGACCGACGATGCATGGATTTCTGCAGAGACTCTGGCAATTAAACTTGGCATAAGGTCAGTCCGAGTAGCAAAAAGGCTGTTGAACCATCTATATGAGTGCATACCAATGGACTATGGACTCTTAATTTTTACACAAAAGAGAAAAGACTGCAGGAAACTGAAGGTGGTCTGTTGTAGGAAAACTTAGTTTGAATAAACGAGCAGACACTGATTGCTCTACGTTTATTTAAAATTAACAGCAAGAAACTAGCAGTGAATGTGTTTTCCATTAAATTAATCACACACATAAAACAAATCCTTAAAAAAAACAAAAAAAACAAAAACAGGCCTATTCTGGTGGGTGCGGTGTACAATAAATGTAACAATCATGTATCATGTTCATGTAACAATAAAGCGCTGCCAATAAAGCACCTAAAATCTGTCACAAAGAACCGGCAAAAGTAATGATTATGAATATGTAAAATATAGCAAGGACAAGTGTTTTCTTTCTTCAGTGTCGGCTGCAAAGATGAAGTTGACTATGCTGATCGTGATCTTCGCAGTAGTGAATGCGCCAGAGAGAAATGCATATTTCATACGGATTACATAAGCAGAGAGCAGTCTGTGTCTGTTTTCTTTCGTTTTGAATTGTTCTGTTTAAAAGTAGACATGTCTGTGAGCGAGGCTTCCTTATACGCTGAGTTTCGGTTCATTTATGAGACGAGCTCCAGTTCACGCGCCGCCGCTTCCGTTTCGTGATTATCTATCGTCTGCTATATTTACTTCTTATTTATTACATCCAGGCAATTGGTTGATGAAACATTGATTAAAATTAAGATACAATTAATACAAAACGAAATTCACTTTAAAGAAAGATTTTGTGCTTTCTGTTTGATATCTCTGTGAAAGTTTTAAAGCATCGTTTAGTGCCGCTTTCAGAGCGCTCACGTCCGTAACAGTTTTTTCCTCATAAATGTGAACACGAAAAATAAAATAAAAATATAGCTGCGAGCAGCGATTACGGGCCCAAGCCGGTGGCACCGCAACCCCGGTGCCTTTAGTACCTAAAGGCACCGGGGTGGCGGTTCCGCCAGCTTTGGCCCTTCATCGCTGCTCGCAGCTATATTTATATATATATATATATATATATACATATATATAAACGGCCCGGTGGCACCGCCACCCCGGTGCCTTTGGGGTTATTGTGCACTACCTGCAAAAACGTAACCCCGCTTTGACTGTCGAAAAGAAGTGTGCTGTAGAGCTTGCATCAGTGTGGGCTCTGCAAAAGTGCGCATCAAGGGCACATATCAACCACAAAGTATGCGTGAGCAACCTTCTGAAACCTAAAATGAAAAATGAGACACCCTACGGTCTCATGGATTTAACGGACACATGAAATAAGTACACAAGACCGAAAATTCAAATGAAGTGTGCCATTTGGGACAGGGCCTATGGTCGTGAACCACAATAGCCACATATATGAGATAATTTAAATTTAGAATCATTTTTAATGTCATAGGATGTCATATGTCAATATGTTTTGTAGCACTTAAATGTGTAAATCCAGAAGCCTAGTATTTATCTGGAGGTCTTTGTCCTTTGCCTGTCAACCTGGTTTGTCTCTACCTTTTCTGTTCTGCCCTGTTTGCCATTGTTCACCCTGCCTGTCTTGACCATTCTTAATAAAAAGCTGCAAATGGATTCAAAAAGACAAGGCCTTAAACTTAAACTTGAACAAGGATTAAACTCTTGTAACTGTAACAGACACCAAGGCACAATCACACACATGCACGCACGCACGCACACACAGTTTAAAAACAAAAAAATATTTATCCAACCCCATTTAAAAACAGTCTGTGATTCCTTTACTTTATTAATAAAACTTATTTAAAAAATACAAGGCTTAAGACATTTATTTTCCTTTTTAATGCAGGCCAAACCACACAGCAGTGAAATGGTTAATCTAGCCCTCCTCCCCCTACACACACACACACACACACACAGACAGGCACAGACACAGAGACGTAGGCTTATGGCAAGCCGTTTTAACATTTAATCATTTAAACCCACTAGTCTCTATTTTCATGCTACTAGTACTTATTTTTTAGATACTAGTATTTTTAGATACTAATATAGTATCTAATGAATAAGTACTAGTATCTTTTAAAAGGTACTAGTTCCTAAGGAATAAGCACTAGTATCTAAAGAATAGGCACTAGTACCTAAAGAATAAGCACTAGTCGCTAATAAATAAGTACTAGTACTTAATGGAATAGATACTAGTATCTAAAAAATAAGTACTAGTAGCATGAAAATAGAGACTAGTAGGTTAAAATGATTAAATGTTAAGACGGCTTGCCATATTGGCTCAGAGAGAGAGAGAGAGAGAAAATGACCATATTCAAACCAAAATATCTGACTTTCTGTTGTTCGGAGCTAATAACTGTAAATTAGAAAGTTGTTCGGCTTGAGGAGAAGAATATACACGCTGAGTTTTGTAACTGTAGGTAAAACTAACTAAGTTATAACACACTTTATATGTCCTTATTAAGCCATGAAAATTCATTTCCTCGCCACGGCCAAACCGTTCGAGATATCAAAAGTCCGTCCGCAATTTAGCATCCTCAAAGTCTTGACATCATGCACACCGAGTTTGGCGATGATTGAATGAATTGCCTAGGAGTAGTACTTCAAATTCCACAGCAAGCGTTTTCCAAACAACCCATAATAGCCGACTTCCTGTTGGGCTGGCGTAAAACTTGACCGGGGGTAAGATGTTCGGCCCGATGAGATCTATATGTGTACTGAGTTTCATATTAATTCATGCAAGCGTGTTGGATATATGGACCAAATTGTCGGACCCCGTTCAAGAGGGTGCTGTTGAGCCCCCCTGCCACGCCCGGGTACCAGCTTCAGCCCGGCCCTGATGGCCGTGGGTTCTGACCTGTGTGCAAAATTTCAAGAGTTTTTGAGCACGTTAAGAGGCCCAAAAGCCCCTGAAACCTTGAAATCCATTAAAAGCAATAGACAAATCCCTCACACACAGAGACAGAGAGAGAGGGAGAGAAAATCCTCAGATACATCCACATTCAAACTTAAATATCTGACTTGCTGTTGTTTGGAGCTAATGACAGTTAATTTGAAAGTTGTCCGGCTTGATCTGAACAATATGCGTACCGAGTTTTATGATTGTAGGTAAAACTATATAACTAACACCCCCACTTTTGTCAAAAGGTGGCGCTACTGAGCCCCTGCACCACGCCCGTTTCTGAAACTTTGCACATGTCTACTGGCTAATAAATGTGATCTGTCTGTCGAGTTTCATGCAATTTTAAGCAATTTCAGGCATGCTAAGAGTCTCAAAAGCATCCAAAAAGAATATTAAAGTTTGATGGGTTTGATGCGTTGTCACGGCAACAGTATCTTAGATATCAATAATCCTTTCACAAGTCTACATCTGGCGTGTGTTTACATTATACACATAAAGTTTGAAGCAAATCGGGTAAAAATAAGAGGGTGATTTCAAAGCATTTTGAAAGTGACACACTTCCTGCTGCCAGTTGGTGGCGCTATAACATTGACTCACAATAGTCACATCCATGTGATCGGACTCTTACAACAAACACACTGCTGAAGTTTCATCAAGATCAGTTAATGTATGCAGAAGTTATAACACACTTCCTGTTTCCATTATTCGCCATAAATTCGTTTCCTCGCCACGGCCAAACCGTTCGAGATATCAAAAATCCCCTCGCAACTTTTCATCGTCAATCTCTTGACTTCATGCTGACCGAGTTTCGTGGCGATTGGTTGAATTCTCTAGGAGGAGTATATCGAATTCCATTGCATGCGTTTTCCAAACAACCCTTAATAGACGACTTCCTGTTGGGCTGGGGTAAAAAGTAAAAGTACAAAGGATATATGAACCGATGAGATCTATATGTGTACCGAGTTTCATATTATTACATGCAAGCGTGTTTGATTTATGGACCAAGTTTTCGGACCCCGTTCCAGGGGGCGCTGTCGAGCCCCCCTGCCACGCCCAGGTACCAGCTTCAGCCCAGCCCTGATGGCCACGGGTTCTGACCCATGTGCAAAGTTTCAAGAGTTTTTGAGCATGTTAAGGGCCCCAAAATTGCCCAAATAGTCGTAAGAAAAATATAGAAAATGACTTTCCAAACCCATAATAACCGACTTCCTGTTGGGCTGACGTAAAACTTAGAGCGCGAAAGTTGTTCGGCCCGATGAGATCTATAAGTGTACCGAGTTTCAGATTATTACATGCAAGCGTGTTTGATATATGGACAAGTGTTCAAAACCCGTTCCAGGGGGCGCTGTCGAGCCCCCCTGCCACGCCCGGGTACCAGCTTCAGCCCGGCCCTGATGGCCGCGGGTTCTGATCTGTGTGCAAAGTTTCCAGAGTTTTCGAGCACGTTAAGGGCCCCAAAAGTGCCAAAAAGGTAGTAAAATAATAAGAAGAATAATAATAAAAAGAATAAATATAGCTGCGAGCAGCGATTACGGGCCCAAGCCGGTGGCACCGCAACCCCGGTGCCTTTAGTACCTAAAGGCACCGGGGTGGCGGTTCCGCCAGCTTTGGCCCTTCATCGCTGCTCGCAGCTATATTTATATATATATATATATATATATATATATATATATATATATATATATATATATATAATATTTATAAACGGCCCGGTGCCTTTGGGGCCTTTGGGGCCGCCACCCCGGTGCCTTTGGGGTTATTGTGCACGACGTGCAAAAACGTAACCCCGCTTTGACTGTCGAAAATAAGTGTGCTGTAGAGCTTGCATCAGTGTGGGCTCTGCAAAAGTGCGCATCGAGGGCACATATCAACCACAAAGTATGCGTGAGCAACCTTCTGAAACCTAAAATGAAAAATGAGACACCCTACGGTCTCATGGATTTAACGGACACATGAAATAAGTACACAAGACCGAAAATTCATATGAAGTGTGCCATTTGGGACAGGGCCTATGATCGTGAACCACAATAGCCACATATATGAGATAATTTAAATTTAGAATCATTTTTAATGGCATAGGATGTCATATGTCAATATGTTTTGTAGCACTTAAATGTGTAAATCCAGAAGCCTAGTATTTATCTGGAGGTCTTTGTCCTTTGCCTGTCAACCTGGTTTGTCTCTGCCTTTTCTGTTCTGCCCTGTTTGCCATTGGTCAAGACAGGCAGGGTGAACATTCTTAATAAAAAGCTGCAAATGGATTCAAAAAGACAAGGCCTTAAACTTAAATTTGAACAAGGATTAAACTCTTGTAACTGTAACAGACACCAAGGCACAATCACACACATGCACGCACGCACGCACACACAGTTTAAAAACAAAAAAATATTTATCCAACCCCATTTAAAAACAGTCTGTGATTCCTTTACTTTATTAATAAACATTAAGACATTTATTTTCCTTTTTAATGCAGGCCAAACCACACAGCAGTGAAATGGTTAATCTAGCCATCCTCCCCCTACACACACACACACACACACACACACACACAGACAGGCACAGACACAGAGACGTAGGCTTATGGCAAGCCGTTTTAACATTTAATCATTTAAACCCACTAGTCTCTATTTTCATGCTACTAGTACTTATTTTTTAGATACTAGTATTTTTAGATACTAATATAGTATCTAATGAATAAGTACTAGTATCTTTTAAAAGGTACTAGTCCCTAAGGAATAAGCACTAGTATCTAAAGAATAGGCACTAGTACCTAAAGAATAAGCACTAGTCGCTAATGAATAAGTACTAGTACTTAATGGAATAGATACTAGTATCTAAAAAATAAGTACTAGTAGCATGAAAATAGAGACTAGTAGGTTAAAATGATTAAATGTTAAGTCGGCTTGCCATATTGGCTCAGAGAGAGAGAGAGAGAGAAAATGACCATATTCAAACCAAAATATCTGACTTTCTGTTGTTCGGAGCTAATAACTGTAAATTAGAAAGTTGTTCGGCTTGAGGAGAAGAATATACACGCTGAGTTTTGTAACTGTAGGTAAAACTAACTAAGTTATAACACACTTTATATGTCCTTATTAAGCTATGAAAATTCATTTCCTCGCCACGGCCAAACCGTTCGAGATATCAAAAGTCCGTCTGCAATTTAGCATCCTCAAAGTCTTGACATCATGCACACCGAGTTTGGCGATGATTGAATGAATTGCCTAGGAGTAGTACTTCAAATTCCACAGCAAGCGTTTTCCAAACAACCCATAATAGCCGACTTCCTGTTGGGCTGGCGTAAAACTTGACCGGGGGTAAGATGTTCGGCCCGATGAGATCTATATGTGTACTGAGTTTCATATTAATTCATGCAAGCGTGTTGGATATATGGACCAAATTGTCGGACCCCGTTCAAGAAGGCGCTGTTGAGCCCCCCTGCCACGCCCGGGTACCAGCTTCAGCCCGGCCCTGATGGCCGTGGGTTCTGACCTGTGTGCAAAATTTCAAGAGTTTTTGAGCACGTTAAGAGCCCCAAAAGCCCCTGAAACCTTGAAATCCATTAAAAGCAATAGACAAATCCCTCACACACAGAGACAGAGAGAGAGGGAGAGAAAATTCTCAGATACATCCACATTCAAACTTAAATATCTGACTTGCTGTTGTTTGGAGCTAATGACAGTTAATTAGAAAGTTGTCCGGCTTGATCTGAACAATATGCGTACCGAGTTTTATGATTGTAGGTAAAACTATATAACTAACACCCCCACTTTTGTCAAAAGGTGGCGCTACTGAGCCCCTGCACCACGCCCGTTTCTGAAACTTTGCACATGTCTACTGGCTAATAAATGTGATCTGTCTGTCGAGTTTCATGCAATTTTAAGCAATTTCAATTTGAGATATTCAATTTCCGTTCACAATATAGCATCTTTAATGTATTTTCATCATGTTGAAAAAGTCTGGTGGGAATTAAATAAACCACTTAAAAGGAGTAAGTACAAATGTAGAGGCTGGATTTGCAAAACATCATTCATCATATTGCATTGGTTTTAATTTATTGTCCTCAAACAGAACACTAATCTATTTATAAAAGTTACACATTCTACATTGATTAAAAAAGAAACATCAAATATGTTTTTAGTCATAGTATTTTTTTATACAGAAATAAATTATTTGTAATTCAGATGAGAATAAAGTTAGTGTTTTACATTTTTAAGGAAAACAAATATATTGTTCTGAAATATAGCACATTCATTTAAAATTCATTCAGCTTCAATTACCAATACAACCTTAATTGTATTTAAAGCAAACTATACATTTAAAAGATCTGGGTTCTATGCATATTTTGTCATTTAAAAAAATACAAAATTGTTATGCAAAAAGACAAGGCCTTAGAGATTTATTTATCCTTTAATGCAGGAAAAATCACACAGCAATGAAAGGCTTAATCTCTTGTCACTGTACAGACAGCCAGCCACACACACACACACACACACACACACACACACACACACACACACACACACATAAACACAGACACCAGCCCTCCCTCCCCCTCCCTCCCTCCCTCCCTCCCCACACAGACAGCCACACACACACACACACACAGAATGGGGAGGGGGCCCTCTCTCTGTCAGAGAGAGACAGAGAGATACCATTTCAAGAAATCCACATTCAAACCACAATATCTGACGTTCTGAGGGTCGGAGATAATGACTTTAAATTAGAAAGTTGTTCGGCTTGAAGAGAAGAATATACACGCTGAGTTTTGTAACTGTAGGTGAAACTAACTAAGTTATAACACACTTTATATGTCCTTTTTTAGTCATGAAAATTCATTTCCTCGCCACGGCCAAACCGTTCGAGATATCAAAAATCCGTCCGCAATTTAGCATCCTCAATGTCTTGACTTCACGCACACCGAGTTTGGCGATGATTGAATGAATTGCCTAGGAGTAGTACTTCACATTCCACAGCAAGCGTTTTCCAAACAACCTATAATAGCCGACTTCCTGTTGGGCTGGCGTAAAACTTGACCGGGGTTAAGATGTTCGGCCCGATGAGATCTATATGTGTACTGAGTTTCATATTAATTCATGCAAGCGTGTTGGATATATGGACCAAATTGTCGGACCCCGTTCAAGGGGGCGCTGTTGAGCCCCCCTGCCACGCCCGGGTACCAGCTTCAGCCCGGCCCTGATGGCCGTGGGTTCTGACCTGTGTGCAAAATTTCAAGCGTTTTTGAGCACGTTAAGAGCCCCAAAAGCCCTTGAAACCTTGAAATCCATTAAAAGCAATAGACAAATCCCTCACACACAGAGACAGAGAGAGAGGGAGAGAAAATTCTCAGAAACATCCATATCAATAATCCTTTCACAAGTCTACATCTGGCGTGTGTTTACATTATACACATAAAGTTTGAAGCAAATCGGGTAAAAATAAGAGGGTGATTTCAAAGCATTTTGAAAGTGACACACTTCCTGCTGCCAGTTGGTGGCGCTATAACATTGACTCACAATAGTCACATCCATGTGATCGGACTCTTACAACGAACACACTGCTGAAGTTTCATCAAGATCAGTTAATGTATGCAGAAGTTATAACACACTTCCTGTTTCCATTATTCGCCATAAATTCGTTTCCTCGCCACGGCCAAACCGTTCGAGATATCAAAAATCCCCTCGCAACTTTTCATCGTCAATCTCTTGACTTCATGCTGACCGAGTTTCGTGGCGATTGGTTAAATTCTCTAGGAGGAGTATATCGAATTCCATTGCATGCGTTTTCCAAACAACCCTTAATAGACGACTTCCTGTTGGGCTGGGGTAAAAAGTAAAAGTACAAAGGATATATGAACCGATGAGATCTATATGTGTACCGAGTTTCATATTATTACATGCAAGCGTGTTTGATTTATGGACCAAGTTTTCGGACCCCGTTCCAGGGGGCGCTGTCGAGCCCCCCTGCCACGCCCAGGTACCAGCTTCAGCCCAGCCCTGATGGCCACGGGTTCTGACCCATGTGCAAAGTTTCAAGAGTTTTTGAGCATGTTAAGGGCCCCAAAATTGCCCAAATAGTCGTAAGAAAAATATAGAAAATGACTTTCCAAACCCATAATAACCGACTTCCTGTTGGGCTGACGTAAAACTTAGAGCGCGAAAGTTGTTCGGCCCGATGAGATCTATAAGTGTACCGAGTTTCAGATTATTACATGCAAGCGTGTTTGATATATGGACAAGTGTTCAAAACCCGTTCCAGGGGGCGCTGTCGAGCCCCCCTGCCACGCCCGGGTACCAGCTTCAGCCCGGCCCTGATGGCCGCGGGTTCTGATCTGTGTGCAAAGTTTCCAGAGTTTTCGAGCACGTTAAGGGCCCCAAAAGTGCCAAAAAGGTAGTAAAATAATAAGAATAATAATAATAATAATAAAAAGAATAATAAAATATAGCTGCGAGCAGCGATTACGGGCCCAAGCCGGTGGCACCGCAACCCCGGTGCCTTTAGTACCTAAAGGCACCGGGGTGGCGGTTCCGCCAGCTTTGGCCCTTCATCGCTGCTCGCAGCTATATTTATATATATATATATATATAAACGGCCCGGTGGCACCGCCACCCCGGTGCCTTTGGGGTTATTGTGCACGACGTGCAAAAACGTAACCCCGCTTTGACTGTCGAAAAGAAGTGTGCTGTAGAGCTTGCATCAGTGTGGGCTCTGCAAAAGTGCGCATCGAGGGCACATATCAACCACAAAGTATGCGTGAGCAACCTTCTGAAACCTAAAATGAAAAATGAGACACCCTACGGTCTCGTGGATTTAACGGACACATGAAATAAGTACACAAGACCGAAAATTCATATGAAGTGTGCCATTTGGGACAGGGCCTATGATCGTGAACGACAATAGCCACATATATGAGATAATTTAAATTTAGAATCATTTTTAATGTCATAGGAAGTCATATGTCAATATGTTTTGTAGCACTTAAATGTGTAAATCCAGAAGCCTAGTATTTATCTGGAGGTCTTTGTCCTTTGCCTGTCAACCTGGTTTGTCTCTGCCTTTTCTGTTCTGCCCTGTTTGCCATTGTTCACCCTGCCTGTCTTGACCATTCTTAATAAAAAGCTGCAAATGGATCCAAAAAGACAAGGCCTTAAACTTAAACTTGAACAAGGATTAAACTCTTGTAACTGTAACAGACACCAAGGCACAATCACACACATGCACGCACGCTCGCACACACAGTTTAAAAACAAAAAAATATTTATCCAACCCCATTTAAAAACAGTCTGTGATTCCTTTACTTTATTAATAAAACTTATTTAAAAAATACAAGGCTTAAGACATTTATTTTCCTTTTTAATGCAGGCCAAACCACACAGCAGTGAAATGGTTAATCTAGCCCTCCTCCCCCCCCACACACACACACACACACACAGACAGACACAGAGACGTAGGCTTATGGCAAGCCGTTTTAACATTTAATCATTTAAACCCACTAGTCTCTATTTTCATGCTACTAGTACTTATTTTTTAGATACTAGTATTTTTAGATACTAATATAGTATCTAATGAATAAGTACTAGTATCTTTTAAAAGGTACTAGTCCCTAAGGAATAAGCACTAGTATCTAAAGAATAGGCACTAGTACCTAAAGAATAAGCACTAGTCGCTAATGAATAAGTAATAGTACTTAATGGAATAGATACTAGTATCTAAAAAATAAGTACTAGTAGCATGAAAATAGAGACTAGTAGGTTAAAATGATTAAATGTTAAGACGGCTTGCCATATTGGCTCAGAGAGAGAGAGAGAGAAAATGACCATATTCAAACCAAAATATCTGACTTTCTGTTGTTCGGAGCTAATAACTGTAAATTAGAAAGTTGTTCGGCTTGAGGAGAAGAATATACACGCTGAGTTTTGTAACTGTAGGTAAAACTAACTAAATTATAACACACTTTATATGTCCTTATTAAGCCATGAAAATTCATTTCCTCGCCACGGCCAAACCGTTCGAGATATCAAAAGTCCGTCCGCAATTTAGCATCCTCAAAGTCTTGACATCATGCACACCGAGTTTGGCGATGATTGAATGAATTGCCTAGGAGTAGTACTTCAAATTCCACAGCAAGCGTTTTCCAAACAACCCATAATAGCCGACTTCCTGTTGGGCTGGCGTAAAACTTGACCGGGGGTAAGATGTTCGGCCCGATGAGATCTATATGTGTACTGAGTTTCATATTAATTCATGCAAGCGTGTTGGATCTATGGACCAAATTGTCGGACCCCGTTCAAGAGGGCGCTGTTGAGCCCCCCTGCCACGCCCGGGTACCAGCTTCAGCCCGGCCCTGATGGCCGTGGGTTCTGACCTGTGTGCAAAATTTCAAGAGTTTTTGAGCACGTTAAGAGCCCCAAAAGCCCCTGAAACCTTGAAATCCATTAAAAGCAATAGACAAATCCCTCACACACAGAGACAGAGAGAGAGGGAGAGAAAATTCTCAGATACATCCACATTCAAACTTAAATATCTGACTTGCTGTTGTTTGGAGCTAATGACAGTTAATTAGAAAGTTGTCCGGCTTGATCTGAACAATATGCGTACCGAGTTTTATGATTGTAGGTAAAACTATATAACTAACACCCCCACTTTTGTCAAAAGGTGGCGCTACTGAGCCCCTGCACCACGCCCGTTTCTGAAACTTTGCACATGTCTACTGGCTAATAAATGTGATCTGTCTGTCGAGTTTCATGCAATTTTAAGCAATTTTCAGGCATGCTAAGAGTCTCAAAAGCATCCACAAAGAATATTAAAGTTTGATGCGTTTGATGCGTTGTCACGGCAACAGTATCTTAGATATCAATAATCCTTTCACAAGTCTACATCTGGCGTGTGTTTACATTATACACATAAAGTTTGAAGCAAATCGGATAAAAATAAGAGGGTGATTTCAAAGCATTTTGAAAGTGACACACTTCCTGCTGCCAGTTGGTGGCGCTTTAACATTGACTCACAATAGTCACATCCATGTGATCGGACTCTTACAACGAACACACTGCTGAAGTTTCATCAAGATCAGTTAATGTATGCAGAAGTTATAACACACTTCCTGTTTCCATTATTCGCCATAAATTCGTTTCCTCGCCACGGCCAAACCGTTCGAGATATCAAAAATCCCCTGGCAACTTTTCATCGTCAATCTCTTGACTTCATTCTGACCGAGTTTCGTGGCGATTGGTTGAATTCTCTAGGAGGAGTATATCGAATTCCATTGCATGAGTTTTCCAAACAAGCCTTAATAGCCGACTTCCTGTTGGGCTGGGGTAAAAAGTAAAAGTACAAAGGATATATGAACCGATGAGATCTATATGTGTACCGAGTTTCATATTATTACATGCAAGCGTGTTTGATTTATGAACCAAGTTTTTGGACCCCGTTCCAGGGGGCGCTGTCAAACCCCCCTGCCACGCCCGGGTACCAGCTTCAGCCCGGCCCTGATGGTCGCCGGTTCTGACCTGTGTGCAAAGTTTCAAGAGTTTTTGAGCACGTTAAGGGGCCCAAAAGTGCGCTGAGAGTCTCAAAAGCATCCAAAAAGAATATTAAAGTTTGATGCATTGTCACGGCAACAGCATCTAAGATATCAACAATCCTTTCACAGGTCTACATCTGGAGTGTGTCTACATTATACACATCAAGTTTGAAGCAAATCGGGTAAAGCCTGTTTGATTTATGGACCAAGTTTTCGGACCCCGTTCCAGGGGGCGCTGTCGAGCCCCCCTGCCACGCCCGGGTACCAGCTTCAGCCCGGCCCTGATGGCCGCGGTTTCTGACCCGTGTGCAAAGTTTCAAGAGTTTTTGAGCATGTTAAGGGCCCCAAAAGTGCGCTAAGAATCTCAAAAGTATCCAAAAAGAATATTAAAGTTTGATGCGTTGTCACGGCAACAGCATCTAAGATATCAACAATCCTTTCACAGGTCTACATCTGGCTTGTGTCTACATTATACACATCAAGTTTGAAGCAAATAGGGTAAAGCGTGTTGGATATATGGACCAAATTGTCGGACCCGTTCAAGGGGGCGCTGTCGAGCCCCCCTGCCACGCCCGGGTACCAGCTTCAGCCTGGCCCTGATGGCCGCGGGTTTTGTCCCGTGTGCAAAGTTTCAAGAGTTTTCGAGCACGTTAAGAACCCCAAAAGTGCCCGAAAGCATAAAAAAGCATGAAAAAGCTTAAAAAAAGGAATATTAATGTTTGATGCATTGCCATGGCAACAGTATCTAAGATATCAATAATCCTTTCACAGGTCTACATCTGGCGTGTGTCTACATTATGCACATGAAGTTTGAAGCAAATCGGGTAAAAATAAGAGGGTGATTTAAAAGCATTTTGAAAGTGACACACTTCCTGCTGCCAGTTGGTGGCGCTATAACTTTGACTCACAATAGTCACATCCATGTGATCGGGCTCTTACAACGAACACACTGCTGAAGTTTCATCAAGATTAGTTAATGTATGCAGTAGTTATAACACACTTCCTGTTTCACGTTTCTCGCCATAATTTTGTTTCCTCGCCACGGCCAAACCGTTCGAGATATCAAAAATCCCCTGGCAACTTTTCATCCTCAGTGTCTTGACTTCATGCTGACCGAGTTTCGTGCCGTGTGTTTGAATTCTCTAGGAGGAGTATTTCACATTCCATTGCATGCGTTTTCCAAACAACCCTTAATAGCCGACTTCCTGTTGGGCTGGGGTAAAAAGTAAGAGCATGAAGTATATATGAACCGATGAGATCTATATGTGTACTGAGTTTCATATTATTACATGCTAGCGTGTTTGATTTATGGACCAAGTGTTCAAACCCCGTTCCAGGGGGCGCTGTCGAGCCCCCCTGCCACGCCCGGGTACCAGCTTCAGCCCGGCCCTGATGGCCGCGGGTTCTGAGATGTGTGCAAAGTTTCAAGAGTTTTCGAGCACGTTAAGGCCCCCAAAAGTGCCCAAAAGGTAGTAAAATAATAATAATAATAATAATAATAATAATCCTAAATAATAATCCTTAGGAAAACAATAGGGCCTTCGCCTTTTCAGGCTTGGGCCCTAATAATCCTTAGGAAAACAATAGGGCCTTCGCCTTTTCAGGCTTGGGCCCTAATAAATAATCCTTAGGAAAACAATAGGGCCTTCGCCTTTTCAGGCTTGGGCCCTAATTAATATTTTATGTTCTGTGGAGACTACAGTTTATCATAATTTGTATTCTGAAAACGTAACGCCGGTACATGTATTTCGTTACTCCCCAACACTGCTATTATATTGTCTGCAAAATATTTTTATAACACGGTTTTGGCGGTTATAGAGTTCTAATGGTTATAGAGTTCAAATGGTTAAAATCTATATGCAGTTTAATAAAACAACAAAAAAAATGTGGTAAAGAAAACCGGCAGTTGTTCGGTACACAAAGTTCAGTCCAACCAGGCAAACAAGTACAATCCACTAGAAGGAGAGTAGTCGATAACAACTCATAGGTAGGCAGGGTAATACGAATAAACAGGAAAAGGTTTAAAAACCTTCAGAGTTCAGTGTCTGTATTTCCTGTGTGATTTGATGTCAAATTAGGAATGCAACATCTGTTTTTAAGCCAAAATATGTAATTTGGAGTGCAGGTTGTTTAATTAATTAGCCAACACTAATAGATGGGTGAGAAACCAGGGGGGTATTCTATGGGATTGATTTTGTGCCTTTAATATTTAATGTAACTTTTCAAGAAATGAATGAAAATATAAATTGAAACTGAAAAAAAAATGTCTTTGAAACAAAAAAAAAAATTTAAAATGAATCGCAGGCAAAATGTTTGACTTTGTTTTTAATACACTGCAACTTTTACTAACAGTTTTCTTCTCTTTCATATGCTGATCTGTACAAATACGCTTCCAGAGTTTTCATTTACACTTCTAAAGTTCTCATTCGCCATTCTGGCACATAACTCTCGTGGGGGCGGGGCTAACAGCGGGTGTTCTCATTGACTACTGAGTTTTTGATTGACAGATTCTTGACCTGGAAGTGAAGACGTCAGTGTTGTGTTTCTCATGTTCTTTCTCATTTTGCAGGGAGTGGAGCAACTTTTCCATAAACAAAATTCTGATGCTGACCGAGAGGATGGAGTGGTAGTACTAGAGATCCATCGAGCCCATCAGACAGGAATCTACTTTCTTCAGACACATGACACATCACTTTTTTAATGATTAGGATCTTGATCTTCAGACACCGGATATAATGCAAATATTTTAATTTCTTTGGAGCTCTAGATTAAAATGAACACAGTTCACAAGTACACAAGAGGTTGCACTTTATTTGTATAAATTGACGCTGATCTTGGATTAACACAACCTCATGCCATCCCAGATGCATTTGACTTTCTTTCTTCAGATAAACAGGAATGAAGAGAATCCATCCAGTGAGTTTATATAATGCAAATTAATGGGTATTTAAAAGTTGACACTATTAAAACCCCACACAGTGACTGTGATGGGTTATTCATACAACGGTTACGTAGGTAACCCTCGTTCCCTGAGTAGGGAACGGACACGTTACGTCGAGTGACGACGAATGGGGGTTTCGCTTAGAAGCCTATCACCTTCGAGTACTAAAAAACGAGCTAATGGCAAGAAATGCCATGGGTCTGCGAAATTTGCATAGCGTAACTCCGCCCCATCCTGTGGGTATAAAAGGAAGTTTGCTGCAACAAGCAGATATGTTTCCTGCTGAGGAGCCGAGACTGAACTCAGGCGTTTCCAGCGGAACAGCGGAAGTGGCAGGAAGACGTCTCCGTTCCCTACTCAGGGAACGAGGGTTACATACATAATATGGGGATATTCAAATTAATTAACCAATCATTAATACCATTGATCAGCCCTACCAAACGTGAAGGTTGAACATTGTTTTGTTGTTTTGATTGATACTGTAAAGCTGCTTTGGTGCAATCTACACTCACCGGCCACTTTATTAGGTACCCCATGCTAGTAACGGGTTGGACCCCCTTTTGCCTTCAGAACTGCCTCAATTCTTCGTGGCATAGATTCAACAAGGTGCTGGAAGCATTCCTCAGGGAGTTTGGTCCATATTGACATGATGGCATCACACAGTTGCCGCAGATTTGTCGGCTGCACATCCATGATGCGAATCTCCCGTTCCACCACATCCCAAAGATGCTCTATTGGATTGAGATCTGGTGACTGTGGAGGCCATTTGAGTACAGCGAACTCATTGTCATGTTCAAGAAACCAGTCTGAGATGATTCCAGCTTTATGACATGGCGCATTATCCTGCTGAAAGTAGCCATCAGAAGTTGGGTACATTGTGGTCATAAAGGGATGGACATGGTCAGCAACAATACTCAAGTAGGCTGTGGCGTTGCAACGATGCTCAATTGGTACCAAGGGGCCCAAAGAGTGCCAAGAAAATATTCCCCACACCATGACACCACCACCACCAGCCTGAACCGTTGATACAAGGCAGGATGGATCCATGCTTTCATGTTGTAGACGCCAAATTCTGACCCTACCATCCGAATGTCGCAGCAGAAATCGAGACTCATCAGACCAGGCAACGTTTTTCCAATCTTCTATTGTCCAATTTCGATGAGCTTGTGCAAATTGTAGCCTCAGTTTCCTGTTCTTAGCTGAAAGGAGTGGCACCCGGTGTGGTCTTCTGCTGCTGTAGCCCATCTGCCTCAAAGTTCGACGTACTGTGCGTTCAGAGATGCTCTTCTGCCCACCTTGGTTGTAACGGGTGGTTATTTGAGTCACTGTTGCCCTTCTATCAGCTCGAACCAGTCTGGCCATTCTCCTCTGACCTCTGGCATCAACAAGGCATTTCCGCCCACAGAACTGCCGCTCACTGGATGTTTTTTCTTTTTCGGACCATTCTCTGTAAACCCTAGAGATGGTTGTGCATGAAAATCCCAGTAGATTAGCAGTTTCTGAAATACTCAGACCAGCCCTTCTGGCACCAACAATCATGCCACGTTCAAAGTCACTCAAATCACCTTTCTTCCCCATACTGATGCTCGGTTTGAACTGCAGGAGATTGTCTTGACCATGTCTACATGCCTAAATGCACTGAGTTGCCGCCATGTGATTGGCTGCTTAGAAATTAAGTGTTAAGGAGCAGTTGGACAGGTGTACCTAATAAAGTGGCCGGTGAGTGTATGTTGTGAAAAGCGCTATATAAATATACTTGACTTGACTTGACACATCTGATGCGCATTCTCCGCCCCCTCGTCAATATCAGGACCTCGTCACAGTATTTATTTCACGCTTTTATTGATGGACAGTGTTACATAGTGTGAGAGATTATTTGCTCCAAGTGAGAATGTTTTAGTGTGAAATTCAAACCCAGTATTGTCAATGTTGTTTTCAATAAACAAAAACATTTGCACAAAGCAAGCCGATCCATTTAGAATAGATAAAAATGTGCGATTAATCGCGAGTTAACTATGACATTAATGCGATTAAATATTTTAATCGTTTGACAGCACTAAAATTAATTATTATTATACAGTATTTTAATGTACTACAATTATACCTCTAGAGATTTATTTTCTTCACTTCACTGACCTCTTCACTTCCAGGTCAAGATCAAAAACTCAGTAGCCAATGAGAACACACCGCTGTTAGCCCCGCCCTCACAAAAGTGCCAAAATGACGAATTAAAACTCAGGGAGCGTAAACGAAAACTTCAGAAGAGTAAATGAAAACTCTGGAAGCGCATTTCTAAGTTCAGATCAGCGAAAGAAAAAAAGAGAAAACATTTAGTAAAGCATGCAGAGTAATTAAAAACAAAGTCAAAAATTTTGCCTGTGATTATTATTTTTTTCCGGTTTCAAAGACATTTTATTCTGTGTCCATTCATATTTTCATTCATTTCTTGCAAAGTTACATCCAATATTAAAGGCACACAAATAATCCCATTTTCCATAAAGCAAGGTTGTCTTACCGTCAAACATACCCTGAACTCTCAGTTGATTAACCCAATCCTTGCTTACACGAGAGAATGCTGGTCCCAAAAACTCATCTGTGAGTAAGTTCAGCTCAGTTCAATGGTTATTTAATGGCTATAAAAAGAAAGACTGATTAAACTAAATAACAGTCTGTGCTTGCAAAGATAACTTGGCTATAAAGGTTTATTTTTTATGTTTAGACATTCTGCATCCACATTGCTTGAAAGGTAAGATATATAATATGTTTTTATTATAGAAATAAATTAGCTGAAAAAAAAGAAGAAAAAAAAAAAAGAATGATGTGTGAGATTTTTAAAGAGGACATCAGATGCCCCCTTTTTACAAGATGTAAAATAAGTATCTGATGTACCCAGAGAGTGTATGTGAAGTTTTAGCACAAGATATCCCACAGATTAAATTTTAATTCATTTATTTTTCTTTTATTTTTGTGTGTGTCCCTTTAAATGTAAATGAGCTGAATGTTCCCGGCACCCTTTCAAGAAGTGTGCATTAAAGTCTTATCCTTCAACTCACTCTCTTCCTTGCCTTAATATCAACATAAAAAAATTACACAAAAACACTTGTTACAACTAACAGTAAACAAATACAGATCTTATGCGTTTTCAGGGGATGCTTAATAAACTGGTACACTTTATATGCCTAAAACAACTCAGATTAATTGTAATAAAGTGCACGCTCTCCCTTCCATTACTGCCGTGACCAGTATCGCTTCGGATACTATAAGCTGGACCATAAACAGATGGCATTGATCCATCCTTAAGTAACAATTTTTTTGCAAAACCTGTGTTTTGTATTGTCCCTTTGTATTGTCTGGTGTAAATTGACTGGCGCAGCAGACATAAAATAAAATAAAACTAATCCACTGCATCTTCAGTCTTCACTGATGTCAGGAGTAAATGAAGACTTATGTTCACTCTAACATCCAACAACAAAACACCCCATTCTTGTCGCTACTGTTCCGGCCTGGAGAAAATGGTGAACAGTGCACAGCTCGCTCCGGCCGGGGTCTATGCTAATACAGGAGATTCTTTCAGCAGTCGTAAATTGTCTTATTCAAATAGCTAGCTATCTACGTAGAAACCGGCTGCAAATTGAAACAGCTTGCTGGATGACAATTTTAGACTCAGACCGCCCATAACCTGGCTGCTTGTTTTCTTTTCAGCTTTTCTGAGCTGGCAGACACAAACCTAACTAAATGCAAAAAAAGCTAAAAAAGTTACAATTTCATCCAACATCCCCTTTAATAGTGCTTTATATATAACTATATATATATATTATATCAACACAGGCTCATTGGAAACACGTACCAGAGGAAACATTTCTGCAAAAGGCAAAATATGTGCCAATACATTCATACCACTGCAGTTTCCAACAGAAATGAACACTAGAGGCAGCAAAACAGCAAGCACATGTAATCCTTTTCATACAAAAAAATGATTAGGGGCAGTTTATGGATTAATAAAGAATTATATTCAAGCGGCTCCTTGCAAGATATTATGTTATGACCTCAAAACACTTTTACCATAGTGCATGATTTGTCAACGAATACTTTGGAGTGTACTTGTGATGAGAAGAGCTCGGATATGAAATCCCGTGGAAAACACGAGCGTCAAAAGAGCTCAAAGACAACTAGAATCAAGCTACAATGGCATGGTTGCTTAAGCAATTGCATTTTTATGTCACATTTGCTATTGTTAACACTATTGGGTAGGTTTAGAGTTTAATGGTAGTGTGCTTTATTTTAAAATGCTCTATCGCATTAACATTTTAACGCCACTCACCAGAAAATTTTATTCTGAACTGCGGTGAAACGTACAAAATCCATCATAGTAAAATGTTCATCACGTTCATCTGTTGTGGATAAAACTGAACACACTTTTAGGGCCACTCAGTGGACATTTCACTTTGAAACTCAACGTAATATCAATTTGCAGAAATGTTGCCCCTCTTTTGTCACGATAGGTTCCACTGCAAACACAACCTGAGAGAATCTGAGAGAACAGTTTTGTATCATTTAATGATATATGTATTTTATAGTAATTTACATTCAGCATTTTGTGAAGATGACTTTTGGAGATTGGCCGAACTTCTGTGTAGCAGGTTTGATGTATTTCTGTGAATGACAGAAAACAAAACCTGATTCAAAAAATTTGCTTCCAAACGCAAAGGTGCAGTTTAGCCTTGCTGTGTCCAAAACTGATGGTTTCAATTCAGAATAAGCTACAGAATACTTGGAAGATGCTATGTCTTTCGTTTATTCTT
This sequence comes from Semotilus atromaculatus, assembly GCA_031834385.1. Classification (NCBI taxonomy): domain Eukaryota; kingdom Metazoa; phylum Chordata; class Actinopteri; order Cypriniformes; family Leuciscidae; genus Semotilus; species Semotilus atromaculatus. The sequence goes on from JAULUF010000001.1 coordinate 31,427,968, forward strand.
TCTTTCTTTTTGTGGATGAATCCAGAGTCCTGCAGTTCTAAAACACATTGATTTATGTTACACCATAACTGTTTTATTTACATTTATAAAGAATTACCATGCATGTCCATTTTACACTAAGCAGGAAATATTATCCAACAGTGTGACTGAATTTACATTTGTATAATTGCAATCAGATTATCAACAAACAGCAGTCCTGGAAGAGTTTTTAAAAAAACACGTTTGTAAGGATCCCATGGATCCCTGTGGAATTTAATTATTTGGTTAACAGTGTTAAGTCTCTGCAGGGTTACAAAGAACATGAGTGGGAAGTCTGTTCCAAATATCATTAACCTGATAAAAAAACAAAACAATGGAAGTCTATGCAATGTCCTCACTAGTATAGTGAAACAAACGTGTGTGTGTCCAAGCAGGCTTAAATGGAGTTATAATGAAATATATGACTTGCATCAGTGGAGATTTCAGGTGGAAAAAAAACTTCTACAATGAAAGTGACAAAATTTCCTTTATAACCAGTAGATGACAGTAGAGTACCACTCATTGGCTTATTCTACTCACTAATATACTATTACAGATTTTTGCAGGTTTTGAAAATTATTTTTAGACATTAAACTATTATAACATTTAAAATACATTGTGTCTAATTTTAACACTTAATTTGTACTGAGTAGGGGCTAACGATTAATCGACGATCGATTAATTGTTGATAAGAACTTAATCGATTAAACTTCTCAATCGCCGATTAAGCAAGGTCATGCACATGTGTGCTGCTCTACCACGAAACACGTAAAGCAGACACGAGGAAAAATGAAGCGAGTGCGACGGAGTGATGTTTGGGACCATCTTACATTAAAGCTAGAGTTACACCTTTATGACTAAGTTTGCGTGTGCATTCACAGCCTTTTCTTTTGAGCAAATGTAAGTTGTAATATGGTGTTAATTTTGTGTAGTCCTATATTTATCGGATTTCCTTCATATAGGATGCATTTGGTTAAGAATTAACGGGGCATAAAGTGCGTCAGTTAATGGCTATGATTGGGAGTGTCATAACATTATAGAGAGCACATTATTGTAAACGCTGTGAATTCATTGGGTTTAGTTGCAGTGTTTCAGCGTGTTGCTCCAGGAAAAGCACATCCACAAGAAGGGTTACACATTCTGACTAGCACGCATCTTAGGCAACATTGGTGACACGCTGTATTAATCATTATATTTGATTATTAAATAATTAAATGATCAATCACGTCGACTCATTTTACAATCGTACTAGCCCTTTATTTATAGGGATGCACCGATACCGATAGCCGATAATTCTTTACATTTGAAAGCTGATAATCAATATATTGGCCGATAAAGCGAAATTCAAATTTTGATATACTTTGAAAGCCTGAATACAAAAACAAAACGCTCGCCATTAAAAGCCATGTCCCAAACACATGTCCCAAACATAAATCAAACATATACAATACAGTAGCCTAGTTTGAACCATTGTACTATTCCTTAACTTTTAAAATGAGTTTTCCACTCCTATGGCTAACTTTCTTAATTAAAAAAATGGTAACACTTTTTCATTTTGTTAGCATTAGTTAACATGAACCAACAACTAATGAACAATACTTCTACAGCATTTATTAATCTTAGTTAATGTTAAATTCAACATTTTCTAAGACACTTTTAAAATAACTTTTCCTCTGCGGTCGCCCTACTGGTTGGAAGCGGAATTGTCCATTACCGCTGTCGTAAATAATGCAGCCTACCGCAGCCTACTGTCGCACGCACGCTCGTTGTTTATCCAGCACCGGCTTTGGAATGAACGATGTCCACAGACAAGGTAGAGTATGTTGCATGATTTCATGAAAGTATGATGTATTGCGACATCAGAAACGAAGAAAAACAAAATAATGACTATTGTAACGATTGACGTAAAGCAGTCGAATTTGTAGTTGTCTTATGTCTCATTAGAACTACAGAAACGCGACCCGATCTGTCAATCTTACATAGCGTGGTTATAGCAGATAAAGGACCGCAAAGCGGAGGCATAAGTGCATTTCACCCTGTTATGTAGCGTAGATATAGCTGGCTATCAGTTACCATCAGCTGGCTATCAGCCCTTATTAGAAAAACGTCCGCCTTAACATTCTGGTCCCGCTTCGGATGCCACGATGCCATCAAGCAGTCTCTCTGGTCGTAATCAGTCCTTCACTGACCAATCAGCATTTATTAGCAGAATGCTAGCGTGTCATGGGCAACAACAACAACTCAACCTGTAAGAAATCGAAAGGACATAAGTACTCGATCATTCAACTTTCGACCTATAACCCATGTTGAACTTGCAAAACCTACAATCAAATCTGAGATTTCTCAACGGCAATCGGGTGAAAGAGACAAATTTAGCCGTCTAGCTCCATAGACTCCCATTCATTTTTCACTCATGGGCGATCGCCCCCAGTGGACCTCTGGTGGAACTACAACCAAAATTCGGTACAATAGGTCTTAATAGGGAGAGGCCAGGCTCACTGTAGACGGGCTCTGGTAATATCAATTAAAGTAACACTGTGTAGTTTTTCAACCTTCATAATATATTTCCAAGACCCTTGTGATGGTACATCGACTTACAATAGGTTAAATGACACGTCTGCCATAGCCTGACGGCGTCTGTATCGCTTTCACTGGCACTATGTAACTTCGGGTTTCGGGTAGTAACCCGAGCACAAAAAGAACTACAAAATTCGACTGCTTTACGTCAAGCGTTACAATAGTCATTATTTTGTTTTTCTTCATTTCTGATGTCGCAATACTGTACATCATACTTTCATGAAATCATGCAACATACTCTACCTTGTCTTATGGACATCGTTCATTCCAAAGCCGGTGCTGGATAAACAACGAGCGTGCATGCGACAGTAGGCTGCGGTAGGCTAAATTATTTACAACAGCGGTAATGGACAATTCTGCTTCCAACCAGTAGGGCGACCACAGAGGAAAAGTTACTTGGTGTTGCTTTAACAACATACTTACTTAACACCTTATTTTGCAATGCGGAATTAAGCTATTTTCTGTGAATGTGCAAGACTTCTGATTAGGCCTAATTAGCCACTACAAGTAAATAACTAGAAGAATGAAAGTGCAGTAAATGGTTAAGATTTTTTGCTTTAATAACGACAATACATTTAAATAGTATTGTAAGAAATACCAATTTGCAATATCAGGGTGCATAACAAGCTGTTATAATTATAATAGTTTTTAATGGACATTTAAAGTTTAACTTAACCGATTTTCAACCCCGTTTTGTATTGTTACAATTTCGGTAGCATATGTAATTGAAGTTTACCTTTTAAAAGTTTTTCTACCTTTGACAGCTCCAGGGCTTTTGTGAAAACTACAGATTCTACATCCGCATTTTTGTATCCCTGCCCACAGACAGTCAGATCAACAGAGGGTTATTAGCAGAACAGTTATTGTAAGTGTAGGTTTATCACTGAAAGTTGTATCAAACTATGTCTACTCTTAACAGCATTATGGTATAAATGGAACATATGGCAACAGCTTTCTTACCTGTACGTGATAGTGTTTTGCTTCGGGGGATTGGGTGGAACTGACAGAATAGCCTAGCAGTTTCTTCCAATTGTTCCCCTCCATTTGGGCAAAAATACTGTGTTTGTGGTCATCGAGTTTTATTGACAAACACTGGGATTTGTCAGATTTTCTGTTGCAACGTTCTCTGTATATTTATGAGATTTTAGCCACTGCCTACAACAAGCTGGATACTTCACTGGAAACTGAAAGTAACTCACACCCGCTAAAAGTTTACTCTTTGAATTTTTGCCCCCGGGAAGTCGACACCACTATGACTAAAAGTTTGCTAAGAAGTATTTCCTACTAAAGAAAGGCAGTATTTGACCCTAGTAAATGTATCATTAGCAGACTGGTGGGAGTGGCCTTGAACAGCAACATATACAGTACAATTATACATAACAACATCTGCCTATTTGGCAAAAAGAATCTTTGATTTCACTAGTGAGGTAGCACCGATTTCAACATTCTTTTGCCTTTCTACTGAATAGGCAGCCAAGTTTTATTGAAAGCCCATTTTGCCAGCAGTAAAGTACCCCTTTAAGGATTAATTACAACTGCTTCATTAAAAGCAACCACAGAGAAAGACAGACATTATTCATGGCTGGATTATGGACCGGGCCATGAGGTGCCAAGCCCAATGTTATCTACCACAACATGCATTTTCAAATTTTTCTTTTGAGCCAAAATGTCATGAAAATATTTGTTACATTTGGGGAAAAAAACAAATTGAGGGGGAGGGAGGGGGGATCATAACATATCTCTCACTGCATTTTCTACAACACACCGCATGCATTTTGGTGGCTTGGTCAACTAACAAATAGCTGAGCTTTGTGTTCAGAACATAAGGTTGAGGTGTTACTAAGGGCCTTGCTCTTAAACCAGCAGGCTGAGTGCAATCAAAGGCAGTACTATCAAAATCTTTTTAGCATGCCACTAGTCACTATTAATCCCTGTGGTGCATCTCTAGAATGTCACTTAATCTTGGGGTACAGCTAACAAGTGTCACCAGTGCCACACTGTCAGTCACCCGCTGTCAGCTTTTAATCTCCTTGAATCTGACACTTGCCTAGGATATGCCTTAAGGGTCAGAAAAAATATCCTACAAGGAATAGAATAACTTCATCAGGTCAGGGCTCCTCAAATCTTGCCCTGGAGGGCCAATGCCCTGCAGAGTTTATCTCCAACCCTGATCAAACACACCTGAGCAAGCTAATCAAGGTCTTCAGGATCACGAGGAAATCACAGGTAGGGGAGTTTGATCAGGGTATGAGCTAAACTCTGCAGGGCAGTGGCACTGCAGGACCCTAATCTAAGTCAATTTATGTATGGAGAGATATTTTCAAGAGAACTGTTGACATCTGCTGCCGAGATTACATGTCTACATATAACTTACTTTTAAAATAGTCGAACACCCACAGTATTCGGTTTCAAGGATCATGAAGATTAGGGAGATAACCCTGAGTGACAGTATTAGTAGCATTGTCAGTGCTATTCCTTCAGTAAGTAATTGTCAATCAGTGATTACAGCACTGTTAACATCTATTTGAATTTCTGCACAGCTCCTGTATTAACAGTTAGAATACTTCAATTTTTGTCTGACTAGCCTTTCCCAATCAATAATCAATAGTCGTGGATAGGTGAATATACCCTATGTGAAATTGGATTGGATGTACAATATAAACTTCTTTTGATATGAGATCTGACTATAAAGGGTGGGTTAAATATATATAGGGACAAAAGCAGGCTTTTATAATTACAATATTATAATAGATGCTTTTGTCAGTAATCTTCTAAAACATAAACGGCCTATGTGACCTATTCGACTATATACTCTTCTAATTATTATTCTAAGTAGGCTTTAAAGACCTTCAAAAATACAAATTATTTACTTAATATTTGTTCATGTCTTCATTTAACACGTTCGGTTTGTCAGTATATTAGCCTGCAAACATCATAAGGTTGGAAAAAAAAGGTTCAGTTACTTACTAGTTACAAATACTTTGTACAAATACAGTTACAAATACTAGTAGTAGCAAGCATCAGATTAATATTTTGTGACTTCCTTTCACCAAACAGATGTCTCTAGGTTTTCTGGGCCCCCTGAACAGCATATTTAGTTGGGCCCCGTCTGTAGAATTAGGGATCCCGAGATGGGGGTTCCCCGTTTGTCAAAATCATTGTGGGGCCCCCAATAGCTCTGAGCTCACTCTTTACCCCATTAGAGACTCTCCTGGCCATCATGCTTCTGAAAGAAAGTACACCTATAGTACTTTATAATGAACAGAAGGTTCAATATTATGTGTCTACTGAGGTTTGATTAAGCCAATGGTACATACTAAATTAATAGCTTCACTTCAAAAATTATTATTTATTTATTTTTACACGTTCAGCATTATCGCAGGGAACCACAAGATAAGAACATCTCAATCCCCAAAACATGACCGTAAACCCCCGATGATCTTTCTTTATATCAACACTTGATATGTTTATTATTTGTTTGTAGTTTTTGTGGTACATATCCAACTTAGACTGTTAGGCCAGAATGATCCCAACAGCAGGTGGAGAGGAGGAGTCAATCGCTGACTTAAATCTTCTTAAACAAATGTCTGGACTGAAATGGCGTCATGTACATGACAAAGATCAACTTTACCCCTTTGACTGTATACAATGAGAAATAGCATCCTGTTAATAGAGGGAAAAGTCTAATTTCCTGCTTCCCAGATTTAGTTTAATGGCTGTTTGAATCATGACACACCTCTTCTCAATAAATACTTTCATTATATAACTATTATTATGAGGTTGTATGTATAAAATATGTTGGTGGAGTATAAATCTATCGAATATTTAATGTAATATTATTGGCAAATAGCCTCTAAATATAACTGGCACATACTACAATGTAAAAACGTACATTTAGACGTTAAACCAAACAGATCAAAGGAATCCATGGGAAATAGAGCAGCATCAATCATCGCAGACACTCCAAACACAACGTTTACACATATTAACATGCCGTAACATATTAACATATTATCTGCCGATATGATATTCTTACCTCAAAGGAAGATAGGCGAATAGAAAAGCCCATAGAAATAGCTTGAGTGTGATCTCGGGGATGGCCATCGCATTCAAGCATTCAGAGGAAAAATGAAAAGAAGCCATGATCACCATCTTGCTCTCTCTTCACACAGATCGACGCGTCCCCTTTATTTACAGCCTTTCCTCGCTATTACACATAGCAGATCGCTTTGGCTTTGGCGTCTCAGAGCCGTTGCTGCGATGCAATAGGCTACAAGCCGTCACAAAAACAACAAAACTCGCGCACACCAAATGAAGGCGAGTGTCCTGCAATATTCAGATATGGGCAGATCACTGGAATTAGATGCAAAAAGATAAATGCGATCTCTCCGGGTCCAGTATAACTGGTAAAAGTGTGGATGCAGATGAATTGTGTGAAAGCCGATCTGATGCACGTCGCTGCAGCACAACACATGCGTGGTAGAGATGGATCCAAAGCTCATGCTTCTATTAATAAAATCTGTACACTATATCCAGTTAATATTATAACTACCACGCAGGCATATAGCGTCTGAATTTACGTGTTTTTGTTGTTTTTTATTATTATATTATTATCCTAGTATTTTTTTAAAACACAACATTATTCAATAAAAGGGAATAAACAAAACTTTTGTAATTGGTTTAAACGCAAAATGTGCGTTTTTATCGAGGCATTTTTGTGTTTTCGAACGTGATTTTAGAATTTAGAGGCTGAATTTCAATAGGCTACTGTTTTATTTGGGTTTGTTATTAAAATTAATTTAAAGGAGTTTAATATTTAGATTTAAATAGCCTACATTGTTCATGAGACGAAGAGGCTGACAGTTTACTGCTATAGGCATTTATTACTTTACATTTATTTTTAAGCCGTATTTTTAATATCTTGTAGAGGAGAAATTATTTAATAAACTGATGTGAAGATTTTTATAGTAATTATTTAGCATGTCAATAAATTACAATATTAAAGTCCTGCGTGATTTGGTTGAGCGCAAATACCGAGAGAGAGAGAGAGAGAGAGAGAGAGAGAGTCTGTCGTGATGCGACCACAGGAAGCATGAGGAAAAAAAGAAGAGCATGATAATTCCACGTGATGTAGGCTACTACCAATCGCTGTGTACAGCTTACAGATGTCACATATCTGTAATCAGGTAGTGTTATATCATCAGGCAGAGTGAAACAATTTGACAGAGTTGCTATTTATGGGAGGAAACCCACTTTCAGCACTATGCACAAATCAAGCAAACGTCATGTCGAGCGCGTTGTATACCCGTACCATAGACAGCCCTTTAGATGCCCTCAAGTGAAATATATCTGGTGAAACAGACAGACACAGACAGACACACACACAGACACACTTAGATAGATAGATCTAGCCTATAGATCAACACAAACTCAAAACAAATGAATAAATATATAGGTCAAATGTTAAATATATCAAAAATAAATAAATAATTAGGTCATTAAGTTAAATTATCCTCAAGCAATCCAGAAACTATGCTTTAGACAATCCCTTATATAATACCATGTGTCTAATGAATTATCTAATGTTTTTAAGTGAGGCATTGTGCCTGAATGGTCCATCCACTTCTTTTAGCCACTGGGAAGTAATAAAATGGAAAACGGATTATAATTCACGCTCCTGGCCTGTCCTCTTTTTCACTGATGTCAGCTTATGCCACGAATGCTCAGTATTAGTGCTCAGCACAAAAGTTAGCCCAAGGAAGTATCGTGCCTGTGGTCATGCTTGGTTTGCTGGCCTATCTCTAAGAACACACATCACATGCATTATTTCTCCTCTAATCTGTTAGGTCATCAAAAATTATTTAACTCAAATAAAGTGTCTCATCCAAACGAACATTGTTGTTGTTGAGACGCTAACATTGTAATTGCAGAACTTTTTCATTTAATAATCTGCCTCACTTTAAATTGTATAATTTCATATAGGAGAGAGAAAGCTGACACCAAAAAACGTGAATAAAATTAACAAAGTTTTATAATAGAGATTGTTGCATTTACGTTCTGTTTAGTTTGATTCTTTGTATTTAGTTTCTTTGCTGGTTTAGTCCATTTGTTACCCTAGCTTTCCTCATTTATTCACTAAAAGGTTAGTTAACCCAAAATGAAAAGAATAAACAAAAAGTACTCTGATTTTTAATTAAACATGCGATTTAATACTTAATACTGCGTCTTTGTGACAAATAATTGAAATGGTACATGATTATTTAGCCATTAATTACACAGATTCATCTAATCAAAGGTGGAAAATAGACTAATTGTCAGGTTTGTGTGCAGGTAGCTGAAGACGAGGACGAATGGAGCTTCAATATAGTTAATTTATTTACAAAGTAGATTTCTTTAAACATACAGGAACCAAAACAACAAATGCCAGGACTTCAGGGAACTCAAATTACACAACCATAAAGTGACGACGACCAACAAACACTGAGGGAAAACATAGGGCTTAAAAGAACTGAGGCTAACAAGATAATTAACTAAACACAGGTGATGAAACTGAACACAAACGAGAAGCGGGAAAACTAACAGGACTAAACCAAAAACACAATAGACAGGGGGAAACGAGATCACAAAACTGAACAGAAAACATCAAAACGTGACAGTACCTCCCCCCTCCCCGAAGGCGCGTCCTCGCGCCGTATAACATCCAAAGGGGTGGGAGGGTGGGCATCCTGGACTCCAGGACGGTCCAGGCGGAGCAGACTGGTCAGGGGACCAGGGCGGAGCAGGACGATGGCGTGACCAGGGCGGAGCAGGACGTGGGCGTGACCAGGGCGGAACAGGACGTGGGCGTGACCAGGGTGGAGCAGGACGTGGGCGTGACCAGGGCGGAACAGGACGTGGGCGTGGCCACGGCGGAGCTGTCGGACCCTCGGGCGTCCAGGGCGGTGAGGACCCCTCGGGCGGCCAGGGCGGATCAGGCCTTTCAGGTGGCCAGGGCGGTGAAGACCCTTCGGGTGGCCAGGGCGGAGCAGACCCCTCGGGCGGCCAGGGCGGATCAGGCCTTTCAGGTGGCCAGGGCGGTGAAGACCCTGGTTCAGACTCAGGGACCGGCACAGGCTCAGACTCTGGGATAGACACAGGCTCAGGCTCTGGGACCGACACCGACTCCGGGTCAAGGACAGGCTCCGGGACAGGGACAGACACTGGCTCAGGGACAGACATTGACACAGACACAGTCATAAGAACAGAAACAAATACAGAAACAAACATAGATTCCGGCTCAGGGACAAACACAATCTCCGGGATCGACACAGGCTCAGGGACAGGGACAGACTTGACGTCAGCGGGCTCTGGCGCAGGATCAGCGGGCTCTGGCGCAGGATCAGCGGGCTCTGGCGCAGGATCAGCGGGCTCTGGCGCAGGATCAGCGGGCTCTGGCGCAGGATCAGCGGGCTCTGGCGCAGGATCAGCGGGCTCTGGCGCAGGATCAGCGGGCTCTGGCGCAGGATCAGCGGGCTCTGGCGCAGGATCAGCGGGCTCTGGCGCAGGATCAGTGCTGGACGGAACCAGCGGTGAAGGCTCAGGATCTGTGCTGGACGGAACCAGCGGTGAAGGCGAAGGATCCGTGCTGGACGGGACCAGCGGTGAAGGAAACTCTGGGCTGGACGGGACCAGCGGCGAAGGAAGCTTTGGGCTGGACGGGACCAGTGGCGAAGGAAGCTCTAGGCTGGACGGGACCAGCGTCGAAAGAAGCTCTGCCTGGACGTGGTTGACGTGAAGCTCCGGCTGGACGTGGCTGACGTGAAGCTCCGGCTGGACGTGGCTGACGTGAAGCTCTGGCTGGACGTGGCTGACGTGAAGCTCTGGCTGGACGTGGCTGACGTGAAGCTCTGGCTGGACGTGGCTGACGTGAAGCTCTGGCTGGACGTGGCTGACGTGAAGCTCTGGCTGGACGTGACTGGACGGAACCAGCGTTGAGGGCTCGGTTGGGCTGGGTTCATGGGCTGGAACTGATGCGTGTGTAGCCCACACACACAGAATCGCTGCAGACATCACCATCAGCGCTGTGTCTTCTTGTGTGGACTCACGTGTGGCATGAACAGTCTCTGGCGGGCAGGCGACGGGCTCAGGCTCTGGCGGGTAGGCGACGGGCTCAGGCTCTGGCGGGCAGGCGACGGGCTCAGGCTCTTGCTCGAAGACTGGCTCTGGCTCATGCTCGAAGACTGGCTCTGGCGGGCTGGCGATGGGCTCAGGCTCTGGCGGGCTTGGAACTAGCCTATATCGCCCCCTGTGACCCCCACGGCTCCCACGGAACACAGCCTGGCGGGTTCCCACAAAGGCCTGCCTCCAGCTCTCCATCTTCTTAATTTTTTTTGGTTTGGTCGTTCTGTCAGGTTTGTGTGCAGGTAGCTGAAGACGAGGACGAATGGAGCTTCAATATAGTTAATTTATTTACAAAGTAGATTTCTTTAAACATACAGGAACCAAAACAACAAATGCCAGGACTTCAGGGAACTCAAATTACACAACCATAAAGTGACGACGACCAACAAACACTGAGGGAAAACATAGGGCTTAAAAGAACTGAGGCTAACAAGATAATTAACTAAACACAGGTGATGAAACTGAACACAAACGAGAAGCGGGAAAACTAACAGGACTAAACCAAAAACACAATAGACAGGGGGAAACGAGATCACAAAACTGAACAGAAAACATCAAAACGTGACACTAATAACTATGACTAATAAATTTAAAGCTGCCGTCTGCAACTTTTTTTTTAAATCATATTCAGCGAATTTGACACTATATTCCGACAGAACAACATAAATAAAGTGGTTTTAGAAAAAAAACCCGAGCTTCTAACTCTACCTGGAGCGTGTTATTTGTTTTGCAAAAATCCACCGCTCCCGGTTCATTGTGTCCAATCAGCGCAGGGGGGGTGTGAGATATGACTGTCAATCACAAGTCGTGCACGCACACGTCAATCACATGCACACGCCTGAAGTTCACGCAGTAGCGAAGAGTGATGGTGCACTGACGAACACGAACTCTGTGGGAGGGTATTCATTGATAGTGGGGGAGGGGCATGAGAGTTGTAAACATTCAACATTTTGCCTAAGTCCACTCAATCAGCCAGAGTTGCCGACGGCAGCTTTAATTTGATCTAAACAGTTTACCGATTTTATTGTTCATTTATGTTTAGTCATAGCTACTTTTCTTTCCGGAACTACAGTGTGTGGGGTTTGTTTCTAATGGGACACTCATTAGTGGCGGATTTTAGGTGCTCTTGGCACGTTTGCTGTGTTCCTACCAGAGCCCGTCTACGGAGAGCCCCAGTAGCACCTCATTGCAGTACACGAGATCCAGGGGGCGGAGTCGGATCCAGATCTAAGGGGTGGAGTTGGGTAGGTTTAGGGGTGGGTTTAGGGATCAGGGGGTGGAGCTGGGTAGGTTTAGGTATATGTAAGGTGGGAGGAGTTGGATCTGGATCCGACTCCTCCCCGTGGATTTCATGTTCTGCAGTGAGGACCATCTCCAGAGCCTGGCCACTCCCTATTAAGTCCCAATGTACCGAATTTTGGTTGTAGTTCCACCAGAGGTCCACTGGGGGCGATCGCCCATGAGTGAAAAATGAATGGGAGTCTATGGAGCTAGATGGCTAAATTTGTCTCTTTCACCCGATTGCCGTTGAGAAATCTCAGATTAGATTGTAGGTTTTGCAAGTTCAACATGGTTTATAGGTCGAAAGTTGAATGAACGAGTACTTATGACCTTTCGATTTCTTACAGGTTGAGTTGTTGTTGCCCAGAACACGCTAGCATTCTGCTAATAAATGCTGATTGGTCAGTGAAGGACTGATTACGACCAGAGATACCGCTTGATGGCATCGTGGCATCCGAAGCGGGACCAGAATGTTAAGAATTTTAGTTTAACAAAAACTCTTCTAGCACGTGTATTTACCTGTGTAAGCTGTGTTGTCGATGCCTCAAGAAAAAAGAAAGTGCAGAGTGAAAAAGCACCAAAGTGACTGAAGGATTGCCGTAAAGCAGTATCTCTGGTCGTACGATGTGTTTGACGTCATTGACATTTTAAAAGACTTTTTAAAGCAAATAAGTGACTCTAAAAAATCTAACACCCAGCAATATGTAATTTCTTTGCATCTCCTTTCGAATACAACATTCAAATTACTAGACAAAAAAATTACATCCTGAGAAAAGTGGATTTTGAGGAGTATAGCTCCATAGACCTCCATTCATTCTGCACTCGTCCTGTGAGCGCCCTCATATGGAACAGAGTGGAACTGCAACCAGTTCAGAAGCCGGAAGTTTAAGTTCTCCCCTTATTAGACATTCTCTGGTTCCTATGGTAATGCTGGCATTTTAATCCAATAAATGTTGACTGCTTTGGTAAACCGAATTAATAATTAAAGACCTGTTTTTATGTATGTTGTATTGGTCATCATTAAAAGCAATTGTGTCTCCTCTTGGATTAAACTGATTGATTCATGATTCTTAATGAACATCTTGAAGCGTCAAAGTTATGGGTGAATAGACTTTCAAAAAAAGACAGAAAAAATCTCCCAGATTTAATTAGAATAGGCTATCTTCACATTTGTGTCCCGAAGATGCGGAAGTCATATGGGTTTGGAACGACATGAAGTTGAGTAAATAATGTAGTTTTCATCTTTGGGTGAACTATTATTTAAATGGCGTGCACGCTTTGGCGCTGAGCCAGAGACAGACACGCTCAGTGCTTGTCATAATAATTAATATATAACTGTTCAGTTTTTTTTCCCCAACAACAACGTTTAATTTAGGTTTCATTTAAAAACACGTAATACTAGCAAAAAATTCATATTTAGTTTGTAAAATACACGCTGATGAGATGTCTATGGAGCAGCAATGAAAACTCTTCTAATTTGACACGTTTTATTCACATCAGAAATATGGTGTGTAGGTAACTAAATAGTTTAATTTTAGTTTTACTTTTTATTCTTCTCCCAGTTCACCGGCCACTTCCATGTCTTTTGGGAAGTGGATGAATTTGCGTGTTGTAAATCCAACAACTCTGATTCTCTGTGCTGATCACCCGTTATCATATAACATGATCCTTATAAAAGTATATCAGATAGCCTATTTCACAATAAGAAGACAATTGTTGTTAATGATTTGTAAGTGCATCATTGTGTCATGACTTTACTTGAGGGCACATCATAATTAATTCACCGCTGACTACTTACCAAATTTACAATTTACTCATGATTTATAATAAACTAACTATAAAATACACATATAGTGCAATTAGTATTCAGCCCAGTTAGGAGGTACAGTATTATCACAGCTTGCGTCTGGATGGAGAGTGAACTGTACTGATCCCAGCAAACGTTCCCCTGACCTTAAAGTTTGTTTCCTCTTTAATATCTGTGAAAATTATATTAATAACACTTATTTTTTAGCCTGGTTAAAACCAGACCACTCTCAGTTAAAACTGAGTAAGGGTCTGGCAAAGCTCCATAATCATTCCCAAAGGGACCCCCAACGGACGTCCCTCAAATGCCTCTTGGCGCAATTGGATAGACCTGAAATCAATCAGAGCGATGAAGGAGATGACGTATGCAGAGGGCTCTCGCCCTATGGCTAAGACCCACCCATTCGTTTAGCCACCAACAGGGCTCGTTGTTATGGGAAGAAGGAGGCGGAAACCGGCGAACATTCACACATTTTAATGACAAAATAAAACAAATACAAAGTCCCTCACGGTCGACTGCCACCACACATAATAAAACAAAACCTCAAATAAAAGTCAGGCCTGTCCTCTCTCGATCTTCACCGTCGTCGCTCCTCCGTGAGAGATGGAGACCGGCCTCACTCACGCCGTTCTCTCACGTCCCTCGGCCTCGATCGTCCTGCTCGCCACACTGTGTATATCAGACCTTTGCCGAATCCAGTCGGTAAGACAGCGATAACATCTTTTTTAGACATGAAGGCTTTAAGTGTTGTTCTTTGCTCTGGTTTTAACGAAAAGGAAAATTTTAAATCACTTAAAACAGACGCGATAGCTGATTCGAACGAGTGATGTTCGACGGCGGCATCCATCTTTATAATGTAGGCTTCAAATCCCAGCGCTGTCATCATCGTGTAAAGCCCGCCCCAACGTTTCTGATTGGTGCCTCGATTTCTGCGGACTGGAAATGGGTTTGAATTAGTTCTTTGCAAGACTAACTTTCAGAGCAAATCTAAATTTGCCGGAAGTTGTCTGGGTTTTCCCAGGCTACTTATTTTTCTTAAAATTTTTGATCTGCCTGCTTTGACAACACAGTATGAGAACTGAACTGAGCTGGGCTGCGTTTCCAAATAACAATGGATTTTAGCACTTACAAGCATTTTCTACAAGCGACTTTACGAACGTTTGTGTTCATTTCACGTTCATTTAACGTGCGTTTCACAAAAGCGCACGCAGCTGTGCTGTAAGTGCTACTTAAGAGTCGCTGTCCATTTGTCAATGCTGAAATGTCACCTTATAGAAATATGGCTCGTAATTGTAGCACACGCTTGTATTTTGAAATGTTTATCTTAATTGGTTTCACCTGATGTGCATTTTCTACGAGTCTAATGATCTATAAAAGCACAAATACATGGGTGGAGACACCAGCAAAATGGCAGAACCAAAAAAACAAAGTAATGACATTTTTCAAAAAGAGGAGATTAATGTCATTTTAGAGGAGGTGGAGCTATACAAACATTATTTTCAGCATGTTTAAGGGCAGTCATACAAATAAACAAAAACAAAAAATCTGGGAGGATAATGCTACAAAACGGACTGTAACTAGGGGCATTAAAACATCAGGGAAGAAGGTCAGAAAGAAGTGGCAAGACTTTGCCAGCTTTGCTAAAAGGAAAATGGCACTGCAGAGGACAACATTTAAAAAAACAGGTGGTGGGCCCAATGATTCCCCCCTTCTTACACCGGAAGAAGAAAAGGCACTGTCAATACTTGGCACAACTGCTTCAGATGGGATTTGTAGTGGTATTGACCTCCATGGAGTAGGAGTGCCTGAGCCTGAGCCAGGTCTATCATGCTCACAGGAGCAATCAGGGGAACCTGAGGCAGACACCATCTCCCAGTCCTCCCAACAGCCCACCAATTCTCCAGTCTCGATCTCCAATCGTTCAGACTACAGCCACAAACCCTCAGCGCTTTGAGAATGTCTGTGGTTGTAGTGAGGACTTAGTGCAGCTGGAGAGGAAGAAACTAGTTGTCCTAAAAAACATCAGAAAATGTATTCAAGATGCCAATGAGAGGGACAGCGTCTTTCAGCAGCAGCTCATTCAATTCAAGAAGACCAAGCTGACTTTAGAAGAAAGGAGATGAGATTTGCAAGGCCCTCTATTTCAGTGCCAATTATCTCGCCAGATGAGTCAGGTAATATTGTTTAATCGTGACTAATTGTGTGTTTTAATAATCTCTTGTGTGTTGTATGTCCCACATGAGTGTGTTGCGGTAAAGGCGGACGCAACAATACAATATTTTAAGAGCGTTGATCTGAGTCCTGCCACAGCACCACAACCAAAACGAATTATTAAGTTCTTTATTATTATTACCTCATGGAACAAGACAAGTTATAATAGAAAAACGAACTTTAAGGGAAGCAATGGCTTCATGAGAGGACAAGGCCAAAATAACAAACAAAAAGCACTCTGACTGGGGAATTTAAACTTCTGACTGAACTAAATTAATAACAGAATTGTACCTTATCTCCCCTCCCTTTCCCAAAACAATAGAAAACAGAGTTCAACAAAAATAATAAATTTTATTTATATAGCACCTTTCCAGGGTTCAAGGACACAAATGGTTCCCACCTCCCTACAGCTTCCAAACAAACAAACAAAATAAAAAAAAGCATCCAATAAGGTAACTAATAAACTTGACTTTAACAGCAACAATAAAACAAAGATAATAATTGATAAAGGTAAATGAAACAAAACTCCACCATTAAACTGAAAAGAGTAACAGTTGGAGACACTTACAAAAATACAATACTACAGAGTAGCAAGTTAAGCTGTTATATACAACAACAGGCTGGACAGGACAAAGACAGTGCTCTGGAGAATGTTTTTTCTCAGTCTGAGGCCCTGTCCACACGGACACGGGTATTTTTATAACCGTGAATTTTTCTACGCGGTTCGGCCGTTCGTCCACACGGAAACGCACTGAAACCGAACATTTTTGAAAACCCCTGCTGAGGGTGAGGATTTTCAGAAACGCCGGTTACGTGTTGTCGTGTAGACAGTGAAACCGGGGTTTTCGCCTTGCGACGTCAGAGTGTGCGCCATTATCCGCTGTGTTTGACGTCAGATTGTGCGCCGCTGACTGCTTTGCTGACGATGTGCATTGCTGTGCAATGGCGGATGTAGCCCAAATATTGAGTATAATATTGAGTAACGTTATAATAGCTGGGCTTATAACATGTATACAGATACATGCTCAGTTATTCTACTATATTGAGGAACAGAGGCGTCAGAATGCAAATCTACGCAGGGCACTGCTAATGACAACACTCCGACGACACAGACCCCGCCGCCACCGTCGCCGGTTTTGGATGAGACCAGGTCGGACCTCTAGTTGGTGGGACAGCTTTGAGAACGAAGTGGTTGTTGCTGAAGAATGGAGAGAAAATTTTCGTTTGTCGAGGACATCGCTGTTGACTTTGAGTGAGCTGCTTCGGCCGCACATTGAAGGGCAGACAACTGTAATGAGATCGTCTGTCAGTGTTGTCAAAAAAGTTGCCTGCACACTGTACTATTTAGCAGACGAGGGGAGATTACGCAAGACGGCAAACGCCTTTGGATTGTCAAAACAGGTGGTGTCGAAAATAGTAAGACATGTATGTGAAGCAATTACTGTCCACTTGGGCCCTGTGTATATACAGTTACCTGTCACTGAGTCCAAAGTAAATGAACTTGTAGCGGGGTTTCACCAAGCCCATGGCATTCCTCAGTGCATTGGTGCCGTGGATGGGACCCATGTGGAAATAAAGCAGCCATCTACAAATGCTATGGATTACTTGAACAGAAAGGGGAGGTTTTCTCTTAACATACAAGCCACATGTGACTACAAATATTCATTTATTGATGTCATAGTCAAATGGCCAGGTAGTGTCCATGACGCTCGTATGTTTGCAAATTCAATGCTGAACACACATTTGAAAAATGGCATGATACCCTCCTCAAAAAAACAAATTCTGGAACATGAGGAACCCATTCCAGTTTTTCTTCTTGGGGACCCTGCATATCCTTTGCTTCCCTACCTGATGAAGGAGTATCCAAATGGGGGAAGCACTGTTCAGGAACAGTATTTTGGACTCTCCTTATGTCGAGCCAGAATGGTTATTGAATGTGCCTTTGGCAGACTGAAAGCACGATTTGGAGCATTGAGAAGGGCGATGGACATTAATCTAAACGACCTTCCCTTTGTCATCTATGCCTGTTTTGTGCTCCATAACTACTGTGAGGCCAACAAGGAGACGATGGACGAGAACAGAGTCAATGAGACAATTCAGCATGACAAGGACAACCAGCCAGACACACAGACTTATTTCAGAGCTGACTGCATCACAGCAGAAGGTAAAAGGGTCAGGAGAGTCCTTACTGAATTTCTAGATCCATAAAATGGACTTCTATCTGTTGGCCACTGTGGCTTCAGTCTTCTCTGCCTAGTACATGAATGTGTGTTACATGCCAGTCAAACCTGCCCATGGTCTATAAAATGTAATCCTGAACATGTGAAAAACTGTTAAGTGCCTTAAGTTAAAAGTTGTTTTTTTGTTGCAGGAAATCAATTAAGGCAATTTAATATGAAATGTTTGTATATGGTTGTCCTGTCCTTGTGAGTTTACAGTTCACAGCATTGTCTTATGTTAAATAAACACTCACTCAGACATGTACAATTTTCAAACTCTTTGTATTGAATACATTCTTCACACTGTTGGGTTGAACCTGCCACTGCACAAAAAGTCACAACCTGCCTGAGTACTGTTTCAGCACAATTTAACAAATTAACTTGAGGTGCATTACTAGTGTCAACAGAGCTACTGGCATGACCTGACCGCAAAACTTAAAGGTAGGCGGGCTACCTTTACAGAAAATCTTTTGTACAACAAACTTAAAGGGTTTGACAGTCCATTAAAAACGAAACAGACCTTTTTTTCCACATACAATATTGAAACCGCCTAACAACGAATGTTACACATTTAACACCTCAAAAACAGGTGTACTTCAACAGTCTTTGTGAACACAAACTTAAAGTATAATAAAACATGAAATAAATATAAAGATGCAGCCCAGACAACAGCTTTCTAATGTTTTTTGTCAATAACTTCAAATGTCATCCTGAAAAAGTGCTTGTGTGAATGAAAACTGTCTGAATCCCTGCACAGGTGAGGTAGAGCCAGATGTGTGTGGTGACACACTTATGGTAGTGTTGGGTGGAAATGTGGCAGGTGTAGTGTTGGGTGGAAATGTGGCAGGTGTAGTGTTGGGTGGAAATGTGGCAGGTGTAGTGTTGGGTGGAAATGTGTTGGGTGAAAATCTGGCAGGTGTAGTGTTGGGTGGTGGTGCAGATGCATACACGTGTCCATAAGGACCCCTGGTTTGGTATGATGACATGTTGAATGGTTGTGGTGGTGGATGCATCATAACTTGTCTCAGAAGTGAAAATCCATCTGCAATTGAGCTTGTCAGACTCTCAAGACTGGTAGATAATTTCCTGAAATTTTCAGATGCTTGCTTCTCTGACGTCTCCATCATGTCCAGAATTCTTTTTTTCATCTGGATGTCTTCCTCGGCTGCATGCAGCAACTGTGTCTCAGCTGGAAGCTTTCTTTTAAGTCTGTCCTGTTTGTGTCCTTTGAGTTTTGCCTGTAAAAGAAGATTAAGTAGATTTAAAATAAAGAAAGTTTCAACTACATAGGCCAAAATTATAAAATGTTACAACCAAGTTAGCCACATTACCATCCCAAAACACCATTGGTGGAATAAAGCTAAATACATTTACATTGTACTTAAATACAGTTTTGTGTAACTTATGTTTTGAGTATGTCCAATGTCTAGTACTGCAGTTTCAGATCATCAATACCCACCAGTGTATAGTACTTAAGTACTAAAGATGATCCGTGCCTTTACAAGTTGCAACACTAACATGATTAACACATTAACACATTGATAAGATATCCAGTAATAAAATATCTGTTTTCTGAAATTCTGTATTTTTTCTTTTGGTAGGCTACTTAGTATCTTTTCATGCTTTTGTTGAAACGTATATGCTTATACCTTTGTACTTTTACGATTTTGAATGCAGGACTTTTACTTGTAACAGTGTATCTTTCTACTGTGCTATTGCTACTTTTACTCAAGTAAATGATGTGTATGTAAGGAATAATGTAGAGCAAGGTGATTGTTAGCAAATACAACCCCGACAGACTGATCAGGAGCCCGACGCGACGCGGAACCTGAAGGGGTGGTATTCGCTAACAACCGCCTCGCTTTACATTATCACGCTTATTACATGGCTACCTACTAAATAAATCAATAATTTGACAACATATTGATTTAAAAGGGAGTTTGATTTAAAAACGATTGTATTGCTTCCGCTAAAGAAAACGGTCCGTTTCGTCTCTGAATTGCGTCCATGGCAACGCTGTGTTTTTCATAGCAGCGTCAGTTATCAAGAAATAACAGACCGCATTCTACATTACAATTCAACCAAGCCATGTAATAAATTAATCTACATTCAACTTTTATAAACAAATGCACTTCTTAATGGTCAACGATTAAAGATACATACATTAAGTAGAGTTCTCCTCTCCTTCACCACTGAGGGGGCCAAATTGCTGCCATCAGAGTCTTGAAGTTGATCAGACACAGGAGACATTTCCGCAGCCGAGAGATCAAGTATAGATGAAGATGCAGAATCTGAACTGCGATGAGAGGCCGTATCAACATCCGTTGTTTCAATACCGGATGGAATGGTAGTCGTTGCAGGAGAACCACCCCATATCTGCTCACATAGTTCAAAGTAAAGTAGAACCACTCTGCCATGGCCGCTTTTCCGACCGGAATCCACCGCTTGCCTGTATTTGCCCCGTATCGCCTTAAGCTTGTTGGTGATGATGGTCCTGGTTATATCCTCTTTACGATGAGGAAACTCTTGGGACGTCACAGCAGGGTACTGCTCTAGGAACAGCGCTAGGATCTCAGCGTACTTGGACTGGCAAGACTCCCAGTCCACGTTTTCCTGAGTTTTGCTAACTTTGTATTCCCGTGTGACATTAAGGAACAATTCAACTTCATCGTCAGTCCAAACATATGACTCTCCCTTTCCTCTGTGCGTCATGTTGTTAGCCTACCGGAACCGCTAATAACTTTTTGTTAGGCTTCTGATTGGCCAACGTGGCTTTACGGTTAGGGTTATATCACCGCCTGCTGGTGTGGCATGCTCTTGACAACGCTTGATAGCGTGTTTTTGCGTTTTCATGTAGACAGAGATTTTTTTTAAACCGAGCATGTGTGGACGTGATTTTTTTTTAAAACGCAGGAGCAAAAACGCCGGTTATAAAAATACCCGTGTCCGTGTGGACATGGCCTGAGAGTTTCTTCTCTGCTTTTATGCTGGCTCACTCGTGACTGGTAAGCAGGTGCAGCTGAGGGCCATCAGAGACCTGCCAGATGGATTGAGGGGGAGGAGCCAAAGGGGAAACAGAAAAAAAAAACACATTAAAGAACACAACTCTTCTGATGGACCATGACAATAATAATAATAATAAAGTCTCTGGATGTAACACTCCCACCTGTAGATACAAACTATGAACTTGCCAAAATCTTAGTTTGTAAAGAAAGAACTTACCACATGTCTTACATGAGTGGGTTGGTCATCGCAATGACCTCTTGACAAAGCATCCACTACTAGATTGTCCACTCTTTTTTATACCTTATATCAAGAACAAACTCTTGCAGAATTAGTGACCATCTCATTAATCTCTTTGGTTTGAGTTTGTCATGCGGAACAGGAAGACTAGAGGGTTGTGGTTGGTGTATACAATAATATTACCCGTTTCACAGGTAGACCTCAAGGGCTAGAGCTTCCTTTTAGATGGTACTATAATTTCTTTGGCACCTGGTGAATTTCTTCAAAAAGTAGCAAAATGGGTGTTCAATTTCTGCCTTGTCTTCTTGTAGCAGCACTGCCCCAGTGCCAACCCCGCTAGCATTCACCTGTAGCTTAAAAGGATCTTTTGCAGAATTAAATGCAGTTTCACACTCAGCATTCCACACAAATTTTGCAGAGTAAATAACTATGTCGTCTAAATAGACTTCACAGTTTGGCACACCTGGCAGTGCCTTCAGCTCTACTGCTGGAATGTTGCTGGTGCATTTCTCATGACAAAAGCCATAAATGTGTACTGAAGGAAACAGTCGGGGTTCACAAAAGCATTTCCGAGGCACAGGGTGTCAAAGGAACTTGCCAGTATCCTTTTAATAAAACCAGCATGGTAACAAAAATAGCTATGTTGATTGAATGGGTGACCATCAGTATAAATGCTGTCTAAACGACTGCCCATCAGTTTGATTGTTGATTGAATGGCCAGCCATATAAAAACTATACAGAATTATTTACTTGACATGCGGTGCTAATTATCTTTCCATTCTTTCCCATGCAACAGCCATCAAGTTGAATCTTCAGATGAAGAGTGGCATCCAAGCACCAGTCAATCAGCAGAAAAGAGATGCAAGCTCTCAGATTCTGCTGTTTTAGATCTGAATCGACCAGTAAAAGAGAGAGACAAAAAGAGCAGAAGAAAAATCCAGTCCTTACCCGCTGTGTCCCAAAGCACCCCTAAAGAAAAGTGGAACTGTTCAACTGACGAGGACATATTACACCGCCACCTGCAGTCTTCAGATCACCTGGCCCACAGCTGATCCTCACAGCATCATACACTGTTGCAGTTGTCCCAGCTCTTCTTATCCACTTCAATGCTGCATACAATTGTGAATAACACAAATGCCTATGGAGCGATTCAGCATAAAGAACAAAAACAGTGGCAAGATATTTATTTGAATGACTTACTGTAAATGCTTATCTGTCACTTGTTATATTCATGGGTCTGATGAAAGTGCCTTCACTGACCGATTACTGGAGGAAATCTAACAATTTCCACATACCCTTTTCCTGCCCAAGTCAGGTCTTCAAGGAAATGTTTACCATTTCCTCTGCACTGCATCTCAGTGATCCCTAGGTGGATGCTGAAAACGACAACAAAAAAGGAACAGCTGCCCATGACCGTCTCTGTAAGATAAAGCTGGTATATCAGGAGCTGAGAGATGCGTGTAAGAACTTTTTCCATCCTTTCCAGAACATTACCATTGATGAGAGGATGGTGGCATCAAAAGCTAGGAATGAACTAGGACTAAAGCAGTATATGAAGGCCAAGCCAAAAAATTGGGGATATAAACTGTTTGTGCCTGCTGACTCACTGTGTGCGTACACGTGGGTCTTTTTTTGCCTATGAGGGTAAAAATCACCTGCAGCACCAATTCCACAGAACAAAGGACTGAGCTATGAGTCTGTCATGGCACTGGTTGATGAGAAGATGTTGGGAACAGACACGGGCAACAGGCAGGGACCACTAGTCCAGCACTGTTTAGAGATCTCCTGAAAAAAAACCCATCTAGGCTTGTGGAACTATTGGGTCCAACAGAATAGGCTGCCCTAAAACCGGCATGAACAAGTCTCCCAAAGAAGCTCCTCGTGGCACACATCGTTGGCTGAGAGAAGGGGACTTGCTGTTTGTGGAAGGACACAAGAGAGGTACAGATGTGCTCCACCATTCACAGAGGCACCGGAGGGAGTGTTGTGAAGAGGAAAGTGAAAGGTGGAAATGGACAGTGGGAAACCTTGGATGTACCTGTTCCTGAATATAACAGGTTTGCAAAATGTATTCAGTAGTGTCAAATTTACTTGATTATATTTCATCTATATTGTATATCAAGTACTTTTCTGAAATGTATTCTAAAAAATGACATATTCTATTTCTATTCAGGTGCATGCAGTGGCGTAGCGTCTGGGCATGCAGGGTATGCACGTGCAAATGGGCCCGGGCCGATAGGGAGCGCGGCCCGCCCATGGGGAACTTTTAATTAAAACGAGGTAATTCATTTTTAAAGTGTAGCCACAATAAATATATTTTTGTATGCATGTCATGTGTAATAATTTCTTGTTTCTCTGTAATGTCTAATTTCTCCGTCATTTCTTTTGTGCGTTTATTATTTTTTGCACCCCGCAGCTGCCGTAGAACTGTGCCGTAATTTTTTTATATGACGCTGCATCGCCGCGTCAAATAAAAAAAAAGAAAACACAGTGTGAGAGAGGTTACTAGCCGCTAGCTAATTGAACATTAAAGGATGGAAAAATACAAACATAAAAGTGGGGCCTTAAAGAGAAAAAAGAAGGTGGAGAAGTTAGTCGCGACACAAAAACTACCCAAAATAGACCGTTTTTTTGTGCCGACCTAGTGCAAATGACAACGATGTTGAAGGTGAGAATGAAGTTTTGTCAGCTAATATTAGCAGTTGCATGTCTTTGGATGAGAACAACAATGCAGCTGCTGACAGCTTGATGAAGTGCCAAGAGTCTGGGAGTGAAGAAGCAGTCGCAGACGAGCAAAAAGCTGGACATTCGGCGGGAATTACGTCAGCAGCAGGTTACCCAACTACGGTGACGCATTGCTGCCACACACATATTATTTTTTCCCCTCAATTATGTCGTAATAACGAGATCTTATGTCGTTAAAACGACATATTTTCTCGTAATAACGAGATCGTATGTCGTTAAAACGACATATTTTTTTCGTAATAACGAGATCTTATGTCGTTTTAACGACATCTTTTCTCGTAATAACGAGATCTTATGTCGTTAAAACGACATATTTTACTCGTAATAACAAGATGTTATGTCGTTAAAACAACATATTTTCTTGGCCTTATAAGGACATGTCAAAATATGCCTTTATCCACATAGAATTTATAGCCAATCATGTCTTTATCACACTTCTACGTTCAAAAAGCTGAAGCAATAGCAGCCCACAATGGATATTTATTAAAAAGATCAAATTTTGTACACACCTTATTAATAAAGCATGTGCAGCCTACAGATTAGCAGATGAGCCCAGAATACGAACATTGCGTTTAATTACACAGACTAAGCGTTTTCCTCCCATAGAAAACTCGTAGGTACCGGTAATAAAGAAAAAGCTTATGTGGCTTATAATTCAGTGATACAGATCAAATGCTGTAGCCTTCACGCCTTATTAATAAACCATACTATCCTACAGAAAAGCAGTTGAGCCCAGAATATGAACAGCGCATTTATTTACACGTTAGCCATTTTCCTCCCATAGAAACCCTTTATTATAAAGAAAATAAAGATGGCTCTTAACGTGTCACATCAAATCCTTTAAATGGTAGGCCTATTCAATGCAAAACAAAAATGAAAAATATAAGTAAAATAAATAAATATATATATATTATATATATATATATATATTTGTGGCATTAATTAGCCCACAAACAATATTTATTTTAAAGCCTACACAAATTTATTTAAAGAAAAACACCTGTGTTGGGCGTTTATCTGTATCTGTAAGTGTTTCTGTAAGTGTTTCAGCTGCCCTTTTCAAACTGGCGCAAGAAAATGCAATCAGAATTTGATTTGTTAAACATGAAGAGGACTTATCCGTCTGGTATGGCCGCTCGCTCTAACGTTAACCTAGACAAATGTTCGCTATTATTAAGCGCATATCCAAGTGTTTGTGCGGAGTGTGGAGCGCGCACTGCATGGCACGGAGGCGCCGGTGCATCACTCGCATATCCTATCAACAGTGGAAAAAACTCCATCATTTCTGGTCATACAGAAAAGAATAAAACATCAGTCACAACTACTTTTATTTGTGTAAACTCACAACAACAAGAAAACGTTGTGCTTTTGTAAAATAAAATAAAACGAACAGGCGCGCGCTTTCGTGGTCTCTGTGAATTGGAGCGCGTCTCAAAAATGAACCGAAAAACAGCGTATAGACAAGCCTCACAGTCATGACATGAGAAATATAGCCTTCTATACAAAGCTTATAAAAAATGTCCACCAACGAAAAACAAAAACAATCGAAAGCACGGTAGCCTGCATCTGATTATGTAATCCTGTCCGTATGAAAGGCGCATATAGGCTTACAGCGGAGATGTATGGAGATGTTTGCAGGCAGCCTACACTGATTTAGAAAAGACTAGTTTATTAATAAACAATTCAAATGCTTCGTTATTTTTTTTCAGACACATTTATTATCATTAGCCTACTTTTGCCGGTGCTTTGCGGCAAGTTTTATGCATGCGCTTGAGCGCGGAATCGGCTATAGCCTATGCACCCAGGATTGAATATAAACGTGCGATTAGTCATAATTGCTGAAATGAATGACTACTAGTCTAGAAATATCTTTAGTCTATGGCAACTCTAATCAATATCCTATTTAATTTTTTACATTATTTAATTAGTAATTTCCAGCTCTTTACATTAAATTAGTTGACTTAGCATAATGAACTAATAAAATAATAAAACAAAGTTTAAATTAAGATACAGCATTACTTATTCCACCACACAAAGGACTGTTTATAAGGTGATAAGGTGACAATTCTTTATACATGTGAAGATTGTAGGCTGTATCTTAAATATTTTTGTATTGTAGCTATATTGTCTTCTGTTATAAAGACGAAGATTGACACTTCGTTAATTAAACAAAATAAGAACACAATATTGTAAAAAACAACTTAGACTATGTTAGATGCATGTGTTTTGACTACTTTTTGTTTAATTATATCTAATGGTAATGAAGATAGCCTATTAACAAAAAAAATTTGACTACGTGAGTGTGATAAAGGCGTGATAGGCTATACATTTTATGTAGGCTATGTGGATAAAGGCATATTTTGTACATGACATGTCCTTATAAGGCCAAGAAAATACGTCGTTTTAACGACATAAGATCTCGTTATTACGAGAAAAGATGTCGTTTTAACGACATAAGATCTCGTTATTACGAGAAAAATATGTAGTTTTAACGACATAAGATCTCGTTATTACGAGAAACTATGTCGTTTTAACGACATAAGATCTCGTTATTACGACATAATTGAGGGGAAAAAATAAAATGTGTGTGGCAGCAATGCCTCACCGTACCCAACAGATAAAGGAAACTATCCAGACACATTAACAGATGGGCAAGTAAAGCATTTTATTGTGTCGCAAGGTTCATGCAAACCCCCCGGTCCATTTCCTCGAGATCCATTGCAAGGAGACCAGTGCTATTCGACGAGTTTTTACTCCACCACAACAAAAGCTGGTATTCAGCTACAGAGATCTTGGCTGTGTTACTCACCTAAGCTTGACGCTGCATATTGTGAACCATGCTGGTTATTTGCAGACCGTAGTCACAAAAACTACAACATGGCATGGACACAAGGAGTGCCATGTAGCAGCTTGCAGTGTTTATGATCAGTGGCGTCTGCATGGCACTATCGACGAGGCGTCAGAACAGCAAATCCGTCAACAAGTTAATTTTTGGAGGCAGGTTCTAGATCGGACCATTAATGTTACTTTAACTCTGGCATCAAACAACCTTGCATTTCGGGGACACTTTGAAGACACTGAAAGTGTCAACAAAGGTAATTTTCTCTCCATCATCGACCTACTGGCTAAGTATGATCCATATTTGAAGGAGCTGCTCAGTCGCCCTGCTGGTATATACGGGAGTTCAGGCAAGGATACAGGAGAGACAGCCAAATGCCACTTATGTACACTGTGCTGCCCATAACTTAAATCTGGTCCTCAATGATTCAGTTAAGTCAATAACAGAGCTGACAAAGTTTTACAACTCCATGGAAAAACTTTATGTGTTTTTTGCGCACAGTATAAAGAGGTGGAATATATTGGTTGAGATTACTGAAAAACCCACTCGAGGTGTCACGCTGAAAAAACTGTGCGCTACAAGGTGGGCATCGCGCAATGATGCCGTGTCTGCAATCAGATACAGATATGTTGACGTGTTGAAGGCCCTGACCAAAATTTCACTTACCAGTAAAAAGGCAGATGAGCGCAACGAGTCCATGGCTTTGATAAAGCTGATGGAAAGATTTGACTTTGTATTTATCGTAGTTCTTTTAAGTGAAGTCTTGGAACAGATCAATGTCATTTCAAAACTGCTACAGACAAAGGATGCTGATCTTCTTAAAGCTACAGAATTACTTGACACTGCCATCGCAGAGTTTACAAGGTTCAGGGAAAATTTCGAGGAGGCAAAAGCAACCGCACTATTCATGGCTGAGAAGTGGGGAGTGAAACAAACCTTTGAAAAGGAAAGAATTAGAAGGGCAAAGCGCCATTTCGATGAACTCTTTCAGGATGAGCGTTTGGTTGATGCTGAATGTTACTTCAAGGTAAATGTTTTTAATGCTTGCCTTGACATCATAATTTCCCAGCTGAGTCGGCGATTTTCAGCTTTGCGATCAGTTGCCGATTTGTTCAGAGTGGTCCAGCCACGTATACTTGCAACTGAGGAGAAGAACGTGATATACGAAGGAGCACAGATGTTAGTGGAAAAATACAATAAAGACTTGTCTCCAGCCCTTCCACAACAATTGATCGCATTCCGTGCAGCCTTTAAAAGGCAAATTTCTGGGATGAAAACTAGATCTGGCCAGTTTTTTGATCGTTGAGAACAACTCTATCACATTTAGCTTCAGTGACGTGCACCATTTTAGTTCTCTTTCTTACCATCCCTGTTACTGTTGCTTCAGCGGAGCGCTCATTTTCAAAACTAAAGCGAATAAAAAATTATTTGCGGAGCACCATGTCGCAAAACAGACTATCGGGGACTGGCAATTATTTCCATCGAGAATGCATAAAGCCATGAATTAAACACCAGTGACATCGTGGATGAATTTGCCGAAAGAAAGGCCCGGAGAATGCAACTGAAATGAGTGAGTAGTTTTATGTTTTTTACATTTTGGGCCGCCGTGCCAAGATCAGTAGTTATTATTGACAATGGCTGAGCCTTGGTTGGTTTTAGACTTGTTTTTGTTTCGTTCTGGTTGTGAAAAGTTGTTGGGTAGAGTGTTTTTTTTTTAATGGTATTATTTGGTAAGGTATTTTCTTGATACTCTACAGTGAACGTCTAGGAATTTATCTTTTATATACTTGGGGGCGGGGTTAGGGGGGCCCGTACCATTTTATTTTGCAAATGGGCCCGGGGCTGACTTGCTACGCCACTGGGTGCATGGGTGGAGTATATGTCTCGGATGCACTCATTGGCAACTCAGTCTCACACAAAACAAGAAAGTGGTATCGTACTTTCTTCTACCACTTTGTGGACATAGCCATTGTAAATGCCTTTATACTCCAACGTCAAATGGCCTGTATGAAGAACCAGAAGCCACTGACACAGAAACAATTCAGAGAACATCTCATTGAGGAACTTACTGTGTTGGTGCTTGCTGATGTTTCTTCATCTCCTCCATCCCACAAAGATGAGACTCGCCATTTACAAGGGAACAAGGGAGCTTCAGACAGCACCAAAGGAAGGCATCAGAGCAGGATTTTTTTTTTTTGTCAGACTTGTTCAACGGCATTGTGCTTTCAGCCAAAGCGTGACTTTTTCGCTGTTTGGCATGACCAGCATTGACTAAACAGGACTTTTAGACAACAGCATTTGTAATTTATTTGTTACTTTGTGTGTTTTATACAGTATTTCTATCACTTATTGTTGTATTTTATGTTGCAAAGAAGTTCAGATATTTTTTCTTTTATAGTTCATAATATTTTACTTATATTTGTATTGTTCTGTTGGGCAAATAAATAACTTATATAGGGTCTAATGGTGTGTATTATTTTATAAGTGAAAAAAAAAAGCTTTTTTTTTTCCTGGTTCGGTTGAAACACGCCCCATTATCACAGCCCAGTGGAGCAGTATCAGACTCACATTCTGACTAGAATCGGAGTATGACGACGTCAGGCTACAAATTATCTTCAAGACACCTTGCACCTAGTGCAAATCTGGGGATGTGCCTCAGGCAGGGGGAGGGAGAAAGGGAACTGACATAGTCTTGGAAAAAAGCCTGCAGGAACCCCATTTTTCATTATATCGTCCTCAAATTTGAAATATAAACTGATGAGACTTGTGGCTTCCAATCCTTTATCTACCTGGATTCCTCCAGGTCTATTTGTATATATTTGTACTTTGTAGTGCCCATTATTTTTGAGGCACTTCAACTTTTATAACGGTTTCTCTGACTGATTGTTAGTAGAGTCCCAATTGTCTTCTTTCCAAAGAGACCTCAATTGTGCCTATGGTATACTGTTCTCAGGAGCTGTATTTATTCTGGTAGGTCATTTTCAGCTGTGAGCCCCCAAGTAGGGGGTGCAGGTCAACAGGTTAGATAGAAAAGATGTGACTAGATCGACAAGATGGCAGAGCTGGGCAGCGTTCCACATGAAGCAATAGCATCCTTACTCCAACATTTTACCTGGCGCTCAAGCAGTTTTTAGGGGGTTTTGTGGTATTTCCAAGCCACTTAAAACCCAAGGTTGTAAAGCAGTTTTTATTTTATTTTTTTGCAAATACATTATCATTTTCAATGAAGATTGCAGTCATGACCTTGCCAATAAGTTTGACTTACAGAATGTGTCCCTCAGGCTTAATAACGTGATTGGTGCCATAGACTGCACACACATTTGCACACAGAAATTGGGTTCACAGTGTAAATGTGCAGGGTAAGTTGCTATTACAATTCTTAATATTCCAGATAAGTAATATTATTATATATATAAAAAAAGAAGAAAACTACCAGGGTCCCACAAACCCATTACAATGCAGCCCTAGCCAGGAAAAGGGCACACATTAAAATTGACCTTGGGCAACTAAAGGGAAGATTTCCGTGTTAGAAAAGTCTGAGGGTTGCATCTGACAGGGCCTGTGACACTATTGTAAAATGTGCCATGTTACACAACATTGCCACATCAGAAAGGAGAGGAGCCCTATGGTGAGGACTTGGCAGAGCTGCATGGGACAGAATTGTGGAACACCATTTTTGAAATTCATTACATGTTTAATAAAAGACAAGACAAATATTCTATGAAGTATTCATTCAATTATTCTTTGTAAAGAAAAGCCAGTGATCACGTCATCTTTTGCCTGCAATAAGAGATATTATGCAATGTCAGAAATAGTACTCTGTGTAAAATTATGTATTAGCACTTACTCTGAAGTTCCTTTGAAGCAACTATCTCTAGTACCAGTTTTTTCTTTAAGTAGTCTCTATTTAAGTTCTATTTCTCCCCTAATTTATGTTTTTCAAAATACTCTATGTCTGTTGAAGAGACTCCTATTATACAGGGAATGGATTATCACCCTATGTCATTTGTGGGGGAAAAAGGGGAACAAAAACTGTCAACACATGCCTCATGCAACAAAAATTAAAAGCAAAAGTACAACACTGCCAACCTCTGTATCACTTCTATGTGCAGACTCTTCTGTAGGCCTTTCTGTAGATGTGGACTCCTGTAACTTATATTGCAGTCAGAAATAATAGGTACACAAGTTTAAATCAAGATAAGTTATGCTCTTACAGATGTCTCCAAAGGACATTTTTATGAGAGGGTTTCTTCACGGTCCTATGCATTGGAAACAATTGGGTATTACAAAGTTTAGCACTTTTCCTTTTTATGCAAAGATAGAAAAAGTGCACTTACTGCACATGTTTCAGCCACCACTAAAATTGTTGGTGTATTGTGTAAAACTGGACAAAAGAGGAAAACAATTTCAATACAATGAAGTACACTGGAGAAAAATGTGATCAATAACTCATGGCAACATATGATACATTAACTAGCCTACATGCATCACTACTCAAGATTTAACAGTTGATATGGACCAACCATTTGGATTATAGACCTGCCTACTTTAATGCAGAAACAAATTATTTTACAGTGTAATAAGAGAATTTAAAGCTCATTTACCAGTAATGAAGGAGTTGCTGCTACTGGTCCCTGGCTGTAGGTCTAAGGAAGAGCTGAACCCAGGGATGCCCTTCACAATGGGTCGGTTCACATTCAACCTGAGGGCCAGCTCTTCTGCCGGGGTGTAACATGGGGGTGCAGGACCACCACCTGTTAGTTTTTTTATAGCCCATTTCTTGGTTGCTGTTATAAACAGACATGCACATCATTTATAGGTGCCTTTTTAAAAGAGACTAAGAACAGTATAAGTACCCTAGTAAAGATTACCGTTTTGTAGAATATTATTGTACTTCACTTTTACTTGTTCCAATGTTCTAGTGGGTGGTGGCTCTGACATTACAATGAACAAAGTAATTATGAAATTAAAATACAAAAATATATATACTGTAATAAGTGATAGAAACATTTAACATGGTCACCACTAAGGCATTTAATTTGTCTGCTACTTTTTGCCAGCCTTATCTCTCTTATCTATCTCTGGCTTTTGCTGACTTTGAGGCATTCCCTGGCGTTTTAATTAAACATTCAAATTCCACATAACCTTCACCTACTAGCTCTTGCTCTACTGCGGAGAAAAACTGTGCGCGCTCTTTGATCAGCGTTGCTGATCAGTGTTTCTACTATCGATACATTAAAACTAATGCATGAACGCGCAGTTATCTCAGAAAACTCAATCCAGCGATACTAATAATAAACAGCAGGTCATGCCAGATCATGATTAGCCCGATGATATCATCTTGGATGTGTCATTTGATTTCGGATGTTTTAATTAACTTATGAAGAATGGACCTCAGGTCCCAAAACAGGAGAAAACAGACTTCAACAAAAATGGTTCAACAAAAATAAACAACAAACTTGGATCAGTAAAAATGTTTAAATTCATTTGTTTGATGTCCATATGTTTGTTGAACCACTCAAAGCCTACTGCATTTGAAATACTACAGTAGAAGTATTCTTCTTATAAGTGTTTCAAGTCTTAAAAGGCTACTTGTAGTACTTTTCAAAACTAAGCATGCAAGCACCATTTGTCTCATTACATCTTGAGTCTTGAAGGTGTCTGTGGCTATTTACAATAAAGTTTATATATTATTACGGCCTATCTATTATAGCCTATCCATTTCTATAGGTCCAGAAAAAAATGCTTATTGCACACATGCTTTACCAGCATTGTTATATGTATACATTTATAAAAGCACAACCTTTGACCATTATGAACCTTACAATCTAAGAATAAATGAAGGGAATAGCTAATCAATACAATTTCTCAAATCAGGGATTCAGTTTCTTCAAGTAGGGCCTTCTCCAATTAGTGGAATAGATGATAGACAGTGATATATGAGAATATTATCACAGCCTGAAAACCATTAATCATTTGGTTCCTGTGAGCAATCATATGGTTCCTTCAGTAGTCTTGCAGAGCAAATCATGGCTGCACTACAGCATGTTCTTCAATTAAAGAACATGCTGTAGAAAGAGAAAGGCAAAGAGAAAGAGAAAGGCAAAGAGAAAGACCAAGATGACCAAGGAGTGCACTGTTTACTATAAATGCCTTCATCAGGCAGCATCAAAATCTTCTGGATATGCTTGATAATATGGCTGTCATTGACAGATACCGTCTGCCACAAGGAGAAATAGTCCAACTGCTAAATGTCATAGGGCCTCAACTGATGCGTGCTACCAGGAGGAATTTTACCTTGTCCCCTGACGTGCAGCTCTTAGCCGCTCTGAGATTTTATACAACAGGCAGTTTCCTTCAGGTACCACAGGTAAGGCATCTGTGTCAAGAGCTGTACAAGCAGTCACCTATGCATTGCTGAACACATTCAATTTCCAGCATCAAGACAGGCTATGTTAGACATAGGAGTATTTTTTTATCAGAGTGATTGATGGTACTTTAATCCTGATCAGTACGCCATCTGTGGATGGCCATATATATACACTGAACAAAATTAGAAATGCAACACTTTTGGGTAACACTTTAGAATACTGTATCTTACTTACTGCATAATTAATAAGGAATTACTGAAGAACTAATAGGTAATTCTTTATTAACACTTAAGTCACTACTGTTAACTACTAAAGAAGATGTGTTAACTAATCAGTATGTAATATAATTTTATGATTGTGTTAAGTATCAGTTAGTTAATCAATAGCTAATGAATTCTGTCATACCTCCTGAAGAACTACTATTAAATATCTCTTAATTAAGGTTCAAGAAAAATAACTATGTAGTAACTACTAATGAACAGTCATACACAGTAGTCAGTTTGTCATTCTTCAGCACTAATAAGAATGATAAGTGCAGACGTTTACCTATAGGCTATGATCTGCAAATAAGCAAACTTTTTTTTCATTAGAAAAAATTATCATAATATTACACCTTATTATTATACTTCGTTCTTATACATTTTAAACTTCTTTTGCACCATTCAAGTTCCGGCAATATCGCGGTAGCCATTTTACAGTGATTTGGTGAAGCAAGAGCGCGGGCATTTGCATCCTCCTCTGGAGAGTTCTCAGCGCCGCCGATTTGGTGCATTTCTTCGGCGAAATACAGATTTGTGTAAGTTTTATTTAATCCATAAAATCATTACTGTGCTGTAAATCATTTTATTTTATGCAAGACAACATACAAGGACGCAATGTCAGTTAGCCTATTGCTGGTTGGTCTTTTTTGTGTGATGGAAACACCTGATAAAACAAATTATTTTATTTATAAAGATACTAAATCTATTTACATCAGATGTTAAAATCTGTTCTCAGAGCTGTGCACTGTAATGGGCAGGTTATGGAGTCCACTCAAGTCAAGTATTTTTTGATTCTAAAATATTTGTTAAACTAGTTTAAATGTAGGTAGTATTATACATGTTAAAACAAAATAAAATTTTTGCTGTATTAAAAAATTCTCTCACTGAAATAAAGGAAGATATCATGTAAACAAGGCATTGTCGTGTATTTTACAAAGGTTTAGATGATTACGTTAATATATATATATATATATATATATTACAATAAGTTTGATTTGAGTCAGAAGTATGTGGTAATTCTTTATTAATTACTAATGGGTTCCTTATATTGTCACTTTAGAATACTGTTTCAGGTTCTAAGTAATTGTCACGGTATATGAATTCCTTGCTTCCTTCTCGTCTTGTGTTTATGTTGTTGTATGAGAGCGCGTGTGTAGTGGGCGTGTCTGTGTGTCATTACTTGATCCGCTCCAGCTGATTGTCATCTCATCACCAGCTGCAGCCTATCTCCCTCCTTATATATACTCACTGTTCCCTCATCTCCTTTGTCAGATCGTTGTTTCATGTATCCTGTGTCGGTGTTCCAGTCTCGTGCTTCAGTGTTCCCGTTCCCGTGTTCTTCGTGGAGGTCGTCTCGTTGTGTTGGATTACTCGTCACGTCTCACTGGGTTCACGTCTTCACAGCACTGTCTTCTGGATCTGACCATCTAGTCCCTGCGCCACCTGTCTTCTTGACTCCCGCTGGACGTTGTTCTGCCTCTTAAATAAAAGTTCTGAGTACTCGCTATTGTTTCCTGTCGTGCATTATGACAGAACGATCTGACCAAGGAATGGAAGCAGCGAGTCCCTCGTCACCCTCTCTCGAGGAATTCGTTCACCATAGCATTCGCCGGTTGGATTCTCAGGAGAGAAATTTGAATGAGACGGGTCGCGCGGTACAGTCCCTGGTGGCGCAGGTGTCCGAGCTCACCCAGCAAATTCAACTCTTGCGAGCTCCCACTGCGCCGCCCACACCAGCCGCTCCCCCCACACCACCAGTGGACCCATCCCAGTCGGAACCCCGCCTACCAGTTCCAGAGTCCTACGCAGGTGATCCTACTTTTTGTAGAGCATTCCTCACCAGGTGCTCCATGCATTTCGCCCTGCAACCTAGGACTTTTAACACAGAACGGGCCAAGGTTGCTTTCGTGTTAACCTTACTGACTGGGAGAGCGGCGCTATGGGGGACGGCGGTGTGGGAGAATCAAGACCCATGCTGCGCCTCGTTTCCTGACACTCTCCACTGAGATGAGGCAAGTCTTCGATCGAGCGGTCGCCGGGAGAGAAGCCGCCAGGGTACTTGCCGATCTCCGTCAAGGAGAGAGATCGGTTTCAGACTTTTCGATCGAGTTCCGTACCCTGGCGGCAGAGTGTCAGTGGAACGAGGAGGCGCAGTGGGACATGTTCCTGCATGGGTTGGCTGACCGCGTCCAGAGAGAGATCTACGCCCTGGACCTCCCAACATCCCTCAACGGACTTATTGAGTTGGCGCTGCGGGTGGACGCCCGGCTATCACGGGTCGAGCGTCAAGTCACGTCCACCCGCACTCCTGGAGGAGCCGAGGGTCCACGGTTCAGCGGCAGGGACGTAGTCAGCCCCGTCAACGATCACGAACCCATGCAGGTAGGGCGAGCTCGGCTTTCCCGGGAGGAGAGGGAGAGACGGAGGTCCCATGGCCTTTGCCTCTACTGTGGAGGGGCGGGCCATTATGCCTACAACTGCCCGGTAAAAGGCCAAGCCCGGCAGTAAGTATGAGGCTACTGTCGGGTGGGATCTCCGTCAAGAAGACCTCATCCACTTCTACACTCCTCCCGGTAAGACTCAGATGGTCAGTCCACGCCCACGACTGCAGAGCACTGGTGGACTCCGGGGCTGAAGGTAATTTTATGGACCATACTCTTGCTCACAATCTTCAGATACCTCTCAGACCCCTCACACACAGGATTGCTGTACATGCACTGAACGGTCAAGAACTCCCCACCATCTCATTTACTACGGAAGACATCACACTTACTACATCAGGCAATCACTCTGAGACTATTTCTTTTCTTATTCTGGATTCCCCCCTCGCACCCATCGTCCTTGGTCACCCCTGGCTCATCCGTCACAACCCCCGAGTAGACTGGCACCAAGGATCTGTGTTGGAGTGGAGCAAGGAATGTCATAAGTCTTGTCTTGCGTCTGCCTGTTCGTCTGTGCCTGTGTCTGTGTTTCAGGAGGAGGCGGGGGATTTGTCTAACGTGCCCGCAGAGTACCTCGATCTGAAGGAGGTGTTCAGTAAGTCTCGTGCTGCTTCTCTTCCTCCGCATCGTCCCTATGACTGTGCCATAGATTTACTGCCAGGTAAGTCTCCGCCGAAAGGCAAATTATATTCACTTTCTGTCCCAGAAAGGGAGGCTATGGAGAAATATATTTCTGATTCTCTAGCAACCAAGTTCATCCGCCCTTCCTCATCTCCAGCGGGGGCGGGGTTCTTTTTTGTGGGGAAGAAGGATGGTTCTCTGCGACCTTGTATTGATTACCGGGGGTTGAACAACATTACGGTAAAGAATACTTATCCTTTGCCGTTAATGTCTTCAGCCTTCGAGAGGTTGCAGGGGGCATCCGTCTTCACGAAATTGGACTTACGTAACGCTTATCATTTGGTTCGCATTAGGGAGGGAGATGAGTGGAAGACTGCTTTTAACACCCCTAGGGGACACTTTGAATATTTGGTTATGCCGTTTGGGCTTTCCAACTCCCCAGCAGTCTTCCAGGCACTCGTCAATGACGTGTTGCGAGATATGATAGATCAGTTCATATATGTCTACCTGGACGACATATTGATTTTTTCCTCTTCTCTCCAGTAACATGTGCAACACGTCCGACGGGTGCTTCAGAGGTTGCTAGAGAATGGGCTTTTTGTCAAGGCGGAGAAATGCGATTTTCATGCACAGTCTGTTCCTTTCCTAGGGTACATCATCTCGCCTGAAGGAGTGCGTATGGACCCTGAGAAGGTTAAGGCTGTGGTAGAGTGGCCAAGTCCAGATTCACGTAAGGCCCTACAGAGGTTTCTGGGGTTCGCCAACTTCTACCGGCGTTTCATTCGCAATTTCAGCCAACTAGCCGTGCCTCTGACCGCCTTGACCTCCCCCAGAACTACGTTCAGGTGGTCAGACACAGCTGAGGCTGTGTTTGCCAAACTCAAGAGCTGCTTTGTTTCAGCCCCCATCCTTATTGCCCCTGATCGCTCACGTCAGTTCGTGGTGGAGGTCGATGCGTCAGAGGTGGGGGTAGGTGCAGTTCTGTCCCAACGCTCTTCTACAGATGACAAGATGCATCCATGCGCGTTTTTGTCTCATCGTTTGTCCCCAGCCGAACGTAATTACGACATTGGTAACCGGGAGTTGTTGGCAGTCAAGTTAGCGTTGGAGGAGTGGCGTCACTGGTTAGAAGGGTCAGGGGTACCTTTTATCGTCTGGACTGATCATAAGAACTTAGAGTATATCAAGACAGCCAAAAGATTGAACTCCAGGCAGGCTCGGTGGGCACTTTTTTTCGGTCGTTTTGATTTTTCTCTCTCGTACCACCCGGGTTCTAAGAACATCAAACCCGATTCTTTATCTCGTATTTTTGATCGTTCCGAACGCCCGTCCACTCCCGAGTGCATTTTACCCGAAACCTTATTTGTTTCCACACTCACATGGGAGGTCGAATCGAGGGTCAAGACGGCCTTAGAAGGGGTAATGCCTCCGCCCGGTTGCCCACCGAATCGGTTATTTGTGCCGGAGAAATTACGGTCCGACGTCATCCAGTGGGGTCATTGCTCCAACGTGGCTTGTCATCCAGGAGTTAATCGCACTAGTTTCTTAGTCAAGCAACGATTCTGGTGGCCACTTATGGCTCGCGACATTCACAGTTTTGTTTTGGCTTGCTCGGTTTGTGCCACTGGTAAGACTTCCAATCGACCCCCAGATGGGTTACTTCAACCGCTGCCGGTCCCTTCGAGACCCTGGTCCCATATCGCTCTAGATTTTATTACCGCCCTCCCACCCTCTCAGGGTAACACAGTCGTTTTGACTGTGGTGGACCGATTCTCGAAGGCGGCCCATTTCATTCCCTTACCCAAATTACCCTCAGCTAAGGAGACAGCGTTAACGGTCGTAGATCACGTCTTTCGCTTACATGGCCTCCCGATTGACGTGGTATACGTCGTTGGTCAAAAAGTGTGGCTTTCTACTAGAAACATTCCTCTCCGCTCCATCTCTCTAATAAACTTGCTCCCAAATTCATTGGCCCGTTCCCTGTCACTAAGATCATTAGTCCAGTGGCAGTCCGCCTCAATCTACCTCCAGCGTACAGGAGGGTTCATCCCGTTTTTCATGTTTCTAAAATTAAACCTGTGTTTCATTCGCGCATTAATCCGCTAGCCCCGGTTCCTCCCCCGCCGCGTCTCGTAGATGGGGAGACCACTTATTCGGTCAATCGCATTCTGGACTCGAGGCGGAGGGGGCGCGGATTTCAGTACTTGGTGGACTGGGAAGGTTACGGTACGGAGGAGAGAAGTTGGGTGCCGGCTAGAGACATCCTGGATCACTCCCTTATCAATGATTACAATCGACAGGTGAGGGAGTCGGAGAACGCCAGGAGGCGTTCTTAGGAGGTGGGGTACTGTCACGGTATATGAATTCCTTGCTTCCTTCTCGTCTTGTGTTTATGTTGT
This sequence comes from Semotilus atromaculatus, assembly GCA_031834385.1. Lineage (NCBI taxonomy): Eukaryota > Metazoa > Chordata > Actinopteri > Cypriniformes > Leuciscidae > Semotilus > Semotilus atromaculatus. The sequence goes on from JAULUF010000001.1 coordinate 31,467,160, forward strand.
TGTATGAGAGCGCGTGTGTAGTGGGCGTGTCTGTGTGTCATTACTTGATCCGCTCCAGCTGATTGTCATCTCATCACCAGCTGCAGCCTATCTCCCTCCTTATATATACTCACTGTTCCCTCATCTCCTTTGTCAGATCGTTGTTTCATGTATCCTGTGTCGGTGTTCCAGTCTCGTGCTTCAGTGTTCCCGTTCCCGTGTTCTTCGTGGAGGTCGTCTCGTTGTGTTGGATTACTCGTCACGTTTCACTGGGTTCACGTCTTCACAGCACTGTCTTCTGGATCTGACCATCTAGTCCCTGCGCCACCTGTCTTCTTGACTCCCGCTGGACGTTGTTCTGCCTCTTAAATAAAAGTTCTGAGTACTCGCTATTGTTTCCTGTCGTGCATTATGACAGTAATTCCTGAAGGACCCTCTAATAATTATTTATTAATTACTAATAAGGTCCTTTTATTTTCACTTTAGAAGACTGTTTCGGGTTATAAGTAGCCTAATTCCTGGATAATTATTTGATAATTATGTATTAATTACTAATGGGTTCCCTACATTTTCACTTTAGAATACTGTTCCAGGTTCTAAGTAATTCCTTAATAACTACCGAATAATTATTTATTAATTACTAATAAATTCCTTATATTTTCACTTTAGAAAACTGTTTCAGATTATAAGTAGCCTAATTCCTGGATAATTATTTGATAATTCTTTATTAATTAGCTACTATAAGTTCCCTATATTTTCAGTTTCCCTCAGTCGTTGCCTCAAATACATGAATTTACTCAATGGCATTCTATGCTGAGGAAAACCGACACACACAGTACTGTTGTATATATAATATAAAAAAATAATATGAGGTTAGTTTTGTATGACTGTTCAGTAGTTACTAATTAGTTATTTTTCTTGAACCTTAATTAGTAGATAGTTAATAGTAGTTCTTCAGGAGGTATGACATAATTAATTAGTTCTTGATTAACTAACTGATACTTAACACAATCATAAAATTATATTACATACTGATTAGTTAACACATCTTACTTAGTAGTTAACAGTAGTGAAGAAGTAGTTAATGAAGAATCACCTATTAGTTCGTCAATAATTCCTTATTAATTATGCAGTAAGTAAGATACAGTATTCTAAAGTGTTACCCACTTTTGTTTTTGCCCCCATTTTTCATGAGCTTTTTCTCTGTACACAAAAGGCCTATTTCTCTCAAATATTGTTCACAAATCTGTCTAAATCTGTGTTAGTGAGCTCTTCTCCTTTGCCGAGATAATCCATCCACCTCACAGGTGTGGTATATCAAGATGCTGATTAGACGGAATGATTACTGTATCATGTTTTATCAACAGCACAATGCCACAGATGTTGCAAGATTTGAGGGAGTGTTCATTTCTCTACCATAAGCCGTCTCCAAAGGCGTCTCAGAGAATTTGGCAGTACATCCAACCGGCCTCACAACCGCAGACCACGTGTGACCACACCAGCCCAGGTCCTCCACATCCAGCATCTTCACCTCCTAGATCGTCTGAGACCAGCCACCCGGACAATCGGTTTGCATAACCAAAGAATTTCTGCACAAACTGTCAGAAACCGTCTCATCTGCATGCTCGTCGTTCTCATCGGCGTCTCAACCTGACTGCAGTTTGTCGTCGTAACCGACTCGAGTGGGCAAATGCTCACATTCGATGGCATCTGGCACTTTGGAGAAGTGTTCTCTTCACAAATGAATCCCGGAATTTCACTGTACAGGGCAGATGGCGTATATATAGCGTATATGGCGTTGTTTGGGTGAGTGGTTTGCTGATGTCAACGTTGTGGATCGAGTGGCCCATGGTGGCGGTGAGGTTATGGTATGGGCAGGCGTATGTTATGAACAACAAACACAGGTGCATTTTATTGATGGCATTTTGAATGCACAGAGATACAGTGACGAGATCCTGAGGCCCATTGTCGTGCCATTCATCAACGACCATCACCTCATGTTGCAGCATGATAATAAATTACCAACATGGCCAAAAGTTTGCTATAACTACGTTGTGTGGTGAAGGTTGTTACGGCGTTGTCACAATGTTGACATTGAACCACCGTTCAGGGCCATTGCTGAAGGTTGTGCCTAGGGTGTCTGGACAACCACTGGACAACATGTGTACTCGTCACCGCCCTGAAGCGTGAAAATCAGCCTTTTAAATTTCAACCAACCGCTGGGCCGTCTCATTCATCATCAAGCAAGGATACTTGAGAATTGCGTTTAATTTACCTCAGCTAAATAAGATCGGGAATTATACAAACACAACCTACAACTTCCTTGTCTAATGTGACAAAGATCTTCTGGTCAGGTATGACAAATATTTACTTTATGCCAAAAGTTAAAAGCCATAATGAAGCCAAAATTACTTTAATGATGAGTAATTGATTTCAGCACTCCTTGAACAGGCAGCGACTTAAGCGCGTACTTGTTGCACGTTAATGTTTTTTTCCTTTTTTTGGAAATGCACAGAGACTTTTTTTTTGTAACTGCTCGCACACCTGTTTATTTATTTACTTTTAGGCCCATAAAAAATATGGATAAACAATATTTAAAAAGTATATAATTATCTAACATATGACTCATTAAAAATCAACCACAAAACATAACATGCTAAATGGGGGATATCTATATCTAGCATATTAAAATATGCAATTGTTAGAACGTCGTCTCGCAGTTGCTGAATGTTGCACAACAACGTTGCTACAGCCCTGTCACGTCTTACAATTCTACGTTGTTACAATGTTGTGAGCACGTAGACAGCGACGTTGCCATAGTAGAAATGCAATGTCCCACAGATGTTGCCACAACGTAAATTTAACTGTCTCATATTTCAAGCTTTCTTCTAAGGACAGCGTCGAACAAACCTCCTGCTCCGGCTTTGCCAATCAGTTTACACTGAAGTAAAAGGAACCACACATCTTTTGGCCAACGGAGGGAAGATGGATTACGCTTGAAAGCGCTAAAATACTTATCTACCTCTGTTTTCCTAAATGGAGGCACTAAAGCAATATGCTTGCTAACATAGAAGATGTTGAGGATGGCTCTACCATCGGAGCCGCAACGGAAACCTCAGCACGGGTGGGCCGGACAGACGATCCAGGGACCACTTTTAATGCCTCTAGTTCTAACTGGCGCAGCTTCCCCTCCTTCTCAACTTCAATCTCAAGCCTGTGGATTACGAGGTCCAACTAAGCCCTTAGTGCCTCATACTGTAAGCGGGCCAGGCGGACTTTCAAGAGTCCGTTCCCAGACACAATAGAAGCAGGGGAACACGGATCAGAAGGCGGCAAGACAGCCTTGGTCTCTAGGTCTCGGCCAACACTAGAATTTTTTTTTTAACTCAACCAACCTTTCGAGGATAGCACTTTTATTTTTTTTCTTAAAGGTGCCCTAGAATGGTTTTTATTTTTATTGTATAACGTTTTCTGGGTTGCCCTTATAATGTTAGTATGTTTCTTAGATCAAAACTAGTCATAATTTAGAAATAAAAGGCATTTTTCCTAGCCTGATTTTAGCCTCTGATGTGAACGCTCTGTTTGAAGGGGCGTGTCTGCTGTGTGTAACCGGCCTCTGCTGTGATTGGCTGACATGCTTGCATATGAAATAGCTACGTATTACATGTGAAACTCTCTCGAATACTTTTACTACAGATATTATAAGTTTTTACTATTACAGCTATCGAGATTAACAAATCGTGAGATGTTTTTAAAGTATTTAGATCTATTCCCATCACATAAAATGTTGCCGTGATGAGCATTGAGCAAACAGATGACAGTGTGTTGATCGCGAGAATAAAGATCTTATCATTGCAACGCAGTTTCTGCACTCTCTCTAATGCTTTCACCAATGCAAACACGATGATGTAAATACAGTAAGAACTTCGTTGTGCAGTGTAACATGCGTCATTGAATTCATAACGAGTTTGGCAAGTGTCCAGAAACTCGCGCTGTGGAAAGATTGTTCTTTTGATTGCTTTCTGTATTTAATTTTTTCACAATTTAAATACGTTTTTTTCATCTTACTAAAATAAACGATGTGAAGTTGATATTTTAGTCACTGGCTTGACTTACTGATGCATAAACAGTATTGAACGATTTTGAAAGAAAGATTACCTGTCTGAACTTGAACAATTACACATCAGAAAGTGTTAATTGGTAGCTCGATCGATTTATTTTCAGACGTTCATCGAGGCCAGCGACAGTCTCGTCGGTGAAATGTTTGAAAATTTCCAGAGAAAATAAAATTAACCCATTGTTTCTTCAGAGGCTCAGATGAAGGAACTAAATACCTTTGTGTTCATTTGTACATCCAAACACTGATCGACTGCCGTGCTTCGGCTGCGCAGTTCCGGCTGTCATTGAACATGGGCTGGCATATGCACATTTTTGGAGTCGTACATATCAATGATCCCGACTGTTGCGTCACAGTCGGTGTTATGTGGAGATTCGCCTATTTTTCAGGGGTGTTTTTCAAAAACGAGATTTAAGTAAGAAGGAGAAAACAATGGTGTTTGAGACTGTATGTCATGCCCATGTACTGAACTCTTATTTAACTATGCCAAAATAAATTCAATTTCACATTCTAGGGCACCTTTAAAGAGCTTGCCTCACCACAGAAATTGTATAATGGTCCGCAATCTTCAGTAAATCATCTTTCTGCAACTATCAAACTGCTCCATGGATGAATGATCAATAATGACGATTTCACGAGTTCACACTTACATGTAATTAGAGTGGATAAGGTTTAATGCGTATTTGGCGTGCTGTCCGGGGGGAGGGCTCCGAGCTCGTAGTTTGGCCCGAACCCAGAGTACTCCCCCCCCCCCCAATGTAAGTGGTTAGGACTAGAAGAAGTGTGGAGATGGGGCGGTGGAGGGATGCTGCTAAACTATCAATGGATTGAGGTGAGATTGCTGAATCTATATGTAGCTCTTATCATTGATTGCTGAGTGCACTCCACTCGTGCTAATTAGCTGGAAGTGCTCCTCCCGAACTTTGTTAATAAAACATCATGTAAATCAAAGGCCATGTTTACTAATGTTACCAGGTAAACCACAGTCAGCGGATCACCCTGCAAAACTGTGTCTAGCACAATCCACTATGTGGAAATCAAGGTCACTTTGCCACCAGCAAAAATTATATATATTTCCTTTTCAATGTCTTGGGATGGGTGTTTGTTTTTATCTCGGACAAGCCCCCAATTACATACATGATGGAGGACTTTCAAAGTTTACGTTGGTTGAGCGTCGGTTTTATTTGTTTGGGTTGCCAAGGTAAATTTACTCTGACCAAGGTAGATGTTTTGAGGTCAGAATTAGCCAGGAATTGTGTAAAATATATGGAATTGTCAAAACACCAAGTTGTGTTTGCTTACAACACTACCGGTTATTCTCCATATGTTCTTATGTTTGGAGAGGAGCCTCAGTTGCCAATTGATTTAATTTTGGGACAGAACAATCTTGATCCTACTGGAGAACATTTAATAGTACAAGATAGAGAATTTAGAACAAGACAGAAAATTCCTGATCTGGGCCAAGTAGGAATCCAAGTACTGTTTTTACCATTTTCACAGAGTGATATCGAACCAAGATTCACCCAGAGATCAACTTCAGGATGTCACCGGAACCCATATTGTGTCTCTCAGTCTGCTTGCATTAATGATCAGATAGCTCTCCCTGTGATGAGGCCATCCAACAGTCCCCAAAGTTGTTTGTTAAACCATGGTTGTGAAAACATGTTTTTTCCTGTTTAAGCAAGGCCTTTAACAGGCTATTCCTGTTTAAGCAAAGAGACTTGTCAGAATTGTAACTTACGGAGGCAATAGAATCCAAAATCTGGAGACAAATTGGGGGCCCCTGTCAGAGACCACGTCTGTGGGGAGGCCATGAATGCGAAAGACGTGATCTACGACAGTAACCGCTGTCTCCTTGGCTGAGGGTAGTTTGGGCCAGGGTATAAAATGTGCCGCCTTTGAGAACCGGTCCACTACAGTCAAAATGACCGTACTGAATGGCAGAATGAAGTGCAGGCAGATCCAGTAGGAAATTCAGGAATCCGGGAAACAAGAAACAACAAGAGCCAGGCAAACGGAGAACCAGAAGGCACAGAGCTAGGCAGAGAATCACAGGAAGCCTCACAACGATCTAAAAAAAAAAACAGGACAAAATCACAGATAATAAATAGGACTCTCAATTAGAAACAGCTGGCGCTGATCAGCTCATCAGCCGTGATAACAAGCCACGCCCACTCACACAAACACCCACGCACAACACACAGAGCGAGGGCGAGTCAGTGAACCCATGAACCGTGACAAGACTTCTATGTAAATTGTTTTATGCTGCTCATGCTTAGAATTGTTTGTGTGTCAAATGTGGGCATTAGGTAGCTCCATGTATAGGTTTATGTGAAGTAGTAAACTACTTTGGGTAGAAAGAAGGTGGTCTTATTTTGTTGTTGCGTTTCATAACCCCGTGTGTATTGATGGTGATCTGCCTGGTGACAGCCTTCAGAGTATTGAATGATTTGTGAGCAAACTATGCTTAGGGGTAACAAGTATTGATTATACAGCTGGTAACAAGTATTGTTATATGTCTTATTTATTTAGATTTATAAAGATTTGAAAATTTGTTTTGTTTTGTAAACGTCAGTGGTCCAACTCATCGTCTAAATCATACACTAGATTTAATTATATCATATGGGACCAATCCAACCGATATAGATATTATACCGCAAAGCGATGATGTAACTGATCATTACATGGTAACCTGCATATTACGCACTGCTGAAATTTGTCATGTTGCGCCACGTTATCGACCAGGCAGAACAATCCTTCCAACCACTATAGATAGATTCTCAAATAGCTTACCTGATCTATCTCAGCTGCTCAGTGAACCCAAACAATCAGATGAAATAGAGGAAATGACTAGCAGTTTGAGCACCATTTTCTCTGGTACATTAGAAATTGTTGCACCAATTAGATTAAAAAAGGTTAGAGAGAAAACTAGAGCACCATGGTACAACAGTGCTACGCATGCTATCAAGAGAGAAACTGGTAACTTAGAGCATAAATGGAAACAAACAAATTTAGAGGTTTTTAGAATCGCGTGGAAAGACAGTATGTCACGTTACAAAAAGGCTCTTAAATCAGCCAGGGCTGAGCATCTCTGCAGACTAATGGAAAATAACCAAAATAATCCAAGGTTCTTATTTAACACCGTGGCTAGACTAACAAATAAACAGGCATCACCTGAGCAAAATATTCCGTTACAATGTGGTAGTAATGATTTTATGAATTTCTTCACTGAGAAAATAGAAAACATCAGAAACACAATTGTAAATGTACAATCTTTTATGGTGTCTTATGATTCAGCCTCAATTATCGCCCCTCAAGAACAACTGTAACGATAGGCATTCTATTGAGTAACCACAAGGTGGCAGTATAGCCTTTCCTGTTGAGTGATGCTGCATGTAGTGTATAAGAACAACGAGATGCGACAAATAAACAGAGCCTGCTAACACACAGAGCTCGCAGCACAAATGTTCATGAGTGACTTTATTGAATAATATAAAGTAGAACATTACATGGTACCAGGAGAGGGGTAAAGAAAAGAACTGATGCAAGATGGACGCAGTAAAACCACCAACTCCGCTGAAAATGACGGGGAATGTGGATGCGAGCTGGCGAACATTCAAGCAACAATTTCAGCTCTACATTGCCGCGATAGGAGTTGATCGTCGGGAGGAAGAAAGAAAAATAGCCCTTTTGCTAACCATTGCAGGAGCTGAAGCTATTGAGGTATTCAACACCTTTGTATTTAATGAACCCGGCGATAAAGACAAGTTTGACGAGGTCCTAAAAAAATTTGATGAACACTGTCTTTCGAAGAAAAATGAAACTTACGAGAGATACGTATTTCGTTCTCGTCTCCAACAGCCTGGTGAGTCGTTTGATAATTATCTCACCGATCTCAAAATAATAGCTCAGTCCTGCAACTTTGGTGATCTAAAAAATTCTATGATAAGGGATCAGGTTGTATTTGGTACAAATGAGAAGAAGCTAAGAGAAAAGCTGTTGAGGGAAGCGGATCTCACACTTGAAAGTGCAATAAAAATATGTCAAGCTAATGAGCTGGCAAAGCAACATGCTCTTACTTTTCAAGCGGCCCCATATAACCAAGAAAGCGAATCCGTGGACGTTGTGAAAATGAAAGGAAAATCACGGTTCAAGTTCAAACAGAAAGACAAAAACAGAGACGATGCTCAAACACAGTTTGACTGTAAGAAGTGTGGTGAAATGCACGGACCAAGACAATGCCCTGCATTTGGGAAAACATGTGCAAAGTGTAAAAAGCTAAATCACTATGCGAGAATGTGTCATACCAGGTATCAACAAAGACATAGAGGAAATACTTGCGAAATGTGACATCTGCCTCAGACACCACTACAAACAAGTCAAGGAGCCAATGCTGATGGCCGAACTGCCCAATGCTCCTTGGCAAAAGGTGGGCACGGATTTATTTCATCTGCATGGCAAGGACTATCTTCTTGTTATAGACTATTACTCGAACTACCCTGAGATTGCACAACTCTCCAGCACCACCGCACAGTCTGTTATAGTGCACATGAAAGGGTTCTTTGCCAGACACGGAATCCCACAATGTGTTGTGAGTGACAACGGTCCGCAGTATGGTTGTGGAGAGTTTAAAGAGTTTGCGAAGCACTACGGATTCAAACATGTGACCTCAAGCCCGTTGTACCCACAAGCCAATGGTCAGGCTGAAAAGGGAGTACAACTTGTTAAGAGGCTACTGAAGAAAGCCAAGGACGGAAAGACTGATCCTCACCTTGCTTTACTAAGCTACAGAGCTGCACCTCTGGAGTGTGGAGCGTCCCCTGCTGAGCTACTTATGAATCGCAAGCTCCGCACCACACTACCACAATTGCAACCAGGACGAGACAATAACAGCTGGATTAACAACAAAAAGAGACTCAAAATCAGACAAAAAATGGAGAGCTACAAAAAGTCTGGAATCTCTTTGTGAAAAGGACACTGTGAGAATCGAGGGACCTAATTGCTGGGACAGAAAAGCGACCGTGCTCAGTGAAGTCGGACCTAGATCTTACGTTGTGGAAACAGAGGATGGACATAAAGTGAGGAGAAACAGGAGGAGTCTGTTAAAGACTCATGAGGACACTGACAAACACGGTGAAGCTGAAAAACAAAGTGATACACCACATGCATACCAAGCTGAGCCTCACACCACAGACTCTCAAATGACTGAACCAATCAGAAGGTCTACTAGACCTAGAAAACCACCTGAGAGACTTATTGAAAAAATATGAGGCTTTACATTGTTGTTTAAAGTAGAGTGCCTTGTTATAGTTATTGTTATTTCTTTGAGGTACGAATACTGTGCAATATGTTGACTTTTGCAGTTTCGTAAGGCTTTATTGCAAGCAAAAGTTTAAAGTTTAGTTACAATGTTGAATGTTTTTGTTTTATAAACTTTGGAAAGGGGATGTAACGATAGGCATTCTATTGAGTAACCACAAGGTGGCAGTATAGCCTTTCCTGTTGAGTGATGCTGCATGTAGTGTATAAGAACAACGAGATGCGACAAATAAACAGAGCCTGCTAACACACAGAGCTCGCAGCACAAATGTTCATGAGTGACTTTATTGAATAATATAAAGTAGAACATTACAAACTACACCGCTTTACAACTATAGGACAGGAAGAGCTAAATAAACGTCCCGGGTTACGTATGTAACCCTAGTTCCCCGAAGGGACGGACGCTGCATGTAATCGCAGTGGGAACGCCCTCCAGCGTGAAGCGTCTGAATAATGAATGAAATCAGTCAATGGAGAGAATGAGCGTACGGCGAGTGACGTCATCGACCAGGAAGCTATAAATATCCCCTGAGCACACAAGCCGCCAGCTTAAAGTTACTGAAGCAAGCGACCCAAGGGGATGCTGGGAGTATGGCAGGACACGCAGCGTCCGTCCCTTCGGGGAACTAGGGTTACATACGTAACCCGGGACGTTCCCCTTCAGGGACTACCGCTGCGTGTAATCGCAGTGGGAACGCAATACCCACATCCCCATATGACCAAATCCCCGTCGTGTGTCATTAGGAGACACAAACCGACGAGAGAACCTGAGCCCCGGGAGTGGAGCTAAGGTCAAGGGAATAAAACCTGACGAAAGTGTGCGGTGAGGACCAGCCTGCCGCATCACAAACGTCCTGAAGAGAAGCTCCTGAAAGAAGAGCTGTAGAGGCAGCCATACTCCTAGTGGAATGAGCCCTTATAGCCAAAGGTGAAGGCTGATGGGCCGAACCGTAAGCAAGCGAGATGGCCTCGACCACCCACTTGCTCATCCTTTGCTTAGATGCAGGACACCCTTTCTTAGGTGACCCAAAACAGACAAACAGTTGTTCCGATCTCCTCCACAGGGCAGCTCTGTGGACGTAAGCATCTAAAGCCCTAACTGGGCACAGCAAATTAAGTTTCTCCTGGTCTGACGTCAGAAAAGGCGGAGGACAGAAAGCCTCAAGGTGCCACGAAGGAAGCGAGATATAAGTGGGTGTCTCCCTAGGGAACCTCCACTTAAAGGGCGTGGTAAGCAGCTAAGGCCGCCACATACACCTTCAGCGTGGAGTGGGATAATCCTGTGGAGAGACGGTCCTGCAGGAAATCCAGCACTGTACCAACCGGGCAGTTAACTGGGTCCTGTTGGCGCTCTCCACACCAAGAGGTGAAAAGTTTCCACCTCGCGGCATATAACTTCCTCGTGGAGGGAGCTCTGGATTGGAGGATGGTCTCAACGACCTCAGTCGAGAGACCAGAATCTGTGAGCTGGGCCCCCTCGGAGGCCAAGCCCACAGCCTCCATAGTTCTGGGCGGGGGTGAAGAATCGACCCTACCGCCTGAGAGAGTAGGTCTCTCCTGATCGGTATCTCAGAGGAGAGCCGTCGAGGAGAGACACTAGGTCCGCAAACCATACTCGAGCCGGTCAGAACGGGGCACTTAGCAGAAGACTGAGCCCGTCCCGGCGAACCCACTCCAGAACTCCCGGGAGCAGAGCGATCGGAGGAAATGCATACGGACGTGACCTCGGCCACGGATGTACCATCGCATCCAACCCCAGCGGGGCTGGATGGCTGAGAAAGAACCACAGCGGGCAGTGTGATGTTCCTCGAGAAGCAAATAGGTCTAGCACGACTGAAATGTTTCCATAGGAATTCCAGGAGAACCACCTCGGGGTGAAGACTCCATTCCCCGGGCCTCGGCCCCTGTCTTGACCCCCTGATTTAAATACCCCGGGAGGTAAATAGCTCTCAGAGAAAGAATTTCCCCCTGGGACCATAGAAGGATCTGACGTGCCAGTTTGTAAAGTGGGCAAGAACGCAGACCCCCCTGATGGTTGATATAAGAGACCACCAATGTGTTGTCTGTCCGGACAAGAACATGGTGGCCCCTTAGGTCTGGGAGGAAGTGTTTCAGACCTAGAAACACCGCCAACATCTCTAGGCAGTTTGTGTGCCACAGACGATGATGGTCCTCCACGGACCCTGTACCGGGCGACCATTCATGATCGCCCCCCAACCCGTGAAAGAGGCATCTGTCGTTAGCATAACGCGATGACAAGGAGCTCCTAACACAGTGCCTTGGGACAGAAACCAAGGATCTTTCCACATGATCAGGGCGCGATGACACCGTCGCGAACTCACGATCATGCGAAGCGGATTTTTTCCCTCGGGGAGAATCCCTTGGTTCTGAGCCACCACTGTAACGGTCTCATGTGCAAGAGGCCAAAAGGTATCACGTTGGATGCAGGTGCCATGAGACCTAACAGTCTCTGGAACTGTTTTACAGTGGATGACTGGCCTAGCTTGACCTGATCTACTGTGGCAAGAATCGAAGCAATATGAGCAGGTGACAATCGTGCCTGCATCGTCGTCGAATCCCACACTACACCTAGAAAAGTGGTTCTCTGTAATGGAGAAAGAACACTCTTCTTGGCGTTGAGCCTCAGCCTGATTAAGCTAGAATTAACCAATCGTCTATATAATTCAGAATACGGATGCCCTGCAGCCTAACGGGGCTATAGCAGCATCCATGCACTTCGTGAATGTTCGGGGTGACAGTGCTAGGCTGAACGGAAGAACCCGATATTGGTACGCTTCGCCCCCGAAAGCGAAACCTCAGGAAGACCCGTTCTCTATAGTATTCAGGACCCACTGAGAAACATTGGGGAGAATTTTCCATTCTGCCAGGAACTCTACTAAGGGAACCAGCCTCTCGAGGCTGGCCTCTGGATGAACATCCCGAGTGACAGACGCAGCGCCCTGTAACACACTGGCAGGGAACAGCTGGTCTGGGCACTCCACGACCCTCCTCGGAGGGGGCGAGCATCCCTCGGGAAATCGCTTGCCGAGTCTCTCTATGCCCTGTAAAGGCAGGGTTAGTAGAGCAGACCCCTGAGGGCATCGGGAAAGACAGGGCACCGTGTTCTTGTGCAGTGAACTCAAGTCTTTCATGATGGGGACCACCCTCAGAGTCCTGACGTTCAGCACGTCAGGATTTTTTATTTCATTTTTCTTTCGACGCGGCCTTCTTGGCGATAATGACTGTCCTCAGATCAGCCTTACCGCGAGAAGGTCGCGCCGGAGAGCGCCCCGCCTCGTCCCTCCAATTTCTCCGCGGGGGGGGGCACGAGACACGACACTTCGTTTCTGCTGCGCTCTCTTTGAGGTACTCGGCGACTGGGACTGCCCTTTCGCTCAACAGCCCCAGCGACACGCAATTTAAGGGGCATAAATTTCTGAAAAGCAGTCGCCTGTTCCTTCTCTACCAGGAACCTCTCCGTGACAGAATGAAGAGCGTCACCAAAGAGGCCCATAGGCGAAACTGGAGCATTTAAAAGGAGAGTCTTATCTTTTTCCTTCATAGAGGTCTGACTCAGCCACAAGTGTCTCTCTGTGGCCACCATGGCTGCCATAGACCAGGAGAGTGAGATCAGCAGACTGCCTGAGCTCATTAATCATTTCAACAGATAATTCCCCCTCCTTTACACACATCTTTAAGCAGGTCAGCCTGGTAAGCCTGCATAATGGCCATAGTGTGTAGACATGCAGCCACCTGACCCGCCGCCGAGTAAACCTTCCCCACTAACACAGAAGTATTCTTTAGTGGTTTAGAGGGCAGAGCCGGTGCCTTAAGTGAAGACGATGAAGCTGGAGAGAGATAGCTCGCGAGCGTCTCCTCCGCCTTCAGCATCACATAACCAGCAGATTAGCACCAACAATGTTACCATAAGCATTGGACTGATTGTGTATATTCTGCTTGAAACCGGTCTAACCCAGGTCTTTGAAACCTCAGCATGAAGATCTGGGAAGAACGGTAAGCACCGGCGAGAAGGTTGAGGTCGTGCAGACAGAAATCTATCATCTAGTTTACTTTTATCACTAGACTCCTGTCTATCACCATCAAACCTTCTTCATTTGCAGTATAATGTGACAATTTTTTATTTATTTATTTTTTTACTAGTTGAAAACTCACGACATCCAGCCCCTCAGAACTGGATAATCTTAATTCAACATCATATGTGCCTCCACCCGGGCAGAAGTAACCGCCGCAGCGCGTGCTTCCAGAGCCGGGTGAGACGCACTAGATCTCGCCGAAGATAGCTGAGATAGAGCGGAGCCCGTCCCAACGTCGCCAGTGAGATCCATCTGCGAGCCCCAAGACACGCGCCGCCGCTCTGCCTCAACAGAAGCGGGACCCGAGCCTCGGGGAGCTCGCAGCAAAGCACTCTCCTCGAAGAGCGATCGCCGCGAGCGCAGAGTTCTCAAGGGAAAAACGCTCGCAATGCTGACAATCGACTCCCTCGAGAGCCGACTGGGCATGCTGCACTCCCAAACAAGCCACACATAGCTATACTGCTCGCTCATATTGTTTTTTTAATATATAATATATATATACATATATAGTGAGAAACTCCTGTCTAAAAACAGACAAACACAATCGATAGATTTCAGACACACACAGAGCTTGCTGAAGTAACAAAAGCTGGCGGCTTGTGTGCTCAGGGGATATTTATAGCTTCCTGGTCGATGACGTCACTCGCCGTACGCTCATTCTCTCCATTGACTGATTTCATTCATTATTCAGACGCTTCACGCTGGAGGGCGTTCCCACTGCGATTACACGCAGCGGTAGTCCCTGAAGGGGAACTTATTATTGCATCTAAACCAACAACTTGTTTATTAGATCCAATACCCCCTAAACTACTTAAAGAAGTGTTACCTGTAGTGGAAGAGCCTCTTCTCAATATTATTAATTCATCTTTATTTTTAGGTCACGTTCCAAGTATATTCAAGCTGGCAGTAATAAAACCTCTTATTAAGAAACCACAATTAGATCCAAATAACCTAGCAAATTACAGACCCATTTCAAATCTTCCATTTATGTCTAAAATACTAGAAAAAGTTGTCCGCTCAACTGTGCTCTTTCTTGCAAGAAAATGATATCTATGAAAAATTTCAGTCAGGATTCAGACCGCATCATAGCACTGAAACTGCGCTAGTTAAAATTACAATTAAATTACTGAACAAGGCTGCATCTCAATACTAGTCCTACTCGATCTTAGTGCTGCATTTGATACTATAGATCATAAAATACTCCTGGATAGACTACAAAACTACACTGGTGTTCAGGGACAGGCATTAAGCTGGTTTAGATCGTACTTATCAGACCGTTACCACTTTGTCTGTTTAAATGGGGAAAAATCGAAGATAACGTCAGTAGCACAGTTGCCAACTCTCGCGAGACAAATAAGCAACTGTAGCTTCAAAAACAAGCCCAAAACAAGCCCAATATTATTAGATTATTTAGTTTCAGCATTATCATTTATTTTTTATTACCAATAAATGAGCCTGCAACATATTAAACTGAAACCACTCCTTTATTAGAAAAGGATAAACGGATTAGGAAAAAAAGGATTTAAAAAAGGTTTGGAGAGATGGAAAAGGACAAAAAGACAATCAGGAAAAGACGGGGATATGTAACACACACACACACATTATATATATATATATATATATATATATTAATCAAATTAATTTTACCCATATGTATCTTATGTTAGTATAGACTAGTTTTTTATTTATTTATTAAAGCCTGTGATAATTAATATATTACAAAAACATTGTAAAAATT
Source organism: Semotilus atromaculatus (assembly GCA_031834385.1). Lineage (NCBI taxonomy): Eukaryota > Metazoa > Chordata > Actinopteri > Cypriniformes > Leuciscidae > Semotilus > Semotilus atromaculatus. The sequence continues at coordinate 31,482,407 of JAULUF010000001.1, forward strand.
AAAAATTTACCTTACAAAAGAAGGTCATCCCTCTTCTCCCCTGCACTGTCCATCATCTCCCCAACGTCTATCATTGGATTACAGCGTCGCGCGCGCGGCTGCCTGCCTGCACGTTGAACGGGATTTTTCTCCAATAAGGGGGCGGATTCGGCGGAATGTTTTGACGAATTACGCCACAGCACTTATACAATTGCACTGATTGGCTATGGCTGTGAGCAGACAGTGTCAATCAATGTATTGGAGATTGACAAAACGGCAACCGTGACCATAGATGTAAAGAAAACAAAGTTGCTTGTCAGATTTTCCTAATAAGCAACCATATTTTTTTAATAAGCCCAAAAAAACGCAACCCGCAACTCGAGCTTTTTTAACGCGACTTACAAAAAAAAGTCGCGTATTATAAGCGGACTTGGCAACTATGGTCAGTAGACTATGGAGTGCCACAAGGATCTGTGTTAGGCCCTCTACTATTCTCAATATATATGCTGCCACTTGGTAATATTATAAGAAAACATGGAATTAATTTCCACTGTTATGCTGATGACACTCAATTATATATCTCATCACGGCCAGATGAAAACACTAACTTATCTAACTTGACAGAATGTCTTAAAGATATAAAGTGTAATTTCCTGCTATTAAATTCAGATAAAACAGAGGTATTACTTATTGGTCCAAAAAACTACCCACAAAATCCCTTATAATACAACTTTAATTTAGAAGGATGTCCTGTTACTTTATCCACTACAGTAAAAGACCTTGGTGTCATACTTGGCCGCAACTTGACTTTCGAAAATCATATTTCATATGTTACAAGAACAGCCTTTTTCCACCTTAGAAACATTGCTAAGCTACGTAACATGCTATCCGTTTCTGATGCAGAAAAGTTAGTTCATGCATTCATGACCTCGAGACTAGATTACTGTAATGCTTTATTAGCTGGTTGTCCTGTATCCTCAATAAACAAGCTACAGTTAGAGCAAAATGCAGCCGCTAGAGTTCTTACTAGGTCAAGAAAATATGATCATATAACACCAATTTTATCATCTCTACATTGGTTACCTATTAAGTTCCGTATCAATTACAAGGTATTGCTACTGACCTATAAAGCCATAAATGGTTTAGCTCCAGTCTATTTAACGGATCTTCTATCGTCCTACAATCCGTCACGCTCTTTAAGATCACTAAATTTGAGGCTTCTGGTCATTCCTAGGAAATCTAAGTCCACTAAAGGAGGGAGGGCGTTCTCACATTTAGCTCCTTAACTCTGGAATAGCCTTCCTGATATTGACTCGCTGTCCCAGTTTAAAACTAGATTAAAGACGGATCTCTTTAACCAAGTATGCTTACCTTTTATACTACTGCCGAATCAGATCGAATGCATTAATATTATGAACATCAGCTATGCTAATTATTTCTCATCTGCCTTTCTGCTGTTATCTCGGGACGCAAGTCCTGAGGTAAATAGCGTTCGTCAGCTCCAGTTTGTATCCAGCCTCTCACGGAGACTTCAGATGACCAAACACCTGTGATGAGACGACTAAACGCCTGTGGAGAGGCGACTCAACGCCGGCGATATGTTATGCCCTAAATTAATACATGATTAACTAACTGTATTTTTCTATGTACATTTCTAATGCACTTTCTGTAAAGCTGCTTTGAAACAATGTGTATTGTGAAAAGCCCTATACAAATAAATTTAAATTGAATTGAATTGAATTGAATTAAAGAAGAACTATCCGGTTGATTCTTAATTTCTCTCAAGTCCAGTTATTTTAAAGGTATGTGACTAGATGAAAGAATTTATAAATGTAAAAGTTTATTCAAGGTATTTATAATGGGTTTTAAATTTTTTTTGCAGGATTAGCACGACTATTGTTACTATCTTTTATTTTGTGGTGAATTCAGTTTTCTGTGGATATAGTATATCAATATTATTGTAGATTTTTTATTGATTCTGTTTTTTCTTTTTTAGTTATAATTCATCCTGATTCCATGGCAGCCGCAGGGTCTCCTCAAAGGGTGAGACTGGCACTGGTGAGGTGGTGGGGATTCTTCTTTGGTTCCTGGTGATTTGCTCTTCCTTTTGAGTGCCGTGAATTCTGTGCTGCATTTGGAATGTGAATTGCAAGTAGTAGTTGTATATTTGTCTCCACACGTACACTCACCGGCCACTTTATTAGGTACCCCATGCTAGTAACGGGTTGGACCCCCTTTTGCCTTCAGAACTGCCTCAATTCTTCGTGGCATAGATTCAACAAGGTGCTGGAAGCATTCCTCAGGGAGTTTGGTCCATATTGACATGATGGCATCACACAGTTGCCGCAGATTTGTCGGCTGCACATCCATGATGCGAATCTCCCGTTCCACCACATCCCAAAGATGCTCTATTGGATTGAGATCTGGTGACTGTGGAGGCCATTTGAGTACAGCGAACTCATTGTCATGTTCAAGAAACCAGTCTGAGATGATTCCAGCTTTATGACATGGCGCATTATCCTGCTGAAAGTAGCCATCAGAAGTTGGGTACATTGTGGTCATAAAGGGATGGACATGGTCAGCAACAATACTCAGGTAGGCTGTGGCGTTGCAACGATGCTCAATTGGTACCAAGGGGCCCAAAGAGTGCCAAGAAAATATTCCCCACACCATGACACCACCATCACCAGCCTGAACCGTTGATACAAGGCAGGATGGATCCATGCTTTCATGTTGTAGACGCCAAATTCTGACCCTACCATCCGAATGTCGCAGCAGAAATCGAGACTCATCAGACCAGGCAACGTTTTTCCAATCTTCTATTGTCCAATTTCGATGAGCTTGTGCAAATTGTAGCCTCAGTTTCCTGTTCTTAGCTGAAAGGAGTGGCACCCGGTGTGGTCTTCTGCTGCTGTAGCCCATCTGCCTCAAAGTTCGACGTACTGTGCGTTCAGAGATGCTCTTCTGCCCACCTTGGTTGTAACGGGTGGTTATTTGAGTCACTGTTGCCCTTCTATCAGCTCGAACCAGTCTGGCCATTCTCCTCTGACCTCTGGCATCAACAAGGCATTTCCGCCCACAGAACTGCTGCTCACTGGATGTTTTTTCTTTTTCGGACCATTCTCTGTAAACCCTAGAGATGGTTGTGCGTGAAAATCCCAGTAGATTAGCAGTTTCTGAAATACTCAGACCAGCCCTTCTGGCACCAACAATCATGCCACGTTCAAAGTCACTCAAATCACCTTTCTTCCCCATACTGATGCTCGGTTTGAACTGCAGGAGATTGTCTTGACCATGTATACATGCCTAAATGCACTGAGTTGCCGCCATGTGATTGGCTGCTTAGAAATTAAGTGTTAAGGAGCAGTTGGACAGGTGTACCTAATAAAGTGGCCGGTGAGTGTATGGTTGTGCCCTGTTGGAGTCATACATTTGTTTTGTTTCTCTTTCTCTCTGAATGAGACCTGTATTCGTGTTTCAGACAATTATTGCTTCATGCACAATTTGGCATTTGTGACCTGTAATAAAACTGCTTATACAAGCGATAAAGCTTTCACTACACTCTGTGGCCAGTTATTAGCCCACTCCTATTCAGTGGGTTACATTTAGATAGGTCACTGAAACCGAAAATTTTTGAAAACCCCTGCCAGGCTGAGGATCTTCAGAAACGCAGATTGCAGTGTTGTCGTGTAGACAGTAAAACAGGAGTGTGCGCCGTTATCCCCTGTGTTTGACATCAGATTGTGCGCCGCTGACGGGTTCTGATTGGCCAACCTGGCTTTACGGTTAGGGTTATATCGCCGCCTGCTGGTGTTGCATGCTCTTGACAGCATGTTTTTGCGTATTCATGTGTAGACTGCTGTCATGTGTACACAGACTGCTTCAAAAACTGTTTAATTTTCTCATAATATACATTTGCACATCACCAGATTTTCGATGATTCTCAAACGACTCGCCAAATGAATCAATCTCTCTAAATCCCTCCTTTCTGCGAGCTACTCTGCTCTGATTGGCCAGACAGCTCTGTAGTAAAGTTGAAGGTTGTGGGAAGAAGGAGACGGGAACCGGCGAACATTCAAACAAAACTTTATTCAAATGAAATAAATAAACAAAATACCTGCCAGCAGTTCTTTACCGCCACATTGTGTCACACAGCGTCTCCTCGACATGATCTCTCCAGTGTCCACAGGATCAGCTGCCGGTCTGAGGTTTAAGCAGGGGCGTAGGAAGGAGTTTAACATTGGGGGGGACACCAGGGGCGATTTTAATTTTAGGGAGGCTCAGCCCCCAATGAGAACACACAGAGTTTTTCCTGGCTCAAAACGAGGCGGAGGTGGTAAAATTCTGATCATGTAGCCTATTATAAGATCATTACAATTGTATTTTTCACAGACCATATCCTGTGATTCCCACAGTATTTTTGTGAGTGTAGCTCAGTACCTCTTGGAGGGTCCAGGGGCATGCACCCCCGGAAGAATTTTTTTTACATTTTAAAGATAAATTCATTAATCTGGTGCACTTTGAGTCATCCAAATCAACTGTTGAAAATGAAAAATCTCCCCGCCAATCGCAGAAGGAATGCTCATATTGACCGTTTAACCGTTAACCGAAAGTAAAAAAATTTACTGATTCATACTAACAGTTAAACGTTTTTTTTTTTTTAAGATTTTTTTATTTTATTCTTTGCTTCATGGTTAAAAAAAACAAACATTTGTTAACTCACTGAGCGCGTCGACATGCGCAATCACACGCGCCAACAGATATTCTCTCTGAGCAAGCAAAATGAAGCGAGAGAAAAGTAGCCTAGCTAGGCTACTATATGTGGGACCATTTCGACAGAAAGGGCGACGAAGTTACTTGCAAAATATGCTACGTGGTATTAAAATAAAGCAGTCGTCCAAGTAGCCTACAATGCAGTATCACTTGCGAAGCAGCTTCCCGAAGCTGCCATAGCGAGACGTTATCTCTGTATTCCCGAACATCTGTGCCATCGGAGACTAGGGTGTTTTCTCTCTGCGCTCCAGACTTAGGCTACCCAACAGCATGCAGACTGTAATGCTACTTTTTAAAATAAAAACTAGACAAGCTGTGGATTGAGGTAGGGCTGCTATTTTATTTGACGGAAAAACTTAGTCTGATGGAGAGAAAAAAATGCTGTTTTTTCAACGCAAACTGATTCAGTGTTTTCTTTTTGTCATCGTAATTTGTTAATTATTTAAGCTATAAAATATATATATATTTACTGTAGTCTTATTTTGTTTTTTTATTTATATTATTGTATTCTGTTTTTCTCTGTTGTCACTGTCAGAAATGCTCCGTGAAAATTTTATCTGAATCTGTTCTGTGTGCTGCTGTTTGCACTTTGCACGTTAAATTAAACCCTTTGATAAAAAAAAAATAAAAAAAAGTTTGTATTTTTAATGGGTCACAGATACGCGTCAATTTTATTTTTATTTAATGCCAATTCAATTAAATCTTATCAGTTAACCGTTAATAATCGATTAACGAGGGGCGGTTGTCGGTCGGGAAAATTAACCGAAATGAGCATCCCTACCTGAACCTATGAGTTCTCTGATTTAGATATTTTCTAAAAATAAATTCTAGTGAAATTCACCTGGTCGCTAAGGGATAGGCTATGTCAGCCAAGGATATTTACCATTCATATGTGCCAAATGTCTGTCAGATTTCGCGCTCCTTAACTCTTCTGTTTGGTTTTTCCTAACTCACTGACGGTGCACGCACGAGCTACTAGAGCTAGCTACTATAGGGAAAACATGACATGGATTTCAGGAGAACTAGGTTTTGTTAATGTAGCCTATAGCCTAGTGTAAGGCAAGTCGAATGGATTTGGGAAATGGACCGGCCGGGATTTTATATTTTCGGAGCTGGAAAGAACGTATTTGCAACCGCCCGCATAATCAAACAGTAGGCTATGATCAAATATTGGGGGGAACAAATTGGCCTTTTTTGAATATTGGGGGGGACGTGTCCCCCTGTCCCCCCATAGGATTACGCCTATGGGTTTAAGTTTCCCTGGTACGCGCGCAATAAGTGGGCGGGCTAATGTTTCGTCTTGACGTCACAACGAAACGGCTAATGACTCGTTTGAAAAACAATTCATTTCATACGCACAACCGGCGCAGCGTCATAGAACCGCCACACAGTATCGGATTGAGGAAGTTTACTAACCTTACAACATGCCAAAGAGTTGTTGTGTGGTTGGGTGCACCAATAATATTTGTAAAAACCCAAAATTGTATTTAAATACATTTTTCCACACCGTATTTTTATTTTAAATACATTTCCATGTATTTATGCCCATCTCTGCCTGCCATCATCATCCATATCTTGCTGTTATGGAAATATCATGAATTAGGGATGATGCTATCGAAAGCTAAATCAGGCTAGTTGTATGGCTGTACAGAAAAATGCACTCAGTACTCTAAATATAAAGACATAATATATACATTTAAAGATGTTTACTTAAAAAAACGAAGTAAAATCATTCACTGGCTACCTGGTGACTCGATGAGCTACTAGTAAATGTCCGGGTAAGACACCTCTGGCCCCTGGGTGAGGTTGTTACACCAATTTGATGCTGGTAGAATGAATAAGGGACATGTTTTTAAATTGACCAAATTAAGTTTGTGGATGGATCTTTCACGCTCTATGGCAGGCAGGGTGGACATATAATTACTCGACATATTTAAAGTTATACACGTCTGTCGGCTGTGTACGGACGTTGTTTTGTGCCGCTTTTTGTATTGAAGTCTATGGGAAGTCTGGATTGTTTTCCTCTAAAAAGGGGCGGTTACAAAATTGACAGTTAAGTTCCCGGATGTGCCGGTGGTCCGTATTGACTCAGAGTCGACTCTTACTTTTCAAAGACAATAAGTTACGGTGCACTTTCAGATTTAAAGATTCAGATTTATATGGGCGGCAGTGGCTCAGTGGTTCATGTGGGTTGTCTACAAATCGGAAGGTTTGTGGTTCAATCCTCGGTTCCACCTGACCAAGTGTTGAGGTGTCCATGAGCAAGACACCTAACCCCAGCTGCTCCCGACGAGCTGGATGGGGCCTTGTATGGCAGACACCGCCGTCGGTGTATGAATGAGTGTGTGAATGGGTGAATGTGAGGCAAATGTAAAGCGCTTTGGTGGCCCAGTGGGTCTGTGAAAGCGCTATATAAATGCAGTCCATTTACCATTTACCATTTAAAACTTTGCAGGATGTTTTCATTCACTTAGAGCTATATTACACACTATATGAAAGGTCATTTTCAAAAATCCACGAAAGGGGCCCTTTAAGACATTGGCGAATCAAGGACTCTCTTTTTTTATTGGGTGAAATCTAACTTGAACTGAACTTGAGCAGGCTTATTTCCATTAGATCTGGAAAAAGCCCATTCTTTACCCGCCCAAGAAATCAGAACAGAAGTGGTTGAAAGAGGACAAAAGAGACTGATTAAAATAACAGGTGTAAATGGATATATCCCTCGTCTACTTGTGATCCGATCGACCAAAACGCATCTTAATACCAGGTGTAAACAGGGTCTCTGTCAATAGCTGATTGTCCCCAGCTGTGCCTGCTGAGGAGTGGAGGAGAGTCCTAAGCAGAGAAGGTTTAGGCCCCGTTTACACGTACATGGTTATTTTGAAAAACAGAGACATTTCCTTTCATTTGTTCCCTTCGTTTACACGCAAACGGAGAATTCGCCTCTGAAAACGATTCTTTCTAAAAGCGGACTAAAATAAAGGTAAAATACACAACATGTTACGGTAACACTTTATATAACGACCCGCAAACAACTGCGTAAGTAAACCGAAATTACGGTGTACGTTTCTGTAATTATAGTGTACTTCTGTGTAGGTATAAGGGAACAATATGTTAAGTTTTGGCTTATAAAGGGGTAACAAGCGCCACTTTAATTTACAGCCCGCAGGAGTCACACTTACCCTGTAAATACACAGAACAAGGGGGTAACAAGCGCCACTTTAATTTACAGCCCACAGGAGTCACACTTACCCTATAAATACAGTTGAAACCGGTAACAAACACGACTTACTATGTAACAATACGAAACAACACGATTTGCACAGTACAGAGAAATGTACTCTTATTAAGAAAACAAAACAAAAAAATTTACACAGTAGGCTATATTTGCCCTGACATTTAAGTGTCATTACAATACAATGTGATAAGGTAAGTATTAAACATGTTACGTTCTAAATTAAAATCATAGCAGAAATTTTTTTTTTGGCTTAACGTTAAGTAGTTTAGTAAGAAAAGCCAATAAATAAAATTATTATCATATTGTGCTTACATACAGCCATATATATGTTGAATTTACAACACACAGATGTCAAAATTACCCTGTAACTACATTGCACAAGAACATATTTTGCCAGAAATGTGATAAAAACTTTTATATACAACAGACGTACAATTTTTGCCTGGAATATATTAACAGAATAGGTACCTGTTAGTTTTAAAATAATTACATCATAAATAATTCGCTTATATATCTGGTTGTACCCCTTTATTACCCACAACTTAACATATTATTCCCTTATACCTATACGGAAGTACACTATAATTACAGAAACGTACACCGTAATTTTGGTTTACTTACGCAGTTGTTTGCGGGTCGTAATATAAAGTGTTACCCATGTTACTTCTGTTTCTGAATAAATGTCATAAATGTCACAAAATCACGATTTTATGGTCTGAAGTTGACTATTTGACGAATGAAAATCACAAACATGATACTTGTTTATAAAACTATTTTATAAATACAATTTATTAATATGCAATATAATTTTAAATCAAACAAATTAGAAATATGAAGTGAATTGAATCCAAAAACCTCTAAATGAATTTTAGAATTAAGAAGGCATCAGTTAAGCAATGGACCACTTTTTTAAGCAACGGACCACCAAAAATATGAAATATAGGCCAGCCTACTCAAATAAAAGCTGCATCTGTCTCTGAACAAAAAAAAAAAGAAAGAAAAAAAAAAAAAGAAAGAAAAATCAGCAGCAATATGATGTTTTTGATCGCTTTGATGTTACTGAACTCTGAAACCAGAACAAAAGTAATTTGATCTGAATATGTTCTCGGTTATGTCAAACCGCGACTGATTTTACTGGATTCTAAAATAGCATAGGCTACTGGACAAATGAGCTGCCCTGTGTCCAAACCCATGGGGTTCGTCAAATAAACGCTGTTACATGCAGTCCTGTCAGACAAGCTGTCTCACTACACCATGATTTTTTATTTCCTAATTTAGTAATAGGATATTTGTGAAAATAGTAAGCAGTAAACTGGTGAATTCCAATTGTCTCATTATTCTCTACATTTTACAAATATTTGGAATGTGACGTCAGTATCTGTTGTACAGATACAATATAATTTGCGATACGTGAAATGGAAACGACTCGAGGGCAGATTTTTTTTTGTGATACAATAAAACAAGACTTGAGGGGACAATGCAGATTTTTAGAAATAACATCATTACACACAGCATTTTATCGGTAAAAGGCCAATTGGATGGAAACAGCTAATTTTGCAATAACGCATATTCACTTTGTCAATAACAAAAAAAAGCAGAAAGTGGATGGGAAATTGGGATGTGTCAGTATTTTTGGCATAAACGTTTAATAATTGTTCAATATTTCATTATTTAAATGATTGAAGAGTTCAAACAGAGTCAGATGCTTTGCTTGGTCAGATGATTTACTTTGTGTTATGCGGCCGGCAAAACAAAATGGTACAAACGTCCTACTCATGTTCTTTGTCAGCCTGCAGACACTTCACACTTGTTGCATTGAACAATATTGGCAACCCAATAATTAAATTACACAGGGTTATGTGATCCTGTGATGGAAATGTTTTATGTAATAGGCTCAGAAGTTATAAAAAATGGTATTTGGAGAGTAAGTGGCCATTCACACAGAGCACGTTTTTCCATTTCAATGCGCAACTTTTCCATTGTTTTTCCCACATCTCTGCATAGTTTGTATGTCTCGCTCATTTAACACACCTGATTCAGATCATCAGCACGGGAAAGAGCTCTATGAACTGAACTGGGTGTGTCAGATAAAATAGACATATAAAATGTGCAGAGCTGTGGGTTCCCAGGACCAAGGTTGAGAACCACTGCCCTTGAAAGACATGTTTGATCATTGCACTCGCATCTCTTTTGCTTCGGAGGATTGGGTGAAACTAGTAGCTATCTATTCTGCTGTTTGGCTATTTCTGTTATTGCATCACGTCTCAAAAGCACGTCTCGAGACAGCCTTACAGGTAAGACGTGTCTTTTCCAGAGTTGCTAATTTCCCAAGTTTTCCTCTCCGCACGATAATCCATCAGCATCCAAACAGCATCAATCTCTCTGTGTTTGGACTATATAGATCAGTAAGAACACCAGCCCTTTTGTCCCTGATAAAAATAATTAGTTACACTAGGTTTCAGTAAGTCCGGGCGTGTTTGCAATTTGCAACGTAAGAACAGCATAGCAGGACTTTCTCTTGTTGTGCAGTGTGGGATATTTTGGTACTGGAGCAAGAAGGTATCCATTCTCTGTTACAATGATATTCGAGGATTTCAGGGAATGTTTAAATGTCTGCACAAAATGCACCACCAGAAAATTTGTGGGAGGGTGGAATGGGGCAGAGTGCACATTTTTCACTCCATTACCTTGTAAAAAAGAGCCAAACTCATCTGATGTAAATTGTGGGCCTTTGTCGCTCACCAGAGTTTCTGGCATGCTGTAATGACTGAATAAGCGTCTCAGTACTTGAATTGTCTTAGGCGATGCCGTGTAGTCCATTACATGGCCATTTTGAGTGATCATTGACAATCACCAGGCACATCCGCCCCTTGAATGGACCAGCAAATTCGATGTGAATACACTGCATGTAAAGTTGGGAGACAGGGTTTTTGGTTTTGCTGGTATAACAAGCAAGTCTTTGATTTCTCTTCATTTTGAGAGTTGATACTGGGCCAATTCTATACTGGATCGTGTAATTGTGCGCTGCAAGTCTTTCAACTTAGTACGTCTGAGGATGGTAGTAAGTAGACGGTGGTCGGTCAATACGGTAAAATGGCGTCCGTAAAGGTAAGCATGAAATTTCCTGACTCAACAAATGATTCTAAACGCTTTAAGTTCTAACTGTGCGTAGTTTTGCTCAGACTTACTCAAAGTTTGAGAAGCAAACACTGTTGGTCTCTCCTAATCATCAGGCATCACAGAGGAAAGCTCAGCTCATATCCCATAGGGGTTGAAAAATCACAAGCTAAACAAACTGGGAGTCTTTGACCACAGTGAGTGAGCACACTACAACAAATATGTTTTATAAACAAAGTTTGGGAGGAACACGTTCAAATAATCCTTCCAGGGAATTGTTTGATGACAAGATGATATGTCTACCCTATCAGCACGAGAGGAAGCATATATATTCACTCTGTCAACTCACCTAACATTCCTTGACAGTTTTCAGCATCCCTCCACCACCCCGACTCCTCACTCTTGGCTTGTTCTTTCACAGTCAGGAATACGGGGGGAGTACTCTGGGTTCGGGCCGAATACCTAGCCTGGAGACCTCTCCTCGGACAACACGCCAAATATGCATTTATTCTATCTGACTTATTTGTAAGGGTGAACTGAGCTTTAGCCTCCTGGAAAGCTGTCTCACACTCCGGAGACCAGTTCCTTTTTATGATGGATGAAGAACTGTAGCCAGGTTCAGAACAAATTTTTCATAATAATTTACTTGTCCCAGAAAAGATCAAAGCTGGCTAACATTAACTGGAACTGGCAACTGTGCAATAGCACGCAACTTGTCTCGGGACTTGTGAAGCCCTGCTGTGTCAATCACGTGGTCCGGATACTTCAGCAAACTCTTATTAATCTCATTTTTCTCTGGTCTCACATGAAGGTCAAACGTCCAGCCGACTCAGTACCTCCTCCAGGTTTGTCAGGTGATGATCATATTTTCCTGTGACCAGGAACTCATCCAGGAAACAATGGATGTACGGTAGCCCCAAAAGTACTTGCTCCATCACTCTTTGGAATGTGTATTATGCCAATGTTATTCCAAAGGATAATCTATTATATGAAAACATGCCCTTATGAGTAGTTATTTTGAGGTATTTGCGGGAGTTTTTATTAACTGGCACTTGCAGGTAAGCGTGTGAGAGATCTAGCTTGCTAAATTGCTGTCCTTTGGCCAGTGAAGAAAATAAATGCTCAATCCGTGGTAATCGATAACATTCCACGCACAGTGCTGGATTAACTTTTATTTCGAATTCTCCGCAAATTCTCACATTGCCACTTTTCTTGACTACTGGCACAATAGGGGTTGCCCATTCACTGAACCGAACAGGTGAAATAATTCCTTGTTTCAACAGGCGGTCTATCTCCACTTCCACCTTCGGTCTGATTGCATATGGCACAACACATGCTTGGAAGAATGGGGTGGTGATGGCGTAGTCATGGGGTGGTGATGGTGCAGTAGATAAGACACATGCCTGTGGTGTGAGAGACCTGGGTTCGAATCCACTGTGAGACACCAATGTGTCCCTGAGCAAGACACTTAACCCCTAGTTGCTCCAGAGGTGTGCGACCTCTGACATATATAGCTATTGTAAGTCGCTCTGGATAAAAAGCGTCAGATAAATGTAAATGTATGAATTTTGGCTGTTGTCCTTGTTTCAGATTGAAGCGGATAGTTTACCCAAAAAGGCTGTCATTAATTACTCAGCCTCTTGTCGTTCCAAACCCGTAAGACTTTTGTTTATTTTTGGAACACAAATTAAGATCTTTTTGAAACTGGACAAGTGTAAATGCATCTGGATGTTGAAACCATATATGTAAATTTTAATCCTCCCAACATTGCTAAAAAATAAATGTGTGAGAGTGTGTTATGTCATGTTATAGCCAGATGTGACGACGCTACTGCAGCACGAATCGCTGCAGCTGAGCGATCTATTCATCAAGCCGACATGCAAATCTAAGTGAAAGTCGCAGACACACAATCATCTTCATTAAAAAGTAAAGAAACGAAAGGATCTTACCAGTGTGGTTGCTGCTTTCTCCTATTGTGGTCTTTAATTTTGAAATTAGCTGATGATCAAAAAATTGCAGCTCATATCTGTTGCTTTCATGTGAACTCCATTAAATCTGCATATAGCGTGGGAAATAAAGATTGGATTTATATCCGTTTACGTGACCAGGTGTAAATAGAATAATTTTGATAAATCAGATAGCTATCTGATCAGTAAAAACACATGAAGTGACCAGGTGTAAACCGGCCCATAGGCTTTTATCCACATATAAACATTGATCAGCGGATATAAACAGAAGCTCAACCGAACCTGCGTGACGCATGAGAACAAACCTCTTGCGGAGGCTCTCTGGCTCAAACGGGTCTTCATTAGTTCTCACACGTCGAGTGAACATGTTTGAGCTTCTGTTTACCACAACTGATGTGTGAGTTGATGAATGTTTATATCCAGCTGTCAGTGGAGGGACAGAAAGCTCTTTTTGATCTTCATTTGTGTTCTGAAGATGAACGAAAGTCTTATGGGTTTGGAATGACATGAGGGGGAGAAATCCATGACAGAATTTTCATTTTTGTGAGAACTATCCGAACTGCTAAGTCATCACAGAAAACTTTTGCATATTATTTAAAAGAGATCCCAGAGTCTCTTCATTTGTCTGGTGTTCTGTTCTCACAGTTTTGATTTCATGCCAGTTAAGTCAAATTCTGCAGAGCTATTCTCGTCCAAAAAGTGGTGCTGCATCACCTTTTATATATACAGGGATAATCAAACGTTTTGTATGTTCAACTTACCGCGCACTTTGACACACTCTGCAGAAGTTACTTTGCCTGTGTATGTCTTAAGGACAATATTTGTGTGGCACAATCGAATATGGCTCAGTTAAGCTCTGTACAGTTCTCTCGAAATGAGGGAAACCGCTGCTCCCTTGTCCACTTCCATGTCTGTCGCCAGCCCTTCAATTTTAGGTTTCCCTTTCATCACTGATGACATTTAACTTAGTTTTGCATTGTACTCACTCGTGTAGTACCATAAGTACCGCAGTAAATTTTTGCCGTGTCAACACAGTATAAGTATCTGAGGTTGTGTCATCGTCACTTCTTTCTGCATTAACATCCACCTTATGAATTTGTCTTTTCTTCACAGTCCTTATTTATCATGAATTTCCCCTTTACTGCTGGTTTGGATACTTTGTCACCGGTTTTCTTACTTTTACACATCTGTGAAATGTGGCCTCTGCTACAATTGTGACACTCTGGCTCCATATAAAAAAGTGGAAGGGGAGGGATGCTGGAAAACTACAGTGGGACAGAGGTATGTCTGCGGTGTATATACCTCCTGTCGGGCTAATTGAGTTGAATAACTGAACGTGCTCCCATACTTTGTCAATAAAACATCAATACTTTTCAGCATCTGCAAAACAATATTCAGCCTGGAGCGCCCTCCAGTGGCAAACGGGGAAGGTTGAATTATCCCAAAAACATGACATATTCATACATGAATAAGTTAAAGCAACAGTGTTCTTTTAAAATATAAGATAATGTTTTCATGATGTTAGCAAAAATTATCCTGATATCTATCTGATATATTGGGTCGCTGCTAACTGGGTACCTGTTCTTCATGCAATAAATTAGAGAAGAATATATATAAACCGTCTAGATTCATCATTTCGTATTGACGGTGAAACAAGTTTTGTCTTTTTTGTACTTTTTGTCTTACTGGCTCTGTGTGTTAGGCTATTGATTTGAAAAGTGACAGGGAAGTTTGCAGTTGACTTGCTCAATTTCAACACTGCATTTGACTTAAAGAGATCACTCCCTTTATAAGAAATAAAGCAGACTGCATGTAATTAGTGTTTAGTGTAGAAGGTTTCACTTAACCGTGTTTGAAAAACACAGAATGTTTCAAATAACCAGGGTCATTTCAATATTGAGCTCATTACTTACTTTCACTATATTTAAGGGTTTTCCAGGACAACTGTATGGAAATGACTGTGGTACTGATTTGTTGATGGTAAGATGTACAGTATATTTGTGGTTAATTAAAATGGTTTCCCCTTTTACTTTTTTTTTCATATAGTCTGGGTAATACTTTATTTTAATGTGTCCGTTACACACGTTACATGTACTGTAGGCTACACTGTAAAAAAATGTTCTGTGAAATTCACAGTAACTAACTGGCAGCTGGTGACAAGTAGCTTACTGTAAAATATTCACAATATTTAACTGGCAACAATTGTCAAGTAACTCACTGTAGAAGAAATAACCATAATTTTGCTGCTTTCATTTACAGTAGCAACCATGTTACTGTAAAGTAAAACACACTAATGTAACGTTAATAGTGTTTTCCCAGTAAAATAAAACGGTAATTTCCAAATAGTGAATTTTTGGTAGTGTTTTAACTTAATGAAGTCCATTATATGGAGAAAAATCCAGGAATGTTTTCATCAAAAACCTTAATTTCTTTTCGACTGAAGAAAGAAAGACATGGACATCTTGGATGGCATGGGGGTGAGTAAATTATCAGCAAAAGTTTTTTTTTAAAGTGAACTAATCCTTTAATGCTGTTCATTGATTCGAGTAACTTTTTTGACATTTGGGTATAAAGTGTTTTAATTCTACAATATATGGTGTAAAAACGTCTGAGTGCTGCCCTCTTCAGGGTGAACGGTGGTTATTGCAGTTGAATTTTCCTATTGGATGTTTGCGGTTGTTTGTGATGTAAGCGGTTGATGGTGACGTAAGCAGGTTCCAGCTCACCACGCGCTTGGTATGAGCTACAATGCCCTTGGCAGTATAAAAACAATCTTGTTTAGTCAAAACCACTGTAGCAAGTCAGGAGTTGGAATTGCGAGTATTGAAAACAATCAGGTTAGAGTATTTATTTCCTAAGTGGGGTCTGCCCACTTTTCCAGCATTTTTCAAATATTGCCAGTGGGTGGAGTCAGGCTCTGACCAGGGGTTTAGTTCCCCTTCAAAATAAAAGTTATTTCTGACTTTTCCTGTAAACTCGAAAGTTTAATTCCGTATTTAAGTTACTGTGCCAGTAATGTAATGGCTTTTTTAACAACTGTAACCGTGGTTCCCTAAAGAGGGAATGAGACGCTGCGTGATTGACGCTGTGGGAAAGCTTTGCGTGATTGCGTAGTGAAGCACATGTAAAGTCCAATGGTGTGACGAAACGTCAGAGGCGGGTGACGTCACTAACCAGGAAACTAAAAAGCCTGCCCAAACCATGTAACGCTAGCTTCTAATAGGCTGACACTTTCAAGGGAACTCGCACTACGTCAATTGACACTGTAGGAACGTATATACCCTCGCCGCCATAATGACCAGTGTCTGTCTAGTGTGAATTATGAAGAAAGCACTAAGACGAGATAAGACTAAGACCTGCCGCATCACAAACATCTTGAAGTGAAATTCCTTAACGAGATATGTTAATAAAGGTGACTTGACTTATGACCTTTTGAATGGATTGTAAATGGTAATGAAATACAGTTTATACTATTGAATATAAGCTCAATACTATGAGCTTCAATTAAAGTATATTGATTATGAATTTAGTTCACCTTGAATTATTATGGCTGCTTATGTTGCAACTGTGTTGTAGCCATTAAAGAAAAAGTACTTAGTTTAGAATTGATGTTTAAAAATGTAAATATTTTTATTTTATTTTTTTATTTTTATTTTATTTATATAGCACAGTTTAATACAACTCGCGTTGCCCAAAGTGCCTCACAGTCACAAACTCAAAAACACAAAAAGATGATCGTAGAGAATTAACATACCCACATCACATAAACACACAGGTTTGTTTAACATTCCATCTATTTAAATGTATATTAATTATGAAATTAGACCATGATTGATATGTCATAAGAGGCTGCGGCTAATGGAGTGAACCGCAACAAAATGCTTCAAGATATGGAGTGGGTCTGACGCATTTTTTGATCACCTAATTTGACTTTCTTTAGGAAAGTGAATTTTGTTTTGTATTAATTTTATTGTAGTTTCAATCAATGTACTAATATTTTATTGGAAAACAAGACTAAAATATGGATTAAGCAAACAAAAATGACAAAAATCTATGGATTTCTTTATTTTATTGTATGGCTAATGAAGATAATCAAATTATACAGGGCTATAACATTAAGACAGCAAACCTTTACGAAAACAATAGCCATTTCCCAGTATACAGTGCAGAATAAATCATTCTCACTCTTGACAAAGCTGTTTGTGCCAATGACCATGTATGCACAAGTTCATCCTTTAAAGTTAGTAGTCACTTCAACTTTTGCCAAGCACAAATGTGTATATATATATATATATATATATATATATATATATATTATTTTTACAGCATGTGTTGGATTTCTCCAGTACACTGCAAAATCAAAAAATAAAACCACGTTCATAATCTGGTATGCATATGAAATGCTATAATATCCCATTAAAAAAAATAAAAATTCTTAATTCATAACACATTAAAAATATATATTATTAGATGCAACAAAACAATCCAAATCTAACTATTAATTGATGTGTAAATAATATAAATACACTAACTGAATTATTTTCAATCCATATTTTTTATTGCAACATTACCATATCTTTGAATTTGTTAATTCCAAAACTGAACAACCCATTTTTAGATTTTCTGAATGACGAACAGTCCTACGGCTAAAGAGGGTGCACAGTTTATAATAGACTTTTTACAATATATATATTGAAAACGACAGTGGTGAGGGGTGGAAAGCTAATTAATATGGTTTAAAGCTATCCTTGCATAGCACAAAGCTGACTACATAAATATCAAATATGCCTATATGTGCATTGTGCAAAATGCATAACAACAGGTTGGTACAAATAAAACGCTGCATCTTTAGAAGTATCATCATGGATATTGTTTTATATATACTGTTTCAACATGATATTAAACATCAATTCAAGATATTGAGTTGAAACCTCAATTAACTTCATTAAATTTACCGCATTCACAAAAGTCTGGCTCCATAGGACTCCACGACTGTGCATGTGCATACTGTTTCCACACATATCCCAGAGTAAACTTTCGGTCTTTGCTTGATCTGGCACAAACTCAGAAAATTCCTAGGTACTATCAAAAAGGTTTTTAAATTGGGGTAACATGACATTTATCTGCATCATCAAGTGCAGATGTGTCAGAAATATACTTATTCGGCGACATACTCCAAAAAAATTTGAAAAAGAAAAAAATATTTTAAACAAAGAAAGTAACAAATTGACCAAACAGAGGAGCACTGCCAACTTAGGCATACATTAACGTACCAAGAATAGCAATTCAAATTGATTATAAAGGTGTGCCTTTTATCACTTCAATCACAAAAAGCCCTTTCTAATCTATATTGCTACATCAAAGAAAAGTATGATTATGTCCAAGTTCCTCATTTGAAAGAACTTCTCTCTCTCTCAATCCAAAAATAGAGAGTATACTCCTTTATCAGTTTTTTTTTAATAGGTGCTTGAGCAACTGACATGCCACAAACATAAAAAAATAAAATAAATGTGGCATTGTTATAGCATTACAAGACATATTTATATGTAGAACAGTGTATTCACATACATGGATAATATCTAGAAATGTTTTCTTTTAGTTTGCATTAACAAGCAGGGACAAACATGTCTGTAATGGATTATGTTTATGTTTACTATAACATGTGAGACAAAAGGCAGTGTGGCTGATACTTTCTTCAGTGATGTTTTTAAAAGGTTGCCCATAAAATTAAAACGAATAAGTACAGCACCTTCTAAGAAAGTAACCTTTCAACTTGCAAATATTTACAAGGCACTACTCTTGAACCATTCTGATTTGATCACACAGAAGTGATGCTAGCGAGTAACAGCACACAAGTGATAACCCTAGTGCCATAATTGTGCACCACTCACAATGTTTGAAAAACCATCTACCAAAATAAAGAGTATTCTACTGTTAATATAAAATTGCATTCTGACATCAACAGAAGTTAACAATTTTTCTAAGTATCTACTGTAATCTCTCCTCTGAAACTCTTTATAAACAGTGCAACTGCACACATATACTTTCATTTATGTATTATTATCATGAAAAGGTAAATCCAAACTAGTGTCTAGGGGGAAAAAAATACATACCCAAATTTTCTCAATGATCTGCACAAATCGAAAAACAAAGCTCTCTTTCTGGCAAGCACTGAGTTTGTACCTTGTAGTTACATTTAGCAAAGCTCAAAATGAATATTGACATCTCTAACACTTTTGTATTTACATGAAAACTAAATAAATAGTATGCTTTATGATATACACATTAATCTTTTTTAAATTCTCTTAAATTTTTTATATCCATGAGTATTTTTTTTCTCCACTGAGACATGTTTTATTGCTGTTAATGGAACCCTAGTAGAATATAAAGTCAAATAACAAAAGATTCAAAACACAGGCTAAAGAAAACAGAGAAACACATGACTGTTTAAATCAAGCTGTTGATTGGGTATAGAAAAGCTTCACCCATGCAAACTTATTCCATGTACATTGCTAATGTAATGCAAAAATCATAGTATTTAAATGTTGAAATAAACATCTAAAGAATAGTTCACCCAATTTACTCGAACTGTAGGCTTTTTTTTTCTGGGACACAGAAGTAGAAGATTTTTTTTTATTTATTTTTTATTTTGCACGTACACCTACATAGTCACCACATACAAAATAAAATAAAAATGAAAGCACCATAAAAATATTCTATACAAAATCTATACTGTAAATCTTCTAAAGCCATATGGTAGCGTCATGTGAAGAATGGGACTTTAGAAGACTTGGAATGAAGTGTATGGTATCTTTTTACTTTTATGGTGCTTGTTATTGGTGTTTTTGTCCTTTTCAGGTCTCGACAGACACAGTCACTAAACTGCCATTGTAACAAAAAGAACAAAGTGTTTCATTTTGTGTTCTACAAGATCATACATCGGAACAACATGAAGAAGAGTATATAATGACAGAAAATGTATTTATGGGTGAACTATTCCTTAAGGAAATAAGTTTTAAACTATTATTCTGTTACACTATTTCGATGGTCCATTTTAAACACTCTACTAACAATAAGTAACTTTGCAATCATATAGGAAGATACAGTATGTTACATATGTTGACACAAAACTTGAAAGTTGGAACTTGACTAACATTGAAACAAATTTGAGACAAATTGTTTCTTTTCACTTTTTTGTAATTGTTTAGAAACATAAGGAGAAAAAAAAAAAGATAGAGGAGATAGACTTAGTGTGGTTGCACGGCACCCTGTAATTTGGGTTTTTTATTCAAATAAGTTGCCCAATACACTAAGTTAAAGGTTCCAAAAAGCAACGGGAAGGCTATTCTGGCAATCCTATCGATCTTGCTCACGCTGTTGAAGGTCTTTTTTGCCTCAGGAGCTTTGGGTTTTGGCTCTTCCTTGGGTTCAGTTGGGGGAGGGGGGGCACTTTTAGCAATAGTTGCCAAACCAGGGTCTCTGGCAATGTTCGGAGCAAAAGCTGTTGCTGTTGCAGCAGTGTAGGTGTTGTTCTTTTTCAGCAATGACTCCTTCTTCTTCTTTTGCTGTAAAGGAGGTCAACAGGAAGTATGTCATCAGCTGTTACTACCACTGGGTATTGCTGTATTAAATATACCTCTTTCTTATACATATTATTTGTCTACTACACCCAGGTTTTTAAAGAAGTTAAACGAAAAAAATGAAAATTCTGTCATCAAAATAATTAACTGCTCAGCTCAAAAAGTAAAAAGAACAAAACACCCTAAAATCAATTATTGTGCAGTATATTCCGAGTTAGTGAGTTTATGTGAAGAACAGACATCTTTCTCATAATTATGAGGAAGTTTCTCAGTATTATGAGATATCAAGTTAGAAGTATTAGAAAAGTTTCAGAAATAATCATATTTTTAAATAGGCTTCCCTCTTGGTTAGTCACTTCGATGTGGTGTAAATGTTATGACACTAGGGGTCACACTTGGGAGCCCCAAACACATCTGATACTTCAGAAAAGACCATTCACTCTACATGCTTTGCAGGGAAATTTATGCCACATTGTAGCGGTCTCTCCATCCCACGCATGGATAAATGTAGCAAGTGTCCCCTGGGCGCTTCAGCCGTTTCAGAACTCTAAAAAGAGCAAAACTTTGGGGGAAAGTGTCTTTTTAAAGATGCATTTCCGCTTGTGTTCTCATTTGGGGCTCCAGATGAGGGCGACGTTTTGATAGCAGAATTTGGGGGTGGGCTTTCACCTTATGACTTGGCTGGGCTCTAATCTTCTGAGTTGGCAGCCATGCTTGCCCAGGCCAATGCGAGAATTGGACTAGAGTGGAATTCTTCGCCCTGTCCTGAGTGCTCGCGAATGGATGATTGGATCTGGGCTCGGAGCGCAACTCACAGTGCCTTTCTTCCTGGAGGTGTATGATGAGCATAGGGACCTTTCACTGCCCGGTTCACTTTGCGACAGTGGGGCAGTCAGGGGGTACATGGAGTTTCCCCAGGTGGAGTGGAAAATTGCGGTGCATTTATGCCCGCAGAACACTGGCACCTGGAGGAATCGTCCCCAACTCTCATCCAGGGTCTGGAAGTTAACTTCGTCCCTAGTGCCCGACAAGCCACCACTGCATTGAATGCCATGGCCATCCTGCAAGTCTGTCAGGCCAAGGGACTAAAAGACCTGCATGAGGTCAGTTCTGAGCTGGGATTAAAGCAGCAACTGCATTTGGCAACTGATTGAGTGACTAAAGTCATGGTGCGGGCTCTTGGCCAGTCGATGTCCATCATGGTGGAACGCCATCTCTGGTTTAACCTTGCTGAGATGAGGGACGCCAACAAAATTTGCTTTGAACTAGGGGTAAAATTAAAGTACCCATTTGGAGACTAAGTTATTGGTAAACGATTGTCATTTTTTGGCCTGCGATCTATTGCACCTCCTATGGGGACAATGGCAACCTATTTGGATGGGCCTTTGTCCACATACCTACTATATTGCCTTTCTTCTATGCCCCTATCTCGCAGAGTGGCCTCTTCAGCGACACAGTCGAGGACTTTGCCCAGCAGTTCTCTGCAGTCAAGAAGGCTATTAAACTCATCCTGCTTTGGCACAACTCCAGCGCCACCTACAGAACAAGAGGAATGGCAACCTAGGGATGGCAGAGACTGTTATTTTTGAGGTAGCAGTGTGCAGCAGTTTCCTCCTTCCCTGGGTTACACAGTTCCCAGCATGAGCATGCCTGACGCGAGTACCCCACCTCCTCATGTTCAATCGTCTCAGGCCAATTGCAGTGGCATACACAAAGCAAGGTAGGTGCCTAAATGCACCCACAGTCACAGATCTGGGACGCTATGTGATAGACGCTCCTGTCCTGCATGCAGAAATTGCAGTACTGTTGGTGAAGGAAGCGGTGGGTTGAGACCAATCCTAGACCTGCGTGTTCTAAATTGGGACCTACACAGGCTCCCGTTCAAGATGTAGATGCAGAAATGCATTTTTACATGCGCTTGCCAACATAATTGGTTCACGGTGATAGACCTGAAGATTCCTCTACTTCCATGCCTCAATTCTATCTTGACACAGACTGTTTCTTTGGTCTGCTTTTGAGGGTCAGGCATATCAGTGCAAGGTCCTCCCTTTCAGGCTGTTGCTGTCACCTCGCATCTTCACGAAAGTTGCAGAGGCTGCCCTTGCCCCATCTCGATGATTGGCTAATCCTAATTCACTCTCGAGATTTATTGTGTGCAAACAGGGGCCTTGTGCTCAGACACGTTTCAGTGCATCTCTTTTCTCAGAATGGAATTGAACATGACAGCACATCTTACGAACTGATGTGCCTAGTCAGTGCTAAACTGTCTGAAGACGTTCATGGGGAGAACAGTGGTTCCACTGAAGCAATTTCAGAGGCTCCTGGGGCATTTGGCATCGTCCGCGGCAGTAATGCCGCTAGGGTTGATGAATATGAGATTGCTTCAGACTCGAGTCCCGAGATGGTGCTGGGTCACACAACGCGTGATCATTACACAGATCTGTCACAGTACATTCAGTCCTTGGAAAGACCTTGCCTTTCAACAGCAGGGATTCCTTTAGAGCAAGTGTCCAGGCACGTTGATGTCACAACAGATGCCTCTAAGTCCTCCAAGGCTGGGGCGCTGAATGAAATGGGTACATCAATTGCCTTGAGTTGCTGGCAGTATTGCTGGCCCTGCAGAGGTTTCAGCCTTTGATCCAATGCAAGTATGTGTTGGTCTGGACGGACAGCACAGCGACTGTAGCATATTTAAACTGTCAGAGCAGTTTTTTCACTCATGTCGCATGGCACAACTCGGCCGCCATCTCCTCTGGAGTCAGCAGTTTCTGTTCGCTAACTGGTGTGCTTCACGAACGGAAGACTCTCAAAGATGTGAAATCAGGGTCAGTGCTTTCCTTCTTGAAGGAGAGGCTGGAGGGTCAGCTGTCCCCTTCCACCTTGAAAGTTTATGTGGCCACTATAACAGCACATCACAATGCAGTAAATGGTAGGTCATTAGGGAAACACGACTTGATCATCAGGTTCCTTAGAGGAATCAGGATGTTGAATCCTCCAAGGCCATGGCTTATTCCCTAATGAGATCTCTCTGTAGTCTATCTGGATGCCCTCTCACTGAAGACGGCACTCCTGACCGCACTTACCTCCATCAAGAGGGCCGGGGACCTGCAGGCATTCTCTGTCATCGAAACTTGCCTTGAGTTCAGGGCGGCATACTCTCAGATCGTGAGACTCTGTCTGGGCTTTGTACTTTAAGTGACCAAGTGGTGAACTAGAAACCAGGGAAACCAGCCAAATCATTGCTGTGTCCAGTACGCGCCCTGCACATTCATCTGGACCACACGCAGAGCTTCATTAGCTCTGAGCAGCTCTTTGTTATGGGGGATAGCGGTCACCAAACAGAGATTGGCCCACTGGATCTTGGATGCTATAGCCTTGGAATAATAAGCACAAGGTATGCCATGCCCCCTTGGTGTACAGGCACACTCTACAAGGAGTGTTGTGTCGTCCTGGGAATTAGCCAAAGGCGCCTCTCTAACAGACATCTGCAGCGCCATGGGCTGGACGACACCTAATACCTTTGCGAGATTTTACAATCTCCAGGTTGAGCCAGTTTCTTCCTGTGTGTTGTCAGGTATGAGCAAGTAAAACTCCAGGCAACTGCCCGGGTGTACAACTTGGCACCAAAGGTGCAGCACACAGCACCTTTTCCCTCCCTGAGGTGATAACTTGCACTTTTTTTGTCCATGTGAGTTTCCTATACCGCCAAGCCCTTGATGTACTTCACCTTTCAGCCCCTGATGCAGTCGAATTCAGCTGACGAATTCAACGCCAGGCCTGACTCATGATGCCCTTTCAGGTCTTTCGGGTCTAGAAGTCTATATACTAGGCCTGGTGCTCCATATGTTATGATTCCCTAATGATAATTCCATATGATGTATTGCCCATGATATGGATTTCCTTATGGTAAACCTGTGTCTTCTCCTTGGCAGAGTTCTGTCAATGCCGTCAATCGCTGTGTTTGTAGTAGTCCTACTGCAAGGACTTCTGTCTACATGTGGTACTTCCTGGAAGGTAAGTCCATGTGATGTATTTTCCACATGTAAACCTCCGTAGTGTTCTTTCTCCCACCGGGGAGGAATCTTTCTGAAGATTCTGTAGATTTTTCCTTGAAAACAAAACAAAACCGAAAAACAGAAAAAGTCAAAAGGAAATCCAGCCGAAGCAACCTATTCCCATTGTAACTACTCTCCTTTCGGTCCCCGGGTGGTACAACGGACTAGATAGCTTATGTGGGTTGCTGGGCATGGTGCATTGTCACAAGTGCACCTGTTTCCGGCGCACAGCTGTTTGCCGACATCTGCATCACAAGGACCCTATTGTGAAGTTTTTCACAGGGACCCCCTAGTGTTCTCGAAGCCACGTCAAAGTGACTGACAGTTAGGGAATGTCTCGGTTACTGTTGTAACCTCCATTCCTGGGCAGGTATAAAATGCCTCTTTCATACCTGTATGTCTGGGGGAGTGGTGCATGCAAATTCCACTCACCTATTCTCACTGGCCTTTTCTGAAATATCAGAAGTGTTTGGGGCTCCCAAGTGCGCCATCACATCTCGTTCTTTCCATCATGTGTAACCGAGACGTTTTTCTTTTCAAGCTTGAATCTAAATGCCATCTAACTAATGATTCCAGGGGCCTTAAAATTGTCATGACGATGCTGATTAGCTGAGTGCACAACAAGAACATGAACATGTACAGTTCAAGACCATTCACTATCAATTATCTGAGCATCGAAATAATTGATTCCATCACATTACACATTAGTGAATGCCCGTAAATAGATGGTTAGATGGCATTTATATTGATTCCATCCCAATAAACATTAGTGAATGCTCGTAAATGGAGAAAGAATGTTCGCAGCCAAAAGGTATAGTTATGAATCTATCAGCTAACTGAGCTAACTGTACCATGCAAAACAGCTTAACTGGACAATTCAAAACAGCCAAACTTTGACCCCTTGGATGCAACTCATGTAAAAGTGTTTTAATATGCACAAGCAATAATTATTAATTATTTTTCAAAGGGCCAAATTACTGTGAAACTGTAATCTCATAAAAGTCCCAATGCGAGTGAAAAGTTCTACGGGTGATCTACTAACAGTTAGAAAATTAAAGAACACAGCCAGCTCATTTCCATTATGAGCAAAACTACATATCAAGAGCAGCACAAATTAGTGTAGGGTCGCAAACAAGTGGAGCCGATGGTAATCAGGTGTGAGTGATCTACTAACAACTCAGGCGCAGCAAATTAAAAATAATGTGGCTTGGCAAACAATATGTTCAGATAACATCTTCCTCTGGCATTGCAAAAAAATGAACACAAGTTGAGAAAATGTTCTCCCTCCTACCACCTGCTCCTGCGGTGCCTCCATTTAGCAGCAACTATCACAGCCATGTCAATATCAAAATGGGTTAAGACATGCTTTTTGGGGGGCATTCAATAATGCCACAAATACCAGTAAATTGACTACTGCAACCCTTTATAAATCATGTTGCATGACTTATTTAAATACACTCCTCCAATTTTTGCAATTTTTTCTTGGTATGTCTTTAGTAAATTCTGACAGTAGTTTTTTAACGGCAAAAGTGTACAACTTACAGTGTATGGAAAACAGCAGCTTTAAAATATCATATGAAACACAGTAACATGAGAGAAAAAATTATGACAGAATTTTCATTTTTATTTCAATAAACTAATACTTTAACCGTTACATTTATCTCTATTTGTGTAAAAGTTTTTTTTTTTTTTTTTTTTCTTTATTTGAAAACTGAAAGGCTTTACCTTTTCTGGCACCACACTTTTCCCATCCCAAGCGTAACCCCTCTTTGTGAAGTAGTTAACCGTGGCAAACTCTATGAGAGCCGAGAAGACAAAGGCATAACAGACAGCAATGAACCAGTCCATGGCTGTGGCATAGGCCACCTTGGGGAGAGAGTTTCTCGCGCTGATACTTAGGGTAGTCATGGTAAGGACAGTGGTCACTCCTGCAAAGAAAAAGCATATGGAAAGCGCCTGCATTAAGCAAGTATATGTCAGGTTTTTATCAGTCTGCCAGAAAACAAAATAGTGTTTAAATGCTATTAGATTGATTGCTGGATTTGTTTTCTAGGTTAGTAGCTCCTTTAGAGATTTATAATTTAGTTTGAAGCATAAAGTAGTGAGCAAAGTCAATTTCTACGTATCTACTATGAATTCTCTTGAACCCTTATTTAACTGACAAAAGTATACATAAAAAATCGGGAACAGAAAAGAACATCCACCAAAAGCACAGGTTTTGCAAGCATAGAGTCATGGCTCACTATTTTGTGCCAAATTTCATGTGAGAATTGTCAAACAATTTAAAAATCAATGCAAGATTGCAAAGTATAGGTCTTTCACCATCTGGATCTACCATACATAATATTGTGAAAAAGATTCATGGAATCCAGAGAAATCTCAGGCTGTGTAAGGCAGGGCAGGGAACCTCTGTTGAAAGTGCATCACCTTCGAGTCCTCAGACGACATTGCATGAGGAACAATGCTACTGTGTTTAAAATAGCCACATGAGCTCGGGAGTACTTTGGAAAACCATTGTCACTCAACACAGTCTGCCAATGCATTAAGAAATGCAACTTGAATGTCTGTTACGCAAGGAGAAAGCTATACATCAATTCTATGTAGAGATGCTGCAGAGTTCTCTGGGCCTGAGCTATTCTCAGATGGTCTAGAAGACAGTGGAAATGTGTTTTGTCGTCAGATGAGTCCACATTTCAGCTTGTTTTTGGGGATAAAAAATGCAACTTGAGTTCTCAGACCCAAAGATGAAAAGGACCATCCAGACTTTCATCAGCGACTGATGCAAAAACATCTGTCATGGTATGGGGGTGCATCAGTTGCACTGCGAGTTTTGAACTGGGCCCTTCACTGGCTCCTGTTCAAGATGCTAAAGCAGAAACGCATTTTCAAATGCATCCATCCCTGAGATTGGTTTGCATCGATCAACGCTGCAACGGCAAGATCCCAATTCGTCAGATCACGTCTGACATAACATCTCCGTTCCCTCGTTACACACTTAGCCGAGACATTTGAGCTGCTAGATTTTTTTTTTTAGGAAATGTCAGTTTCATGTCATTTGTCTTTGCATGGTTAAAGAGAAGCTCAAGTTATTACAATGTGTTTATGATGGGATGGGAGTTATATTAATAGTTCTGACAGCTTGTAGCCATAATTAATAAGCAGCATTATTAACATTACCCCAACCATAACTACCTAACTACAGTATATTGAACCTGCTGATCAATAAAGGTGTCCTCGAAGGACTAGAAAAGGAAGCCCTGCATGATTTGAGCGTCGTAACAATATGAGCGTCAGTGACAACCTGTCCCATCAACCAGGGGACAGTGGAACACCACATCCTATTTAAACTATAGGCCTATTGAATACAAGTTTAACACTTTATTCCAATTATTAAAAACATATTTAGCAATTTTCCACTTTTGATATTTTCAGAATTCCTTAATTAAAATAAATGTGTCTCAGAACTGATATGTGATTCGGAAAAGGAAAAAGAAAAGGATTGGAATAGGGCCCATTCTTCCTCTCCACATGAAAGTTCCAGTTAACAGCTTGGTTTCTTATGTAATTCTGGCTCACTCAGACAATGGTGAGTGAAGATAGTGTAAATAGTTTTTGTCAACAAAATTAAGCTTAGCGTCAGTTCTGGCAGGTCACGTTAGTCAACTCGCATCAGTGACTTTCAGCTGATCCACGTCTACCAATAAGAATACAAGGCCTATCACTGTATACATATATAAGCTCCTTCAGTATAATCAGCAGCTGTCACGTTTCTCAGGAACGAATTACCCTCCTCCCTCCCCAGCTCCTCCTGTCTCAGTCAGGATCTGGCCTTTTGATTGCCACTGAATCAGACTAAAGTTCTCTAATTATGTTGTACATTAAAATTAATTAATGATATCTGCAATACATTCATGTTGGTTCTGTTCTGTTTACCCTAGGGGGGTTATTGCTGCTCTTATCAATGCTAGGCTGCATGGATGCGCAGGGAGTTCTCGCCCAGAACAGAACCATACCACCAATCCAAACTATATGCTAATTAATCATATTTGACGATAGTTGTTCTGCCAGAAATAAGCAATTTTTTTTTAATAGGTCCAAACACAGAACTGAGTGTCGCATCTTTGACCCAATAGTCATTTGTCAATCAAAAGTGCATTTGTAGAATACAAGTTCATACAATTGAGAACATGCATATAGTTTTCCAAGGCTGCTGTAAAGCTACCCAGCAAGATATAAGGCACAAACAGCTCTCAGATGCAACTTTCTGTTTGTCTGCGATGTAAACGCTTGGGAATTCAGAGTGCCCAGTCAGGAGACTTCATGCAAGGGTAGCCCAACAAGCTGACAGAAGAGCAAAATCTTTCCTTTCTGATATGTGTTATATAATACATTAAAACAGACACACAGAATTCTCCTGGCACAGTTTAAAACTTTGAATCGCTGCTAAATTAAGGATTTATGATTTTGCAGTTTGCAGGCTTCTAAGAACAAACAACCAATCATGCAACCTTTTAATCAAATACTTAAAACTATTGAGAACAAAACTTAATTTGACTAAAACATGTTATTAAAAATCAAGACCAAATAAGAAATAGAAAGATGTTTGATTTTTTTTTATGCAAAATTATAGCAAGAATCCCAAACCCTGTTCCATTCCAAAACCTGCCTACCTGGTGAGCTGCAAACATAAACAGCATTTTAGGCCACCATAGTCATGTTTTCTACCCAAAGTCTGTTTCAAAAAGTGTGTGTCACAATTATGGGGAATGTGCAGAAGCTTGAATACCTTTCTTAAAAAGGGAATTGATAACAACTTCAAAACAAGTAGCAATTTCTAATTAAGAATGTTAATAATAATAAAAAATAAAAATAAAACAGATGCAGTCACTCTTTGTGCTTGCTGGATAACAGGTGAGCCAGGTGACGGCACAGGTGACGGTTTTAGAAACATCTTAAATTACACTGCAATACTGAGTGCGTAAAATTAATGAGCACAATTTCTATATATCAAATAGCCATGTTACAGTTTATGATGTGCAACAGCAAGCGCATGAATTTGTCACGGCGACCAGATACATTTACACTGATTTCCTTCAAGGGATGCACTGAAAATGTAACTAGAAGCACAGAGATATGCAAGTAGCCTCATTCGTAAAGGTGTACATATAGGAGCATACTGTTACACGCCTGTTCTCAGATACAGATGCAAAGGTACTTCGCAGTACACTTCTGCATGTCTCATGAGGAACACTGTTTTTGTGGTGTAAGGAGCTGCTGCATTGGTAGATTATTCCAAATCAACAATATATGAGAATATTTGAGAATGCTGAATTAGAAAGTAGCTATGCAGACAGTAAAACAGCTCACAAAATTTGAAGATTTGGGAAAGAGCTGTTAAAGAGTTGGAGACTGCTTTCGAGTGATGCTAACATTGAATGGTTA
Source organism: Semotilus atromaculatus (assembly GCA_031834385.1). Taxonomy (NCBI): domain Eukaryota; kingdom Metazoa; phylum Chordata; class Actinopteri; order Cypriniformes; family Leuciscidae; genus Semotilus; species Semotilus atromaculatus. Next base: position 31,512,558 of record JAULUF010000001.1, read on the forward strand.
ACTTTAATAACAATTTGGACACTCACCAAACACAGTTCTGGCAGGGACAGATTCCCTGTTTAGCCAGAAGGACACCTGGGACAGGATCACGGTCATGATACATGGCAAATACGTCTGGATGACAAAGTAACCAATCTTCCTTTTGAGATGGAAATGTGTTTTCATGACAACATACTCTCCTGAAAGTGCAGAGAAAGAGATTGAAGTGAGAAAGTTTTGAAAGAATGACTATAAACATTAATTAGTGTGTATATTAGAACAGTCAATTTAACATGTTATTTTACCATGGGTTATTATAATGAAATGAACATGAAATTAATGCAATTAATCATGCCCCCTGATCCATACATAAATCTTAATAAGGGATTTCCGTATCCTCTGAAAAAAAATCAAGCTTGAAGAGCTGTCTTTCATGTTTGAGTCTTCAAGTTTAATCAAATTGCATCATTGGTTCTCGATCAGGGGGCCGTGGTCCACTAGGGGAGCTCAGCAAACTTCCACATTGACTAAAAATGATCAAGTTTGATATTAAAATCATTTTGAAACTGTTAAACTCAACTGTAAGATGGAAATCGATGGACTATAGCCCAGTGATATACTTATGTTTAACTATATGAAAAAGAATGAGGGAAAAACAATAAATTTACCTCAAAAGTAATTCTATGACTATTCAATGATTTACTCATCTTTAAAAACAATACATTTGAAATATATTTTAGGGACTTTTCTCTGCAATTATTGATATGCATGATTAATTATAAATAATCTGAACAGAAGCCGTATGTTTTTTTTAATGTGAGTCTGCAATCCTCCATTGTGTTGTGTGTCTGTGAAATCAGTCAGGATTTGTCAGTCAGGACTCGCACCAGTTCTGCTCGGTTCAACTGCAGCGTGGCAACTCCGGTCATGGGGATCGCAGGATGAGTTGGCAAAGACAGAGTTTTAGACACAATCTCCGCTAACTCGGAGGAGGACACTTTTTATCTCGAAGTTCACTCTGCAAATTCTTCAGACCAAAACGTGGAACTCATGCTTTCTGCATCTGATCCTGAGGGACTGGATGTGGATAAACAGGTGAGTGCTTCAACAGAGCAGATTCAAATTAAATCTGGATTGGCCCGATGAGAGAAAATATATGTAAACTGGATGACCACTTCCTCATATCAACGAGAGTACAGCCTCCTCACCGCCATATCACATTCTTTCCCGATCTTCACACTGAGGTGTCAAGATTGTGGAAGGATCCATCGTCCGCTCATGTTCATACACAAGCGTCATCAACCTCCTCGCCCCATCTTCGCTCACAAGCGATTCATTCTTCTGGTCAATCCGGGTGTTCCCTGGCAGTCCGCTGATTGAGGGCACCGAACAGACCAATTCTATTGAAAAAAAAAGATTTGTCTGTCAGACTTTGTGACAGTGTGGCAACTTCTGCCCGAGGTCTGTAACAAAAGGTTACAGGATTCAGTCTGTCTACCGTCCACCTCATTTCCAATGAGTAATGGTAACGAAAGTGCACCAGGAAGGAGACAAAGTCTTCCTCAAACAAGAACTGAACTCTGGCAACAGGGACCATAAAACGTGCACCCCTTCCAAAAAGAGATACAGGATTTTGCAGTTGGTATTTTATAGTAGCCAACAAAGATGGGGATCTGTGTCCCATTTTAGATCTAAGGTGCCTGAACCGTACTACTCGGACATACAGGTGCAAGATGCTAACGATGAAACTAATAGTGCCACAACTTCAATTTGAGGATTGATTTGTGACTACAGATTTAAAGGGCGCATATTTTCACATCGAGATCATGCCAGAACACAGGACGTTTCTCCGGTTTGCTTTCGGGGGCGAAGCTTACCAATATTGAGAACTTCCTTTCGGCCTAGGTCTGTCCCCAGACATGTTCAACGAGGGCATGGATCCTAATCTTGCTCCGCTGTGACTCCAGAGCATCTGTGTACTCAATTATATTATATAAGACTGGATGATATTAGACCAGTCGGAAGAGCTAGCAACACAACCTCAAGATCTTGTGCTCGCTCAAATGAAGCGTTTGGGGCTCAGGCCGAACCTCAAGAAGAGTGTGCTTTCTCCAAAACAGAGAACCACTTTTCTAGGAATAGTTTGGGAATCGACCATAATAGAGGCACATCTGTCACCTGCACATGCAAATTCAATCCTAACTGTGAGAGACTATCAAGCTAGGCCAATAGATCTCTCACAGGCTGAGGTGCGGTTCTCGATGGCCGACCAGCCTGTGGCCTTTGGGAGGGCTTACCTCATGGCACATAAACTACCTTGAGATGAGGTCAGTGTTTCTAGCTTAGAAACACTTCCTCCCACAGTTGAATAGGACACTGCATGCTAGTCCGCACAGACAACACCTCGGTGGTCTCTAATATCAATCACCAGGGCAGGATACGCTCGGGCCCCATTTGCCGCAGATCCTGCTCTGGGCAGAGAACAAGTTCCTGTCTTTGAGAGTAGTTTATATTCTGGGGGTTATATGCCCTGAAATGGCAACTGCTTGTATCTTGGTCTAAGCAACATGATGTGGAACCACTTAACTGCCCTGTCGGTCCAGGACTGGAGTTCCTTCAAGAGGATCTTGCAGCAGGTATGGCTCCTGCTACCTTAAAGGTGTATGTAGCAGCCATTTCCGCTAGCCACACATCTCTGAACGGATATTCTGCGGTGAGGCACCCCATAATTTCTCAGTTCATGCATGGTGCCAGATGCATGGTGCCAGATGGATGCAGCCTATCTGTTGGTCACGAGTTTCATCCAGGTACCTACAATTGGCCCTGGGAGCCTTAGCAGAGGACATTACTCCAGAGAGTAGGAGACCTTCAGGCCCTTTCAGTAGCCTCCTCCAGCTAACACTTTGCTTCAGGTGATGTCAGAGCTATACTACACCCTAGACCGGACTATATCCCAAAAGTTAATTCTATGGCTGGTTAGCTAGTTGTCTTGCAGGCTTTCTTCCCTCCCCCTCATGAGATGCAATAGTAAGAAAGTCTGCATCTGTTATGTCTAGTCTGTGCTTTAAGGATCTACAACGTATGTCCACCGCTCACGGTCGTGGCATTGATCCTCTGTGCTTCTAGTTTCTTTCGGTGGTCACAATGAGGGAAATACGGTCACCAAGCAGTGCATCTTGCATTGGATTACTGATGCTATCACCCTCTCCTACAAGGCATGTGGTATGGCTTCACCAGAGGTCAGGGGTCACTTCACTTGGAGTATGGCCTCTTCCAAGGGCTTTGCTGAGGGTGCATCACTTCATGATGTATGTGCTGCAGCAGGTTGGTCCTCTCGGCACATATTCATTAGGTTTTACAGTTTGGATTCAACCCCAGGTTCTCAGAAATTTAACAGAACTGAACATAAACTTAAAACCATGCTAAATATTACAATGTGTTTATATTTATGCTAGGTTATGCATTATTCATTCAATTCAACACTTTTTTTTTGTTTCGTGTTTTGTCATGGATTGTCCATATTCTTGTGTATAGAAAACAATGTTGCTTTATGCACTTTTTGTTTGATGCTGCTATTTTGCACCTGAATTTCGCTCATGGGAAGAAATAACCAGTCCATAATCTGCTATGTGTTTTCATCTAGAAGCTGTGATATTTAGGGCATTTGCTCATGTGTAAAACTGTTCATATTAGAACAATATTCATATGTTTATGATTTAGAATGTATTTGAATTCTGGTCAATTGGCCAATGAAAAAGAGAACAGAATAAATAAAAATAAAACAATTATGGGCATGATACTTTGAAGTAAACTTGCAAAAATAAAACCACAGAATGTAAAAGTAAAATTATTTAACTTAATTTAAGGGTATAAAAACGCACCAGTGCTGGATTGCACCACACCCGAGTCGACAGTCTGTCCCATCAAGTCATACTGGTTGAGGCGCGAGCCGTCATCAGCCACAACCACAGATTGCGCTGCCCCTCGTGTCCATACATACACCACTTCAGCCCTTGTGTATGCATCTGGTGCAAACAAACAAAACACAAAATAAACTGTTTAAAGTGAAGAAGTCACTTGTCAGCTGTCAGTGCTTCTTGGGGTCATATGCTGCAGTGGATTCTCAAGCACAGCAGAGATGCAGCAGACACTGAAATATTTAGAGCCTTGTGGCTTTGAGTCTCAAGCTTGTTTTTTATCCGTGTTTCTTTTCCTCCTGATTCTTTCTCCAGCATATACACATCTGTCCTTTCTTTTCAATGATTAGTTGGGTCAGGGTCAGTGGTGGAAAGTAACTAATTACAAATACTTTCGTTACAGTACTTGAGTAGATTTTTCGATTTTTTCTACTTTCTTGAGTACAATTAAATTGTGGTACTTTTACTCTTACTTGAGTAAAATAAAAATAAAGTATTCAACTTCTCTACATTTATTTTTCATAAAAAGTACAGAGTACTTTGACAAAGGTGCTGACCTTTCTTTTACTGTCTATGGTGCTGACGGAGAAACAGGGCAAGCTGACATTTGACAGACACTTTTCAAACTACTGCGGTGGAGCCCTGCGCTTCAGCCAATAACAGACATATCTGAAGCAGTTCAGCCAATAACAGACAGGTTTGACTCGGGTGCAAAACCAATCAAAACTTCCAGTTCGGCTGGGGGCGGGGTGTTCAACCCGCGCTTTGACATTCAATCACTGGCGCTCGTGTTTTGAATCAGTATCACTAACGTTTCAATATTTCAGTGATTGTAAGTGAGTATTCTCCTCATATTTAATTATGGCAACTACTGAAATGGGTCATCCCATTGATAATACCAGAGTACTGAGCAGTTGAAGTAAATAAAAAAGCTCGGCTCATTACATGGACGCAGTTATTGCATGGACGGAGCAAGAACAATGTAAGTGTCTAAAATACATGCACACAGTTCAATTAATGGTAAAGGTCGTCCTCTTTAACAATACCGTTAAACTAAATATACGAAGCAAACTTTGTACAAAGCTGAAAAAACAGTGAAATATGATCGCATGATTTATCTGTCAATCAGATGCATGTAAAAGTGTAGTTCATTCCTATAGCAACAGTGGGCGCCCAGCACATTTTCCGTACAACGAAAAAAAGAGAATTTCATTTAACATGTTAACCATACCCCACTTTTTTTTTTTTTACTGGGAATTTTTTATTCATACTGTTGTAAATCTATCTTTTTTTTATCGGACCTCTCACTTAACCTTCTTTGCTTTCAATTATGAAATGATTCAAATCAAAACATTCAAATGATCTTACCTGGACTTACTTTTCAAAATTAGTAATAAAACAATTGCTCTTGACAACAGGGAAAGCTAGCATCTATATATATATATAATGTGGAGCACTTTTATCATGGATGGATGCACTTTTTTGGGCTTCAAATTTACTCATTCACTGCCATTATAAAGTTTGGAAGAGCCAGGCCATTTTTTTTATATATAATTCTGATTGTATTCGACTGAAAGATCATATCTACTAGGATAACTTGAGGGAGAGTAAATCATGGGCTAATTTTCATTTTTGGGTGAACTATCCCTTTAAAGACATACATCATTCTTCTGAAAATACCTGAGATAGTTTGATGAACACAGATATATTATAGCTATAATGTGTTTGTCTTCATGTTTCATCAGTCAAAACATCACTATTTGCATGTTATTATATCCATATAAGGCATTTCCTGAAATGTCATAAGTTTAATACTTCTATGCATCAGTACTGGGCTTCCAGTATGAATGAAACAGATGACATGAGAGTGTTTAGTGCTCCATTTCACTATCATATCCCCATTTTGGGTAAAAATAGAAAAATAATAAAGTACTTTGTAACGTAGTTACTTGAGTAGTTTTTAAGCAAACTACTTATTTACTCTTACTTGAGTCATATTATATGTCAGTACTTCTACTTGTACTCAAGTAAATTATTACTTAAGTAGCAATACTTTTACTTAAGTACAATTTGTCAGTACTCTTTCCACCACTGGTCAGGGTAGAGCTGGCTACATCTGTCCTGTTGGTTGTGTGAACTCAGTTATGTGAGGTGCTATGTCAGAGATTATCTCTACACTCTGTGGACCTATGAGAAAGTCACCGTTTGCTCACAGGTACTCCGTTTAGAGACTTTGTGTAGGATATTAACTTTCTACAGAAACAAAAATGTAAAACAGCACTTACAACTGCCGAATTTGAGAGGGCAAGCATGGGCATCCATTGGGAAGTCCTCTAAGTGCATCGGACATTCAGCTCTGACTGTAAGCCTGAGACACAAGAGAGAAGGTGATATACAATATTTAGACCCCTTGACAGTTACTTACTTACAATTTTACCCAGTTACAACATACTCTTTCAAAATGATAGAAATACAGTTGGTATTATTTGTGTGTATCTGTTATTAAGCGGTGTAATTAGATGCACTGATATGGAATTCACCTGATATGCAGTCACTGCTCATCCATTCTGAATTTAGAGATGTACACATCGATACATTTCACTTTTTGTGTTTAATATATTTAATTCACTATATTATCCAAAAACTGGCATTACCACAATGTTATTTACTATATACATAAATATAAATAAATATTTATATCCACCCATCTATCCTATTCATCACCAAACAGCTTATCCTCTGTAGGGCCAAGCCATAGACCGGGAAACACCCTGGACACACCCTGGACAGTCAGGCCACCCACCCTATAGATGTAAATTACCACCGCTCGGTTCTCAAGTGCAATCACTTGTGATAAAACACCAACATTAAAAGGAAATAGCTTGAAAAGGTCACCAAATGCATCTTCTGTTCTTGCTAAGCAGATGAAAAACAAGTCGCAGCTTCACCTCATGGTGTAAAGCAGAGTTCCTTCCTCTGTGATCCGTAGAAGTTTGTTAGGCATCGTCATATTATGGGCGACTGACTTCTTGCCATTGTGGAAAAATGTGTCGGGGGTCCAGATTTTACTAGCCATGAGATTGTTGAGACGAAGCACTGCCATGGGACCTTTGAATTTCAGTCTCTCATCCTTCCAGCTCTGCCTGAAGAACACATCTATGGTGTACTCCTGCAAGACCACACATTTTCACTTTCATTTTGATCAAATTTTCAAATGTATCTTAAATCCATGTGTAGTTTTAGTTTCAATAAATTTGTTAGCAACAGTATTTTGTTTACAAAAAAAAATTACACTCTTGTCATACAAGTATAGTTCATAGTCACCATGTGCTGTAAATCTTGGAATGTGACAAAACAAGCTTCTTCATTTATCCTCAAATACTTTCAAGGATTCTAATTGATACTTGTAGAGTAGCTGTTGTGCAGTAATTTCGGTAAAACTGCAGGCACAGGAGGAGCCATGAGCTTTCTGAAGCATTGGTGGCTATAATTAGCGGCATGAATCATTCTAACAACTACTGATTGTCATTGCTGCGGGCACCCCCCCACCCCCCACCCCCCCCTCCCATTTTCACATGATCATCCATTATGACACTGATTAGTGTTGAGTAAGTTACTCTAAAAAAATATTAATTAATTGCTACTAATTACATCTTCAACACTTAGATTACTGTATAAATTACTCTGTCTAAAAAGTATTGGGTTACTTATTTATTTTCTAAATAACATATCAACTTTGACCAGTTGAACAAGGATAGACATGAAATTGCTCTTTTAATTATTTTTAAATAATATAAAATTGCATAAATTATTCTTGATCTGACCAAAGTATTTAAAGCATGAAGGTTTCATCAATAACATACATTTTTAACATTGTTAAAATTCTGATGTTAAATCCACTATTTTTTTTTAGCCTATACAGTATTTAATGCAATTACATCAGAAGTAACTGTAATTAAATTATAGGAAATTAAGAGTAATCCTTTACTTTACTTTTTCAAGGGGAAAGTAATTATATGATAGTAATGAATTACTTAGGAATGCATTATACTGTACCCAACATACTGATACTTGTTCTAGGTAAACTTACATAACTGAATGAATGAGAAAAATATATATTTTGATGGTCCCTTTAACACATTCTGTTGACTATAAGTAACGTTGCTCCTACATGTCTACTAACTCTCATTAGAGTGTTAGTTGAGTATTAATTGACTGGTAGGGGTAGGGTTAGATTAAGTTGACATGTAGTTGCAAAATTACTTCTAGTCAGTAGAGTGTCTGTTGGAGGACGATCTGGACGATCACAATAAAGTATTTAGAGTATTAGTAGACTGTCTGCTTAATATCTGCAAATACTTTGTGATCGTCCTCCAACAGACATTCTACTGGAAATACCAGTAAACTAGCGCAAACCTTAGTAATCTTGCGTGATTCATTTAAATACTGTCCTCCCATAAATGTTGCGTCTGAAAGGGAAACTCTTACGAAGGCATATGCAATAAGGTCAGCCGCAAAAATAAGCGCTCTCGCCTTTTCAGTGCAAATTTTTGTGTGAATTTACAGTTTCTTTAGTAAATTCTGACAATCATTTTTTAACGCCAAAAGAGGGTTTGCGCTGGTGCAAGCTGTTAGTAATAAATGTATCAATCTTATGACGTTCCCAAAAATCCCTTATATGGACAAAGGCCTCCAGACATCCATGCCACTGAATAGCATGCAGTTTTGACTGATTAAACATGAAGACGATAAACCGACGATTGCGACAATATATGATTTATCTGAGAATAAAGTATATTTATAATGAAATGCTAATTGATTTACCCTTTATAATAGTGGAGAATACTATAAAACAATATATTTTCTCAGTGGCGTAGGTTTGATTTTGAAATTGGTGGGGACGGGGACATCAATATATAAATATATTTTAAGTTTTGATAGAAATTATTGCTAGGGATATATCAGTGTCACTAGATATTGGTAGGGATTTCTTTTCGTATTTTCTACGCCCCTGAAAATAATTCAGGAAAATAAAAGAAAATAATTTTCTGCTTCGTTTTATGTTAAGAAGCCACATGGGATTACAGAAGGTTGTTTCAAACACTCGAATGATGTTATAAAGTGAGTTTGGAGCAAAAAACAAACAAACATGTTTTTAATGTCATAAACTGTCGTATTTTTATGCTGTGCTAAGTTATCATGCTTGCTAGGCCATGCACCACTTCCAGGAGCAATTATGTTTTATGACTATTTTTTAAAAGACAGATCAATTAAATGTTTTTTTTTTCTCTCTTTTTTTATAAGGACATTTGATACAAGTCAAAGAAGGTGAAATGACAAGTTTTATCAAAGAAATTAGGTATTAAAACAGTGTGAATAGAAAGTTGTAAGAAAGTATAATAAAGACAAAATAATAACAATTAGAACCGTATCCCAGCTGTGTGCAGGGGAGGCTGAAACTAAATGAAACTATACTGTCACTGTCACAAAACATTGTCACTGTTTTCACCACAAAACAACTAACAGGTTAAAATATATACAGTAGCCCCAAAAATCATTTAACCATGTAAATGATTCCTCTGAACAACAGCAACACGGAAAAGGTGTGACATTTAAAGGAAGAAAGACAAGAGAGGTTTTACCATGTCATGGTCCGATACTGGTCCAATACTCGTCACGAAAATGTCAGTCTTGACTTCAGTTACACGCTCTGTTGAAGCAAGAAATTAGGAGTTTGAGTGTCAATCAGAGTTGGTCATTAGTTGAAACAACCCTTTAATCCAGAGGTTCAACCCTCCTGTCTTTGAGCTAATCGAGGTTCAGCAAACTCTCCACACTCGAACTGCACTATCTCTCTCTCGCAACACGCTTGAACCTCTCTCTGGCAAATGAATCTTACTATCTTGCCTCCAAGAAAAACAGTGTCTTTCTGTCATGTAATAATGACGGATGTTGATGGAAGTTGTTAGTCCATTAGGTATTGGGAGTGAGGCCAAAAAAAAACACATTGACATTTAAAAATATATGCCACATGTGTGAAGAGATTCTTGCCAACTCAATCCATGACATTTTTGACAAAGAACATTTCTGCATTCAATATCTAATGTTTTTAAATCTAGACGGATCATACTTGCATCATAGCTAAAAGAAAATCCAACCCTGATCGCATGCTTTAATTATAGTTATGCATATATTTGTTACTTATTTATTAATATGTAAGAAGAACATTTGGTTTAATCATGACAGTACACAGCAATTTTATCTTTATTTCTCCTTTTTGTACTTTTAACATTCAGGTCATTCAATAGCAAACAATGCAAGATATGTTTCAAATGACCCTTGTTGTACATTTTCCAACCTCTTAGTACAAAAATCCAAGCGGATCACATTTGGAACAAAGCTAGTTCACCTTTTCAAAACCTGATTACATACTTTCATTACAGTTATATATATTTTTGGTCCACGTAATCATTGTTTCAATGCAATATTATTGCAATATGTAATGAGTACATTCGGTTTAATCACTAAAACACAACAGTGTGATCTTCTTTCAATATAGTACCTTTAACAATCAGTTCATTCAATTACAAACAATGCAAGTTACATGTTTCAAATAAAACATTGTTTGTGAATTAAAGATGGTACAGTACTAGAGTATACAGTTGTCAGATTAGACAATACAATTATCTTTAATAAGTGACACGATTGACATAAAATTTATAATGTTTGTAAAAGTATCTATCTGTTGAGTGTTATCAAAAAGTTTGGTGAAACTTTATAAGTATATAGTAACAAACTCATTCGCAAACAATTAGTTTATAGTTAACTAATAGTTTATAAATTGTAGTCTCTACATTGTTATTATAATGACAGCAAAATAGTGAGTTATTCATTCAATGTCACTGTAATTAACAAAGTATTTTTGTTGAATAAGCTCATGTAAAGAGTTCATCATGTTTTTTAATGCTTTACTAACAACTTGTTAATTATACTGTATCTGTCATGCAGTTCAATTTTAAACTTCTAGTAAAGGATTTGTCAATGATAATTCAGAGTAAATAGTTCTCACTGTAGATTAGCTCATTGAAAACACAAAAATGCCATTAATTGTTTTAAATATATCTTTATTAGACATTAATAGTAAGTGTTCTTAAAATGTTTATAAATACATTAAGTCCAATTGTGTCTACACATTAAGGCTACACCTTTATTTACATTTCTTTATCTTCATATATATATATATATATATATATATATCAACACCATATATATATATATATATATGAGATCCCTAATGAATACATTTTATTTTTTATTTAGATGTAATGTTTAGGATTGGAGATAAAGTTAAGGGATCTCGTTCATACATATAAACCTTGATTAGCTTGTTCATATATATGTATTTATATATATATATATACACATGTATATGTTTATAATTAATTAATGGTTTATAAGCTGTAGTTAGTACAATAATAGACTATATACAAATAATTGAGTTCTTCATTCATTGTCACTGTAATTAACAGTGTTAAGTGTTATTGTTTAACTAGCTCATATGTAAAGAGTTAGATAATGATTTGTTAACAACTTATTAACCTTAAAGTCCCCCTGTAGTCAATCATTCTATCCCTTAAAACTAATCTTTGATCACAAAAATTACATTTAAAAGGTTTTTTCCTTGAAAAAAAAATTCTTCATGCCTTAAAATAGCTTGAATGTTACTCTACACCAGGGATGGGCAACATCAGTCCTGGAGGGCCACTGTCCTACAGAGTTTAGCTACAACCCTGAACAAATCACCTGCCTGTAACTTTCTAGTAATCCTAAAAACCTTGATTAGCTTGTTCAGCTTGTTCAGGTGTGTTTGATTAGGGTTGAAGCTAAACTCTGTAGGACAGTGGCCCTCCAGGACCGAAGTTGCCCATCCCTGCTCTACACCCTCTACACTCTCACAGCCTCATTTAGTATACGCAATTCTATGAATATGCAAATGAACCCCGCCTCCACTCACTCACAGTAGCTCAGAGATCAAAGAGTTACAAGGTAGTTTATGACGTCAGAAACGCCAACGATTTCAAATCGTGTTTTTGAGACTGTTTCAAATCGTGTTTTTGAGACTGTCTTCCCTCACTGCAGTTTTAAGGAGAATATACTCAGGTGTTGACATATAAAATGGTGTTGACTCATACATTTGCACATGGTTTGTTTTAAAGCATATTAAATACACCACATAGACACATAAACAACATTTAAAAGCTTGATTTTCAACATAGGTTTAAAGCACTTACTTAATTTTAAAACAAAGCATGATTTAATTATTTAATTATTCATTATTTATATATGAGCTAATTAAACAATAATAATTTGTTAATTACAGTGACAATGAATAACTCATTGTTTGTATATAGTCTATTAATGCATTAACTACAGTTTTTAAATTATGAATTAAATATGAACTAATAGTTTGCAAATGATTTGTAAATTCTTTATTACTGTAAACGTATTATAAAATGTGACTAAAGGGGGTATGAAAAAATGCCCGATCACTGTGCTGTGAAATGAACCAAGTGAGCTTGGCTTTAGCCAAAGGGGCCTGAGGTGCGGGCTCCACAGCTCAATACCCTCCCTTCCTTACTTACCTGTATAACTGTCCCGGGCGCCGAGCTAGCTAGGGAGGCAGCAGCTTCACTGCGTCCACCAGCAACTTCAAATTGGAAGAGAGCAGACTAAAGTACTGCTACTCCGACCATAACAATCCCTCGGCTATAAGCTCTAAAGGGCAACCTAACCAAAGGGAGCATATAATTAAGCATCCCGTCCTTAAGGATTAGAAGAGGCCTCAGGAGAGAGCAGTGCAATCTCAACTGTTTGCTCTACCCTCAAGTCTCATACAAGGAGAAATAGCAAAAATACTCTTGGGAGATCTGGCGAGAGAGCACCAAGAGTGGAACACCTACTCCAGCTCTACACTTCCATGCTCTCCATTGCCGATCATCAAATAATCATGACGGCAAAGCTAGTCGACGCCTGCTACTTCCGCGGCTGGAGAGGGCCACACAGTAGGAGCGACACCCACTGCGATTTCTCTGAAGTGCCCTATTACCGAAAGAATGTCACAGCTGAACCCAAAGAGAAGCATGTTACCTGTTTGTCAGGTCTCCTAAGGAAATGAGCCAATGTATTCCCATCAAGCTACAACATCCAGTGTAAACTGGAAGGAGGCTACTCTTCTAGTGAGGAGGCTTAAGGTGATGATACACAGGGGAACTTTTTGAGCAATGTTGCTGGGCAATCTTGCCGAGCGATTGTTGCTTGTCCACTTTCTCATTGAAAATAGTCAATATATTTCTTTCTGGATTGATCTGGTTGCCCATTGACGGCAACACTGCCCAGCAACATTGCTCAAAAAGTTGCCCTGTGTATCATCACCTTTAGATGCATATCCACCACTGGCCAAAGTGGAGGACAGTGGACTCTGTCCACGTATTTATGCAGTGTCATTCCATTACTCCTCACAAACAGTTAGGAAATGTGTTAACAGCTCCACCACTATGTCCACATTATTATCTCCAGGTTCATGCTGGAGGGACGACAGATGAGGGAGTGAAACTCCTCTTCTGTACAGCCCTTTCTTATGTGATTACATGAGGAAGCACATTAATGTAACCTCTGTATCCATTGCACTAGAGGGGGCAGTAGATGGATGTAGGACGCTACTAGTGGTCATGCCCACTCTTCCTACTCTGTGAACAGCCCCTTCCCTCACACATCATATGACGAAGTGCAAAAATAATGTTTCCACATTATGAATACGCCATATGAATGTGATTCCATAGGAAGCAAATTGACACTTCCTCTATACTCCAAGTGCCAGAGAGGGCGACAGTTGAGGAAGTGGGATCTGAGTGTCGGAGACTGAGTGTCGGCCCTTACACATCCTCTTTAACAGCCCATTTATATGTGATTACAGAGGGAGCACATTGCTTCCACCTCCATAACTCCAGTACCGGAGAGAGCGACAGATGAGGAAGTGGGACCTGAGTGTCGGTATTGCCCTAATACTGTAATTGCTCCTAATACCGGAGATGGCAATAGACAAAGGAAAGAGACGTGAGTGGCGGAATTGGTCACTCTCCTTCTTTGCATTAGCCAACCTATTCACAATAGAAAAATAGGGAGGATACTGATACTGCCTCCATACCTTGTGTACTGAAGATCATGACAAATAAAAGAGTGAAATGCAAGTGGCGGCACTGCCCATTCTTTTCATTTGTACCCACCATATATATGTGGTAGAAGGGAAGCACATTAATACCAACTCCAAATTCCTAGTACTGGAGAGACGATGGAGTGGAATGATTATAGCGATTAAAATCCGCTTTGTCATCTGAGAACACACTTATACTATCTCCATCATATAAATGAAGAAGGCAGCATATAAGAACAGTGGGGCACTGATGCAAATGAGGCCACTTTCTTTTCATTAAAGCCTATGGTGTATGGTTATGAGATGTGATTACAAGTGAAGAAAATAATTTCTATCGATGTACTCCTGAGAAGGGTTTTTCCCGGAGTTTGTGCTTTTCCCAGCTTTTTCCGCTGCCACTTGTTTCAACTGAAACAGTTCTTTACGTGTGTTATAAAGAAAACACAATTGTAATACCTCCACACACAGAAGGAGGGGCAAACGATGAGAGAACAGGAGCAAGTGCATCTATCTCTAGAATTGTTCCAATTCCCTGATCCAACACCACTGCAATACTCGGATGCAATACAAAGCTTGGTCCTCCAGAGAAGGGAACAGACATAGTAATGTCTATTCTTTAATTTCCTAGCTGCACAATGCTGGAGAGAGCGTTAATGCATTATTTTCCTTTATTTGCTTCATAAGTTCTCATAAGAACCTTGTTATATATAGGATGCATGATAACCAACCCCTGTACCAGACAATAAAAAATGTCTTTAATTCTGGAGGTTAGGGAAGAAGTGTTCTGAAAAGAGCACAACACTCAACCTCAACCATAACGCTTTGTCATCTCATGATGCGTTCTGACAGAGAAGTTAAAGACAGCTCATATACCTGATCTACCTGAATAACACCTCCCCTTTTAAAAAGCGCAAAATATTTGAGCTCTTTAGTGGAGAATCTATTTCTTCAATGCCGCTGATTTAACTTTCATCTCCTTGAACTTCTGCACCATCTCAAGGAAGGATCTCCAGAACTTTATCTGGACACATCCTCTTGCCTTAATTGATGTCCTTCAATAAGTTGGCTTGGTAGACTTGCAACACCACAATGGATATGCCATGCCCACGAGCTGCAATGTATTTTGGCGGGGCTTAGATGGCAAGAGGATGCCACGCCAGGAGAGAGATAGCTCGCAATGGTCTTGACACCTCATAGTGGAGATCAGGAAGAAACAGAAGCCTCATTGGAGGAAAGCGTTTATGTCCTGGGAGGAATCGCTCTCTAATCTGCCTGGAGCACATTCCTCCTTTTCTCTGGGGTGAGGGAGATGACGGGCTCACTTAAAACATCCGTCTCAACTTCCGTCACGTCTAACCAAAGTCCCTTTCAAGAAAAGTCTGTTCACTCGGCGGCCATATTTTCAATACCTATGGGCAGCTATTTCCGGCATCCAAGACCAAGTCTTATCTATTTGAATCCTGACATCTCAAAAACTGCTTGCCGAACTCACATTTCAATAACATATGTGACCCGTCACAGAAACCAGGGACACAAGTCGGCAGCACAGCTTTCGAGCAAAATGAGAAAGAAGAGTTTTTTTTCAAAATTGGTGAATTAAATTTTTTTGCAGAATCTGTTAGTTGAAATCACAAAGAAGCCTCTCCATGTTTGAGATAGCAGTATTTGTATATTTAAAAGCTTACATTTTGAGGTTGAAATCGGCTTGTTTTCGGAGATTCTAGCACGCAGTAGGGGCGTGGCGTGTTATTGTCTGTGTGTATTTCCATACTGAATATGCCGCTTTTGTCCCCGCCCTCCAAGTGAACCGCATGGCTACTTATTATGCTGTGCTCTGGTCGGCTCTATCTGATATCAAAATTCAATGAAGATGGACGCCGCAAAGATTGTCGCAGACGAGCTGAACCGTGGCAGTTACACCGAAAATGTTTTCGCCGCACATCGTGGGCTCGGGAAACTGAACCGGAGGTATGGGCGCGGCGCGCGCGCCCTCTGTGCTTGAATACGGCGGCTCAGCTCGCTGACAGCGGTGGCTGGCTGTTTCATATGTGACGTCCCGATTGCTTTGAATGGGGAAAGTTTTGTGAACTGAACAGACTTAATGGACTGGCAACAATCTCCATAGAACATGAACTGGCACAGAGAATAGAAATAGAGGATGCAGTTAAGACCTTTGCTGCGATGAAGGCCTGCCGTGCGCGTTTCTGAAACGTAAGTTAAGCTTCATTTGCTCTTTAGTCGTTATTTAAGATGCTGAACCTGCTGATGATATAATGTGCTTGCGGACATATGTGTATGGCATATTGGTCTTTGTGTGTTGTTGCTGGTTTTGCGTTATATGTAGGCTATATGGCATATTGGTCTTTGTGTGTTGTTGCTGGTACGTTGCAAATAGAGGGGGGGGAGCTTTACAGGGGGTATGGCTTATCTAAATGAGATGTAAATGAGCCCTATTGTCACTCCTAGCAGGAGAGAGGGGTGAGAACTGCACAATCTTTAGAGGTCTTTTTCTCACCTTTGAGCTTTTTTAAGTGCCTACATTCAAATGGCCACAACTTCTCCAAATATTATCAGATTTCCACATGTTACACATCGTTGGAAAGCTTGGAGACTACACTTTCAGAATCTATGAATAACTCAAAATGCCCCAGAACCGACTTGTGTCCCTAGTTTCTGTGACTGGTCACATATTTCAAATCAGCAACAAAATCTGACATGAAATGTCCCATAAATGTTGTTTCTTATGCTCAAAAAGCATGAAAAAATCTAAATTTTTTGGCTAGATCAGCTAATGGACATGTGCAGTCCTAAGAGCGAGTTTTCTAACAGTAGCTGTAGTGACGCAATGACTTTGCCAATTAGAAATGGACTCTTTTACTTTCATAAGTAATAAGTGAACCGTCTTTCTATATAGTCTTTGGTCTAACTCATTAGAACAATAACGAGCTCTCTGCCAGATCGGAAGAAGCGGCCAAGCGAGCTTCCAGATCAGGCATGAGAGTGGTTAAGCCAGTGGGTGAAGTTTGAGAAAGGGATAGATCCGTCTCTAACTCCTCCGCCAATTCCATTTGGAAAACCCATGATCTAAGTCACTGCGCCGCCTCGGCAGCAACAGGACAGGAACCACAGGGTGCAGACACCTGGCTCTTACACCCCTTAAAGAAAGCCATGGTGGAAGTAGAGCTTCATCACTGTAAAACAGTCACAGTGAACACAGCCAGCCCCATTTGAGAGCTGACCGTGCATAAGCTCCGCTCCAAGACAGATGACACAAGTCTCGTGTGTATCCTCTACTTGTAATGAAACGAGGTCAGGGCATGATACATTTTCTAACCCACTTTTTCTTTTCATGCTGCATGATATTTTTCAAACACAGAGAGAATCACGGGTTCAGATTTCACATGCACACACTGAAGACTGCTTCCTGAAGACAAAAGAGCTGATGACATTTTCTTCTGGCGCTCTCTTACAGCCTGTCGGTGTGCTTGTGATGTCACCCAACTGCCGTATTCATAAAATTGCCATGTATTCACGCGTGTTTAAGACACCCGTACATGCGTAGTATTCCCACATATCATCAACACCATGACGCAGCGTCGAAGTTCCACTTCGGAATATTGTGGTTCTCATCTGAGATAAATTGCTTATACGATTTATATTTTATTTGGTTTTCTGTTTCGGAAATTACAAACCAGTTCTATAGAACCAACATTTATAAAACTCTGATAATCTGTTAATAGTACAATGCATTAATTATAGTATTATAATAGTATTAAACTGAACAAGAAGACATGCAAATTAAACATTTGATAATAATGGCATAATTAAAGGCAGTTACTGTGAATGAAAGATTTACATAGATGAAACACTTGAAACAAGCATTTTTGATTATATTTTGTAAGATTAGTACTAAGAGTTTTGAAAATTGTACCTAAGCAATTAAAAACAATTACCATAGTATGAAGTATGGAAGTGCCCAAATTCCTTACCCGTAAAGGCACGAATAATGGCTTCAAAACAAATAATGAATTCTATCGAGTAATAGGAAAGATATTCGGCAGCCACAGTCAATCCTCATGTTTGCTGGATAACAGCTGAGGCAGGGGATAGCACAAAATTATACATAAACCTCTAACACCACTACACAATATTTAGTGTGTGAAGTGTAAACTGAATAAAATGAGCACTGCAAGATCGCAGATAATAGCCATGAGTAATATAAACTAAAATACTACATCATACACATTTTCTACTACCTGAGATGTCTATTTAAATGTTGTAAACCTTGTACAATAAGACACATGATATGTTTATTTGTCTCACTCTCTCCCGGTAATGGCAAGCATTTATGTATTCTTTAGGGCTATAATTTGTAAAGATTTGCATTTTGTATGAATTTTAAAATTTGTTTTAGCAATTTTCATCTACTGAATATCTTCTTTCAACTTGAATGTTCTCTAATCCGGTATTTTATAGAGTCCAACTAAAAGATTTTCTTTTGGAAAATGGAATGGAAAAATGCATTTGGCAAGTAAATAAAATTGAGCTACTTGCCAGTGAAACTTTTAGTTTTTTTTTTTTGGTGCAATAAATAACTTTAATCATAGTTTATCATAATAAAATAATAACAGTGTGACCCTCTGTCATGGGTAGCATATACCTAAATCCAAAGATGAGATGTGTGACGCAGAATGATGAAGAAACAAGAAACTTTAATGAACACAGATAACGACAGCACACTACACATCTAACATCGACTTTACCGTGGAACAGAGATAAAAGAAAACAGAAGGCTTAAATACACACTGATATTTAAAGAAACAGATAACAGGTGTGTAACTAATCAAACCATGGAACAAACTAGAAACGAGAACTCAAGCAAACAGGAACAGGGAGAACCATGAAAAGGAAATTAAACAGAACATGACAATGAAACTATTAAACTAAACAAGTCAAGATCACGTGAGTGCATCAAATCAGAGAGATACGAACAGCCTAGACATAAACGGTGAATGGTGTGTGTTTGTGGAAACTTTTTCCTCTGGACTACATTTACCACCAGAAGTTTATCTGGAAAGCCATTTTCTTTTTACCGTTAAAACCAAAGAACTCCCACGAGGCTGAAAACTGGGACACATATGTATAAAGCATTAGAAACTTCTGTTCCTACCTCCTAGACCAGGCCTAAGACGGTTGTCATAGCCATCGAGGAGGCTGTCCAGAATCCTGGTGAAAACTGTGGTGTTGTCTTTCTGCTCATCTGTATTCTGATTGGAGCTGACAATGCAAAACAGCAGATGTTTAATTCAAAGCCCAACAAAAGCAATAATCAACAGCAAAGGGTGGCTAGAACACACCCTGTTGTGTAAAATCAGACACCCTCCTCGGGGTAATTCTCAAACATCCAGTCTGTTTAAAGAGAATTTGCAATGTATTAGCCTGAAGACAAAAAAACAAGTCTCCTTCCATCTTAGGAGCAAAGGGGTATATTCAGAGGAACAATGCATTATTGATTAGCTAAAATGCTGTTTTATATGCAAATATCCATGTGGATATTCTGAGTTCTGGCATCATGAAGCCAAATGTTAAAAAGACACACTTATGACTGCAGAAATAATGAACTCCGTTAACATCTTTGCTCATAAGTATTTCAGACAAATGATTATAGGCAAAATGCAGTTTAATCATATAGTGTAAAATGGTATTTTATGATTAAGAGCTTGTAAAGACGGTGACCAATTTGTCATCCCCTAAAAACCATCACCGGTGGCCGTTCATATGTAATTGCTTGCTTTTTTGGTAATCATTGACATTCTTTCCCTGACAAAAAGGTACTGGACGACTCAATCACACTGTTTGGGGTTTAAAAAATTAACTTGGCATGGAAACAGATTTCAAGGAGAGGAGGAGGTCATCACAGTTAGTTAGCAAGGACCACGGGTCGGAGTGATTTGACATGGCAAAGATAGAGGGAGAGGGCACGACAGAAAGAAAGAAACAGAGACCCCAAAAAAGAGAGACATCACACGCATCATAATGCAGGTTATCGTTGTATCCCGTCGGTTAATATCTGTTATTGCACGTAATTTCACTAGGAATATTCCACTAAATCTACATAGGCAAATTACAACTATAGATTCAACGCCGTCAAATAAAATTAGCTGAGAAGAAGAGTGCACACATCGTGTACTTGTTTGATGTACTCATCTCATGCAGTCTCCTTGCGGAATTTCCTTTGTCACAAAGAACGTATGTTATGAGGTCTATGCGGTTTAAAAGTCTGAACTTTGAAAGTCTGAATAGTGTCACTTTGAAAATATGGGATTTTGACTGTTTACAAAGAAACACTATGATTGGTTATGAATGGTCAATACTGACCATTTTAATTACTATTTCATTGCTTCAATTACAGCAAACATTTTAAAATCATGCTGATTTATACAACCTTGCAGACTCGAGCAGTATTCTCTCAACATTTTGGTATTAAATTCTGATTATTTTCTCCTGTTTTCATTTTATTCGGTCACATTTTATTTTAAGGTGACGTAGTTACATTGTACTTACTCCAATAAGTGCTGAGTAATATTAATTAACTACATGTACTTACCATACAGTTAGGGTTATGGTTTGGTTTAGGGTTAGTTACTTGTAATAATGCATCATTTACTGTTATCACTATAATAATAGCATTTAATAGCATATAACCATGTCACCTAAAATAATGTGTTAACCTTTTAATCTATTATAAAAATGCAAAATAGAGTTTTTTTTTTTTTTCACAAGTAGTCGCACAACTTTGGAGTTCACTGAATTAAACAACAGCCTGCCACAAAAACAACGAGAAATATAAAATGCGAATACTTCCACCCTTCCCCCATCGGCGCAGAGAGACATACACGCACATGCACACAGACTCTATGAGCGACACTGAAAAGGGGTCACGAGAGGAAAACGTAGTCTCATATATTACGCATACAACACTCACAGCATGCTGGTAATGTCAGCCTGACCTAAAATTACATATCTGCTGTTATATAATAATAAGAATAATAATAAAATTAGAATGCACAAAATTCAGAGTCGCAGCAGACTACAAAGTGTGTATAGCCTATATATATTACCACTAAATGTACCAATATATATATATATATATATATATATTGGTACATTTGGTGGAAATTGGGTGAATGAGAAACCATGCAGTGATGAATACCACAATGTAAAATCCATGTGCTTATGAGCAGAAAACAGATCTCCATTAAACATTGTACAGCAACCCCATCTACAGGTCATATAGACAGCAACAGTGCTCTCTGCTCTCACACACAGCTTACAAATAAGATGTTGTATGCCTATTGCATTTTTAAAGTAATGTTATAAAATATTAATGGGAATGAATAGAGTACTGTGACTGTCACCTGTCTATACGTATAACACATATCCAAAGCAAGCAAAACGTGGCATGACATCTGTGTTGCAGTGATTATTTTACAATCATGATTACTGATTTGTGCAAAAAAATTGAATTACGTGCATCATTTAAACACTGTTTTTGTTGCCGTTGTTTTTCCTAAACAGCAGTATCATTCTCTACTAATACCACAGACAAACCCAAGCTGCATTTATAAAAACGTAACAGTTATTACACTTCAAATATTACATTTAAAATAAAAACTCAATCAGATCGAACAGGACGTAAACTATTTGAAGTCACATCCTCCCAGAGGAAAAAAAAAGTTTGATTACAAACCTCTGCATTTATCCTCAATATTAAGGAAGCTTTACATATTTAATATATTGCTTATGGGTGATGGACTAATCTTGTTTTCTTACTTCACAATGTATGTCAGAAAAAAAATCACATATAAATGAATAACACAGCATGAGCCACGCAGTATAAAAGTAAAAGCAAGTAACAGCATAATGTAAATATTAATGAAAGCTTCATTAGCATAACATCCTCTTTGAAGACGGAGGTTCTGATCCTTGGTCTAAGTTAACATCATAGGTTTAGATCAAAGACCTATTAGATCAAAGTCATTACATATATATATAAAACATTACTGTAACTACAGCGAAGAGAGTGATCAGAAAAAGTAGAGAATGTGTTAATCATTTCAAGATATGAGTAAAATATGTACCAAAATCAGGTGCATAAACATACCTTTTTCCAGCCAGAACACTGGTCACCAGTAAACAGGCCCAAATCCACAGCCAAGCTCCCCTTCCACCCCACATCATTCTCCAAAGGATGAATCCTCACTACAGAACAGAAAATACAAAGTTAAGGTAATAATCTGCTTCATGAAAAAAAAAATGCTTTGTGATTATATGGAGTGCATCAATTTTCATTTGGAACATGATTAAAAATCTGATTAAACTTGAAGATTAAACAAAAAATGTTTTTCAAAGTAGATTTTTAGCGTAACTCACAGTTAACAATCAAAGTCTGTCTATGAACAGCAATTTTGTTATGTGATTTGTTGATTCACAATAAGGTAATTTGAGATGCTGCATATAACATTATCTGGTAACACTTTACAATACGGTTTCATTAGTTAACATTAGTTTACTCACATGAACTAACAATGAACAAAACATTTGTTACAGTATTTATTCATCTTTGTTAATGTTAGTGGATAAAAATACAGCTGTTCATTGTTTGCTCATGTTAGTTCACAGTGCCAAACTAATGCTAACAAATACAAACTTTGATTTTAATAATGTATTAGTAAATGTTGAAATTAACAGTAATTGCTGTAGAAGTATTATTCCTTATTAATACATGTTAACTCAAAGTAGTAACTAATGTTAACTAATGAAACCAACCAATAATCTAAAAGCAAATCCTTTAATTGCACAATAATCTTTATGGCAGTTTAGCAAGTAGCCTACTGAACAAAATGTTCATATTTCCTCGTTTGAACCCTCAAGTTCTAATTTAAAGCCTGAGCATATTCATAAATACTGCGCGTTCATGTGAATTGGTGCTTTGTGGTGGTCCAAGTCCCCGTTACAATTTATGTATAGTGTAGATTAATACGACAGCAATTATATGCATTATCAGGATTATGATTAAATAAATATCAAAGTTGTGCATGGCAAAATACGGCAGTCATTCCGCATATGAAAAAGCCACAAGCCCTCCATGCAAATACTAAATGTTTAATCGCACTTACACCTTTTAGACTATTATTTGGCTCTCATACACATATAAGGCTGTGCATCATATGAACTGAGTTATATACATAGGCTATAAAATATAGGCAAGAGCAATGTGCTTTCATTCCGACGGTCGGCGCTACGCATTAACGCAAATCATTACACACACGATCGGTGCTCTAATCCTACATAAACATCATGCAAAATGATTTACAGCTTAATGCAAAAACCCTGATCACTCGCCGAGGCACTTCCATGATGCGCACATTAAAATTGTACGTGAATTGTACGTATATCTGGGCAAAATTACCTGACTTCACATGGATTATAATGCGTACACAGTCCATAACATTCACACTTTTAGTGTTCTGTCGCGAGAGTGCATCGTCAAAAGCATGTCTCTCAAGGTATCTCAGAATTAGTATTGGGCGTGCGCCACGGGGTTCTTCCTAAACGTGTAGTAATTAAATTGGAGTAATTAAGCAAACAGTGCACTACTATAGCCAAGTTCGCAGCAAACATGCACAGCACAAACATCAGACATATAAAAGTAGCTCATAATCAATTTTAGATTTCCAGGAATATGGCACTACCTTTTAATGCCGTCGTGATCCCCCAACCACTGGTTTTTACAATTTCCAAGACACAACCATCAAGTCATATAGGCTACACTTACGTCAAATAGATTGCACCTTATCGTCAAACTTTTGCAAACGTCTTTTATGTCTGGATGCGAGGAGATGATGCTCTGAGATGCGAGCTGTTCTGAATTTGAGCTCGAGGCTGCTGCTACTGCTGCTGATGATGATGATGCTGAGCGCGCGCAGCTCTCGCGCACTCTTCATCGAAACTCTTCCCGGTTTACAGCAAATTAGTCATCTACCAGACCCAAATCCACAACAATAAAGCTTTACTATAGCAGAGCAGTAACTGTGCTATGTCCCTGAAATGAGATCACTTGAGTACATGGCGATTGTGTTACAGAATGGAAGGTACCAATCTCACATCGAAAGACCAATCCGTCCTATTTTTATATGCAGCACAATTTCACTTGCACTGCTGTCGACTTAATCTCTTTCAGTGGTTGGGGATCAAATCCTCTTACATTTTACCCGGATTTCGCCGCTTTCTCGCTCTCTTCCATTGCGTTGGAACAATAACACATAGCGCATCATCTCTATCACAATTAGCATGCTATTAATTATTACACCAACGATATTGAGCACTGCCACGTAAAAGGCATGTCAGACATGCATGCAAAAATATGCATGCCAAACCGCAGTGCGTGCATATGCATACACCCAAAATAAAGTGAAATGCATGTATTTCTCACCGAAAAATCCCGATGACTCGAATCTTTCTCCCAAAAAAATCACCTCGAAGCAGTCTCTACAAACCCTCTTCTCACCGACTCACCCACCGCCTGGAATATTGCACTGATATTTTTAAGCAAATGCTTAAGGAAGATCCGCAGTCCTTACAGCGCATCTGCAGAGGAGCTTTTTTGATAATTTGCGTAGTGAGCACACAAACTAAAAGCCGGAGGGTGTTTTAAACGTGACATTAACGAGGAAAATAGCGCATCTTATTAGAGGCCACGTCGCGAGCTTCCATTTCAGTCTGCTGAGTGTTAGAGAGCGATGATACGGATTGAAACATTAAGAAAGCATTCATACAAACTCCACGGCGTCTTGACGTTCATGTACATGTGCATGTTCGTGCGCGAGACAGGATTTATCTCAATAAACGATGAGTAGCTCGCGCTCGCTGTCATTAGCAGACTATAGTTAAACTTTAACCTGATGCAATGCGAGCAACAGCTGCAACCCAAACACTTCTAGTTTTAAAGTTTTAAACAGATTGTCAGTTTATAATGTCTTGTATCTTAAAGTCCCCGTGTTTCCATCCTGGGAATACCTGAGCACAGAAGTCGGATCTCTCGTATCACGTTTCGCACGTGACTGTGCAGACGGTGTCATGTGCATCAGGAAAGTTTTTATTTGCTGAGCGTACCCTTCATCTAATAATTTACTCATAAATGATTCACATTTAGAGAGAGGCATTCATTCTAATGCATGATCCGTATGACTTTGCCCGTTTCGCTTCAGCACCACGGACAGCCACGAGACAACAGACAGCTTTAAAAAGCTCTCCAGATGAGGTTTCTTACAGCAAGCACGTGCACTGGAGGCTTTTGTACAGCAGAGGTCTACTTGATGAAACCTCTGAATCACTGATTAAGCATGATATTGGATAGAAGTCATCATGTTGTTTCCAAATAAATAAATAAATGAAAATGTCAATCATTTTATTTAATATTACCATGGTTGCATGTAGGCTAATGTTGCAGTCAAGACCAAATCAAGACCAAGACCAGTGTGTGTTCAGATAACACCGGACCAAAACCAAGGCAGGCCGAGAGTCAAGACCAGACCAGCACTCCTCAAATTCATCGGAAAAATCCAAGTTTACTGCCTGATAAATGTCTTATATTTAATAAAAGACACTATAGAGCTGTTAATCAAATTAAATCATGGAGATGGCACATATAAGTTGTATCTGAATTGGTAAAATTACAACTATATAGTCGCTATATATAGTAACTATATAGTATAAAATTACAACTCAATAATGTTGAGATTGTTTTAAAAATATTTTGTTTTGTTTTTGAACCTAGTATAAAATCAATATCACATGTGCAATCGTGCTCATATTCGTGAAAAGAGCTCTCTTGCTCTTGTGATATTGCTTAATTGTATCATATGTTATGCAGTAATATACAAAACAAAGATCTTGTACAAGTTGAATTTTGTGGGCATTTGTATTCATTTTGGTGACATTTTTGCACAAAAGAAACCAAACTAGAAATAAGTTATTGATTGCAACTGAAGCAGGAAGTTTTATAACCAATTAATGACGTTTACAAATCAATCAGATAATGCACTGGCAATTTAATGATATCGCTGCAGTCTTGACCGGTCTTGAAATAAGACCGAGGTTCGAGACCGAGACAAGACCAAGATCTTCAAAAAAATGGTTGCGAGACCAAGACCGGTCTTGAGTACACTCAAGAACACTAGTTGCATGTGCATCATTTTCCGTGCAAGGTCAATATTTTGGTTAAAATGCTCCACAAACATGGTATTCGTTGGGTATTCACCATAAGTAAAATACATGGACATAATTGTCTTGCTCTTATTTTAACATATTGATTAACATTTAGCCTGCCCTAAATGCACAGTAAGTTGCATTGTATTACATGTTCAGAGAAATGTTCTTTTTCTTTATATAGTCATTTTAGACAGTAATTTAATCATCTCAATTCTCATTCATGTCTTTAACACTTTAACACGACTTTTTGCAACTATCAGTCCATAATATTACCCAGAATTACCATTGTTTGGACATGTTAAGATATAAATTAATGTTTAGCTACAGTGGATATTAAGAAAAAAAGGTGCTGACCTGGGCCTAATGTCATTAATCATACCTAAGTGCATTCTTGAGTTCAAATTGTACATTCATTGTACAATCTTTGACTGGCCGCTAAACTCACTGTTGAAGCTGATGTTGTGACAGTGAGCAGTTTATGTAACAGTGATTACAAGCTCCGGATTTAGTAAACCACTGCACATATTAATACTTCTCAGGCCATCTGTTTCACCTCTTGCTTGCCTTCTTTAATGTTTAATATTCTTTAATACACATTAAAGGGGACCTATTATGCAAAATTCATTTTTACATGGTGTTTGATCATAAATGTGTGTCGGCAGTGTGTGTACACAACCACCCTCTAATGGTAAAAATCCACCCACTCTTTCTTTTTTAATCCCTATTACAAGCAGTGTCTCAGAACAAGCCGTTTGCAGATTATAGCTTTTTTGATTTCGCATATGCTTAGGCCCCGCCCACAACTTCTGACGAACTCAGCCCTATTAGCATAGACCCCGCCTTATTAGCATAGACCCCGCCCTCAGTGAGCTGTACACAGTCTGCCATCTCCTCGCCAGAGCATTTAACAGCAGCATTCAAGTAAGACATTTATTATTATTAAATCTAGACCAGTAAATTCAATCAAGAGCAGTGAGTGATTTTCTGTTTTTCTTTTGTTGTTTGAGTCATATTAACAGCATATATAGCAGTAGGTAGCCTACTGTAGCCTATATTATGCTGCTTTTACTTTAATAAACAGATCTAATATATATGGCGGCAAATCAATGACAATAATAACCGAGCGTACAACTGATGCTGGCGCGCGCGGTAAATGACTTCCGCGAGAGGATAAAAGATCTACACGCGAGGAAACGGGAACTCGCGAGCTCATTCAAACCCTGCGCGCGCGCATGACATCTCCTCTGCACGCAATACAAGCCACCGCGCATTAAACCCAGCTTAAACCCAGCAAATTAGATATTAAAATATTACATAGTGATCTTAATCATCTAACTTTTTGTAAGCTTAACCTAATAAGAAAAAGTATGAGGCAAGTACACAGTATAAATGATTACACCCCATCTGAACATAACATTTAAAAAAAGAAAAGAAAATGTGTCCTAGATATAAATAAAATTGTCTGAATTTGTTGGGTTTCAGAGGGGTGTAACCATTCATGCTTTGTGTATCTTAACTTGAGAAGCCACCCCTTTTACATTTAATAGAAAATATAATGAACCACACAAAATTTACATAATAGTAATATCCAGAGTGATAACGAAAAGCGTACACAGCAACTCTTTCTTATTGACAAGTAATTTATCTTTCATCCAAAGCCCTTATATTTGCAACTATTTAATGGACACTTTTTACATTTCTGAGGTTCTCAGAACCAATATAATTTTGGTTGGGCAAACATAAATAGTGGTGAATAGGAGTATAGTGGTAATAATGTGGTGAAATATACAGGTGAAACTCAAAACATTTGAATATTGTGCAAAAGTTCATTTATTTCAATAACTCAAAGGGTGAAACTAATATATTATATAGACTCATTACATGCAAAGTGAAATATTTCAAGCCTTTATTTGTTATAATTTTGATGATTATGGCTTACAACTTATAAAAACCTTTTCACAATAATTTTCATTTTTGGGGTTTTATCACTTTCTCTCATGTTATCTCACTTTGCATGTAATTTATCTTATTAGGTTATTAGCTTACATAAAGTTAGATGATTAAGATCACTATATAATATTTTAAGATCTATTGCTGCTGGGTTTAAGCTGGGTTTAATCATTTGCTGGGTTTAATTTTGTTCCTCTTTATTCTGTAGCAAATTCTGAAAAGGCATTTGTAAGCTATAATTCATGCTGTGTACTGTTTCTTAACTTGAGAAACCAGAACACATTTTACATTTAATAGAAAACATAAAGAACCACTTATATTACGTAAACATTTATAAAAATGTGGGTAAATTTGCAATGCTAATAACCATGGAAATACGTCATTACAGTCTGTAAATATCTCTTAACAACACGATTAAATAAAACAAATGAAGTGATGTCTCAGGTCAATTGAATTACGGGTCATTGGACAGGTGTCCAATCACAACTGACTTCCGGAAAAGGGGAAGTAACCAATGACATTTGAGGTTATTAAAACAGTAAGTCCCGCCCCTCGACTGCCAAAAATAAAAGTGTTCGAGCGAGCAAAAGCAGCAGGCCAAGCAGATCAAGCGCGAGCGCGTGTGAATGATCATGCGCGCGCGCGGCGGCTTGTATTGCGTGCAGAGGAGATGTCATGCGCGCTCGCGAGTTCCCGTTTCCTCGCGTGTAGATCTGTTATCCTCTCGCGGAAGTCATTTACCGCGCGCGTCAGCGTCAGTTGTACGCTCGGTTATTATTGTCATTGATTTGCCGCCATAAATATAGGCCTACATATGTGATTTATTTACTTGCTGTTTACGTTCACAGACATAATCGAGTGTTTTATGTGAACTGTGTTTTTTTTTTTATATAACCTTGTGTGTATTTGTAAGACGTGAAAGAGAATCATGCAGATAATATGATGATGAAGAACTGCAATGTCCCGTGACCATGACCGTGACCGCGACCGCGATATAGATGATAATTAAAATGATTTGATGATTAGTTTTTGGCAGAATATCCAAGGCACGAGCTGTACAGGCTCCGCCCTCTTCTGGAAACATGGGTGGGGAGCAAGCGGCAACAATTTTTTTCTAACTTGTTAGTTTAGATCATATTTAGATATAAAATGTATGACAAATAAGAGCGTGGTTAACTTTGATTGACAGCTTGATTGACAGCTGATAATGGGCTGCGCTGAGTGGAATTCCTGAAATTTGACGTCTCTGCCATGATCTGACACAACACATCAGACCACCTCTGTATCCTTTCTGAACACTTGTATTGAAATATCGTAAGATTTTCCAAGATGGCGCTGCCCATACCCCCCATAAACGGCCTCAAAACCGTTCTTCAGAAAGTCTATGGGTGACGTCACAGATGCTTTGTCCATATTTTTTACAGTCTATGGTGGGGAGCAGCAGCTTATTTGCATTTAAAGACACATGCACGAAAACATCATGTTTTTCCTTCCACTCAAAAATGGGGATTTACAACATGGTATAATAAATTATCTGTATTTTGAGCTGAAACTTGCTGACACATTCTGGGGACACCTGAGGCTTATATTACATCTTGTAAAAAGAGCTGCCCTTTAAACAGTTTTCAGTGTTGGTCTAAATAGGTAAAGTTACTATTAAGTTAAAATAACACTATTTATCACAGAATACCAACGTTTCAAAAAGTTTCAGCTTGTTCAAGAGAAAAGTAAATGTCTGATTTCCAATTCTGAGTTATGATTGTGTCTCTAGAATTGGCCTGAGGCTATGACAGTAACTGTCAACCCACGCTTGAAATAGGTAGAGAAGGACGAATCTCAGATTATTCTCGCCTGTGAATGAAACGCTGGAAAAAGTGACATAATCAACACCTATGCGCCTCAACTGTTCAAGGCTGCCAGATTTTGTCACTATTTTGGGAGAACCGGCAACTAGGCTTCCTGGTTCCTGAAGCGCGAGATACAACGCGGTCCACATTTAATCACATGACAGGTATAAAAAGTGTCAGCAGGTACTCATAAGATTTGCCTGCCAAACCAGATGTGAATGTCATCAGTCAAGACACCAACACATGGAATTAATTTGGAGACAAGATAGAGAAATAGGATAAAATATAGAATCTAGAGTCCTTGCTGCATATACAGTGCATATACAGTGCATATACAGTATATGTATATATGTGTATGTATATGTATATTATGACGGATCATCTGCCTCTCCCTTGTAATCAGTGCCACCCCATCCCTTAATTCACCACCCGTCGCCAGATTCCAGACTGGAGTGGGTGTGATTGGAGAGGAGGGGTGTTAAAGAGGAGGGCCGCCCCCCACCCCTCAGACCAAGGAGAGAGTGAAGTGTGTGCGACCGCTGGACACCGCCCCCTTACCTGGACCCATCCCATCTCCTCACTAGCCTTCCTTCACAATTCCCTGGCACACCAGATCCCCTTTTATTTTAACACTTTATTTCCCCATTTTTGGACATTTTATGTTTATTTAATTTAATAAATGCCTCTCCGAGGCCTGACACCACTCCCACTGTGTCTGTCGTTTGCTCCTCCCACCACAATACACAGTATACAGTATATATATACAGTATATATATATATATATATATATACATATTACTTTCTAAAGAAGATACTAAATGGATGATGTAATTAAATTGATAGTCTGACAGGCCCTATCAAATACATGGGAATGAAGATTATTCTAAAACTGTGATGCTACTTGTATAACCATTATAATGAGTAGGCTATTATATTAAGAGAAAAAAATAGTTGTGGTGGAAAATGTTAAGATTTCAGTGCTGTTTTTTTTTTGCAATCCCCACTGCAGAGATAATACTACTGTGGAGCTCTACAAGGTGTGTTAAAAAAATAGGCTGCATAATTATATTTTTAAAGATTTCCTTCACAATATTTCCTTCACAAAGCATTGTAACCAGCTCAAAAATTAATTCAAAATAATGGTCAAAGTGAGTGAAGTTTTGAACAAATATTCTACATACATTATATTAAATATAGTTTAATTCAGTGGTTCCCAGGCTTTTTCTACCGGGCCCCCTTTTGTTGAGAGAAAAATATTTTCGGTAACACTTTATTTGAAGGGGTGTGCATAAGACTGACATGACACTGTCATAAACATGACATAACACCTGTCATGAACATGAAGGAGTCTTTATGAATGTTTATGACTGTTGTCATTAAGTGTCATTCGGTAAATTATGACACTTTTAGTGCAAAGTTGACATTGTTTAAAATGTCTTTGTTATGACAACTTGACATTAACAAAGACAAAAATGTCTTTGTTATGACAACTTGACATTAACAAAGACAAAAAATGTCTTCGTTATGACAACTTGACATTACCCAAGACAAAAATGTCTTGATTATGACAACTTGACATTAACAAAGACAGAAATGTCTTTGTTATGACAACTTGACATTAACCAAGAAATCATAACCTGTCAACCTGTCACAAATATGTCATAACAGGTCTAATTATCAAACTTAAAGCATCTGACAGTGTAATAACCCTTAATGACATCTTTATAACTAATACAATGTGTTCCACTTTACTTGAGGACAAGTAAAATATTCATGACACAGTTATAATGGTGTCATGACGGCCAAAGTTGTGACAGGTTGACAGGTTATGATTTCTTGGTTAATGTCAAGTTGTCATAACAAAGACATTTCTGTCTTTGTTAATGTCAAGTTGTCATAATCAAGACATTTTTGTCTTTGTTAATGTCAAGTTGTCATAACAAAGACATTTTAAACAATGTCAACTTTGCATTAAAAGTGTCATAATTTACCGAATGACACATAATGACAACAGTCATAAACATTCATAAAGACTCCTTCATGTTCATGACAGGTGTTATGTCATGTTTATGACAGTGTCATGTCAGTCTTATGCACACCCCTTCAAATAAAGTGTTACCATATTTTCTTGCACCCACATTGCGTGCAAAATCCTATAGTTGTCACAATTCACCTGTCTCCTCAGCACTACACTTCACAATCATTCCTGACTCCCACCTGCACACACTCCACCATCACCTGCACCTGCAATCAATCACCCTCATCAGCTCTACTCCTAAAAAAGCCTGAACCTAGTCTCTTGTTTAGTCTCAACTAGGACTCACCCAAGTTGTGGATGTTCCTTGGGTGAGTCATCTCCTTATTTCTATACTCATATTATACTTATATTGGTGTGTTGGGTGCATGTGGTGCAACGTACCTGTATTCCTCTGCTTAATCTTTATAATCTTCTTCCTGGTTGTGGTCTACCTGCAATATACTTACCATTTACCTGTGTAGAATAAACTTGCTTAATGTTACTCAACTTGCTAATTGTTACTTCTAGTCTGTGTTTCCTGACATAAGACCAGACCTAACCAATTGCAGCATGAGCATACTTCATCGCCTGATTTATCAGTTTGACCTGATTGGCAGGATGACGATCCCCTGGCGGCAATGGTGGAGAAAGTCTGCTAGCACAGACCCAGAGCTTACCAGTGCAGACAGCCCATGGAGGCTGACGACAACTAGGGGACGACCGATGGAGATGAGGCCGATGGATCCACAGGAGCAGAAGGAGAGTCGATGGAATTGAGCAACATCGCTGACACTGGAGACCAAGGCGTTGCCGTGGCGACGGACGTAGAAGGCGGAGCCAGAGTACCCGAGGGCTGATGTGGAGCCGGTGTGATGGAGGACAGAGGCAATGCAAAAGGGAAGGAGTAACCCGCTGCAGCCGTAGGGGTGGATGGAGTCCGTGGCGGATGTGGTGTGATGACTGACCAAGAGGGAGCCAGCAGGGTGAGGGAACCCGGTGGAGCTGTAAGTCCTTCGACCTGCGGCTCGACGTCATAGCAGGGCTTCCACGGAGATGGCACAGGGCTCCATCCGGCAGCAGCAGGGCTGGATGTAAGCAACAGAAATCTTGACATAATCACGGTAAATTTAACACAGTCAATGCAGGTCTATGAAAATAAGTCATAGTTCATGGTGCTGTCTAGAAACAGTGATGATGAAGGTACCAGGTGGGAAAGGGTGGGAGGTGCTAGCTTCTCAATTAAGTTTATCAGCCAATCCTCTTTGTCCATAGTCACTTCTCCCTCATCCACTGATGTCATGGGATCAAACCCCTGGTCAGACTCATAGTGGATCTCCACTTCCGGGGTGTGGGTCGGTCCCCTTTCTCTCTGGCTCTGGCTGACGAGACACAGCAGGTGGTAGCTCTCCGTCTGCCGGGGGCACATACGAGATCTCTGCAGTCGAAGGTGGTGACTCATCAGAAAAGGCAAAAACAAAATGCCGCAAACTTTCCTGCATAATCCATGGGTCTGGTATTCTGTAAATCCACAGAAAATCCACAGAAGATGAAGATGATGATGAGGAAAATAATTCCAAGGTTTATTAAATAATAACCAATACAACATGCGAGACAGTGACATTACCGGACAAAGAACAGAACGAAAGGAGGAACTAAATCCACAGTGATGATTAACTATAAGACGAACAGCTGTGATGATTAGTGTTCATGGTCAAGTCAAGTCAAGACAAGCCTATGTTTCTTCATAGGACAAACAATATAGGGTTCATAGACAATTGGACAATTTTTTGGGGCAGACCTGACCTGTTGAAAAGAGATGGTATTCATCTCTCCTGGTATGGTTCTGCTCTTCTCTCGAGTAATATGGCATATAGTCTTAGAGCTCAAACATGACAATCTGGGGCTCAGGTCAGGAAGCAAATCCCATCACATAAAGACTCTTTCACCTAGATATCCTCATATAGAGACTGTGTCTGTTCCCCGAATTAGGACATACAAAAAACTCCTAAACCCATTTAAGGGTAAAAATTGAATTGATGTTCAACAAATAAAAAACAGATATAATACAGATGAACAAATTATAAATCTCGAGTTGCTGAATATTCGATCCCTTACTTTAAAAGCACTTATTGTTAATGGTATGATTACAGATTATAACCTAGGTGTGCTGTGTTTGACAGAAACCTAGCTAAATCCAGACAATCACATTACTTTAAATGAGTCCACACCACAAGATTACTGTTATAATCATGAGCCTCGTCTGAAAGGCAAAGGGGGAGGTGTTACTGTAATTTATAGTTATATCTTCAGAACTACTGAGAAATTTTGTTTTAAATATAATTCTTTTGAAGTGTTGGCGCTTAATGTAACACTATCTAGTGTAAATGATAAATCACGTTTGAGATTTGTGTTGGCTACTGTATACAGGCCACCAGTGCACCATATAGACTTTATCAAAGAATTTGCTGATTTTCTATCAGAGTTAGTATTGTACTAAGAGTACGTCTTAGTGTTGCTTATCTTGGCGAAAGCCAAGTACAAATCAGCATGAAGTTTTAACATCTACTCTCGTGTAATGGAAATCATGAAGATCTGGATATGTCCAGTGACTGCGGTGAATAGTGCTGCTGGCAACAAGGGAAAGACCTTGTGACAGCCTGGAGAGACAGCTGACAGGAGGAAAGAGACCCCAATGGGGCTGGTAAGGGTTAGCTACCCTTGTCGGCAGTATCCAGCTCTGTGTTTACAGGATGCTGGAGACACCCGCCCAAGGCTTCTAAGAAATTTAAGAGAAAAATACCCCTAGAGTCTGCGAGAGCGGGGGCGGAAGATGACTCGACGTTGGACAACATGGTTAACGACTTAGGAATGGAAACGGATATGAGTATGGAGAGTAAGACTAGTTCAAGATCTGCAGTTTGTAAAGTCATTGAACTCCAGGTTTGTGTCTGTGGCTGGAGCAAGGCAACAACGGTCAGGGGTTTGAAGGTTCATCAAGGGAAAATGAAATGCTTGAGGGAGAAGGGACAAGGGCCTCGCATTGATCAGTACTTCTTACGAAGTCAGTCAAGTCAGTCGAATGAAATCCAGCGACAGGAAGCAAACCACAGCTCGCAGGATATCAGCACCCCTGTCATAGAGGAGAGGAGGGCTTGCACAGTTAGTGATGAACATATTCATACTTGTGAAACCGGTCAGACTAACCAGCATAAGAGAGAAAAGAACCTCAACGGGCATAGGCCTGGAGTTAGATGGCCAAGAGCTTGTGAGAAAACTG
This sequence comes from Semotilus atromaculatus, assembly GCA_031834385.1. Taxonomy (NCBI): domain Eukaryota; kingdom Metazoa; phylum Chordata; class Actinopteri; order Cypriniformes; family Leuciscidae; genus Semotilus; species Semotilus atromaculatus. The sequence continues at coordinate 31,548,028 of JAULUF010000001.1, forward strand.
CATGGGACACGGTAAACACAGATTTATGCTTTGCATTGGAAAGATTAACTGGTACAGTTGAAAAGAAGCTGGATAAATTTGGGGACATCATTTACGCATATGGAAGTGAGAGGTTTGGTGTGGAAAAAAGGAAGGAAAAAGTACAAACTACTCCTGGAATGTCTAGACGGCAGCAGAAAATTGAAGGGTTAGTTAGAGAAAGGAGACAGCTGAGGAAGCAATGGAAAAGAGCAGAACAAAGTCAGAAGGAGGGACTCAATCTCTTACAAAGGGACATAAAAGATAAGCTGGCAACATTACGCAGAGCTGAGCGTCTACGCAAACGCTACAAAAAGAAGGAACGTGCGAGGGCTAATTTCTATAAAGACCCATTCAAATTCGTAAAGAAGTTATTCACCAGTGAGAAGAATGGCACTTTAAAAGCATCTAGAGTTGAGCTAGAGAGATATTTGGAGGAAACGCATACAGATGCAAAAAGGCATGAGCATATGTCAATTCCATCAGACATACCGCCTATCAACCCACCAGAATACCAAATGGAGGTCTGTGCACCTAAGTGGAAAGAGGTAGAGCAGGTTGTGAGAAAGGCAAGGGCTTCATCATCTCCAGGGCCTAATGGAGTTCCGTACAGAGTGTACAAGAGTGCTTCAGGATCAGCCAACATGTATACAGGTATGTGGGCCCCACATGGTTTATGCTTGGGCTACTTGGGTACCAAGTGGGTATGGTCCCAAAATGGGTATCTTATCTGGGGCCCACTTGGGTCAGCTACGTAGGTCCCACATGGGAAAAAACAGGTGGGCTCCCTATGTGGGTCCTAGTTGGGTCACTAATGGGAAATGAGTGTATGGGCTCAAAATGGGCAACACAAATGGGGCCCATTTGGGTTTATCAAATGGGTTAGACATTGGCAAACACAACCAGTCCCATATAGGCTACCTACATGGGCCCAAGGTAGTACCCACATAGGTAATCTCTATATGGATTATGAAAGGGAAAAATATATGGGGCCCACTTTTATAACCCATATGGGTCAGACATGGGCAAACACAATCAGTCCTATATAGGCTGCCTACATGAGCCCAAGGTGATACCCACGTAGGTAATCTCTATATGGGTTTTGAATGGGGCAATACATATGGGGCCCGCTTGGCAAAACTATATGGGTCAGACATGGGCAAACACAATCAATCCCATTTTGGCTACCTACATAGGCCCAAGGTAGTGCCCACATAGGTAATCTCTATATGGATTTTGAATGGGGCAATACGTATGGGGCCTGCTTGGTTAAACTATATGGGTCAGACGTGGGCAAACACAATCAATCCCATATAGGCTACCTATATAGGCCCAAGGTAGTGCCCACATAGATAATTTCTATATGGGTTATGAATGGGACAAATATATGAGACCCACTTTGATAACCCATATGGGTCAGACATGGGAAAACACAACCATTCCTATGTAGGCTGCCTACATGAGGCCAAAGTGGTACCCACGTAGGTAATCTCTATATGGGTTTTGAATGGGGCAATACATATGGGGCCCACTTGGCCAAACTATATGGGCCAGACATGGGCAAACACAATCAATCTCATATAGGCTACCTACATAGGCCCAAGGTAGTGCCCACGTAGGCAATCTCTATATGGGTTCTGAATGGGGAAATACATATGTGGCCCGCTTGGCCAAAACATATGGGTAATACATGGGCAAACACAATCAGTCCCATATAGGCTACCTACATGGGCCCAAGGTAGTACCCACATAGGTAATCTCTATATGGGTTATGAAAGGGAAAAATATATGGGGCCCACTTTTATAACCCATATGGGTCAGACATGGGCAAACACAATCAGTCCTATATAGGCTGCCTACATGAGCCCAAGGTGGTACCCACGTAGGTAATCTCTATATGGGTTTTGAATGGGGCAATACATATGGGGCCCGCTTGGCAAAACTATATGGGTCAGACATGGGCAAACACAATCAATTCCATATAGGCTACCTACATAGGCCCAATGTAGTGCCCACAGAGGTAATCTCTATATGGATTTTGAATGGGGCAATACATATGGGACCTGCTTGGTTAAACTATATGGGTCAGACATGGGCAAACACAATCAATCCCATATAGGCTACCTAAATAGGCCCAAGGTAGTGCCCACATAGATGATCTCTATATGGGTTATGAATGGGAAAAATATATGGGAACCACTTTAATAACCCATATGGGTCAGACATGAGAAAACACAACCATTCCTATGTAGGCTCACTAGGCTGCCTACATGAGCCCAAAGTAGTACCCACGTAGGTAATCTCTATATGGGTTCTGAATGGGGAAATACATATGTGGCCCGCTTGGCCAAAACATATGGGTAATACATGGGCAAACACAATCAGTTCCATATAGCCTGCCTACATAGGCCCAAGGTAGTTCCCACATAGGTAATCTCTATATGGGTTATGAATAGGAAAAACATATGGGGCCCACTTTGGTAAAACATATGGGTCAGACATGGGCAAACACAATCAGTCCTATATAGGCTGCCTACACAGGCCCAAGATAGTACCCACATAGGTAATCTCTATATGGGTTATGAATAGGAAAAACATATGGGGCCCACTTTGATAAACCATATGGGTCAGACAATGGCAAACACAATTAGTCCCATATAGGCTGTCTACATGAGAAAAAGGTGATACCCACATAGGTAATCTCTATATGGGTTCTGAATGGGTAAATACATATGGGGCCAGCTTGGCCAAACCATATGGGTCATACATGGGCAAACACAATCAGTCCCATATAGGCTATCAACATGGGCCCAAGGTAGTTCCCACATAGGTAATATCTATATGGACTATGATTGGGGAAATAAACGGGGGCCTACTTTCATAAACCATATGGGTCAGACATGGGCAAACACAATCAGTCCCATATAGGATGTCTACATGAGCAAAAGGTGGTACCCACATAGGTAATCTTTATATGGGTTCTGAATGGGTAAATACATATGGGGCCCGCTTGGCCAAACCATATGGGTCATACATGGGCAAACACAATCAGACCCATATAGCCTGCCTACATGGGTCCAAGGTAGTACCCACATAGGTAATCTCTAAATGGGATATGAATAGGAAAAAATATATGGGGCCCCCTTTGAAAAAACATATGGGTCAGACATGGGTAAACACAATCAGTCCCATATAGGCTGCCTACATGGGCCCAAGGTAGTTCCCACATAGGTAATCTCTATATGGGTTCTGAATGTGAAAAACATATTGGGCCCACTTTGATAAAGCATATGGATCAGACATTGGCAAACACAATCAGTCCCAGATAGGCGACCTACATGGGCCCAAGGTAGTACCCACATAGGTAATCTCTATATGGACTATGATTGGGGAAATAAATATGGGGGCCCACTTTGATCAACCATATGGGTCAGACATGGGCAAACACAATCAGTCATATATAGGCTGCCCACATGAGCCCAAGCTAGTTCCCACATAGGTAATGGGTCCTGAATGCGGAAATATATACTTGAGTATAATTGTGAAAATAATGAATTATGTAATAAATATAAAATTGTGCATCTGTAAATGACTTCATAAAATATACACTTGTAAATAATATATCTGTGCAATCATTAAAACAATTATATACAGTATATTTATAATTTATAATCCTTGTTAAAATACCACTAACAGTCGACCATGGAATATTTAGTAGTGAGGAAATTTCACAAATGGACTTATTACACAGGTGGAAACCTATGGTACCACGCTTGAATTCACTGAGCTCCTGAAAGCGACCTGTTTTCCCACATGTTTGTAGAAGCAGTCTGCATGCCTAGGTGCTTGATTTTAAACAACTGTGGCCATGGAAGTGATTGAAACACCCACATTCAATGATTTGGAGGGGTGTCCCAATACTGTTGGCAATATAGTGTATGTAGGTACAGTATAGGCCATGGCTCTTCAAATCCAGTCCTGGAGTGTTGGTGTTCAGCAGACATTAGTTCCAACCCTAATCATTGACATTAAATATTCAGTGTCAACTTTCAGTAGTCTGATTTTGTGAGTTACTGCAAAATGCTTATCTCCATTATAGTTATTTTGCAATGTATACAAATGGTTCAAAATATCCAGAAAATGGTCACTGTACAATATGAAGAACAGGTTACAGAAGCTAATTATCTATCAAAATAATGGAATTATAATGGCTTAGAGATGGGTAGAAGAAATCAAACCCCTAGCAACAGCCATATGTCCTAATTCAATGATTTTAAATGTTGGGGTTAGGGTTAGGGTTTTGATTACTGAAAGGGGTACATCAGTCCAGATGATGAAATAGCCAAGAAAGATAGAATGCAAAATCAGGGTTTGAAGGGAAAATCCAAAGTAAATTCAGAAATCATATTTGCAGCATATACAGGAATACAGACTGTACAATTTAATATAACGTTTAATGCTAAACTGTTAAACCTTTTTTTTTTTTACAAAATCTGTATGTTGCATTTGAAACATTTATGTTATGGTAAGTTTACTAGAAATATTAATATTTATATATTTATTTACTTAATATAAATACCCTGCAATTGTACTTTTATATCCTAGTCAATAAGAACAACAAATGTTGTACTTAATGCACTTTAGTTATCTGGAAGTGGTGCTGAGTTTAAGTGTATTTGATTGTGCTAAAGTGGAACTATTGCAAGTATACTTTAGGTACACTTTATTAATAGTGATATTACTTAATTTTTTGTTGTAATATAAAAACAAATTGCATTGTGTAATAAAGAAAAGTCTTAGGTGATGTGTCAATATGTTAATAGATTTGAAGTACAATTAGTATGAAATGTGTTTTAAATATATTTTGGTATAGGTTTTTTTTTTTTTTTTTTTTTTTACTAGGGAAGGAGCATCCGAATGAGTCAAGTGACTGATAAAACAGTAATTTACTCTCTGAAACACTGGAATCTACAGAAGAGTTAAGAAATATGATTGGTCTAAATCTCTTATGTTTTTGTAGATGCCCGTTTCTGAGTATTTTTACATTACCTCTTCAAAAACTGGTAACTGCTAATGTTAAGAGATTTGTTAACTTTCTTTTATATATATATATATATATATATATATATATATATATATATATATATATATATATATATATATCAAGCACTGGAAGAAGATTTTTTGGGGAGAACAGGCACCCAACAGAGAGACAAATCCACCACAATTATAAACTTCATTAAGATGTAGTCAATTTTAACCATTGCTTCTAAACCTTACATTGGGATTAATATATTATGTTGTTAAAAGTATTATACTCATCATCAAATTAAAGTCATTTCCTCTACCAGTGACAAATCTGAGTAACTTTTTATCCTTTTGTCTTTCTTCCTTTAAAGTGACAAAAGAAAGGAGAACGTCACCATCATCAGCCCTTTATTTAGTTCACGGAAGAACATCAAGGGAAAGACCCTCAGACGTGTCATAACAGGATAAATGTGGCTACAGGTAAAATTATTAGATGGTTTGATTTTGGTGTACCAATTTGCTTTTTTTAAAGCTACAATTGTGTGATGTGATGTGACATGTAGCCAAGTATGGTGTCCCCATACTCGGAATTTCTGCTCATTTCATCCATTCAAGTGCACACACACACACAGCAGTGAGTATTGAACACACAGAGACACACACACACACACACACACTGTGAACACACATCCGGAGCAGTAGGCAGTGGCACCCGAGGAGCTATTGGGGACCATTTGTTCATGTTGTCTTAATGTTTTATAATGGCAAATGTTGCTCCAATTTAAATACGTTTTGTTTAATATTGTTTAAAGGAATTGTAAAAATTAAATCTTTCTTTTTAAGGACTTATCAGCCCACTCCACTCCACTCCACCCCACCCCAGATTGACCAAGGATCCAGATGAGTACTGGCAATTTGGCGGAGGATTGTTCTTTATCTACTACACTGCACTGTGACTTCCGGTATGGATTTATTAACTTAACCTTGTTGAGGTGTTTTGATTTTACTTAATTCAATAAAATGTACAAAATTTGATTTTACATAATTTACTTAGAGTAGTAAACCCATGTAGACCCATGATTTACTCACCCTCAAGCCATCCTAGGTGTATATTACTTTCTTCTTTCAGACTAATTATATTAATAAACACCACGCTTCCGAGCTTCGTAATGGCAGTGGATTGCAACTATTATTTTGAAGCACAAATAAATGCATCCATCCATCATAAACAAACTCCACGCGGCTCTGGGGCGGGGGGGGGGGGGGGGGGGGATGGGGGGGTTAATAAAGGCCTTCTGAAGCAAAGCCATGAGTTTTTGTTTGAAAAATATCCATATTTAAAACATTATAAAGTAAAATAACTAGTTTCCGGCCATACGCAGCCTACTTGCATGAAGCACAACTTACACAACTTGTGATGTCAGAAGTAGCATAGTGCATAATGGCGTAGTGTAAATATCAGCAGTGCGTCGCATTACTCGCATAAGTTGAGCTTTACACTTAAGTGAAATCCGTATGTTCTTTTGGCCGGAAGCTAGTTATTTTACATTATAAAGTTTTAAATATGAATATTTTTCTTACACAAACTCATGACTTTGCTTCAGAAGGCCTTTATTAACCCCCCGGAGCCTGTGGAGTTCTTATATAATGGATGTATGCACTTTTTTGAGCTTCAATCTAATGATTGCAATCCACTGCCATTTATAAAGCTCGGAAGCGTCAGGGTCTTTATTAATATAACTCCGATTCGTCTGAAATAAGAAAGTCATATACACCTCGGATGGCTTGAGGGGGAATAAATCATTGGCTAATTTTCATTTTAAAGTGAACTACTCCTTTAATACTATGTGTAGTTAGGATTCTGAATTAAGTGTAATGTTTTTTCTCTACATATCAGAAATATACAGAGCCACATATATTATCAAAAATTAGAGCTGCAATTGTTGAAAGATTTTGAAACAAGTCCGAAACAAGCACTTGTTGGACAACGTTGTAATAAACACTAGTTTATTAATAAACAATTAAAATGTATCATGCTGCATAATCATTACTTTTGTTCTTTGTGGCAAGCTTTATGCATACGCTTGAGATGCGTAATAGGCAATATATAAGGCTACGATAACGCTCATTATGGTTAAGTATTCTCTCCCATATATATTTAAGTAATTAAATTAATATAAATATACGATTAGACTAATGGCTACTACGGGTCAACTAGAAAAAAACTTTAATCGTGCACGGGCAGCCCTAATTATTTCACATATTTTCTAACCAGCATGTCACTGTGGGCATTCTGAGTGTTAGTTTTAAAAAATATGAGTTTTTCTGCATTTTGGGAAAACAGTCTATTCCTCTTTTCATCCAAAACGTGTGCGGATGTACTGAATAGTCGCTCACTATCAACCCTCGTCGATGGAGCACTAAGGGTAAACTTGTGCTGCATTTTTTGCAGTTGCCAGTTTTTCATATTCTCCATATGTCTCACGGTGGCCCGTCCTTAAGTGCCGAATCAGGTTCGTCGTATTAAATGTATTGGACATTGGACAAAAATAAACTCCACGTGAGATTTCTTTGTAACATACACGGCAAATAACGAATTTTTCATTGTTTCATTGATGACATGACTGCGGCGCCAAATCATTTAAGTCCCAACGCATCATGTAGCCTACGTCCTCACATGTTTGATAATGAATGACGTCATCAAATTGTGATCGGTTTGTGAGATCAGCCAAGTTTAGTAAGTACCGATTGAGTCATAAAATGTGATACTGACCTCCGGCCGATCGATCGGAGCAGCCCTAATTTTACTTTAAAAGCAATCATAAATCATTATACTTTATTATGCATCATTTTGTCGGCCCATTCTATCATGGACTGAGAATCTGGTTGTGAGAAACTACCTAATATTAAAATGACAAAAAAGTCTTGAGACAAATAATGTATTATTATTATTTTTGATTATAATTTTTTTTAATGGTTAACTTGTATCAATGAATGACTTGATGCTTTCAAACACATTGCATAGGCCTATTAATATTTTATAAACCGTTTTTATTAATACAAAATGAAATCGGAATAGTCTGAATAAATAAACAGTAATTCTCTATTGATTTCCCAAATGCCCTTCCAGTGACATTCCAATACCGTGACCATTCCAATACACGTTTTTTTTGTGCTGTTTTTGTTTTTTATCCTGATTAAAAGTTGTTATTCTTTCATAAGGTATTGTGACATGTGTAAGTAAAATTATTTCTCTAAAATCATAATCCCTAAAAAAAACTAATTTGTTTTGCAGAGGCTCTTAAGAAGACTGCACAGATCAACAGGCAAGAAACTGAGAGGGAACTCTCAAAATAGTCCAGGACAGGAGATGGAGGAGGACAGTGTCTAGAATGCACAAATGACTGTCTGCAGTGTAAGCTGTACTGATAAATGTATAGTTGCTGCTGCTTCTAACTGTGCCCAATTTATTTCCTGTTCAAATGTTCAGTAAAGACTGGGTAAAATACAGGTTCAAAATATGTATTTTAACAATTAGGTATATAACATTAAAGAGATACTCTTTAATCTGACATAAATCTGCTTCTTTAAATATTGTCTCTGGGATTTCAGAATTTAGCATAATATAATGAGTAATTTCAATAAAATTGAAATTTGAAAAGATTTCAATCTCACTGTGTGCTCTAATACTTTAAAACTTGCTTGTGTGGTGTTGCTACTCATTTAGATGGAACCCAAATGATCCCTAGTTGGGCCACATGCATATGATTCCTAGTTGGGCCTGTAGCGACAACGAGAATGGACCCAAACACAATTGAAGCTTTTGGGTGATTTTGTTCATACTTCATACATAATCCCACAAAGAGTCTTCACATTCCAGATTCAAATCACCAGACCCAGAGAGTCTACAACCAAAAAGACCTTTTATTGTTTAACTAAAGGAATAATGTTGTCTACATTTGGTAATTGTGAAAGACAGATCTGTTCAGAAATGGTACTGCTCAGGGCCCTAGCAGGGGTCACCTGCGACTAACAGACCCCTTCTTTCTTAAGGACCAAGAGATGTCACGGGATAGGACCTACTAAATTAACGCCACGAGGTCAGGAGATCCCATGACAGAGATGTAAAACAGACTTCCCCCTTCTTGAAGACCGTTGAATGACCTCAGTGTTGAGATCCATTAAAACCCACAGAGACACGAGACTTTACATATCAAAATCCATAAAACTCATCCCAAAACAATTCTTGATGGACTTGATATAATCAAATATAATCGTTCAACCATATTTCTGTGTGTTTCTACAATATATGACCCCTATGTGTCTATTATGCTTAGATCACATATTAATCATGTAATTGTGTTATAACCGCGTGTATGAATGACAGCGTACCGTGCTTCCAATCAAAAGAATCGTATGCCCTTAATTCAAAAGATGGCTTGATTGAAATCTGTGTAAAATGTTTATGGTCTTAAAATGGAAATTATGTCTAAACTAAAGCCTCTGCTCAGCTGCAGAGTAAAGCAAACCACAGATACCACATGATTTACGATGCGAGGGGGGTGATGGAAAGTACCCCCTTCTCAAACAACCTTACAAGTATCTTATTGTCCAAATTCCTCCAGGAGGCGGGACAAACATTTGAGTTTAAAATCTTAGACCCGAACACAGAAGTCGGGCGGGCTCTCTCTCTCGAAAAGGTCTCGGCAGAACAACAAGTCGGGTGGAGACAGCAGACGATGGTTGTGGTAGCCTAACCATGTAGACGCATAGAGACAAAGAACCCAAATTAAGATCAGAAGAACGGGTTCAACAGCTTCATTTCAAGCCATCTAACTCGTCTCACTTTCTTTCTTTCCTAAGTTTTCCTTTATTTTCCGTTGTGAGTCTCGGTTCTAAGTTAAGTTTTGCTGCAAAGTTTCGTTTTAACGTTTCAACTGCAAAGCCTGCTTCAACTTCAAAGACTTCATTCATCCGCGCCAACACGCCACGTGATTGGCCGCCCCAAGACGTCTCCAGGCACAGCCAAGCCACGGCCGGGAAACCCCCTTTGACGAAGCACCGCAAACAGGGAATTCCCTAAGCCACAAGGACATGCAAGTAACACTCCAGACTCTTAACTGAACTGGTGCATTAATGTAATATCTAATAACCTGCCTGAGAAACGATAGAAGGGTTAAATTAATGATTAATGGTTCGTTCAGGTCATGTCTTATAAGTGCATATAGAAACTTGGGATTTCACTATCTCACTCTTAAAACTCATTCTTTCCTCACTCTCTTTCTTTCTGCAACTTGTATGAATGCGTGTGCGTGTGTTTGTGTTAGATATTAGTTTTATGTTTTAGGATAATCAATAAAGTCTTGTTTATATTTGAAAAGATATTTGCCTTGTGTTGTGCTTGCACATTTAATGTCTTGTACTGTCGATCTAAAGTTACCTTGCTAATACATAGTGTTTCACTATAGATTGGATATTTATATCTGTGCCAAGGTTATAATTACGGCCCGTTCAAATGAACTCTAAACGAGTCATTTGCTCGGTTCCATAGTGATTCGGTCAAGATTCATTGCAAATCGATGAATCATTCCTTTTGAGCTAAATTGGCCTTCCGGCCCCCTTAAATACATTTTATGTATATTATTATTGATGTACATTCGTTACAGGCCCCAACTAAAGCCCGGTGAAATCCTGTATACAACTTAAATCAGTAAGTTGCTGGGGCCAGCATGGAACCCATGAACAAGCCCACTAACAGCCCGTATTTCAGCCCATGTAGTAACCTTGTAGTACCCACAAAAAAACTAAAGCTGAGACCAAGATGGGTCTTGTGCATGTTGCCCAGTTGGGGCCCACCTGTTTATAAGTGCCATCCTATTTGAAATCCATGTGGGCAGTATGCATAGGGCCATTTTTGAATCCGTGGACAATCCCATTCAGAGCCCATTTTTCAGCCCATTTCAAACCCACAGGGGCCCCACATACAAATGTTGTCTGGGATTAAAGCTGGGCCTGAGATGGGTCTTGTGCATGTTGCCCACTTGGGTCCCGCCTACTACCAAGTGCAATCCTACATGAAATCCACCTGGGCAATTAACATGGGGCCATTGTGTAACCCGCGGACAATCCCATACAGAGCCCATTTTTAATTTCAAACCCACATGGGCCCCACATACAAATGTCGGCTGGGTTAAAGCTGGGCCCAAGATGGGTCTTGGGCATGTTGCCCACTTGGGTCCGGCCTAGTACCAAGTGCAATCCTACATGAAATGTATCTGGGCAATTAACATGGGGCCATTATGTAACCCGCGGACAATCCCATTCAAAGCCCGTTTTTCAGCCCATTTCAAACCCACATGGGCCCCACATACAAATGTCGGCTGGGTTAAAGCTGGGCCCGAGATGGGTCTTGTGCATGTTGCCCACTTGGGTCCAGCCTAGTACCAAGTGCAATCCTACATGAAATTCATCTGGGCAATTAACATGGGGCCATTATGTAACCCGCGGACAATCCTAAATGTTGGCTGGGGAGTTCTGCGAATTCTGTGGAAATTGTTAAAAGTGGCATGGGAAAAACAGGTTGTACCTAGAGCATGGCGCAGAGCAGGTGGAGTCTTTATACCTAAAGAAAAAGATGCTACAAGCATCAGTCAGTTTCGTCCTATTTCACTATTAAACGTTGAAGGTAAGATTTTCTTCAGCATTATTGCCCAGAGATTGTCCACCTACCTATTAAAGAATGGCTTCATTGACACTTCAGTTCAAAAAGCGGGCATTCCAGGGTTCTCAGGATGCTTAGAACACATCAATGTTATCTGGCAACGAATTCAGTCCGCTAAAAAGGAGAGGAAGGAGCTCCATGTGACATTCCTGGATTTGGCTAATGCATATGGGTCAGTGCCACATGAGCTTCTTTGGGCAGCATTTGATTTTTTCAGAGTACCAATGTCAATAATAAATTTAGTGAAAGCCTATTTTGGAGATTTGCAATTTAGTTTCTCAACTCCAAAATTCAGCACTGCATGGCAATGCTTAGAGGTTGGAATAATGGCAGGATGCACCATTTCTCCACTGGCTTTTACCATGGCAATGGAAGTAATCATTAGGGCATCAAGATGGGTAGTAGGAGGAGAGCGCTTGGCTTCTGGGATGCGACTACCACCAATCAGAGCATACATGGATGACATGACAACCATGACTACAACAGTAGCCTGCACTAATCGGTTATTGGGGAAGTTAACAGATAATATTGAATGGCCACGAATGCAATTTAAGCCCTCTAAATCAAGGAGTATCTCGATAGTTAAAGGAAAGGTAGTAGATAAAACATTCTTCATTAATGGTGAGGCAATACCAACAGTTTCTGAGAAGCCAGTGAAGAGTCTTGGGAGATGGTACGATGGGGATCTAAAGGACACAGTTCGGGTGGGAGAAGTTAGGCGACAAGCAGTGGAAGGGTTGAAGAGCATAAACAGCTGTGCTCTACCAGGCAAACTAAAACTCTGGTGCTTTCAGTTTGGTCTACTGCCAAGGTTGCTGTGGCCACTGACTGTGTACGAGGTTTCTTTGACAACAGTGGATAAGCTGGAAGCGTTAATAAGTTCATACATCAGGAAATGGTTGGGAGTTCCACGCTGCCTCAGCAGAGTGGGACTTTATAGTAAAGGAATATTGCAGCTGCCAGTCTCTGCATTAACCGAGGAGTTTAAGTGTGCCAAGGTCAGACTGGAAATGACATTAGTAGAGTCACGTGACAAATGTGTAAGGGAGGCAGCCCCTGTGTTAAAAACTGGTAGAAAGTGGTCAGCAAAGAAATCTGTAGTAGAGGCAAAGGCTGACCTTCAAATTGGGGATATCGTGGGACAGGTACAGCATGGAAGAGGGGGTTTTGGGCTCAGTATAGCTGCTCCTAAATGGCACAAGGCAGGCCCAGCTCAAAGGAGGAAGCTGGTAGTCAACGAGGTGCGAAAGCAGGAGGAGAGGATGAGGTGTATAAAGGCCATTTCCCAGGCCAAGCAGGGAGAGTGGATGAGATGGCAGAGTGTGGAACAACGCAAGATGGGCTGGCAAGACCTTTGGTCAATGGAGGAGAGTAGGATCAGTTTCCTTATTAGGTCAACATATGATGTTCTCCCATCACCGCAGAACCTAAACCTCTGGGTAGGAGAGGATCCCTCTTGTCCTTTGTGTTCATCACCTGCCACATTAAGGCACATTTTGACAGGATGTAAGGTGGCTCTTAGCCAAGGTCGGTTTACTTGGCGCCATGACCAAGTACTGCGATGTTTGGCTTTAGCATTGGAAGGCAAGCGTAGTATGACCAATAAGTTGCCGCCTGTTCTAGCAAAACATTACACGCAGAAGACAATATTCCTCCGCCCAGGCGAGCAACCACCAAGAAAAGGTGTTAACACCAATTCTCGCCCAGGACAACTGGAAGCTGCTAGGGACTGGAAGATGCTGGCTGATCTTGATCAACGGCTTATTTTTCCACCTGAGATTGCCACCACTAACCTACGACCAGACATTGTTTTGTGGTCTGGATCAGCACGCATTGTTCAACTGATAGAGTTAACAGTGCCATGGGAGGATGCTGTAGATGAGGCATATGAGAGGAAGAAACTGCGGTATGCTCATCTGGCCACTGAAGCAGAACAGCGAGGATGGAGAGTCCAGGTTTATCCAGTGGAAGTGGGTTGTCGAGGTTTTGTGGCACACTCTACAACCCGGTTCCTCAGAGACGTCGGATTCAGCGGCCAAGAGTTGCGTCGCACAGTAAAGAACTTATCTGAAGCAGCAGAAAGGAGCAGCAACTGGCTGTGGTTGAGACGGAAAGATTCTAGCTGGCTGTGTACAGGCCGCCACGCTACGGTTTCGTAGAATTCTTGAAAAACTCGAAGAGTCTGTTGGTTTATTTGTATAGGTTGTATAGTATTTACAGTCATTACGTTCCTGTGTATATTGCGTGAATGACGGGTGGTTGGGCAGATATTGTGTTTTGCGGTAGGTGGTATGCCATACGGAACCGTTGCCACTGTAACTGCTTTAACGCACCAGTGGGGCTCGACAGCCTTAGTCAAACGGGTTGGCGCGTATGGTTGGGTTGCGGAGAGATTGTGAGATTGTGGTTAGGTCTCAGCAGTAGGAGGGATGTAGAGGTCAGTAAGCTGGGCTGAGTTGAGTGGGGGACGGAGAGGGGTGACTCTGGGACGCCAGAGTCACTGTCGAGCCCTCTTGAGGTGTCGTGGGCTAGTCGACGAAACACTGAGGACGGAAGGTGCCCACTTGAAGACCCTAGAGATGTCCCCTACTCGGCTCAATCCAGACGGTTGTCGTGTTGGTCCACTAGGGAGACCACTCTGTAGTTGCAGCCGTCGTGTGTGCTGATGCGCCAAGTACACTGCAGCCGTTAACGCCGGACAGAAGGGGAGTCACACCCTCATATGGAAAGAAGCGTAAATGGATGGAGAAGCATAGTTTACTGTAAAGCTACGTCTTAGTGTTGCTTATCTTGGCGAAAGCCGAGTACAAATCAGCATGAAGTTTTAACATCTACTCTCGTGTAATGGAAATCATGGCTGCAGATAAAGTCCTAATTGTTGGTGATTTTAATATACACTTCTTTACTTATAAGATTGATAATATTAGGGAGAAAATTTTAACTTTGCAACCGTATATTACAGTTGCATCAGGCAGTGCATTGTAGTCTCCGTGACGAAAAATTTGATTCATTCATTGCTATAGGAGAGGAAGAATTTTCTAAACTCATTAAATCATCTAAATCGACAACATGTATGTTAGACTCTGTAACGACTAAGCTACTGAAAGAGATGCTTCCAGAGGTCACAAATCCTCTTCTTCATATCATTAATTCTTCTTTGTCATTAGGATATGTACCAAAACCGTTTAAGCTGACTATGATTAAACCGCTTGTTAAAAAAATGCAACTTAATCCTACAGAATTAGTCAATTACAGGCCAATCTCGAATCTACCTTTTCTGTCAAAGATAATAGAAAAGGCAGTATCTTCACAACTATGTTCCTTTTTAGCATGAAAGGATATTTGCAAGGATTTTCAGTCAGGATTTAGACCGTACCATAGCACTGAGACTGCTCTCGTTAGAGTCACAAATGATTTGCTCCTATCATCCAATCGTGCTTGCATCTCTCTATTAGTGTTACTTGATCTTAGTGCTGCATTTGACAATATCGACCACAGTATTCTTTTAAATAGACTCGAAAATGATGTCAGTATTAGTGGAATTGCACTAGCATAATTTAAATCATACTTATCTGACCGTTATCAGTTTGTAGCAGTAAATGAAGAGATGTCTTATCGATCACAAGTTCAGTATGGAGTACCACAAGGCTCAGTACTAGGACCGTTGCTGTTCAGTCTGTACATGCTGCCCTTAGGAGATATCATTAGGAAGCATGGCATTAGTTTTCACTGTTTTTCTGATGATCCTTAACCTTAATTCTCTCCGTGCCAGGAGGCACATAAGGCTTGGACATCACTCCTCCATTGGGTTCGGTTTGCAGCTGCACGTCGTGCTGTATTCCACATGTTCCAGCCTGCACAGTTTCGTTCCAGTTCCACCATTCGCCACCAAGTTGTTTTTGGGCGGCCTCTTTTCCTTCTTCCTTCAGGTGTCCACCCGAGGGCCACAGCACAGTCGTCCGTTCTATCCTTCCTCAGCACATGGCCGATCCAGTTCCATCTCCGTCTCCTCACCTCCTCACTGATTTTCTTTGCTTCTGCCATCTCTAGAACGGACTTGTTGGAGACGTGTTGCTGCCATTTAATCTTGAAAAGCTTCCGTAAGCATTTGGTCTGGAAGATGTCTAGCTTCTTCTCATCTCCTTTGGTTAGTTTCCAGGCCTCGCATCCATAAAGCAGAACCGAAAGGACCAAGCTCTTGAAAAGGGAGGTTTTGGTCTTCCTGCTGATATCGCTGGCTTGCCATATGTTTGATAGCCTTTTGAACTGCGCGCTTGCCAGTGCCACTCTTATCTTGACATCCACTGCGCCTCCACCATCCTTAGTGACGTTTGCACCCAGATACGTGAAGCTCTCCACCTCCTCTACCTCGCTTTCTCCAACCTTCAGCGTGTTGTTGCTCTTGCTGTTGACCTTCATTATCTTGCACTTCTTGTCATTCAGTTTTAGGCCAACCTTGGCTGCATTGTCCTCTAATCTGGTTGTTTTGTGCTGAATGTGATCCATTGTTGAAGATAGAAGGGCAAGGTCATCTGCAAAGTCAAGGTCTTCCAGCATGGTAGTGAAGTCCCATCGGATTCCAGTTCTTTCACCCTCCACAGTTCTCCGCATTACCCAGTCGATTACCAGGAGGAACAAAAATCCTGACATGCAGCACCCCTGCTTCACTCCTGTCGTCACTGGGAACCAGTCTGTTGTCTCGTTCTCGTCCATAACAGAGCACTGAAAGTCCTCATAAAGGGTCTTGACCATCTGTATCAGCTTCTGAGGGATTCCATACTGATGGTCCAAAGGCTGTCTCCGTGTATGGAATCGAACGCTTTTTCAAAGCCGACGAAGTGGACGTACAGTGTAACATTCCATTCGTTGACTTGTTCCAGGATATTCCTAAGGATGAATATCTGGTCGACAGTTCCTCTACCCTTCCTGAAGCCGGCTTGTTCTTTCCAGAGCAATGAATCTATTCCAGCTTGTATCCTGTTAATGAGTATCTTGCTGAACACCTTGCTGGCCAGAGGCAACAAAGTTACCCCCCTCCAGTTTCCACAACTCTGAAGGTTTCCTCGCTTTGGAATTTTGTAAATGAGTCCCTTGGTCCATTGTGCTGGAACTGTCTCTTGGTCCCAAATGAGGCCAAAAATCCGTTTCAGTTCTAAGCTGGTCCGTTCGGTATCTGCTTTAAGCATTTCGGCTGAAATTTGGTCTACTCCAGGGGCCTTTCCATTCTTGAGGGCCTTCAGTGCGGTCTTGATTTCTTCAACATCTGGCGCCTCGACTGGAATATCTATCTCCTCTCTTTCCTCCTCTTCCTTCTGTGGTGGTCTTTCTGGTGCTTCCCTGTTGAGAACTTCCTGGAAATGTTCCTTCCACCTCTCTAGTCTGCCCTCTTTACCCTTCAGCAGTTCCCCGTTCTTACTCTTCACTGCTGCGGTTTGTCTGGTACTCTGTCCTGTCAACTGTTTCACAATGTTGTATAGTTCTTTCTGCCTTCCGTTTTCCGCTGCTTTCTGTGCTCTCTCTGCTTTCTCTGACATCCACCTCCTCTTGTCCTCTCTCACACTCCTCTTCACTTCCTTGTCCTTCTCCCTGTACTCTTCTCTGATTCTGTTTTTAATTCTTTGATCCTTTCTATCCTTATCTTGGTGGCTTTTCTTTCGTCGATCAGTTTCTAGGTGTTATTGCTGATCCACGGCTTGTTCTTCCCTTTCCTGAAGCCGAGCACCTCTTCTGCTGACTTGACGTAGGCGTTTCTCTTCTGTTCCCATACCTCCTCTACGTCTTCAATCTCGTTCCTGGTCTTTTCCAACTTGCTCGTGACTGTCTCGCAGTACTTCTTCCTCGTCTCTTCATCTCTCAGTCGTTCTATCCTCGGCTTGACCTTGTTGTTGTTTCTGTGGGTACTAAGACGCAGTTTGATGCGCGTTCTCACCAGGTAGTGGTCGCTGTTTGTATCAGCTCCTCTCTGTACTCGGGAGTCCAGGACAGAAGATCTCCACTGTCCTCTGATCAGAAGGTGGTCGATCTGGTTCTTCACTTTTCCATCCGCTGATACCCATGTTGCCTTGTGGATGTCCTTATGGGGGAATAATGTTCCTGTTATCAGAAAGTCCATTCAGCTGGCAGAACTCGCACAGTCTTTCTCCGTTACCATTCTGTGTCCCTAACCCGTGCACGCCCATTGTCCTCTCGTACCCGCTATTGTCACTTCCAACTTTAGCATTGAAGTCCCCCATGATGATGACGATGTCGTTCCTGTTACATCCATCCAATGTTTCCTGTAGCTGCTGGTAGAATTGTTCTTTCTCCTCTTCTTCCTTCTCATTGTGAGGGGCGTACACTTGAATAACAGTCACTCTCCTGTACCTCGAGTAGAATCTTGCTGTTATTATCCTCTTGGTGATGGGGGTCCATTCCATGAGTGACTTTCCTGCTTGCTGGCTTATCATGATGGCAACACCACCCTCATGCAGTTCTTCATTCCCACTATAAACCAGCGTCTGCCCTGTAGCCATCTTTGTCCTGCCTGCTCCTGTCCATCTGCTCTCGCTGATCCCCAGTACGTCAAGTTGGTATCTTTCTATCTCTCTCGCGATCTGTGCTGCTGCTCCTCCTCTATACATAGTTCTCACATTCCAATGTCCGATGGGGAAAATGTTTTTGGGTGTCACTAGAGATCTCGTCGGACGCTGGGCTTCTCTAAGGCTTTGACCCATCGTCGTCATACTGCCGATGTCGGCGATCCCCGCTCCACCCTGGTCGTCTTGTAATATGATGATGTCCGTTGTTTCTGTAACAAGCTTGTTTTCCGGGAGTAGGTTGTTAGCCTTCTGCCCAACCCCCAGGCTTGGAGGGCCAGTGGTTTTCTGTCAGGGTGTTCTTCCCTTATGCTGCGTTGGTCCGCGACACCATACGGTGTAACCCCCCCCATCTGCCACCCGGGGGGACGTGCCTCATACGCCGTGCAGTCCCAGCGTGAGGCTCATTTTCTGATGATACTCAGCTCTATATTTCTTCATGCCCTGACAAAACTTACCAATTCACACAAAAAAAGGAATGCATAGCTGATATAAAAACTGGATGGCTAGCAATTTCCTACTACTTAATTCTGAAAAAAAAACAGAGATTCTAATTATTGGACAAGAAACTTCCTCACGTAATAACCTAGAATACTGTCTAACACTTGATGGCTGCTCTGTTAAGTCTTCGTCGTCGATTAGGAACCTGGGTGTGCTCTTTGATTCCAATCTTTCATTTGAAAGTCACGTGTCTAGTATCTGTAAAACCGCATTTTTTCATCTTAAAAATATATCGAAATTACGTCATATGCTCTCAATGAAAAATGCAGAACAATTAGTTAATGCGTTTATGACATCAAGGCTAGATTATTGTAATGCTATTGTGGGTGGTTGCCCTGCACGCTTAATAAATAAACTACAGCTGGTCCAAAATGCAGCAGCTAGAGTTCTTACCAGAACCAGGAAGTGTAACCATATTAACACTTCATTGGCTCCCTATTAAATATCGTATACATTTTAAAACTTTACATGATTACTTATAAAATACTAAATGGTTTAGCCCCCCAGTACTTGAGCGAGCTCTTAACACATTATAGTCCTTCACATCTATTACGATTTAAAAATTCCGGCCAGTTAATAATACCTAGAATATCAAAATCGGCTGCTGGTGGTAGATCCTTTTCCTATTTAGCACCAAAACTTTGGAACAGTCTTCCTAACATTGTCCAGGAAGCAGACAGACTCTGTCAGTTAACCCTCTGGAGTCTAAGGGGTTTTTGAGGTCTGTGAGATGTTTTGACATGCCCTGACATTTGTGCTTTTTTCAGTTGCTTATAAACATATTAATGGCAAAGGTGTAATTACACTCTATTTAGCACAAATAGGGGTACCATAATATGCGAGCAACATCTATTTACATATTTGTATTTTTGAGGGAATAATGTTTATGCATGGTTATTCAAAAAACTAAAAATTAAAGTTTCTGAAAAAAGGCCACAAAACACATACTTAATATGTGTCCACAAGACTTTTGACTAATGGATGTAGTTGCCTAGTGTTTTTGCTTCAAAATTATCTGAAAATCACCCTGCCTAATCATTCACATAAAACAATACATTGATTTAAATTTTTTAAAACAGTTTTTGCTTCCAAAGGCAATATGCGCAGGGGCGTGACTTGCTGTGATTCACACCTGAGAAGACAAAGACCCTGCATAGTAATGAGCCTGCATACTAATGAGCCTGCATACTAATGAGCCATTCATTCAGGTGTGTCACACAAGAAAGAATGCGAGGACAAAAATAAATAAATAAATTATATATATATATATAAAATACAAATATAAATGAAAGTCAAAAGCACATTTTTAGTACATAGTCATACCTGGAAACAAATCCTGTTCAAATAGGCTATATGGACCATTCTACAGAATTAGTTAGAGTTAGAAAGTTAGAGTTCTCAGAGAGGAAAAAAAGGTATTTTTTCACAAATTTTTTATACATTCAAACTGTATAATTTCCAAGGTAAACATTTCTAGTATGCAGTTAATTCTCATACTGTATTTTCAGAAAGTTTTGGAATCTCCTCAAATGTGTCACTAATAAAAAACAATAATATTAAGATTTTTTTTTTACATCTATCTTGTCTTTTTTTTTATTTTTTTTTAAGTAGGCCTATAGCCTGGATTTTATCATTCATAGTTCAAAGTTAAGGATTCATTAGTTTGATATAGTCTACATTGGAACAAACACTATAATAACATCTTAGATTATGAGCTTATTTTTGACAAAACATTCTAACGTTATATATTTAACATATGAGCAGAAACTGGTTAACTAAAGCTTATTTGATGTCTATTTTAGAGTAAAAATCTTTATAATCTATCCCAAACTAGTCAACTAAATGTTGTCTTTCATATTTCGTCTGTAACAACAACAGTGCGAATTCCGTTCATTCATCACACAGAGAAAGACACGCGATTCATTTTAAAACAGTATTCGCGATTAGAACAAAGAATAAACTTACTATGATCCTGGATCCATGGCTCCTCGAAGTGAAATTAATCCAGCACTGAGGTAAATTATCCAGAATTATTCCTCAAAGCCTCGAAAAACGACACAGACTACCGGTACATTAATCTGAACTTGGTGTTTTATCGAGCTCGTGTGGGCGTTGGCAAGTTTCAGATCATTTGCGTTTCTATAGCGCGCGCTCTCTGTGGGCGTGGTCACATTAAAAGATAATTAGCTGAAATGAGAACGCCTGGCATCTCTCTCTTTTTATATAGATTACATAAACACAGAATATTTGTTTTAGTTTTGAATTAGATAATTTAAAAGTACACACTTAAATGATTATAAAGATATATTGATCATGCCTGTGTGACTAGTATTTGCGGAGTTTTGTTTATGTTTAGAGACGTGCTCTAGAAAAAAAGTTCACGGAGACGGAGAGGCAGAAGGCACACCCTGTTTATTTTCTTTATTTTACAAAAGCACAATATTTTATTTCGATTGTAAGTGGACCCATAAAAAAGTAGACATTTAATAGTTAATTTTTTCATATTTCTTAAGTGTGTATGACCAAAGGTGACTGAGTATTTTAAGTCTATTTTGCTGCTATGTGAAAAAAATCGCGCAAAACGCGCCGGCGCGTTTCTCGACTCCAGAGGGTTAAAATCTAGGCTAAAAACACATCTCTTTGGCCTAGCATACACATAACACACTATAGACTTCTATAATTCAATGTTAGGCTGCATAGTTTAGATCAGTCAGAACCGGGAACACTTCCCATAAATCATGATGGACAATCATGGAACAATTCTTGAAGTTGTTGAAAATTGAATTCGTTGATGGTTCTGTGAGTGTCAAAGGTTGAAGTTGCAATCGTTTTCTTCTCTGTTGCATGAAGACGATATGACGAACTTGCATGGTTAGTTTGACTCTGTTCTCATGGCTGGATTGCAGAATGTGGCCTGCCGGCCCTGGGCCAGACAGGGCACGCAGAGCAAGTGTTGATAGTTGCGATGGACTTCTGCGTTGAGTTGAAGACGTTGTGCCAAACTCCTGAGGTAGTCCTTGGTTCTGTTGTGGTTGAGAGTGTCCTCCTTCTCTCCTGAATGAGCACATGGCTGGTTGTGAGTCAAGGCCTGCTGCCTTGGGGCCTGCTGAGGCCACACGGAACAGCACAGCACCCTGAAAATACAGAGAAGGCCAAAGAGGAGGAAAGGCTTGTGTGAATGCCATTTAAAGTCTGAGAAAGGTCCAACCCCTAAAGGTTGACTCGACCAATAAGAAAGGGGGATTTCCAAACGGGAGGTTCCTCTGTGGTAGGATTTATGACCTTTTGTTTTAAGGGTGGTTAGACATGGGCCTTGCTGTTTGTGTCCATTTATACTCAGATAGATATAATAGTTATAGATATAACTCAAACTGCATTCTATGATAAGGTGATGTACACTAAAGTGTGAGTCATTACATGAGGATTAATTAGATTGGAGACACAATACAGATGGGGTTACACTAACCGTTGGTTCTATCATAAACTACATAAAATAAAGTATCCATACCTGCCAACTTTTGAGTACAGCTTTGCGTGACACTTGGGGGGGGAATGCTTTTGAAATGCTTTTTTGCTATCAGTGTGATAACTTTTTCTCTCAAACTTTTTTTTTTCTCTCAGATAATTTATTTTCTTGCATTTAATAAAGACACAACAATTCTAACTCCATACTAAACGTCCTCGCGCTGCGCCGCGCAAAATGAATGGGTTTCACACTCTTTTACTGTCTATGGTAGCGCAGCGCCGCGCATTCCGCGTTCTGTTTGAAAGGCGCTTTGGAGGAACTACAAACACGAGTAAAAAGTGTTTAAAAAAAACTACAAAACATGACATGCGCGACCGACGGTGAGAGATTTAGATAAAAGTTTGAGTGACTCAATTAAAAGTTTATTTAATTAAAGTTATCCGTGATCGTGTTATATTTCATCTACAATAACAATGTCGACTTTTATAAAGATCCGTTGGGCCATTGACTTTTAAATGCATAATTAACGTTATGCATATGAGGAGAGTTCTCCACATGAAAGACCCGCGAGTTACAGATCAACGTGCTTCTGCATTTCTCTCCGATACGGTAGGAAATTAAATAAAATGTGGAGGATTTTATCTTTGACAAGATGATAGACAGGCCAGTTTACTGTGACATGAGACAGACTGTAAAAAAAATATACAGGGGGGGGATTTTAAAGAGATTTAACCTGTGCGCGTGATGGACAGGAATCCAACTCTCAGTATTACGCAAGGTCTCTCTCTCTCTGCCGTTCGCGCGCCCTACGCGGTTTGAAGCACAGTCTCTGTCTCGCATGCACGCTCGCTCTAGATTACGCCCGATTTGAACGAATTTGCGGTATAACTATTCGATCCCGAGTGGCTCAACACGTAGATCTATAGATAAACTCATCTTTCAGGCATTTGACCGACCAGGTTGACACTTCAGCGTGAGAAATCAGGGGTGTGGCGTGTGCGCGTGTGAAACCATTCAAATGCGGGTGTCTCACGGCCAATGCGTGAGAGTTGGCAGCTATGTGTATCAAAGACAATAGTATCAAACGACACTACACAAGACATAAATGGGCCTTCACCCCAGCAGAGTTAATGGGCCTTCACCCCAGCAGAGTTGGAGCGGCTGTGCTGTCGGACAACATCTCCAAGACGCTACACACCATATGACTAGTAAGTCAAAGTCCAAATCACAGTCTTTGCTGTCCCAACTTAATTGATATAAGCACCAATGTAGAACATTATATAGAAACTGTGTCTATTCCTCGTTTAGTAAGGCCAAATAATATATATAATGTAGGATCTAGGAAAAATTTAATTGTAATTAAACCAGAAAATCTCAATATCAGTGATAAACAATTTCTAAAGCTAGGTCTTCTAAACATTAGATCGCTCACACCTAAGGCGGTTATTGTAAATGAAATGGTCACAGATAATAGTTTCGATGTACTTTGCCTTACTGAAACCTGGCTTAAACCAAATGATTATTTCGGTCTAAATGAGTCTACTCCGCCAGGATACTGTTATAAGCATGAGCCCCATCTGATTGGTCGTGGCGGCGGTGTTGCAACAATCTATAGAGATATTCTTAATGTTACTCAGAAAACAGGTCACAGGTTTAATTCGTTTGAGGTACTTGTGCTAAATGTTACACTATTAGATTTAAGAAAGAAATCCCTATTATCTCTAGCCTTGGCTACTGTATATAGACCTCCAGGGCCTTACGCCGATTTCCTAAAAGAGTTTGCAGACTTTCTATCAAATCTATTGGTCAATGTCGATAAAGCAATAATTGTTGGAGATTTTAACATACACGTAGATAACACAAATGATGCGTTAGGGACTGCGTTTACAGATTTATTAAACTCCTTCGGGGTCACGCAAAACGTCAGTGGTCCCACTCATCGCCTAAATCATACACTAGATTTAATCATATCATATGGAACCAATCCAACCGATATAGATATTGTACCGCAAAGCGATGATGTAACTGATCATTACATGGTAACTTACATGTTACGTACTGCTGAAATTTGTCATGTTGCGCCACGTTATCGACCAGGCAGAACAATCCTTCCAAACACTATAGATAGATTCTCAAATAGCTTACCTGATCTATCTCAGCTGCTCAGTGAACCCAAACAAACAGATGAACTAGAGGAAATGACTAGCAGTTTGAGCACCATTTTCTCTAGTACATTAGAAATTGTTGCACCAATTAGATTAAAAAAGGTTAGAGAGAAAACTAGAGCACCATGGTACAACAATGCTACGCATGCTATCAAGAGAGAAACTCGTAACTTAGAGCGTAAATGGAAACAAACAAATTTAGAGGTCTTTAGAATCGCGTGGAAAGACAGTATGTCACGTTACAAAAAGGCTCTTAAATCAGCCAGGGCTGAGCATCTCCGCAGACTAATAGAAAATAACCAAAATAATCCAAGGTTCTTATTTAACACCGTGGCCAGACTAACAAATAAACAGGCATCACCTGAGCAAAATATTCCGTTACAATGTAGTAGTAATGACTTTATGAATTTCTTCACTGAGAAAATAGAAAACATCAGAAACACAATTGTAAATATACAATCTATTATGGTGTCTTATGATTCAGCCTCAATTACCGCCCCTCAAGAACAACTACACCGCTTTACAACTATAGGACAGGAAGAGCTAAATAAACTTATTATTGCATCTAAACCAACAACTTGTTTATTAGATCCAATACCCACTAAATTACTTAAAGAAGTGTTACCTGTAGTGGAAGAGCCTCTTCTCAATATTATTAATTCGTCTTTATTTTTAGGTCACGTTCCAAGAATATTCAAGCTGGCAGTAATAAAACCTCTTATTAAGAAACCACAATTAGATCCAAATAACCTAGCAAATTACAGACCCATTTCAAATCTTCCATTTATGTCTAAAATACTAGAAAAAGTTGTGTCCGCTCAATTGTGCTCTTTCTTGCAAGAAAATGATATCTATGAAAAATTTCAGTCAGGATTCAGACAGTATCATAGCACAGAAACTGCGCTAGTTAAAATTACAAATGATTTACTTTTAGCTTCTGACCAAGGCTGCATCTCAATACTTGTTCTACTGGATCTAAGCGCTGCATTTGATACTATAGATCATAAAATACTCCTGGATCGACTACAAAACTACACTGGTGTTCAGGGACAGGCATTAAGCTGGTTTAGATCGTACTTATCAGACCGTTACCACTTTGTCTGCTTAAATGGGGAAAAATCAAAGATAACGTCAGTAAACTATGGAGTACCGCAAGGATCTGTGTTAGGCCCTCTACTATTCTCAATATATATGCTGCCACTTGGTAATATTATAAGAAAACATGGAATTAATTTTCACTGTTATGCTGATGACACTCAATTATATATTTCATCACGGCCAGATGAAACCACTAACTTATCTAACTTGACAGAATGTCTTAAAGATTATTATTATTATTATTAAATTCTGATAAAACAGAGGTATTACTTATTGGTCCGAAAAACTACCCACAAAATCCCTTACAATACAACTTTAATTTAGAAGGATGCCCTGTTACTTTATCCACTACAGTAAAAGACCTGGGTGTCATACTTGACCGCAACTTGACTTTCGAAAATCATATTTCATATGTTACAAGAACAGCCTTTTTCCACCTTAGAAACATTGCTAAGCTACGTAACATGCTATCCGTTTCTGATGCAGAAAAGTTAGTTCATGCATTCATGACCTCGAGACTAGATTACTGTAATGCTTTATTAGCTGGTTGTCCTGTATCCTCAATAAACAAGCTACAGTTAGTCCAAAATGCAGCCGCTAGAGTTCTTACTAGATCAAGAAAATATGATCATATAACACCAATTTTATCATCTCTACATTGGTTACCTATAAAGTTCCGTATCAATTACAAGGTATTGCTACTGACCTATAAAGCCCTAAATGGTTTAGCTCCAGTCTATTTAACGGACCTTCTATCGCCCTACAATCCGTCGCGCTCTTTAAGATCACTAAATTCGAGGCTTCTGGTCATTCCAAGGATATCTAAGTCCACTAAAGGAGGGAGGGCGTTCTCACATTTAGCTCCTAAACTCTGGAATAGCCTTCCTGATATTGTTCGAGGCTCAGACTCGCTGTCCCAGTTTAAAACCAGATTAAAGACGCATCTCTTTAACCAAGCATTCACATAATGCTTACCTTTTATACTACTGCCGAATCAGATCGAATGCATTAATATTATGAACATCAGCTACGCTAATTATTTCTCATCTGCCTTTCTGCTGTTATCTCGGGACGCAAGTCCCGAGGTAAATAGCGTTCGTCAGCTCCAGTTTGTATCCAGCCTCTCACGGAGACTTCGGATGATCCAACACCTGTGATGAGACGACTAAACGCCTGTGGAGAGACGACTCGACGCCTGTGAAGAGACGACTCAACGCCGGCGATATGTTATGCCCTAAATTAATACATGATGAACTAACTGTATTTTCTATGTACATTTTTAATGCACTTTCTGTAAAGCTGCTTTGAAACCATGTGTATTGTGAAAAGCGCTATACAAATAAATTTGAATTGAATTGAATTGAATAAATCATTCATACAGTAGGTTGGGGTGCAGGTTCCTTTACAGATCAATTCGTCCA
The DNA here is from genome assembly GCA_031834385.1 of Semotilus atromaculatus. Lineage (NCBI taxonomy): Eukaryota > Metazoa > Chordata > Actinopteri > Cypriniformes > Leuciscidae > Semotilus > Semotilus atromaculatus. Next base: position 31,575,021 of record JAULUF010000001.1, read on the forward strand.
GAAATTAATGCAGCAAAAGTCTGTTATGGCTTCTCTTTCTTCCAGTGACCACATTCTTTAACAGCAATAAAACCAACCTATCTGATCGTAGTCATGGTAACCAAGACCTTCTTGTCCTAGCTGGGGGATGGGACCACAGATCCCAGAATGAGTTTTAAATATTCTTTGTTAACCATAACAAATAATTATGTCTGATTGGTGTCAGTCGTTACAGAACCAAATATTTATGATTTATCATAATGAGTTATTATTATATATTATTATTATTAATATTTCCCCTTTAAGCTAATTTGCTACAATGTGTCCACTTATACCACAAAGGGTTTGTCTCGATCAGGATGGTGAAGGCACATTTCAGTCCTTGGAAGCTATGGGTTGCCTCTTGCAACCAGGACAGAGACTTGGGCCTGGACTTCAAGAGAGAGCATAAGGTACATTTACATTTACATTTAGTCATTTAGCAGACACTTTTATCCAAAGCGACTTGCAACTGAGGACTAAAGCAAGCGAGTCATCGTGAAGAGGCAAAAACAACGTAAGTTGTTCTCAAAATACAAAGTTCAGGCATTGCTCAGAGTAGCAAAAATCAAACAAGGGAGGATTTAAAGGAGAAGGAATTTTTTTAATTTTTTTATGTTAAATACTTAAGGAAGAGATGAGTTTTCAGTTGTCTTTTGAATGCTGTCAGGGATTCTGCATTCCGGATGAATGTGGGGAGATCATTCCACCAGCATGAAACCGTGAATGAGAATGTTCTGGAGAGTTATTTTGTGCCTCGCTGTGCTGGTACCACGAGCTGTCGCTCATTGACCGATCGTAGGCTTCTGTTAGGGGTGTAGACTCGTAGGAGTGAGTGAAAGTAGGACGGAGCTGAGTCAGTGGTAGATCTGTAAGCAAGCGTCAAAGCCTTGAATTGAGCAGTGAGTGGTAGCCAGTGCAGTGAGATGAACAGAGGAGTGACAAGATGGGCTGCAGCATTCTGGATCATTTGTAGAGGTTTAGTTGCACATGATGGAAGTCCAGCCAGAAGAGCATTGCAGTAATCAAGCGTAGAGATAACCAGGGCCTGCACGAGAAGTTGTGTTGCATGCTCAGTTAGGAAAGGCCTGATCTTCCTGATGTTGTGCAGTGCAAACCTGCATAATCGAGCTGTCTTTGTAATGTGGTCTGTGAAGGTCAGCTGGTCATCAAAGATTACTCCAAGATTTCTGACCAACCTTGATGGGGTGATTGCGGATGAATCTAGCTGGATAGTGAAGTCGTCCTGTAGAGACGGATTGACAGGGAGGACGAGAAGCTCAGTCTTTGCCAGGTTGAGCTGCAGGTGATGTTCCTTCATCCATGCCGAGATGTCCGCCAGACAGCTTGAAATACGTGCAGAAACTTTGGGATCATCTGGTTGAAATGAGAGGTAGAGCTGGGTGTCATCAGCATAGCAATGATGAGAGAAACCATGTGCCTGTATGATAGGTCCCAGTGATGTGGTGTAAATGGAGAATAGGAGTGGTCCAAGAACTGAACCCTGAGGAACCCCTGTGGTCAGTTGATGTGCTTTGGATACCTCACCTCTCAATGTAACCCTGAAGGACCTACCTGTGAGATAGGACTCAAACCAGTGGAGGGAAGTTCCCGTGATGCCCAGTGATGAGAGGGTGGACAGCAGGATCTGATGATTCACAGTGTTGAAGGCAGCAGACAGATCAAGAAGAATGAGAACTGATGATTTGGAAGCAGCTTTTGCGGTCCATAGGGCTTCTGTGACCGACAGTAATGTAGTCTCGTTTGAGTGCCCTTTCTTGTAGCCAGATTGGTTTACATCTAGCTAGAGACAGGTCTGTAATTCTCTAAAAGTGATGTTTCATGCTGTTTTTTGTGCAGCAGTGGAGTTACCCGAGCCTGCTTGAATGCTGTAGGGAAAATGCCAATATGGAGGGATGAGTTGATGATGTGTGTGAGTGCTGGTAGAAGTGTGGGAGAGATTGCTTGTAGAAGGTGTGAGGGGATGGGATCGAGAGGGCAGGTGGTAGGATGACTGGAGAGAAGAAGTGTAGATATTTATTCCTCGGTTAGCGGAGAGAATGAGGAGAGAAGGTTTTTGGCTGTGGGAGAGGATGGTCTGAGTTCCTGTGTGTGTGGAGCTAAGAACTGACTGCTGATATTCTCTTGCTCTCAACGAAGGCGGTCGCATTTTCATCTCCCTCTCCCTCCCTTACCTACCCCTGCTTTGCTCCTCTCATCACGTCTAGTCTACTGTCTTGTATTTTGGGAGACTCTCTCCACACTGCTCTCCAAACTAAGAAATCATGGATTTGATCAAATGGTCTCTCAACGCAATTGACACCATCTTCTCGACGAGAAGCTTGGGTTTGGGGGAACCTGACTGCCCTGACGGAACGTTCACAGCTGGCTACACGATGGACGCGTGGGAAAGGTGGCGGGTCGTGAGTCTGGCGGCTCTTTCCGTGAAGGACGTTGAAGATATCTACCTATTCGGAACCATGATAACAGGTCTTCTGCTGATTGGATTAGGCATTGCCCTGGTTTATCAAGGAATTAAGAAGACGGTGACAGCTGTCCAAAGCCTCAAAGGGCTGCCCGTCATGATTGAAGCGGTGGGCAGAGCTGTCAGCACTCAGACTGGGTCTATGAACCACAATATGGATAACATCATGAAGAAGCTCATAGCTTTGCAAAGGCAAATGGATCATTTCGCAGACCAAAATGGACCAGGAGAATAGCCGTGTAAATTAGAATGCGGCTACTCGACTAAAGACCAAACAATCCCAATCTTATCTGTTTTTGGCTCGGTTTTATGTATGCTTTATATCACCTACGCTTATTCTGCGTCTTAAACATTTATCATAGCTAAATCCTTATTAACTCCTACCTCAACTGTGGGAAATATATGTTATTTGGTACCTACTTGATAGGTAAACGATTTCTAGAATTTTGATATGAAGTAGAATTACGTAGGATGCACCATATTTAAACTATGAAAGTTGGCTTATTAAAGTGTACGCTAACACGCTTTTCACACCACCAAGAGCTCACTTAGAACTCATCAACTCTTCCATAAGAGCCTTCATTGAACTTCGTCAAAGAACCTCCTCTCAGAGTCGCTCCAGCAGCTTCTCCAGACTCAGAGGAAACTCCATTGCATAGCAACCCGCAATCCAGGAAACCGGCACACGAAGCGCCACCCGGAAAGGCCAACCAACCATTCACCATAGAGTGCTGTCCCTCAGAACGCATCATCGACCGACTGGCCGCCAATCAGCACCGAAAAGGTTCCCTCCAGCAACTTCGTCACCGAAGGGAACGCACGTGCTCGCAGGAGCATCCAAACGCAAGTACACAATCTCCTAATTCTTGCTGAACTGGTGCAAGTCCTATTAAGCAAACGAACAAAGGTTTGAAATACTAGTATTGATTCTCTCAGGTTGCGGTCAAGAAATAGTGTTTAACGCTAGACATTTGGGACTCCATTCATACTCCATCAATAACATTACCTGTCACTGTTTGAATGAATGTTTGTGTGTTTTTCTTAGATTAGTTTGTGTGTATTAGAGTAGTTTAATAAAGTCTTGGTTTATTTTATATACAATTGTCTTGTGCTGTGTGCTTACAAGTTACTGCCTTAAACTAGATTTCGTTACCCACATAATCAGTGATAATAATTTTATGATATTATTACCGTAGGCCACGGGATAATATTATATTCAGAATTAATAAAAGACCCTAATCTCAATTTATCGGTGGACGAATAGTTGATAAAGTGTTAAATATTAATTCTGAATAATTTGCAAATAAATTAGGTTCTTAGTCACTGTAATACAATCACCCTTTGAGTTATATTGATCCTAGTTCCCTACAACAGATAGATTGATACATACTCAGGTCAGATGTGTCTTTTGATTTGCGCCATTTCCTCTCCGGTGCCCTGAGTTTGGTCCGGTGTTCACGAAGAACCTCAGATAACCAGGGGTTGGAGGAAGTAGCGCATGCTGGCCTGGAGTAAAGAGGGCAGATATTGTCTAAAGAAGAAGTTAAAGTGGAACATAAAGTATCCGTTGCGGTATTCACATCCAGAGATGAGAATTGTGAGGGTGAGGAAAGAAAAGATGCTACAGCAAAGGAGAGATGGGAAGGAGAAAGTGAACGCAGGTTTCGTCTGAAAGTAACTGGTAGGGGGGTTGGTGGTGCATGGGTAGAGAGTTGTAGATTGAAAATAATGAGGAAACAATGTTGTCTGTGATGCAGTTGCGTGTGTAAACCAGGTCCAGTTGGTTGCCTGATTTGTGAGTACCTGTGGTGATGAGCCGTTTGAGATCGAATGAGGCTAGAAGAGAGATGAAGTCTGTTGCATACAGCTTCTCTAGATGAATTGGAAATCACCAAAGACTACGAGTGGGGTGCCATCCTCAGGGAAAGAGGACAGCAGCACATCCAGCTCCTCAACAAAGCTTCCCAGTTGACCTGGGGGGCAATAAATAACTACAATATGGATCCTAATGGGAGTTGTAAGTGTAATAGCATTATATTCAAACGAGTTGTTATTGTATAGAGACGAGAGAGTTGAGTATTTCCAATGAGAAAAGAGAAGACCTGTACCCCCACCCTTCCCAGCCTGGTGAGGGGTGTGAGAGAAAAGGAAGTTGTTAGAGAGAGCAATAGGGGTTGTTGAGTCTTCTGGATGGATTGAGTCTTCTCAGTCAAGCACAAGATATTAAGACTAGGATGAGATGCAAAGGCTGGAATGAAGTCAGCTTTATTGACTGCTGAATGACAATTCCATAGACCCATAGAAAGAGAGAGAGGTGTGTGGATGAGATAATGGGACGCAGATTAGCAGTATTTGCACTGGCTTCTGTGTGTGATGAGAGCACGTTGTTGAGAGACAACAGGAATGTATTGAAAGCACATGTTGAGTAAATGAAATACGATACAAGTCAGAAAGGATAGGGGAGAAGAAGACACAATACCAGGACAGGACCAGAGAAAACAACGATCTGACACGGGACATGACAAACACTGCACTACATATAGGGCTAAACAACGAGGTACACCTGCGACTGATCTGATTGCTCATCATCACAGCTGACGCTCCTAGACAATCAGATCGGGGCAGTGACGACAGAAAGAACAAGCAGACCTGCGAACCGTGACAGGTAGAAGTTGGCAAAACACATGAAGAGTTGGACCTCTTTAATGATGGTTGGAACGAACCAGGATAGCACTGCTTACACCTTCCCCTCATCCATCTTAATACCTTCAGTGCTGATGTGATATCCGAGGAACTGGGTGGAGGCTTGGTGGAATGTGCACTTCTCCACATTGAGATACAGGCGAAATTTCCAAAGCTTTTCCAGGACCAGCACAAAATGTTGGCGATGTTCAGCCAGGTTCCGGGAGTATACAAGAATGTTGTCATAGTGCCCAATGTCATAAGTGTCACATAGGCTGTCTCTCACTCGTCTGATTGAAGTTGTATGCGCTTCTGAGTTCCAGCTTGGTGAAGACTGTGGTTCCACAAAGCAGTTCCAAGGCGGCTGGGATGAGTGAAGTTGATAATAAAATTTTAAAGTGATCTTATTGAGGGACCGGTTATTGATGGAGGGCCACAAGCCTCCATCCTTCTCTGTCACGAAGAACAAGCTTGGAAGCTGCAGGGGAAGTGGATGGATGGATGCATGCTTGCTGGAGGGCATTTTCCACATACTCCTCCATGGGCCAGTCTTGGAAGCAGCCAGGAAAGCACTGGGAGCCCCACTTAAAGATATTGCCATTGGACCAGGACAGGATGGGATTATGTTCCATGAGCGCCCTAATATGACATCGACTGTTGACTTCTCGAGAACCAGGAAGACAATGTTCTTAATATGAAGAAAGCCCACATTCAGTTGGATGGGACACACAAAATAACAGACACTACCATGGCTGAGGTTTTTTTCGATAATGCAGAGGACTTTAAAAGGATTCGCTGAGCCTTTTTTTTTAGGTTGCTGGTTCATTCCACACACTGGATACAGCGAGGGTACAAATCTTCAGAGCATAGTTAGTTATTAACTTTTTTCCTGTTTTTTTTTAGTTTTTTTCCTGATGTAACTTATACAGTTGGTTTTTATCGTAGAGTGAACAGTGAAACCGTCAATGTACATAGATGGCGAGAGAAAAGTCCTGTTGTTTCCATGCTCTGTTGGGAATTGGGCCTCAAAAGTTTGGCTCAAGCGTGCAGCGACTCAGTTCATGGGTCTGTAGAATGGCCTTTTTTATCAGGCTGTTGAGATTAATTTTATCATTCATTGTTTGTGTTTCCTCTGCCTCTAGACATGCATAATTTTGGTTGCCAGGGGCGACGCTGATACTGGCATGGTCATCTCTTCACACTGTGTAGAGTGGTTGTGAAGGGGAGCTGGTGTGACAGAGGTGTCTGGTGCAAAAGTGTTTTCTGGTGTGGTGAATGCACGGCAGAGGGAGACACACAAGATCTTTGAATGGGTCTGGTCCCACTGGGCTCATGTTTGTTCTGGCCTTCTGTCAGGATATACCAGACTCAGAGACAGTTAGTTAAACCCAAATGTGAATGTTTATTGACACAATGGCAGAGGAATCAATGTAGGTAAGTAAATGAGATAGACAGTTCAATGATGAGATAAGGGATAAATAACAATGCTCTCTTTCCTTTATCAGGGTATTGGATGACACACAGCACACAATGATGAAGCACAGTACACAGCAGAGCAGTTGAGACGTTAGCGCACATACACAGGAAAAATGCTTTGAGTATAAGGGCAAGTAATACAAAACACAAGAGGTAACCAGGGGGATCGCTGGAGTTAAAGGTGGGGTATGTGATTCTCTTTTTTGTAAATTTTTTCAAAATCACTTGAAATCCTATTCATAACCCACTTACAGCCACTGAGTTAGAAGCACTGAAATGAAAATTAAGCAATTTAATCATCTGTGGAACGGGCAGGACTCAAAAAACTCCAGTCAATCATTTCCAAGAACACCTAGAATCATTGGACAGTAAGTCCGTCAATCAAACGGTTGTACCATACCCCCCTCCCCCCATCCCCCTCACGCGAATCAGGGCCAGCGTTGGAGGAAAGAAGGTAGGACCATTTGAGTTGTGTATTTTCAAAATCTGCCGGCCGTTTTGCAAATCACATACCCCACCTTTAACAAAGGAGATCGCTGAAGACTTAAGAGCCAACCACCAAGGTAAGTGGAGCAGGTAAAGAGTTTGTTTCCTAGATGTTGGCCTGCTGTGGGTATGTATGATTTTTCACGCTCTAACTCATTAACAGATTAATTGTGATAATTATTTGTTTTAAGTGAATGTTTTCGATGCAATTTCTTTCATACATGTATTTGAACGTATATTTAATCCATGTAACGCTTTAACACGATTATTATTGTTTAATATGTTTTAATATGTAGATTGTTATAATATGTACTGAATTTCCACATGAGTGTGAACGAGTTCATTTCTTGTGGTTCCCTTTCGAGAGGTCTCTCCTATTGCGTAAGTAGCTTACGCTATGGGAAAACTCCTTTTCTCAAGAAATATTGAAGTCTTTATGTAAAAACGCATTGCAGCTGCACAGCATACAGCAATGAGCGAGGGAGCTCGGTCATTGGCTGTGCTGCGGCAACTGCACGAACCTATGACGGGGCGACTCTGAACACGCTTCCAATGAGCGTGCTTCGCGCCCGCGCGCGTCAGAGCCCGCCAAGATGGGCGTGGCCAAGGGCTATATATTGGACGCCCCGTCGTCTGCGTTCTTTAGATTTAATCTCCTTCAGCAAAGACCTTCTCTTCGCTGGATCCTCCGAATTTTTGGAGTCTTTTCGCCGCCGCCGTCGACAAGCCTACAGCAGGACTGCTACGAGGACGCCGGTGCCTTCAGCCGCCTTCGAACGCCTTCTGCTACGCCATCCTGCGCGCATCACCATATCCTTTCACAAGCTAAAGTGTTCGCCCCCGCGGCACTTCTTCAGTAAAAGAGCAAATTCAAGGCGTTGTTTCAAATGCCTTCCTGCGCCTCGTGTCGAGGCCCTCTACCAGACAGGGACCATCACATCATCTGCGCTCGCTACCTGGGTCCCGACCACGCAGAAGCTGCCCTTACTCGAGGCGGATGCCCCGAGTGTGACTCCCTGGACCTCACCGAGCTGCGCGCTCGCTTCGCCGCTTTCGCCGCGAACGAGCCTGCCACCACCGTGCTGCCATCCCCTCTAGTCGAGCCGCGCAGAAAAAAGAAATGCCGCTCGCAGAGGCCGCCAGAGCACGCGGATTGCAGTGACGTCACGCCGGACCAGTCCCCGCGTGCGTCACCACTACCAATGGACTCCCCGCCGCCAGTTCAGTTCACGCAGGCGAACCAGCACCCCTCCAGTGGAGCGATGGGTCTCGTCTCGTTTGGCGCGTCAGGGGACGATGATGTAAAGGATGACAGCCTTTCCATTGATGCTGCATCCGACGACTGGCAGGGCTCTTCTTTCGACCCCGCGCCGTCGACGCTAGCAGGTACGAGTGTGGGCTCCAGCATGGACTCGGAGATCGTCCGCATCCTGTCCAAGGCCGTGGAAGACCTCGGGCTCGATTGGTCTTCCCCGGAAGAACCCGCCCGCAGCCGACTGGACGAGTGGTTCCTGCAGGGGCGCCGGCAGGCCCCTCGGCAGCGGCCCTCCCCTTTCTTCCCGGAAGTTCACGACGAACTCACAAAGTCGTGGAAAGCCCCGCACTCTGCTCGCCTGAAGCCTTCTTTCTCCTCATCGCTCTCCTCTGTGGACGGCGCGAAAGAAAGAGGCTACGAGGGAACTCCGCCCCTCGAGGAGGCTGTGGCCAACCACCTGTGCCCACCCTCCACCGCTGGATGGAAAGCCAAAGCTTCTCATCCCTCGAAGCCCTGCTGATCTACCTCAGCTCTCGCCGGTCGCGCACACGCCGCCGCCGGCCAAGCTGCGTCATCGCTTCACTCCATGGCTGTTCTCCAGGTTTTTCAAGCCAAACTGCTCCGCACCATGGATGAGTCTGGACCTAATCCTGAGGCGTTCAAGGACCTGCGCAGCGCCACCGATATAGCTCTGCGAGCCACTAAAGCCACCGCCCAATCCATCGGCCGTGCCATGGCTAACCTGACCGTCCTTGAGCGTCATCTGTGGCTGACGCTGACTGAGATGAAGGATGCAGAGAAGGCGGCGTTCCTCGACGCGCCTATCTCCCAAAGCGGTCTGTTCGGACCAGCGGTGAAAGAGTTCGCTGAACGCTTCACGGAGGCTCGGAAGGATTCGCAGGCTATGCGTCACTTCCTGCCCAAGCGCTCCAGCTCGTCGCAGAGCCGCCAAAAGCCGCCTCAGCAGCAGCGAGTCAAGACGGCACCTCCCGTCTCTCAGCCCAGACCTGAAACTGACTTCCGACGCCGCTCACGTTCGGCCAACAGGAAGCAACCGCCCGAGCGACGGGGACCTCGGCCCAAGATTGTGCTGAACCCGGAGCCTCGTAAGTCTTCCTAGCTATAGGAAGAAAAAGAGAGAGTGCGTGTCTCGCAGAAGCCGGACCACTCTCTCCAAAACGTGTAAAGCATTACCCAGTCCCCTTACAGGCGGCTGGAAATGTCTGTATGGCAGCCAATGGGCCAGCCGCAGAGCTCGCTCACCTGCAAACAAACGCCGTTTTAACGGCGACACACAGAAATCACATAAAAAGTCATTTTCTACCTGTGTCACTAAGGGGTCACGTGTCCACACTAAAGTGCGCATTCCCACATATCAAAACTGTCAAAGCAGTGCCAAATGCTTCCCCAGCTCAAGCTGGACGGCCCTCAAATGTAGATCGTGTGCCCACTGTCATGTATGCACCACTACACACAAGCACTGTTCCCACAGTTATAAACACTTCCCCAGTAAAAGTGGGAAATTCTATCAAAGTAGCGCGCGTGCCTGCTGTCATGCACGCACCCCTACTCGCAAAC